>CM062275.1:26206448-26806448 GCA_031216635.1 Dissostichus eleginoides
AAGCTCTTGTGACCCGGCCAGCTGAGTTAGAAAGACACGTTTTCCTTTTTAGCTGAACTGAAACAAAGATAAACTCTAAAGTGTTTCATGTAACAACACAGGACAGAGATAGTGTTGATATAGTCACCATTGTGTAGTCCAGCACACACAGTCCGTCTTCATTGACTGCCAGCCACACCTGGCTCTGCTCGACAGGAGAGGGGGGGACCGGCTGTGGACAGGGGAAACAAAGAGAGCACATGTGACGAATCCATCCTGGTAAACCCTACAGCTTCATCTCTAAAGCCTCTTCAAGGTCTCAGACTGATCCAACCTGTGCTGGAAACCTTATGGATAACTGTGTTAGGGGTCAAGAGAAGTGAAAGGGGAATTTCTGACTTTTTTGGAGAGTCAGACTTCAAACGAGAGTAACAGACAAACACCTGCATTAAGACAAACGTGACATTAAACAATAAACAAGAAGATAAGTATATTTTAGTTTCGTACCTTGGCGCTGAAGAGTTTGGCTCCAAACAGGGGCCACTTTCGAGCCACGGTTAGATATATTCTCACACACTCGGGTGCACTGCACCCACGTAGCATGGACCACTTAGTGGCCAGACGCTCAGTCAGATCTCTGAAAGGACAAAAAGAACATGTTGATTTACATTACATGTCACTTGTTAGACGCTTTTATCCAAAGCGACTTACATACTCAATACTGTGGACAACCCCACAGGAGCCATTTGGGGTGAAGTGTCTTGCCCAGGGACACAACGACATGCTAACTGCAGTGGGGTTTGAACCTGTGACCCCCTGATCCGAACACCAACGCACAACCCACTGCACCACACGCCTTTTAAAGATTGATTTTTGCTTATTGAATAAAACAGTGGACGATAAGTCAGAGAGAGAGAGAGGATGATATTCAGCAGAGGGCCGCGAGTTGGTTTTAAACCCAGGCGCTGCAGCAAAGCCTCAATACATGAAGCTCCTTCCGAACCAGCTCAGCTGCCATGATACCAAGTAGAGGGATATTTGATTAGGTTTCAATCTTATTTGTAGCAAATGCGAGCATCCAGCAGCTTGAGTTAATTTGTGTCTGATCAGTTTGTTAAAATATGAAATCGAGCACAGAACACATAGTTGGGGTCTAGTGCTAAGTTCTAGCACCCCTTCAAAAGTTTGTACTACTGTCCTCACGACAAAATGCCACCACAATGTTCGTCAGACTTTTGTTGCAAGAGGACATTGCAAAATACATCAAACAAACCTTTATCAGGAGGACATTTGGTTCTCAGGTTCTAGAAAAACAAACATATTATTTCAGCAGTGTTTGTTTTACCTGAGCTGCTCTGAGCTGCAGTCCTGTTTGTAGCGTTTGGGGTAGAATCGCTCCAAGGCCTGCAGCAGGATCAGCTGGGACTTGGGCTGAGGAGACGCAGCAGGAGAGGAGGCAGCGGGTTTCTCCAGGTCACTGTACTCAACCTGGAGGAAGAAAAAACAGAAGCACAGAGAGGGTGAGAAAGATAGTTTTAACACACAGAAAATTCAGTATGCATTACAAGTCTTTATAGTCCCTCGACATGTTGCTTACAGACCTGTGCCATGAGGGCGGCCACCTCCAGAGCCAGCTCTTTGTTCACAGGGAAGTGGCCTTGCTGCACTTCATCGTTCACCTGGTACGCCAGCAGGAGGCGCTCTCGCTCCGTCTCTCCTTTCACCTGACCTCTGAAACACAACCTGTGCATGCACAAAGGAAGAAAACATGTCAAGAAACGTGTCTTCCTGGAAGAGGCTGACATGATACACTCTTCACTTCATTTAAAAGTTAAGGAAACTAATCCCAACATTTCAAATGAATCAAAAGGCAGAACACATCTCATATCACCATCTTTTGTTAGTTGTTAAGCCTTTTATTTAGACAAATGAGTGTGAGTTCATAATAAAAGATGCTGAGGTATTGTGTTTTAACAAGATGACGCAAAAGGAAATCCTACCTGCTTTTATATGTGAGACGCACAATCCGTGTCCCCTCATTTTTCCCAGGATGCAACTCCTTCAGGGCCTGCTCCCACTTGGATATGACATCACAGATCTGGCCAAATGGAAACAAATCATACTCCAGTCAGACAGTGACATCACTATGTAACACTAACGCTTCTATTGGCTAGCGCTCCAACACAATGTGCGTGTTAGGCTAAGGGGCGTGACATCTTTAAGAGGTTGACCAATCGCAACAGAGCCAGCCAGCTAACCAATCAGAGCAGACTGGGCTCTGGTTTCAGACAGAGGGTGAAAAGAGGTGCTGCAGCACAGGCAGTATGAGAGAAATAAAGAGCTTTTTGAACATTAAAGCATGGAGACATGTCCCAGTAGAGACACAACATACTGATATCAGCCTGAAAAGGAGCTTAATAAGGCCCCTTTAAAGTCAGAGTATTGAAGTTGCAGCCAGTAAAAACACGAGTAAATAATATAGATTACTGTCTAAGTTGCACAATGGTGTTACAGTCTGTATTGTGTGCTGGCCTGGTCTCTTTGGGCTGGTTAAACACAATGGAATAGTTTTAGTAACCAGAATGAAAATGAAGTGAAAGCACCACTTTTATTGTGATTGAGTGGAATTAAATTACAGTGTAAGGCTTTGGTATGCTGCAGTTTAAAAACCAAAGTCCCAAAATGGTTTGGACAGCCTTCATTTGTGAAAATAGTTTTTAAAAACCCTCTGTTGTTCCTCTACAATGTTAAGAAACATGAGACGGATGAATTGAACCCTTGCTCAGTGAGCCTCAGTGATACCTTGGCAGACGGCAGCAGGCAGTGCTCCAGGTCCTTCCCCGATGGATCGTCAGTGACGAGAGCAAAGCCCGACAGCTGAGGCTTCCTCACGCAGATCCTCTGGTTCAGCGTGTGGAGGAACTCTTCCACTGTGGTGGAGCCGTCGAAACCCACCACCTACATGAGAGAAAAAGACATGTCTGATTGATGAGATGAACCAGAGCCAGACTCAATGTTCCTCCGTTTGTAGTTCAAACTGTGCAACCTAATAGCAAGTGCAGCAGTGGATTAGAACTGCAGATGTATTGTTTACTGCAGCTGTAAGAAGGAGTTGAGATAAAAAACAGCCACGCAATGAGAGTTGTGTTGTTTCAGGTACTGGTGAGATGATAAAATATGATCCAGGACATCCAGGCTAAGTAATCGATCCATGAGTTTGGAGCCAAGGCACTTATGCGTCAGGACTTTACAACTCTGTAAAAGTTACTATGACAGGAATGATTTTATCGTCTGATTCCCAGATGACGTTGCATTCCAGCAAAACCTTTTTGTTGCTGGACATAAAAATAAACATCTGCTAAATTCAAGCCCTTTTCGAACAAGTTCACATTAAGCCATCAATGCCAGGGAAACTTTCTGTATTTTTTGTTTTGGCGTCTGGGGCAAGTTCTCCTGCACTAGCCCATTTGTACCTGAAGGTGAGCTTGTTGCCTCTACCACACCCCCTCTGGATTGTACTCTTCAAACTTTACCGTGCAATTTTCTATAATCGGATAATTTCTCTGAACCCCAAGTTTCTTTTTCATCTTGAGCATCGCTCTAGATAACTGATGCTGTGTCTCTATGGTCAATCCTATACGGTAATTACTCTCACTACCAGACGGGGGAGACAAATATACCAAACTCTAGCTTTTAATATGGTAGTAACATCAACATGCGTTCACGCTGTTACTTGTAGGATAAGATACACAACAATCCTCTCCCTTAAGAATATCTGCTGCTCAAAGTGCGTGAGTTGCAGGGATATTAGACGAGGTGATTTGCTTCTGAAGAATAGATAATGTAAATGGTGTCTTTAAGATATAAACAAGAAATAATATAAAAAGTAGCTACAACTTCGGTAAAACACATGTGCTTGTGTGGTTACCTGGTAGGTGTTGTTCATGAAGTGCACTGGGATGCTGAAAGGCAGTGAGTGGTGGTAGGGGTTCTCAGCAGGATGGAGACGATCTCCATTCGGGAAGGTTTGGCCTCCCGCTCTCCGTTCTGCAGTGTCCGCTCCACAGACCTCTGACAGTACACAGCATACTTCCCACCTCACTCCTGTGTGGGGGAAAAGGGAGATGTAAAAAATCCAATAAAAACTGGCAATAAATCCAATAAATCCAATAAATAAATCCAATAAAAACTTTTTTACAAAAAGGGTCATCTACAGGCTTTAGACCTTACTTTGGGTCGGCGTTGCGCTGCAGGTACTGTTTCAGGTACCACAGGAAATGTTGCTGAGGCAGGAACAGAGCCACACACAGAGACAACAGCTGCCAGCACTGCAGGAGGACATGGGGAAAAGAGACCATTTTTAATATACAGGATCTTTTGAAACCTGTTCAGCACTCTGCTTCATATTCTGAGTTAACAAGCCTAGTATGGTCATATTATTTTGATTAAAAGTTAAAATACATCAAAATCAACCTGCAGGCTGACCTGTGTGAGGGAGTAGTTGTGAGGTGTCCGGCGGTTGGTCTGCTTGATCAGCTGACAGTAAACTTCATTCTGCAGCTCGGGGTGGGTCAGGCACACTTGCAAAGCATTCTGGGCCAGCGAGGTGTGGTAGTCGACTGAAGGAGACTCAGCCAGGACGTTGATGAAGAGCTGACAGGACTGCAGAGATGAAAATACTTCTTAATATTTTACATCTGACACCAACTTCCAGAGCACTAACAGTTTAGTCCTAATTATTAAAATATAATTGTATTATACTCTACAGTAATTACTTCAACATTCTGTTTTATTTCATTTGATTTTACATTAAGATAGTTGACTCACTAATTTCTGCATTTAACTTGCATTATCGTGTCACTTTATATATGACAATAAAACCTTAGAATCTCCTTTGAATCCACCAGCAGGGGGAGGCAAATACACACCAGAGACTAAGAGTGTGCATCTTAAAATAACCTAACCCTAAAACTCCAGGTGATGATAAACCAACAAAAACACATGATATGAGGTCAGTATGAGCCCTAATGTGTATGTCATTAGTATTTGTCTTTATCCAGTGGGACAGTTGAAGACAAAAGAACTCGTCAGATTCATTAATACTTCAAAGTCCCTAGACTTGAAAAGTGTGTCACTCCCATTCACTGTGTCTCTTTGTGTGTGTTGGGTCTGTTTTTAAGGCTGGCTGGTCAAAGAGAGAGCCGATCCATTCAACTTTCCATCCCATAGTGGAGCGTCTGCAGTGGAGCAGGGGGGGGGCTCCTGGGTGGGCGCACTGAGGGCCACAGAGTTGAAAAAAGAGGAAAAGGATCTAGCATCTTTCCTACAAGGTCCCTGTTCTGCTCTGATCTTATTTCTCCTCCCCCGTCCTGTAGCTTCCATTTCCATATCTGCCACTCTGAGGACCCTGACTCCCCATGTCTCCTCTTTAAAGGGTTGCCTTTCACACTGCCTGTAAACCGGAGGACTGGTTAGCCTCAATCAGAGCAGATAATCAAGACCATTATCTCTCTTCCACACTTTTAATGAGCTGGGGCCCTCGTCCTCAAGCCTTTGATCTGCTTTAGAGGCGGGAGGGAGGAGAGGAAGAGGGTCACAGAGCGCATCCAGGAGAAGAGGGGGTAATGGGAGGGAGGCTGGATGATGCCTTGCACAGACTCTCGCAGAAGAGGAGAGAGGGATTTGGAGAAAGGATGAAAGGAAATGGAATAGCAAGAGAGAGACAGAAGGAGGGGGGGGGAGAGGTGGAGAGACGGACCTTGAATAGCTTGAGAGCTTCAGTCTGCAGAGCTTCAGAGGGCAGAGTGCTGAGAGGCGAGTGCAGACCCTCCTTACAGAAGCTCAAGGCCTCGCTCTTCCACAAGGAGGATTCTGGGAAAAGAAGGAGAAGCACACACACATTGAAAACACACACACACACAGGCACAGACAAACACAAAGATTGAGTTTCAAAGCCGTAATGACTCGGGACAGCTGAAAATCTAAAATTCACACACAGCGCTGCCGTCGTAAACACAGTCTGCAGCGTGGATTAAGACCGTCACACGGAGCGGATCAAAATAACACGGAGCATGCTACTGACTGCATTTGTCTCCACTTATAGAGAGAGCGTAAAGCCTTTCAGTCTACTACACATCTACTGTGTGTGAGGGTTATACATATCTCCAGTGCTGACTCTATGATATGCAGTGTTAAAATGTGATCAAATATTTTTATGAACTCTGTACCAACAGTTATAAATTACTTTTAATGTCACTTTTAGTTCAGCGTCAAAGCTACAACTGAGGATGCTGAGGTCGTGCTATAATGTATATTTTGTGTGAAGTTGTAGCTTTTAAAGATGGAGAATTAAAACACACAACTGGTGGTTATTTCACAGGATGATTTAAGATGTTTCAAACCTGATTTACTTATACTTTATTGCTTAAACACAAACTAAATAAGTACGGCTAGGTTTTAATATTGGTGCATATTAATCACTTTACTTGATGGCGTGTAAATATGGTTTGACCAGTTAATTAGTTACTAGCTACTTAGTAATATAATAGAGCAAAGTAGCTTCTCATTGCTTATACATTAATATACATGACATATGATTTCTCACCTGGGTCTCCCTCTGCATCGAGGAGTTTACCGATCAGCTGCTCGTACTCTGTTCCCACTTTAAAGTTTGCACAGCTGCCAGCAGACACTGTCAGGTGATACAGCCATGTGTCCTGAGTGGAGAAACAAAGCATGACGTCATTAATCAACCCCATGCCTGAGGATGCTCACATCTCCCTGTATATTCATGACATTAATGCACCATTACCTTCTCCTGCTTGGTGCCGATGAGCAGGTATGTAGGACTCTGGTCTCGGGGTTGGACCACTAAGGTGCAGTGTGAGGAGAGGAATCCTCGATTGCCGGATTCATAGTCCTCATCCGAGTCACAGGAGCGATCCACTTCCTGTACGGAGGCGGAGCGTATCTGCAGCTGACCCAGAGGCAACTGAGAGGAACAAAATAAATCAGTAAACAGGGAATTAAAGTAGCGGGAACTAAGATAAAACAAACAAACGTGTTGAAGTAAAGGAACAAACTCAATCACAATCAGAAATTCTGTTATCCAACAATCTTTACATTGTTTCAGCAAAGATTTAGGCCAGATATATAAATACAGAGGTAGGCAAACATTCACATCAGAATTGGTTCACATTAATTATATTAGCAATGAGTAGCAGTGATAATATAAGTACTGTGTTAGCAGCCAGTAATCACATTTTTACATACATTGTAAAAAGGTTTGTAAAAATAGTTACACTGACATAATAACACCTTATTTTTCTTGTATAAGCAAAATCTGTAACCACCAGTCCTCTATTGTGAAAAACCTATTATTCTGTGCAGATCAAGAAAACCACTAACAAGTATTTATTTACAAAATGTTTTCTGAGGAAGGTTTTCAAATAGTAGAAAAAAAGACAAAATGAAAAGCAAGCGTGGCATGTTATGAGAAAGGAGTTATATACCTTGTCTTCCTGATTACGATAGTAGTAGAAGGATTTTCCAACCAAAGAACACCACACCAGCTTAGAGTGTCCGTGTTTGACCTGAAACAAGAATCAGACAATGGTATGAGAAAAGTATCAGACAAAAGCCCCAGCTCTACCAGGCCGATTTTCCAAACAGAAGCAAAAACTTGTGCTTTTATTGTTTTATATCCTTTGAAACTCAGACAAAAGACATTTAAAAAAGCTAGACAGATGTGAGTCCACATCTGATCAGCAGATGTCCCAGGAGTGTTCAGTAAAGTATGTGAGACAGCTAACTTCATATCCACACTCGCACACCTTCCCTGCAGTGTGTTATATAGGTTTTTGTGCATGTAAATGGTCTGCAAAGGCTACAATCCCTGTGTTCCCTCCAGAGAGAGTTTTCTCTTTGACCTAAGACTTTCATCGTCATAACTACACTGTAGCTATGTACGTATGACTAATAAAAGCCTTGAACCTTGAATATCTCCCCCCTGCCTGAAAAACCTCCATTGGACTCCTTTGTTTACCTCCATAACATAGTGACATCACTATGTTATGGAGGTTAACCTATTGGCTAGCACTCCAAAACATTGTACGTGTTGGGCTAAGGGGCGGGACATCTCTAAGCGGTTGACCAATCAAAGCAGACTGGGCTCTGGTTTCAGACAGAGGGTGAAAAGATGTGCTGCAGCACAGGCAGTATGAGACAAATAAAGAGCTTTTTGAACATTAAAGCATGGAGACATGTCACCGTAGAGGCCAACAAACTAATATGATTTTGAAAATGAGCATAATTGAGGCCCTTTAACCAGGAATGCAGCTTCTGGTGATCATGGAACATCACTTTCAGCAACAGTCCTCTTTCAGAGAGTTTAAGAAATGTGAATGTCGTCATTTGTGGATGCCGTGGACCCAGAGCCAGCTGTGACCTCAGAGGGTCAGCGGGTTAGCAGCGCTGAGAGTCCTGTCTGGACGGAGGTCACGTCATGAGCAGCAGATCAAAGAACACTCTCAGGAAGGGACTTGGGGTTTGGTGAGAGGACATGTGCTGTCAGTCATCCGTCAGAGACCCATCGCTCACACCCGTCAGATGTTTAAGTGTCTTAAGTTAACCAACAGACGGGAGGATAAGGGAAGGCAGGGAGCAGAGGAGGGAGGAAGGGAAGGAGGTCTCAAGCATTCCAGCAGCTCAGGCCTAACAACCGTGTCCCAACGTGAAGGAGGTTTTCAAGAATCTGCTTCAAGTGCTCCGTCAAACCCTCCCCACCCCGACGACAGACACTTCTATATCTGTCTGAAAGAGACGTTAGGGCTGAAAATGAGTTATTTCCGCCATCCTCTTCAGCTGGCTAATCTATACCTCATGCAACTATGCAATGGAAGTGAATATCAGTAAGGATTCTTCACCTAGAGTAACAGACCAGCTAAAAACCAAGTAAAGTTATACATTATTTCAGTAAAAACTGTGAAACAAGTGACGTTTTAGGGAAACATTATTTTAGCAAGTCTGAATTTAAGTGTTTTCAAATGCTATAAAAACTTGAGCTATAACAATCAGTTTTTCATTTAGCAGAATTGTTTTTTTTAATAATCTATTCATCGATAAAGTCACTTTTTAAGCAAACTTCTCAACTTCCTTCTCAAAGGAATATTTTCATTTTGTATTTGTTTTTAATTTAGGACTTTTTTGTCCTAACTTTCATACAAATATTTTATATTACATGAAAATAGTTTTACATCTAGATTACTCCAACAATGACACTGTTTACTCCTTTTTCCAGTCTTAATTGCTAAGCTAAGCTCATTGTCTACCAGCAGTAGTTACATATTGAGCTTTTAGACAGTCGATGTATTTATCTTATCATCTCATGCTCGGAGAAAAGCACTTACTGTATGCAATACCAAAGTTTCAGGGTCTCTAACTGACCTTTGTGAGCCAGCCCCTCACAGTGGGCCTGGCGGTGGTGGTCTCCACGGTAACGGGGCTGCTGGCCTGGACTCTGAGGATGTTCTGCAGGACCCGGATCCACTCCTCCAGGATGTTGGGAGAGTCGGCGGTCAGATAGAAGGTCTTCTTCTCTGTGATCAGCTGAGTGGACGAAAAAAGGGAGAAATATGGGAAAAATGATTCAGCCGAGCCCGAGACTGAGATAGTATCATCGTGTCAGAGGAGATGAGAATCAGCATCCAGGGAAACATTCCAGACCAACGCTATACCTGATGTCATTTTAAGCTGCTCCTCTGGTATGCAGCCGTAAAGCTCCACTGTGATGCAGCGCTATAATAAGAGTGCTGGGGTGTGTGAAGCTGTGTGTGTCCACTTACAACTCATGCTGACATCTTATATATCGTAAATCTCTAAAAACTACTATTGTAATTCTTTACATAACCTGTAGCAGGGTGCAGCGTAATTCATACCCTCCGTCTTAAAGTGTTCTTACACAACTTCAAGAACTGTTTGGATAGTCTTCTCATGATTTAAGGTTTGTTTTCCACTTACTTGAAATGTCTGAGCTCCTTCTCCCCGGACTATACTGCAGGACGAGTTCAGCTCGATCTGACCCTGAGGTTTCCTGATCACGTCACTCTAAATACACACAAAAATACACAAGAAACTTAACTTCTGTCCAAAATGATTTGTATAAATCCAATCACAAAGTTTGTAATAACAGTGATGTACATGGGTATTTCAGCTGCAGCCAACGTACACGCAAACACACAACATTCTGAAATATTCGTGCAATGTTTTTCTGTGCAGACAGGAAATCCCTAGAAGGAAGCAGCAGCCGGCTCACACTCACAGGAGATTTGTAGTAGAGAATCTCTCCGTTCCTCAGGATGAACCAGCGGCGTTTCCAGGCCTTCACCTGACTGCCCATCTTCAGCAGGTACCCCGACTTCTCCAGCATCTCCTGCACACACACACAGCTCAGAGGTCATTCAAACACACCCGACTGCTCAGAGGTCATTCAAACTCACCTGACTGCTCAGAGGTCATTCAAACACACCTGACTGCTCAGAGGTCATTCAAACAGCCCTGATTGCTCAGAGGTCATTCAAACACACCCGACTGCTCAGAGGTCATTCAAACACACCTGATTGCTCAGAGGTCCTTCAAACACACCTGATTGCTCAGAGGTCATTCAAACACACCCGACTGCTCAGAGGTCATTCAAACACACCTGATTGCTCAGAGGTCATTCAAACACACCTGACTGCTCAGAGGTCATTCAAACACACCTGACTGATCACACTGGATCTGCCTAACTCAAATTGTTTGCTGGTCATTATTTATATAGATTCAAAGGCTTTATTTGTCACATGCAAAAAATAGCTACAGCAAAAGTTCTGAAACGAAAATCTTGTGTCTTAGGCTACTCCAACAATGCAACGTACGATATTGTTTACAGAAGAAAAAAGACATCAAATAGTGCAATAGACAAATTGTTGACATAAGTTTTATATAGGTGCAATTATGCAGTGCAATAAGTGAAAGATGAATAAAGTGTGTATAGGTTTATTTATTCTATTTGTACTTTTGTCTTGCTTCAATTTGATATTTTTGCTATTTTTCTCCCTTTGCTTGTTTGACTTTTGAGCTGCTGGAATAATTTAATTAAAGTTCTTATCTTTTCTTTTAAGATTTTGACTGCAAACTGGCAAGTTATTGGTGTTTCGGTCATCTGATTAGTTTAGTTTAGTTTATTTATTCATAGTGTCGTGGACAGTCCCCATCGATGAACTGTCACAAAAACAGTAAATGGAGCAGCTTTAGCCGACATGGCTCATTTCCAGCTGTTGTCCAGATGGTAAATAGACACCCTTAAAATCACAATATATCAACAGCATTAGTTATAAAAAAATATAAAATAAAATGAAGTTAAGTGAAACTGTGGAAATGACAGCTGAAGGCCCTTTATTTTATTAATAATAATAATAATAATAATAATAATAAGGAGTCCACTCACAGGCCCGGTGCTCTCACAGGAGTAGGAGGAGGTCCGCTGGACTTTGTGTTCTGGTTCAGAGTAGTCGCTGTCCAGGGAGTATGCATCTGGAGGAATGGCATAATCGCTCTCTGAGCTGATGGAGGACATGGACACACCTAAGAAAACAGGAGACATTGCATATGTAAAGGTACAGAAAGTTAAAAAAGCAAACAAGGGATAAAAACACAGAAAATAAATTATACATTTCTTGATTCAGAGCCAGCGGGGAGCAGGAGGTTTGAGACAGAAGTTTCCCAAATGGAAAATCCAGACTGTGAAGTCACTTTGAGATATCATCAGTACGTGATGCTCAATGCATTCCTGCAGTTACTCTGCATTGAGTGGAAGTGGTGAATGTCTGCAGATACTGAGTGCTCTAGTCTGCTTCCCCTTCTTCTAATTCAGGTAGTGGTTTCAAATGTATCTTGGTACTTTCTGTCCTTCCATTGCAGATTCTTCAAACTGCATACCATTCTGGTGAGCGGACACAATTCTGCCTATTCTGTGTTGGTTATCTCTCTGTTTGAATAGAAAAGAATGGGGCAGAATGGTGCTCTGCCTGTCACAAATGACCTTACATTTAGCTTCTATCCAAAGACAGTGCTCATACACCTTTGGCCATGCCTACAGGAGCAATGTGGTGTTCAGTATCTTGCCCAAAGACACTTAAATGTCTAAAAAGGTCGGGATAGAACCACCGACCCTCCGATTGGTGGAAAACCACCCCCTGAGCTACAGCCATAGTTACGTTTTTTTTTTTCTTTAAGGGCTTTTTAATAGCAGGAAGATGTGTTCATTTACAAGCATGGATCTTTGCAGCATGAACTGTAATTATTAAGTTTATCCACAAACATCCCTCTTTTAGCTAATAACACACTTGATCTAAAATTATTTATCTCACACATGCTTTGTCCCTAATCATTTTAAATCGTTTTCCGTCTCTTAATTTGTCTGCCCTGTGCTCCTCCTCACCTCTCTTGGCGGCTCTGGGGCTCCCGGGGACGCTGCCCTTCTTGTCGGGGATCAGGATGGAGGTGCGTAAACTGGCCAGAGAGCTGCTGTCGTCCTCAGACCCGGAGTCATCGTCAGGCAGAGGAACGCTGCTGATCTGAGTGGCTTTCTGAAACAAACATTGGAAAGAGTAGTGTTAAAGGTCACCTATTCTGCAAAATCCACTTTTTCATGTCTCTTCTACATCAACATGTGTCCCCTCTGTGTAAAGAGATTCTGGAAGTTTCCGGAAAAAAGATTCTCTCTCTTTTTGTCCTGATCCATTTCTATAAAAACCTGTCTGAAAATGAGCTGATCAGATTTTGGCCACTTTATGATGTCATAACGATGTTGTGGTTTGTGTAACCATTAGCCAATCACCAACCAAGGTAACCCCCCCCCCACCTTATCACCTGAATCTCCTCCTAGAGCACCATTGTGTTCTTTTTAACCAAATATCTCTCAGAGGGGCGTGGGGAGTGGCTCCTTATTTTCATCTAAAGTAACAGACAGAGAATCAGCTCTTTTGAAACAGGGCTGAAACAGAGGGGATTATGGGATGCTGCAATGATCTGTTTGGTGTTTGGAGCCAAACACTTCAGAGACATGTTTTGTATATATCTGAGACCTGTAATATATTGATGAAAAACAGTATAATAGGGGACCTTTAAGTAAAACACAACCTAAAACAATAATATCATGATAACAAAGAATATTTCACTCACCCCTTTCAGTGTGGTGTAGACCGGTACGTTGATATTCTTGTAGATCAACTGGGTGAACGGACCTGCCGCTGGATATTGGGGTAAGGTGGACCCTGCAACATACACATTTTTTATTCAGAATGTAAAAGTTTTTACTGTTATTTCCTTATGAAATGTAACAAAACATAGCAAGGCATTTATTTAAATTATTTAGAATGTATAAATATAACAGTGGTCACAAATGAAAATGAAAGAAAAAAAATGCCATTGTAATTTTTATGTCTGAATAGCTGCTAAGGAGGAAAAGAAAGTAGATCATATGTATCTATTTGAAGTTACATCCACCTAGGAGGTAATGGTTTTGGTTTCCCAAGCAGGATAACGGAAGAACTACCGGCCTAATTGTCATGAAAGTGGGTGAAATGTTGTAACATGGGCCAAGTAAGAGCCCATTAGATTTTATGGTGGATCGAAATCAGGAGGCGGATACAATAATTATATTTATTTTTCAATGATATTGAAAGATAGGGCATTTGGCCTTTGAGAAGGTCTTGGCTCTCAGAGTGCTCTTTAAAAATGTACACACATTTGCAGCAGGAAGAAAGTACACGAGGGTTACTGAAAGATAAGTAGTCTTGAGCATATTCTTTTTTTTAGATCTAGCCCTTTGTATTCAATTTGAGATCTGAACGCTCCAACAGATGCACCTTAAGGCACAAACATGAGAGGAAGCTGAATGAACCACTTGGCAGTCAGAGAGCTGTCAGACCTCGCTGTCTGCATCCTGACAAAATGGAAGATGTCGGGACAGAACGCACCGCAGTAATTACACCCAGACCACCTCCTTTCATCGCGGCTGATTAAAAAGCTGCCTCTCCCTCAGCTCCTCTTTACCCCCCCCCCACTCTTACACTCGTCCTCGGCTCTTTAAAGAAAAGAAAGGGAGCCTCCTGAAGAGAGAGCGGCCCACACCTGTGCAGGTGTGTGTAGCCTCGGGCCGGAGGAAGTGACTTCAAAGGCGGCTCTGACAGATCCAAACCAACCACACAGCTGAATGACATGTCACTTCAGAGTAATGACTCCTCTCTACACCACCCAGGCTCATGCAGAGTTATACACGTCTTAATCTATTTTAGCTTGTTATTATTACTTTATTCTTAGATCTTTAATGGCTTTTTTAATTGTACGTTAGATGTCCTAAATAATGTTTTTCTTTTTAAATACTTTTAATATATTAAATTAAGGAATTGTAATTGTCTAGTTGAAATATGCAGTATAAAGAAACTCACCTTTACACATGATAAACTTATTTTATTTCTTCCTATTTGCATTAAAAGGACAATAAATGGATGTTAAAGGAAAGTGTATGTAAGTGAAGGAGTGGCTAGTTTCAGTCTGCGGGGGACTCACCTCGCCCGGGGCCCCTGGCTCCAGGACTCGCCTCTGATACTCTCATTCCTGACTTTGCCACAGCGTAGATCCGACTCTCCTGCAGAGAGAACAAAGGCAGTTATATTCCCCCCTCACTCCACTCAAACATTCAATATAAACACTTTCAGACGGTACAATATTATGTCGTCATTAAAGGAATAACATTTCGGGAAATAAACTTGTTCACAGTTTTTAGTACGATAGATATTGCTCTCATAGGGGTACGGTAAATCTGAAGGTATACTGCTACCAGCTGGTTAGCACACCTCTACAACTCACTTATTTACATATTATATATTTTTTTGTTAAATCTGTGTGAATAAAATAATTTGTAATGTTACAGAAGGTATTGATGGGACTGCTGGTCGCTTCATATTTACTGTACAGACATGAGAGCGGTATCAACCTTCATCTCTCAAACATCCTAGGCTCCGGGCAGCGACAGCTACAAAAAGATATTGCTCATGCTTGCATGTAAGACTCAAACAAGACTCATACCCATGAAGGGAAGCGGTGTAACGGAGGTGTTGGCGGAGGATCGAGCTGATCCTGTACGTCTGGGAGTCCCACGGAGGAGGAGACCCCCCCCCGGCACAGCTCCTCCAACCAGACCCCTCCACCACACCGTCCATGCTGTCAGGGAGCCCATCATCAATGTCCGTCTCCTCCACAACCTGCGAGAAGGGCGAGGTGCCCGAGCTCTTGAGGGTGGAGCAGGTGGAGGAGGGGCTCATGATGTCGATGCTGACGTTGAGCTGGTGCAGGCGGTCCAGGCTGGGCTGCGGCTGGCTGTAGTGCTTCTTCACCAGCTGGATGCTGTCCCTGGGGGTGAGGGGGGTCCGGACTTTAGGGAGCGTCATGCTGGCGCCTGATTGGTGAACTGAAGGATTGGGGAAGGGGTTGTTGGTGGAGGGGGAGCGCGACAGGAGGGGGCTTTTGGGGGTTATCCTGAGGGACAACTCCGGGGAGCTCGGGCCGTGGGCCATCTCGTAGGCTGAGGAGGAAGAGGAGGAGGAAGAGGAGGAGTGGAGGCACTGAGAGCGGAACTTGCTGTTGAGCTCATCGGAGGAGTTGTCTCTATCAGAGCCTCCTGCCGGACCCTCGGGGACCAGCAGCTGCTCGGGACCACTGTTAGACACCGTGTCATGGGCCCTCAGGTCCCCGAGACAAACCGCTTTACTGCTCTGCTTCACGTCTGAGGAGACACAATCATAAGATTTGAGAAAAAGATAACATGGATGAAACAATGTTCAAGGAAATATTTGTTCATTCTTATGAGTAGCAGGGTGTGGAAATGTATCGTGTCACATATACATCACTATATAAGTAAATATGGATCAAAAAATAGTTGATATCGTTTTTTTGCTTTAATATTGAGTCATTTGAATAAATCCAAGCAGAATACCCACACAAAGGATCAACTTGTTGACGATAAGAGATGCGTTTAAGAAAGTTATTAGTGAGGCACCAGATGATGATAATTATAAAGATTAGTGTTTCAACAATAAGTTATTTTTGAAAAGTAATTTATAAGGAATGCACCAGGATTCATGAACATTTTCTATGGTTTGAGATAACATGTGTTAAAATGCTTATAATTTACACTAAAACTATTTGCTGAGAAGTTATTTACTTTACTCTGTAGAATAAGCAATACACTTGGGAAATCTTCCAACTGTATTTTGGTAAGGCTTTCATTATTGTAGGTTCTGCTCCAGTCATGTGATTGGCCACATGCCTCAAAAGCTTCCTGCTTCCCTTCCCCAGATGATATAAAGTAAGTGCAGCACACCTGTGGGCGAAGTCTTGATGTGAGAGGCTCCTCGGGGGCCGGCCTGCCTCCAGCTGTCCTCCGGTGCAGGTGGGGTCTCGGGGCAGCTGGGGGGAAACAGCGGGCTGCTGGGCACCAGGTGGGTATCCATTACAGGAGAGGTGGCAGGAGATCCAGAGGAGACGTGTTTCTCTAAGAGAGCTGCAGGAGAAAACACAACACCTGTCACTCAGTCTCTCTCCACTGGAGCTCTGGGAAAATATCGTAACAGAAACATTCAATCCCTACGTGTCTACATGACCTTTTACTGTACAACTGCTAACAAAATACTGACAATATCTGATATATTTGAGCAGGAAATATGAGTGCATTGCCCAAATAAACAGTGTACTAATGAATGAAAATCAAAGGAATACATTTACTTTATGAATTGTAATCTAATATTTAACTACTGGCTACATTTACAGCAGACATTATATTTAAAAAAATGGTAAATGTATTTACTTTGTTTAATTTACTATTAGTGTTGGACTCACTTAAAGATCGTGCATGGGAAAAGCTTAGAAAGAACATTTCATTTTTTGGATGCAGCACTCTGTGAAAATCGTACAAAAGAAAGAGTAGAGTATTTGTTTTGTTTTTTAAGTAGTACCCTGTATAGTATAATCAGACTTGAAAGACGTGAAATGAAAACCTAAAAGCTTTTCACTCTTTCCAAATGAAGTTTCTTCTGTCGGTATTTACCTTGTAGTTTGTCCTGCAGCAGCATTATCTGTTCTGTCTGCTTCAGGTTGGCCATTTTCAGCTTCTGGTTCTCTTGCTCCATCTGCAACGAAGCACACGTAATAATCTTAAACAACACTTTTTACACAACGTTTATAGTTGAAACAATAACATTTGTTTCTATCTTTTAAATTAATATTGTAATTTGAGTTTTTATGCAAGTGTTATGACCATACTTGCCAACCTAGAGACCACAGAAATCGGGAGCATTTCAAAACCACCGCGGAAGGGGGGGGGGGTGCTAGTGGATCGCCGGAGCTGTTAGAACTGTTAGCGCCGGAGCCTCGCAGCGGGGAGACTCACTTTTAAAGATGAAAAAACATCTACAAATGCTTATTGTAGTTGTAAGTGCACTGCCTTGCTGCCTGTAGCAACATCCTTGATGGAGCATATGTGTGGGTTGGACCTGTATTTTACAGGAAAGGAGTGAGCAGAGGGTAGAGTTGTCCATTCTTGTTCTGTTTTCTGTGACTATCTTCCTCACCATTCTGAACACCCTCTCACTTTCAGTTGCGTGCGCTACTAAAGAGACGCGCTACCATGGAAACCAAACAATGGTGTAGCTTTATTAAAGTCAGAGTGGAAACAGTCCTGAGTAAATCGGATTTTTGTCAGAAATCGGGAGAAATGCGGGAGAAATATGACCCCGGGAGGAAACCGGGAGAGGGCAATGAAATCGGGAGTCTCCCGCGAAAATTGTGAGGGTTGGCAAGTATGGTTATGACTTTTAGAACTACTTAGTTACAGAGAAATGTGTCTTCATTTCTCATTTCTGACTGTTTATAACCAGCTATATTTAAACATTTCTAACACTAAGCTTGTCTTGTTTCCACAGATGTCGTCTCTCAGCTGGGTGAGGGCTTCCCTGAGTCGGGGTGTTTCTCTACATGTGTGAGCTTACCTCTTTAAGCTTAAAGGTGACCCAGTCTTTAATCTTGGCCGCCTTCTCCTCGATAACTTTGGCCTCCTGGGCTCTGACTAAGATCTGCAGACAGAGAAAACAGGGTTTTGGGATTATTTAACCTACATCGTATGAACATAAATGGACATGTCTTTCTTTATCTGATGCTCCGTCCATCCATACCTGTTTTTCCAGCTGCACCTCTAATCTCTTTATCACAGCATCTTTCTCTTGAACCTGATTGGTCAGCTCTTGATACTTTCTGCACAATGAGCTCTCTGATTCGCTGGTTTGTATGTTTGCAGACTTCAGCTTTTCTTCCATGACATGGATCTGAAAAAGCATAATTAGAGGAGTTAATTCACGAGCACGCTGCACGGCCTAAAGAAAGCTCAAATTAGCACGCTCCGTTAACTTTTGATAGGCACCAGACAAAGTTGGGAAGAAAACACAGAGAACACTTTTTGCTAACTCAACACAAGAAAAGGCTTTCTAAGCCCTCCGGTATGTGTTGTTTTCAAAGAAATGGCACCATTAAATACCACCTACAGAAAACACCTGGAAACGGCCAGTAATGACAGCAAATGGGAGAATAAACACAACAGCAACAGAGACAGAGTGTGTGTGATATCTACTGTAAGCTATTTATTATCCTTTGTTTAGTCCTAGTTTGACTTCTACTCTATTCTAGATGAACACAAACGCGAAATCTGACTTTCTGGATCCTAATTTTAGGATTTCTTCTGATACCACTCAGCTTCACATGAAAATGTATTTTTGATCTTGAAAACTTTTTTTAAGTTCAAAGTCCACTTAGTAGCTTTTTCTAGAGATTTCAGCCTCTTAATATTACGTGTTTTACTTTTTTAAAAGACAGTTCTAGTTTTTTACAACTTGGCTGTTATTTATGCAGTTTTGGGTTATGGTTGCCATCAGCCAAAATATTGAATAAAATCTAAGAACTTAGAAAAAGTGTGACAACATAGTCCAACAGGGTAGAAAACACAAGCCGTTTATACAGGTTGTAAACAAACAGTTTATAGGTAAATTAGCACAATGACAAGTAGTGGTCAATTTTAAATTTGATTTATTTTCCAAATGCTCTTGTCCAAAGTAGGCTGCAAAAAGAGCACTCAAACTCAAAAGGATGGGTGTTATTGATTAACATTTTAATTAAAAAGGTTAACAACTAAGAAGCAAGTTAAGCTAATTTGGAATTCTGTTAGAAACCTGTGTGATCATGTGACCACTCGTGTTTCTCACCCTGTTGGGCTTCTCTTTGGTGATATTGTGGAAGTATCCTTTGATATTTTACAAGCAGTAAAAGCATCTCTTCACCTGTTTCTCAGCACTCTCAGCTCGCTGGTCAGACTCGATCACCCTCTGCTCCAGCTCCTGCATCTGGGAGAGAGACAGAAGAGTAACATTTCATTTAAAGAAAGAAAAACACCTACTGTGCAGCCAAGAGCGACAGTTTCAATGACCGGCTACAGAATGACTTATTACACTGATAGACCACCAGGCTTACACACACACACACACACACACACACACACATGCACGCAGACACACATAATCCTATAATCACTGTTGCCAAAGGGAAGACATTTAAAAGATTAATGTAGTGGGAAGCTTTAACAAACCAACTTAGATGAGGAAGAACACAATTATTATGAAGAACAACTTGAAGAATGAAAGTGGTTGAGAAAAAAATGGAAATATGATTATTGCAGGGAAAAAAGAGGGTAAAGCATTAGCCGCGTCAGACAGAAGAAGCAGCACAAGAAAGGTCATCCTGTGTAAAAATTAAATAAGTGACTCTTTAACAAGAAGAGGCACTTTAAGCAGGAGGGCACAGAGAGCGGAGAGGTCCTCAGGAGGCGGGACATCTCTCCAGCGCTGCTCAAACACAGTGTGATGAAGAATGCTACTATGTGTGTGCACAAGCTTGCGTCACCTTTTGTGCAAGCATGCATACACTGTCCATCCTGCAAGTATGCACACATCTGCAAGTACCCTCTCTCGCAGCAACACACACAGAAGTGCATGCACAAAAATGCTCACACACACAAGTTCAACACAGGACTCCCTTTCTTGTGAGTTCAGTGACCCAGGTGAAAGGAGAACAAACATACTAATGGATCCACTCTGCTGCAGAGATGTATTTGAATTCCTCCCGTCATCTTTGTTTCCCTTTCTTTTCTCTCTCTCCCTTCACGTCACCTCCATAAAAGGCCCCCTGATTCCCAGAATCCTCCACTCTCGACATTTGAACGCTCCCTCACAGCCAGATTAACACTCACTAAAGCCAGAGCGCATGTTGATGGTTAGTGGTTGGATGACTCCTCACCTTGAGGTCAAAAACCTTCATTGTGAGTCAAAGGCTTCACCCAGCCTGAGCCCAAGAGCTAACAGCACTTTGTCCTCCATTCAAAAACAATAAGAAGGAGAGGGTAGCAGCACTGGAGGTGAATACAAAGTAGGGAAGAAGTCAAAATGTAGAACAGATGTGAGAGGAGTCTTCAGAAGAAGCCATCAGAGTAAAAAGCTGCTACATCCAGTTTGAGGACGAGTTAGAGGTCAGGGGGTGTGACCTTGACCTTACAGAGTTCACCAAAACAAATGGTGGAGATCTCAGGACTGAAAGCTTCTGACATAGTCAATGAAGAGAACAGCTTTAGCATCACAATTGGGCTTCAAGTGGCTTCATTGAGAGGATGTTTTGTGGGTAGGAAGACCAGACATTTTTTAGGATGTAGCAACATCAGCTGAAGTCAACACCACCTGTCACAATGTTTTTTTATATAGTTGTTACAATACACATTATAAATATATCTGTGTTTGGTCAAGTTTGCATTCCTTCTACTGGAGGCAGACTTTTTAAACATTGTATTATCTTTCCAATATTTAAGTTAATCCATTGATTCCAGCAAACTATTAAAACTGTATATCCATCAAAGTGTATAAGAGAGAAAAGGGGAGGACTGGGTTGAGACAAGGGAATGTGATGTAGTTTTTATCTTTTTCTTAAGATCAGTCTTTCTCTACAGAGGATGATTCATGGTTTACTCAAGTATAAATCTCCAGTATCCTAAACATGTATTCTCTTTTTTAATACAACTCAAAATAACCTTTGAAACCCTATTACTTTAAGCGATCTATTTTTACTTTCAGACTGTGTAAACTTGTGCTGCCACTTTATCTCTGTCTGTTTAGTCACTGCAGAGCGCAACTGTTGGACAGAGTCGCTGAGCCGGCGTGCAACAACTATGTCTGCAATCCAGCATCTGTTGGCTGACGGAGCAACAAGTGCTGCTGCTGAGAGGCTGAAAACTCATGAGGTGGGGGGTCAAGTTACGGAGACCTCTCAATTAGCCGTTTCAGTGGCAGATGTCATGATATTCTGCACAAATCACCACCAAATCCACAGCTAAAAATAGTCCAAATCAAATAAACTATTTATTCTTGTTTGAATAACTTAAAGGGGACCTATCATGCAAAATGCACTTTTGGATGTCTTTTATACATGAATATGTGTCCCCGGTGTGTCGGGGAACTCACGCAGCGTCAGAAAATAAAACCCCGTCTCTTTTCCTCCGTACCCAAATCTCTAAAAACGGGGCTACAACGGAGCTGATCCAGATTTGCGTCCGATATGACGTAATATCGGAAATGTAGGCTGGCTTTACACCCACGGCCCTATCAGAAACGTTGCTTTCAGAAACAAGGCCCGACTGTTTTGGACGTAATATGGTCAGTGCATGTTTACATTAGCATCGCTAACACTCAGAGCTAACCTGTACTGGAGAGAGCATGTGTGTGAAGAAGCAGGAAATAAAAAGGAACTCGCACCTTGTGGTATAACCGGCAAGAGAGAAAGCCTTTGAGCTCCATACTGTTTCAGAAATAATCCTTGATAATCCATGATATGGCGTTTCATCACCGCAGAATCTACCGGTAGAATCTCCCGCATGAGCTCAGCCCCCTCCTTTTTTTTTTATAATTTTTTTTTTTTTTAAAGCTTTATACCCAAAATCAGCACTTTTGAAACAGGAAGTGAAATAGAGCGATATGAGGCATGGCTAGAATGGGTGATCTGTTTGGTATTTTGAGCAAAACACTTCATAGACATGTTTTTTATATATTTTTATATATCTGAGACCTATGCTATTGCCTAAAAATAGCATGATAGGTGACCTTTAAACTAAAGTGTTGGTCAGATAAATGAAATAAGATTACATAAGATAAGATGGACCTTTATTAAGCCCCGTGGGGAGATTCAGTAGTTTGTAATGAGCCATTTAAAATGATATATTTTTTGACCCGACCGTTAAGGATTTAAATCTTCAGTATAAACAATGAGCATCAAAGAAATCCACCAAAGAAGAGAGAGAGATTAATGCTTTGTTGGTTTTGGTCTCCTTTAGTTTAACAAAACTACAGATTGTCTCCTCCGTGGGAAGCAGAGTGTCGGCCTCCTCTGTGTCAGTATGGATTCCAGAGGGACTGATAATATCTGAGGAGAGGAGATAAGATGAGAGCGGCCACAGACACCAGATCATCATCTAACAGATACAACAGATCTGTCACAGTTAAGTACCTCTTACTGACACACATGTCTTCAGTATCTTTCTCACATTTCTTACAACTTTCATGTGATCTGAATCTAAAAACTAAATGGTAAAAAGGACAAATGGGAAGAATTTGTAATTAGGAAATTCCTTTAAAACAGTAGAGTTGGTTTTACTGAAATCAGTTCACTGAGTTTTCTATGACTTTAATCATTAACCATTGAGCAGAGCTGATGGTTAGCAATCACTGGAACTCAATCATTAAATGTTAAAACATCTCTGTACAAAAGAGGGCAGGGTGGACAGATAAGGGAAAGATGAATAACAGGCTAGTAGAGAAAGGGTCAAAAAGAAAAGAAAAAAGGCATCACACAGTTTGAATACTATTTCAGCATATCAGCATTTCAATATCAAAACAAAATGACCTATAATGCTCCGATAACTCTAATGCTTCAGTTATTGTCAGTTAAATTGACTTTAATCATTAATATGAAGACAAATAGGAGGGGGTTTTAATCAGTGAGCAAGCAAGAGGTCAAACAAAGACAAGAGAGAAATCTAGCCCCTCACTTTTCTTCACAGGAGATGCACATAAGCAACCAACCTGAACTAAAAACTGACTAAGGCTTTTTAACTATTAAGTAGGAGCTGATGCAAACAAATCCTCTCATGAAAAGAAATGTTTACACACACACATGAACCTGGTGACCTCCGAGTCAAACTGCAGTGTGCTGCTGCTCCAGCCATGTGAGACTTATGGAGGTTCATCTCATTTGTCCACTATTAGATTATCCAAGTAGTGAAAGGAAAAACTTGGAGTAGGAATACCACCAACGTCTTATTCCTCTACGTAAGGTACTTTTATATTGTGGTACAGCCTTAAGACTTTCCGAAGTAAAAAAAAAAACTTTTTGGATACTCTTTCCTCTATGTTTTTTGACATTTGCATTTTCTCGTTTCCTGAGAAGGCAATATTGTGACTTGAGTAGTATTTCCTCTTTTCACCTTCTGTCTGAAACCAGAGCCCAGTCTGCTCTGATTGGTTAGCCGGTCGGCTCTGTTGTGATTGGTCAACTGCGTAGAGATGTCCCGCCCCTTAGCCTATCATGTACAATGTGTTAGCGCGAGTGTTACATAGTGATGTCACTACTGTTGTGAAAGTAAACAGAGGAGTCCAATGGAGGTGTTTCAGGCAGGTGTGGGGGGAGAGACTCTCTCTGGAGGAAACTTTGGGATTCTAGCCCTTGCAGACCATTTACATGCACAACAACCTATATAACACACTACAGGAAAGGGAAGACCCCGAAAAGCATAATAGGGCCTCTTTACTATTAAGTTGCATCACTTCTACAGATCCCCAAAGAAAATGACTATCTCCTCTCCTAGCCACCTCCCTAGTTCTTCTTGTTTTGAGAAGTTCTGTGTTCATACTACAGCAGCTGCCAGCTGTCGATTGCACTTTCTTAATCCACAGTAAAAACTCAAAGGGAGTACTTGTCCTGTTAAACTCCTCACAAGGCAAATGGAGCATCTCCTTCTCTCCTCTCCCTCACACACTCAGTCTCTGGGGGATGAACGCCGTGTCACAGGCTACCACGTCAACCTTCTCTTTTTTTCAGGTTTTTCCATACCAAAGTGGGTCAATGCGTTAACACTCCTAACTTGGCAAAAGACGAGATGAAGAGCGTGAAGCAGACTTTCCAAAAAGTAATAACATGACGGCATGGTAGCCCCCCTCACACACACACATTACCAGAAAAACACACTCAGCAGCACGGGCCTCCACTTAAACCCGCTCAGCGCTTTCTGTGTGTCAGAGTGTGTATGTATGCATGTGTGTATATGAGAGGAGTGAAAGAAAAAGTGAGAGATTAATCAGCCTATTTCTTGGCATCATTCGCAAAAGGACATTTAACAATCATTACTGTGTATGCCGGCTATTAACTAGAAAGTAATTCGTTAATTTTCAGGAAGCTTGAACTCCCCTCTATTCTTGGCGTCATGGCTGAAATGAAAATATAGCATGTATGAACAAACACTACTTTGTACAAGTGTGTATGTGTGACTCTGGGTACCACTTCTTAATAAGGCAAGGCAACATGAAACCATTGCTTTATGAGTGGTGAAGGGATAATCCCGATATTATTCTACATTTTTATTGAAAAAACTTCCATGAAAAGACCAAAACTCGTTTACATCAATGCACCTCTCATTCCCTGCTGAACCCATTACCTCATACTGAACACTTAATTTATCAAAAAAAAGCTCACAAGTATATACTTTCATTTTTTTTAAAGGGTTAAGTAACCTTGGTGCTGCAGAATTTATTAAATGTCACTCGAACAGGATAACATTGTGATTTTTATGGGCACTATTTTCTGCTGCTTATGAATACACCAAGTGCCATAAAAGTGTGTGTAGGACTGATCCAAAATAAACAAAATGTGTCATGTTCATTAGACTAATAATTAGCCTTTATTGCCTTGTTGCCTCACCTCATTTATTTGTCTCATTTTAAACCATCAATCAATAGTAAGCGACGTATTTGTTTCCACATCTTCAGTCATCGGTAGCTGGTATTATAGGAGCCCTTGCTTGCTGGTTTTAAATATTGCCATATCACCAGAAGCATCCTTTAAAAAATCATTTTGTAATGTTTTATAGATCAATCATAAGATAGAAAAACGTCTTGGTCGCCAATTTGTGAAAAATCCCTTTTGCTCCTCGCCGATTATTTGGTGGAAGAACCAGTGTGTGTGTGTGTGTGTGTGTGTGTGTGTGTGTGTGTGTGTGTGTGTGTGTGTGTCTGACTGGACCTGACAGAGGACACAGCAGGGAGTCGTCCTGCTCTTATCAGACACATTTGTTATGCTTGGACCATAAACATCCGGCTGACCGACTATATGAACCTCTCTCGCACTAGAGATGAAGCAGAAATCTAAAACGCTCTGACGCTGCAAACAAAATCAGCTCCGAGCTATACAAGTTTATAAAGAACATATGAAAAAACTGTAAAAAGTTGAGACAAGAGATTTGTTTTTCTGCAACTAAACTCACTCCTACCTCTTTTACCGACACATCGTCAGAGCAGAGCTGATGTATTGATGACAGCTGATTACTTTCCAAAATGTCTGGTAGTCCGACTTTACAACAGCCGCACCTTTACAAGCGTTTGGCCGACGGCCGGAGCTTCTTTTCCCCCGACTTTGAGGGGAAGCACCATCACTGATGAGTTAAATATTCCTCTTGGCTCAAACTGTAGCCAAACTCTGATGACACAGAATGAGTGGAGCAAAATGTTTACCAAATACGCAGAGTAATCCCATCTGTCTTTACGCACACAGTCATCCACACCTGTAATTCTGACTGATTCCCATGCTTTAATCGTCTTCTCGTGCGTAAAACACTTTAAAAACAACGCCAGAAGGAGAAGGGGATGATGAGGCAGCGAGACCTGCACAGTGTTGTTGATTGTGGCATGGATTGTTTTGCAGATGAGAGTGGAACGGCATGACTAATATTTACAATACCACGGCACGCTTAAACATTTAAGCATTATTAAGGCCAAATCATTGGTTCCTCAAAATCCAGATAACTCTTAGCTCTCTGAACCTTCTATCTATGCTAAGTGTTTGATGATAAACCCAACAGATGTAATAGTTATAGAAACATTAAATGTACTGGTCAATCTTTGTTCTGACTCTCAGTTCCAGTCTTAACCTCTTGGTAGTGAGGTGAAAGATGAGATCAAAAGCAGATTTTACATTTCTCTGATTAGAGACAAAGCTCAGGTTTTTGGAACATCTGCAAACTGGACTCAGTACTCTTTGGACAAACTGCATTTCCCATCTGTTTGGGGAATGTCATGTTCATCCAAGAGGAGCTGGACGTAGTTTCTGAGTCAAATTAAATCTGAACTGCTCTTCCTACACTTGATATTTAAACATGTTCAGTTAAGTTGTGATCTACTCTCCTTGGGACTGGTTTGCTTCATTAAATATATGTGAGTTTCAAACTGGTGATGAAATATTGGAAGCCCTCAGGTTTAGATCATGAACGGCAGAGCCCTGGTTTGACCTTGGCTGCTTCTCTTTCCCGCAGTTATCTCTCCACTATTGCTTTTGAATAAAGACTTAAAATGCTCCAGATGAAATATATGGATACAGAAAGAGCAGACTGAGGTTTGTATGCTTGAGCACATTGTCTTCAGTCTTTTTTCAGACCTGACTATTAGTAACATTTTGGGATGTTACTGGCCCACTGGAAACAAAAACTCCAGCAGTGTAAACCAAAGGTCACCATAGCCTCACAATCTCCAGTTTTAGGGCAAATGAAATATAAAACTTCGACTATTCATTCATAAATGTTGGTAGGACTGTTCTTTCTCTATACTGTATGCATACTGTACATGGAGAAATATGTCTGATTCAGAGTTAGTAGTAAAACATATTCAATTATGATAACCTAATTGACCCCATGTGTTGTACAACTAGTTATATCGTTTGATTTTTTTAGAATATATATTTAAATCTTGCCATGTTTTATTGTAATATAGTATTTTGATTATGTTTTAGGTCAGATATATCCCCCATGTTCCATGTAATATTTTCTTAAAGGGTAGTTTTATCAATTAAAGGTGGGGTATGTCATTTATTTCAGAAACACTTTTTGTTATATTCCATGGAATTCTCTTAACATCCCGATAGCAATGAATATATTAAATGCTTTGACAATAAATACATCATCTGTGGAAGCCGTGGCGCTGTAAAAAGCACGACCAATCATTTTAGCCGGCCCGGCTAAAATAACTGGATGGCCTACCTGCCTGTCAGCCTTCCATCTGTGCACAAACTTATCTCGTGCCCTCATTGGTCATGTGCGCGTTCGTGCGTGTTGGAGGAGGGGCTCTGTAAGGAAGTCTGAAGGAAGAGGCAGATTTCTTCCGGTTGTGTACTTTCAAATTCTAGCGCACTCGAGCTGGTTTCTCCAAAATTAAATACCCCACCTTTAAGCTAGCTCATTTAGCTTACACAATAGTTACACGTGGGAGTTTATAGATGTAAATATTTAGCAGTAACTCAGTTTTATATAAGAACTAGTTTGTGTAGTGCGACCCTGTAAATCTCCCCACAGTAAAAACATTATAACTAGACTAACTTTTAAAGAGTTTGTGCAGCTGAAGTTTGGAGTTTCTACTTTCTCTCTTACCTTCTCTGCCAGCAGCTCTCGTATTTTCCCCGCCTGCAGTCTGAACCTCAGCAGCTGCATCTCCAGAGCCATGCAGCGCTTCTGCCAATCCACGCTGCCCACTCTGACGGCCCCCGGACCCCCGCCGCTCTCCAGCACGTCGGCCATGGCGAGGACTCAGAAAATCTGCCTCCTGACTGCACTGGAAGACAGAAAAAAAAACATAAGATATAAAAAGATAAGAGCAAATAAGATAAGAACGAAAAACAGAATAAGACAGGTAAGTGTTCACACAAGGATAACAGGAACTTAAATGTAAGTAAAGTACAAATAAAATCTCAAAGTAGCTGAACTTACATATTTGAATAAGGGTCATATATGGTGTGACCGACGTGAGTTTGTTGTCAGGGGTGTATGGTATTCACTATTGTGAAACTAATAACTTTATCACATTTACCTTGAATCTAGATCTCTTTCTGTTCAGCTCCTCTCACCCCACACAGGACACACAAATAATCTTGTGAACGTTTTAGTTTTACTTAAGTAGTCCAGCTTGTGTTTTTATTTACAGCTCAAGACGAGAGAAAGTGATTCAACCTCTTTAAATGCTCTTTGTTGACCGCACTTCCCATGATTCACTGGGGTCATGTGAGTCAAGCAACGATGAGTCCATAAAGTTTAATGAAAGCTTCCTCTTACTTTCTGTTTTGCTATGTGACATTCAACCACAAAGAAACAATCATACATTCACATGTGCGCAGGAACAAACACACAGTTTTGAGCGGACTCTACTGCCAAAATCTTTCTTTCCTTTTTCCTCTGCTGTCTCTCCGCATGCCCACACACACTGAACAAAACCCCAGCAGGGAGGCTCAGTGTCAGTGGGGGAGTTGGGTTCATGCGTGCCGGCTCCCAGGCCAGCTCCAAAGCAGGTCAGCGCTCTGCTTTTTAGCCAAATTACCTACTAACCCAATCCCCTGGTCTCTCGCCCCTCCCCACCCACAACTCTCCAGCCAAGCAATCCCTTCTTAATTACAAGGCAGGAGTGAAACGGGATCCTGCGCAGAACAATAGTGTCTTTCTGCGTGACAGTCCCATCACAGCCACACAGGAGGGGGGGTGTCCGCTCGCCTCAGCAAAGAAAGGAGGAAAGAATGTGTGAGGATGAATGGACCGAGTGCTGAATGTGGGAAACTGGGGCGCTGAGGTTATTTTTACCTGAGGAGGGCTGACTAGTGGCTATTTGTCTCTCATTCACAAAGGTTAAGGCCCAACTGTGTGAACTCAATGAAAGTCCGATTATCCTCAGATAAAATGAGGCTTTGGGCTTATATCTCACAGGAGCGCAGTGATGTGGGAGATTTGAGTGACATCTTGCAGTTCTTTAAGTACTGACACTAAATAAATGAAGCGTAAAGTAGGTTTAAAACATATCAGGACATCAGCTAGGCTACACATCTTCCATCACAGACTGAAATCCATCAACAAAAAAAAACTAAACTTCAAATGTCTCTCTTTAGCACTCTAAAAGGTTTGGCTTATTGAAAGCACTCGCACTACTGCGGTTTTGAGGTCGTATTGCACTTTTTCCAAGTCGCTTTGGATAAAAGTTTCAGCTAAATGAACAGAGGAACAGAAGTACTACTTAGTATTATAGTAATATACTTAGTAGCAATAACCAATTGTGAAAATACATTCAAAATCTTACTTAGGTAAAAGTACTGGCAGTATTGGCATCAAAAAAACTACTCACTTGAAGCTATCAAATAAAGTAATAAAAAGTACAACAGTCACCTCCAAATGTAGTGGAGTAGAAGTATAAAATAGAATGAAAAATATCTGAAAAAGTTAAGCAGTATTCAAACAGACAGACTCAAAGCGCAGCCAGACAACGTCAGCACAGCAGCAGACGTTCAAAGTCCAGCAACTATAACTGCAGCATGGCACTCCCTACAATTAGCATGCTCATAAATACAGGCTTAGCAAACAAATTACAGAAGTCATGCTTGTGGAGGTTTCACCAGCCGACCGCTGTACGCAGGCCGGACAGTCAAGTTTCTCCCTCTCTCTTTCCGGGGCAGACACCATGGTATGGAGGTCAAGTAAAGTTGTATGTCGGGGTTGGGAAGAGGGGAAACCAGGACGCTTGATTCTGCCGCAGAGGGGCAAGCAAGGACAGACGAGGCCAGGCTTTCCTCCAGGAGTTAACAGCTGGGTGCAAACAAGCCATTGGGTGGTAAAACTCTCAGCACTGCCATGCTAATTCTCCCAGGAACAACTCATTTAGCACTGTTTGCCTGTTGGACATAGCAGAGGTTGTTTTAGATCATGCCAACCAGTGCCAAAAACCCAACTGAAGTGTAAAGTTTACCTCTCTACTGAGCAGGATAAGCAAGGTTACAAAAGGCAACAAGTCCTCTCTGCATCAGCGTGCATTAGAATCAAATCAACACCACATCATCACCAGAATGAGGTCATCTTCACTGTGTGTGTGTGGGAGTAATGTAGCTTTTGTTACAGCTGACATTTCAGCTGAAGTCATTTTCTCCGTTTGCATGAGTGTAACCCTCCATTGTGGAATGGTTTATAGAAACTCAAGAAGACAATTTTCCACCGAGTCTGATGTTATATACGATCTGATAAGTACTGCTTTCTCCTGCAGTATCTTCTCTCTCTGACATATCACGCAGCTACTGGAAATATTCACGTGATGGGGGGGAAAAAAAGCCAACAACACAAACAAGCTTTCCGGGATCTGCATGCTAGATCCATGTTTGGTAACACCCAGGCCACCCAGAGAGATGTGCAGCCCAGAATGGTGGATCCTCTCCTGGCTGCGGACAGACAGACAGACACGAAGGCCCTTGGAGCTTCTCTACTTCCATCTAGCTGCGAGACTTTACACATTTCCGTGGCCAGAGCAAACACTCGGGAGGACGACTGAATGGAAACGCCACCGCAGCCATCCCAGCAGGCTCGTTTCTACAGCTGCCATCACCGAAAACTGCTTTCCATTGACTACACTGACAGTTATACTGCATTATTCCTCAGACTGAGCGAGATTTGATATCCAGAGAGGAGAGTTTTTATTCAAAATGTGGGAGCTATCAGAGATTGTATGCAGCGTTTCAGTCTGTCTGGGTGTTGCAAAAGCACCTTTATTCAGAGGATGCAAGACACACGAGTGCAAGTCTCAAGTCAGTCCTTACATTGACTAGAACCTCTTTAATCGCCACACAGTCAAACACACGCTCCCCGGCTCATCGTAACTCTTCAGAGACTGCTTACAAGAGTTTAGACAGACACAGATGGAGATACACACTGAAATAGATTGGAAACAGACACATGTGAACACACACACACACACACACACACACACACACTGACACAGTGCTGAGCATACAGTTGTGGTGATGTAAGTGATTAGGTGGTTCAGTGATATCATCCCCACCAGACATTTCAAATCCCCGCTGTTGTTTTCTTTTCTGAGGTCCAACTTGGCTCCACTATGTTTTGGAATCCCCCCCCTACATACACACACCCCGTCAAATATATATATTTTTTAAAAGATTCCCATCAAACAGCACAGGAGCATGTGTGAACATCTAGGTCAGTTGTGTCAGATCGCTGTGTGTATGAAAGCAGACAAAGACAGATTATCTGAGAGCACGAGGAGTCAAGTATGGGTGCGTTAAATATTGCCTTATCTTCTCCTCCGCGGCCCCGTATGTTTAACAAAGAGGACCTCTGTCGACTCCCTTCCGATGAAATAGGCCTCACACTTTTGTTTGAATTAGTGCCTCACTATTTTGTTGCAGCTGGGATGTATACCTATAAATAAAGGAGGGGGGAATCGGCAAAGCAGATATACATTTGTTAACCTTTGACCCTATTCTTGGAAAACTAGTGTTTAAAACTTGATAATAACAGTGTTTTCCCTGCTTTGATTGATATCTTGTAATAATTCAGATTCAAATGGAGTAATGACTCAAAATCAGACATTAAAGGGGCCCTATTATGCTCCTTTTCAAAACTGTATTTTGTGCCTCTACTGTGACATTTTTCCGTGCTTTAATGATCAAAACGTGCTTTATTTTTCTCATACTGCCTGTATATAACACATACAGCAAAGGGAAACCCCCAAAAAGCTTAATAAAACACTACAGAGCACTGACAGTCTACTGTTTATCCGCCTGCCATATATCACCTTATCTATCTTATCTTCTTTCTATGTGTCTCTCCTCCCCTCCTCCGACAACTCTCACTTTCCATCCCACTGCGCTCCTTCCCTCTCCTCCTGCAGCACCTTTCCCACCCGCCACCTTCCTCCCTTCCTCCACATCCTCTCCTCCTACCTTTGCCAGAGAGCAGCTCTTTCTCCCAGCTCAGGTTAATGACAGGCCTCGACAAACTGACCACACTCATTATCAGTCCCAGCCTTAAATACAGGCTCTGACATTCTTCAGTGCTGAGGTGTAAACATGTACCTCTGCAATTGTCCTGTCCTGTCCCACACACACACACACACACACACACACACACACACACACACACACACACACACACACACACACACACACACACACACACACACACACACACACTCTCTCTCTCTCTCTCTCTCTCTCTAAGAGCCTTGCCTCTCCTGTAGCACTTCAGCTGGAGAAAGGCTTTGTTTGCATGAGTTATAGTAAGAGACAGCCCTAACCATACATTGTGGGACAGAGTATATCTTCTGTTCATGATTTAGCTCGGGTAGGTGTTCAGTAATAGCCATAGCTGCTGCTGCTGGAGGGCTCAGGGTGATGTATGGAGCAGAAGGATTTATCCAGATGCACTGATACAAAGTGCATGTGTGGCACTTATAAAGAAGCAGAGTTTCCTCAAAAAAGCAACAAAGAATAGTGCTTCTTTGTGGGTTTTTATAGCTTTGATTAAGCTTTAATATGCTTGTGGAGCTACCCCAAGGGCAAACAGTGGACAGTATTTTTGTCCAAAAAAGGCCACAAGGAACAGGTGTGCTAGCTAGACGCTTAGAAGGAAAGTAGCAACCGTAAAACCGTCAGTCAGCAAAAAAAAAAACTCAACCCGGCTTCAGACATCTCTGAAAACACAGCGACTTTAGTCCCAAACAACCTCCCGCGTCTACGTTAAATGTATGCCTCCGCATCTGCATTAAATGAGTGCGCGATACGGAAGAAGCGAAGAGATAAATGGGCTCCACAGCATCGAAGTCCTTCACATAAACTTTACCTTGTGACTTTGTTGTCTCTTCCTCCCCCTTCACTCGGCTTTCACAGACACCTTCCCCGGTAATTCGTCGCAATTCGGCTCATAACTTCCTCTTCACTCCGTCGACTTTCTCTCCGCTCTCATTGCTCATTCATTTCTTTTTTCTTCCTCTCAGGGTTTCATGTCTTGTGTCCAACCTCCGTCCCGCTGCTGCTCGTCCTTCGCTTTCTGTGCAGACTTCACTCTGAGCTCCATTCAACAGACTCATCCCATATTCCTTTAAAGGGCCCAATGCGGATCAGGTTTCTGCAGGAGTCAGGCCCCCTTGTGTGCAGGAGCTGCTCAGGATATTGCATTTAGGCTGGCCCGTTTTTCTTTTTTCTCTCAGGATGTAAACACTGAGGATTTCTTTGAGCTGAAGGGAAAGGTCTGTTGCCCTATAGACTCACACAAGAAACCATACCGCAGTTCATTTTATATTTTTATACTTTTACAACTTATACACAACTTTTCCACATCCCTTGGTCAGCATAGTTCACATTCCTGCACAAAAACGTACAACTCTACCGCTTTCAAAACATCAATTTTTACCTACTTGCTTTATTATTTTCATATTTTATATTGTAAATGTTTCTATAATATGTTATGTCTCTTGGCTTCTGCAATTATCTTGTTGTTATACATCAAAACACCAAGACAAATGCCATGTATCTCCAAATATACTTGGCAACAAATCTAATTATGATGCTTTGACACATAAAATATCCCTTTCAGACATGTAAACACATAAAATAACTATAATTTGAATAAAAACTAAAACAGTTCAATTAAAAAGCTATTGTTCATCACGTTTGAGACATTTGAGAAGACTAATGTGTCTCTTCATTATGGCTCTTAAGGAAATGTTAGAGAAGCTGCACAGGTATTTGGATACATCGTCTTATAACCATGTCTGTACAACATTTAATGGCAATCCAGCCAATAGATGTTTATATATTATTATGGCTAAAACTTAATAAAAGCACATCTCCCTCACTTAAACCAAATCTATGGAAATGCAAATGAAGCAACAATACTCTAAACACATGTCCCGATGGGCCGGTACCGAAGTGGGCCGGTCCGACAAGTCAGTAGCACCCCCCCCTCCTTGACAATTTACTAGCGGTACCGAAGTGGGCCGGTCGGATAAGTCACTAGCACCGTCCCCCCTCGTTGACAATTTACCGAAGTGGGCCGGTCGAGATGGCCGTGCTGATTTTTAGTCCCAGTCCGCCCCTGCCCTATATTACCTCTGATTAACAATCAAGACCACCATGATGCTTAAGCATTGAGAAGTCCAACTTTTGGGTTTTAAGTAGCCTAATTACAGTATGTTTGTTTATTGGCAAGGCTTGCAGGCTGGGCTTTACTGGAATCAAATGTTGTTAAATCCCTATGTGGAGCTTTGCAACTGTAATGAATCATTATCTGGGTGGTAAAAGAATTGTGAGGGGATAATTTGGGAAGGTTTAAAACCACACCAACAAAATACAAGTGTGCTTAGGGCTCAGTATCCTAACCCTTAAATCTCCCAAGGATTCCCTCAAATGTCAGAAACAGTTCCCAGTCAAGCTGTTTTAATCAGAAGTGTAGTTTAGAAACAAATGAGGCCTAATCAAAAAGACAGACTTGGTTTCTGGAAGATCGGTTTCTCCCCTTCGCACATCTCCATCTGGAACATTTTATCATGTCTGTCTAAGCGTCACACAAATAAATAATTCGCCTATGTTTTTAGCGTCACATAGCATCAGATACTAAGTCACAGCAGTAAAACAGAGTGTAATACAAAGAAGGGAACATTTGAATCTAATATAGTCTGAAATGGAAGTATGGCATGATTTCTTTTCTTTTTTTCAGTGTGTTAATGTAACAAGCATGCAGTGGTTATGATGACACGCCCTGCTGCGTTCACTGACAAAAGTAGCACGAATACATGCATGAAGCCAGACAGAGAACACACACATAACTACACATCTTATTCTCAGCTGCTGGTGTGTGCAAAAACTGGACCAGGATACTGTATGACATGGGAAAAAGGTCACATGTAAAAGCTTCAGCAACACAAATACTCTGTTAAACCGCTTCAAAGGGCATCTGTGTATTTCTGTAGCACGTTAGTTAGATCATTTTCTAACATGTATGGATGCTAAAAAGGGTCTGCAGCCTTACGTCAGTTTGGCAGCATTTGTTACAACAGACTTGGTAGTCTTATGAAGATAGCAAGTACGATTTGTCGGAGGTTCAGGCGAACTTCTTGGACATTTATAACAGGCAGATCTAATGCACATTGGACTGCCAGGACCCCACCCATGAAGGAGTTTCAGCTTGGACATTGTTTCCAAGAAGAATCCTCATCCAATCCTCCCACCCCATTAATATGTCTAATAGCATTCAGAACTCTGGCTGCATTCTTTGCAGTTCCCTTGTACACATTTGCACTCTTGTACATTAGTACTTGGTATTCATTTTAACTCCTTGCTCTTGCTCTGTGTTTCATTGTGCTGCTTTAAACCTGGTACACAATGACAATGCTACCATCCTGATGTTTAGCGATTATATCTTTTGCCATGTACAATATATACATTTAGTGTGTGAGCATGCCTCGTCAAACATTTGCTTTAAAGTAATACATAGAAAGTACAGCTATTCTGTCATTAACATTTAGTGTCAGCCATTTAGCTAGTATGGGTTAAATGTTTGTGAAATGTCTTTGGTGAACCACATCTGGTTCAAGCTTTATTTGAACTGTATTTCGTTAACAGCCCTTGTTATACTACTTAGACAATATGTGAAGTGCCACTTAGTTTACACAACTTGAGTGCCAATGTGAGACTATTTAGAGGCTTTATTTAATATTGACTTTTAATGGGAAACGAAGTGTGATTAAAGTGGTGGTTAGAGTGTTCACATCACTGATACGGCTCTTTAAGCCTGCTCAAAACTATCAGAAGTACCAAGTTGACTCTAATGGGTGTGGACTCCTCAGACTCACTGTAACAATGCTGAGGAACACCCTCTCCGCTGTGTGTATGAGAATCTTCTGATATGAGAAACTGCACCTTTCATAGGAGAAATTCTTCCAAATTCCATCCTGGAAAAGGTCCGTTCTGGAAGTGGGAGGGCTGAGTTTACAGCGGGGATTTCATCGTTACAGCTTGTGAGGCTAAAGGCTCTGCCCTGTGTTTCACAATCAGTCAGTGCCTCAGTGCTCTCAGTCAAAACAACTGGTGTCAGGCCTCCATGGTTTACATGCCTATTCTCGGGCAAGGCTGACAGTGCAGTGAGGGGGAGGCAGGACAGAGGAGAGGGAGCTTAAGGCCAGTTTCACCAAGTGTCTGCAGATTAATGTGGGCTCTTACAGTAGTTTAAACTCCAGAGAGAAGGTGTGATGAACCAGACTAAGACCAGGTCACTGAGCAGAGACCAAACTTTCCTCTTCGTAAACTAAACGCAGAACTGAAATGAAGATATGTCATAATTCTGAAGACTTGCAGACAGGTCAGGTCGAGAAAAGAATGTCCATTATATCACTCTATTTCCCCCATTCACAATATCTCTTAAGAAAAGGCAATAATCAATATAGGCTCTATATACTTACACACATATACTATGAACTGAGCTCATCTATGACCAGTTCAAATTAGTTATACTTGGTATTCTTCTTCATAACTGAATCTGTCTTTCAAGAAAAAGTCTGGTACAGTAATATCCTAAATCCAGCAACTCATTGATTTTACAAGCATTTTCCATGTTGCCAAAGCCTGACACAACCTATGTTTAAAACTATCAAAAACCCATCATTGACAGTGATCAGTGAGGGACAGAGTTGTACTGGCTGTAATAATGTGCCTTCAGTATGAGGTACATGGGCAATGTTGTTCATTTTGAGTCAATGACACATACACTGTCTTAAATACTTTAAAGAAACGCCAAAACCATGACTGAAAATAGTCCCAAAAAGCACGTTTTAGTAACGGTTAAACAACATTTGCTAAGAAGTGCAGTTCCCAGAGTTTAAGGAACTTATTTAGAGTTTATTCAAAACTATAAGTACATGTAGGTATTTTTGCCCTGTTTCTAGAGATTTACATCTAATCGCATTGTTGATTTTTTTGGGGGATTTGTTGACGGAAACAGAAACATAGTAATGGCAGCTGTATCCTATTACTTTTCTTGAGTAGTACTTTGTAACATGTATTGACACATACAGACATACAGTATTGCTTAATTAGCTGAGCTCTACTTCTAGTTCTTCTACTTTTTACGCCTATTTTAGATTAAAATAAGACACTATGACATACATACAGTATTTGATCCATACCTGTGATATCACCCTCTGTCTTGAAGTTTTCTGTTGTATCTCAGGTGACAGACTGGACCAATATATAAAACACGTACAGTCTGTCAGTTTCATAAAACAAGTCTTCTTTGTGGACAAAAGTGAGACAGCAAGACAGAGGTTAGACATTAACGTAGATTTGTCAGGACTGTTTACTTTTCAAAGTCCCTTTATTCACCACAATAAACCGAGGAAAATCTGCTTTCAGTTTTCATTCACTTCACATCCAAATGGAAACGCTGAAGGAAAATCTCAACATAGACTCACTCATTCCACTCGCAGTTTAAAGCCATCATTTGAGCCAACACAGCAGTTGAAAGAGTTTTTATGATGAGTTTGCATGCTTTTTTTTTATTGCTGCTTTTATTTGAGTTATGTTCTTGTTTTTTTGTTTGTTGACTCTATTTTCTTGAACAGAGGATGTTTTCAGAACTTTGAGTTTAAATTGACCTTGTTTACAAAAAGAAGAAGCGTCCCACAACATAAATAAAGACGCCAGAATTCAGAGGTCAAAGGTCGGTTGACTGTCTTTTGACCCGAACTCTGGTTAGAGGCTTCTCCGCGGCTGTATTTCGGCCACTTGTCTTACCCCTCACAGCATCATGGAAGCAGAGTGTTGTCCCTTCCTCTCACATGTTGACGGCCCTCTTTAACCACTGGAGACTTTGTTAGGCTAACCAATAGGTCTCCTTCTCCCTCTCTGATGTCCTTTGAGCATTTTATTGCCATTTGGCCAGCCGTGCTGGAACCACAGAGGGAGTGGAGCATGATGGGAACTCCATATAAAAAGAAAATAAACCAAACTCACTTTAACAGCAACATTGTGCGACAGAGGACAGCAGCTCGGATTGGAGATGCATAGGATAACATGTTGGACACTGATGGGGGGGGGGTGAACATAAATAATGAGTTTTTATGGCGGAAAAAACTACTCACCATTTCATTTTTCACCCTCTGTGATAACAAGACCGTTAACTCCTCTCCCCTTTGCCTCTTTATCCTCTGTATTTCTTTTTCAACGGCGTGCTTCCTCCTCTCTCCGTGTGTGGTCTGCTTGATGAGCAGCAGTGTGGCTCCAAGTGAACAAAAGCTGGTGTTGCAGGTAGAAGAGATCATCTCGCTTCTGGCCACTGCTGGGAAAGGCAATAGCAGAAACACAACTCAAACACCACACTCTAAAAATCCCTGAATATATCTGTCTCTTTACCCTCTTAATGCTCCGAAATGTTCCCAAATATAGTCTCTAACGGTGTGTGTCTGTTTGGTGTTGAGCAGGTAGAGTACAGTTGATTTTGCTGTGGCTGAAATCAACACTATGAGAGCGGTGAGAGTGAAGCAAAACAGTGAAGTTACAAATATGTGTAAAATTGATTGCATACACACATGCTGTAAATGCACCTCTGTTTGGAACAACTGCTTTAATAATACAATTAAATGTAATCTTAATTAATTTAATTCACACTGTCATTCGCTTTAAAGGTGAAAATGTTGCTTATTGTGTATAAAACATGGTTAAAATAACCATATTTAAGTCTGGGTAAATAACCCAACTGTATTATACAAAATAACACTAGCTCAAAACAACCTTTGCTGCTGTGTTAAGTTGCACCAGTATTATGTCAGTATATTGACTCAAACATGGCCCTTTTTTCAAACCAATGATTTGTTTCAGCGTGCATACTGTTGGACTTCATACTGGCATGTGTTATAGACATTAAAGCCAGGGCTTGGGATGTCAACATCATCGGCAGCAATTGGAAAAAACATATCTGGTGAGTGCTGTAGAGTGACTGTGGAGGCAGACAGTGTGAGTGTGGTCAGAGCGTGATCCTTAAATGACAGGTCCAGAGAGTGATGACTGTTAGCCGCTTCACAATAACACTCATTTCATAAAGCTGCATGTTGGACTGCACACACATGTGTGTATCTCTAAAAGACATACGTGGGTCTGCAATGTGTAAACAATAAGCATGTGTGTCTGTGCAACCCAGTCTCACGGCATTTCGTGTTATAATCACGACATGTAATCTATTGATTCGTGTTCACCAACACAATTTTCCCATTTATTTCGTGACACACAGAACGATTTTAAAAGGAATGTATTTCTATTGGTAGTATGTTTCGTGCCTGCACCAAATAATAACAAATTAGAAGGAAAAAAAGATTTGAAAAATACAGATTTCAGTATTCTGAGCCTCATTTATTTTCCTCACGGACGGCAAAAAAATCCGACATTATACAATTTAAAATAAAAACAATAATCGTGGCTTGATATTGAGTAAGAAAATGTTTTTATGACCCACACAGCTTCCGGTCTTCCAAGACCCGACCGGACAAAAAGACGTGGTGCAGGCACGAAACATACTACCAATAGAAATACATTGCTTTTAAAATCGTTCTGTGTGACACGAAGAAAAGGGGAGAATCGTGTTGGTGAACACGAATCAATAGATTACATTTATTTCGTGACTATAACACGAAATGCCGTGAGACTGGGTTGGTCTGTGAGTGATGAAGCCTTGTAAAAATCTATTTAACAAAGCAGAGTCACGTGGTCTTGCATCATATAGGTGATCCAGTGAACAAATCTCAGCCAATCCACAAACCACCACTCCGCTATTGTTGAATACAGTTATCCAACCCGACTAAAGCTGTGAAACTAGCCACGTTCACGTCCTGCGGTCACAAAAATCACAGCAACAGTCAGGAAAGATTTCACTCTGACAAGCCCCTAGTGTCATAAACAATACTTTAAGAGCTCTATCCACTTATTGGATTATGCAATTGGGAGTTTGACTTTCCTTTAATAAAAACATACATGTGCCGCAGAGGGAAGAGCTCAGCGGCGATGCTGAAGAGCATTTAGATGAGGAACCTTGTAACCCTGCAGCCGTGGTGGTCTCATTTATCATCAAGCTATCCCTAAAAAGATAATACTGTATGCAGCTGTTTCAGGGCAGAACACTTAAAGGAACATTGTCCTCATATAGTGTGAAGCTTTAGCTAGCAGCTAGTTAGCTTAGTTTACCAAGAAGTCTGACAACAAGGGGAAACAGCTAGCCTTTCTCTGTCTAAAGCTAAACAAAAAGAACTAAAAGTACCTCTAAAGCTCTTAATATGTTGTATGTAAGTGGTTTTATGTGCTGAATTATTTCTTTCTCAGGACCAGTAACTTCCTGAAATCTCTGCTGGTTGTTCTCCTTTAAAAGGATAAATTGTAATTCTGACACTTTTTTTTCGTACCACTTCTAACATGAAAGCAAATATGTGTCAAACATTTACAAGTGATCTTATATAAACACTTCAGTTTGAATGAGGAGACAAGAAAGACGGCTAAACTAACTGGCTGCTATAGCTCTAGCCTAATAATGGTACACACTTCTCAACTAACTTTCAACCAGGAAGTAAATACGTGTTTTTGAGTATCTTTACAAGAAGGCCTTTTGACTCCTAGGAACATTTGCATAGAAATGGTAAATACTTGAAAAAAATGAAACACGTTTATAAGTAAGACACTACATTCAGTGTCCTTACTTAAAGGGGAAGAAGAGCAGGCGCACTGAACCAAACACTGTTGATGTTTGCAGGACTGTCAAAACAGAATGAGTGAGAGTAAGAGAGTAAGTGGAAGCGTCCGCTTACACACTGCAGGCATCGAGTGGATCTCTATCCATCATGCTGATTCCCAGAGACAAAACAGTCAACATCGAGCACAGACAAGATCTGTCCAGGCACAATACACTCTCTGTTTACAGCGGGAAACCGTGAATTAAGTGGGAAACAGCGCAAGGAGGCGAAGAATGATGGAGTGAGAGATTTCAGAGTGAAATTCCAGATAGCGTGCATAATCTGTGTTGTGAAATTTGCAAAAAAAGCACAGTAAAACAGGGTGGAGGTAGAAAAGCAGGGCGTTTTGCAAACAGAGGATGAGGCAATGTCACATGATCTTTTGAAGCCCTACGGATGGGGAGCTGTGAAAACTCGGGGACAATGGAGAGTATGAGAGCATGAAATGGAGAAAACCCAGCATTGTAAACGGTGACTCTGCAGCCTGAAGGCTCCGCTCCTCTGGGGGGGGTTTGGCTGCCGTCCTGCCCGGCGACTGGCTGTCAGCCGCAGAGTGAGAGTGTTGTGCATGAAGAGATGATAAGATCCAGCTTTGATAAGCGTCTCATTTTGACACAGGCAGACAGGATGTAAGGGTGCCATCGTTTTTCAAGAAAAGCAGCAGCATGAATTCAATGTTGGTGAAATTTAAATCACTTTTATGGGTGCTGTTTCTTTCCAACTTCTAAATTTATATGAGAAAAACATTTGCTCTACCTAAGAAAAAACGCTTTTAACACACAACAAGTCCTGCATTTTAAATCCTAGAGTGTAGAAATAAAAGTACTTTACATGTATCAATGCATAAGCAACATTTTCCTTTTGTAGCTGCACAAGGTAGAACTCATTTCAAGAACTTAAAACACAGTCATTTCAATCCAGTGGTTCCAAACCTTATGGCCAGGACACCTTTAAAGAGTTACAAGATACACCTGGATGAATCAAATAGGAAACAATTTGTAACTTATCTCTTATCAATGAATAGTTGATAATTTGCCTCTTTGGGCCTAAAATACATTGACATTCTGGGCAATGGATCTATTTGCTATCTCACGCACGGGGGAGTAAGTTGACATAATCACTACCATGTTGTCTGTTCATAAAATATATTACTTAACTCCATTTCCTCTGCAGGTCCTCTGGGGATGCCTGTGTGAATGTGTGAATACATCTGTCGTTGGTGCAAAGGTGAGCCTAACAGAAGGTGTGAGGCCCACACACACCTTCTTACAACCAAAGCATGAACACACTGCTTTCCACTGTATGTGACACCTGTTGAAAGTGGGATGTCTTTTAGAAGAAGACATAAAAGAGTGTGATTGCCCTACAAAGAATTAGCACTGAGACATCCTTGTTTTCTTAAGGGGCATCAAACATACCACACACATGCTAACAATAACAGCGTCTTGATTTGGCATGTAAGCTTCACATAAACACTCTTTTAGCATCTCTGCCACACATTCCCAGATGCTGTTGCTGCAGACTGCTCCTCGTCGCTGGTGGTTTGACGCGTTGACAGAGCAGAAAACAGCTCAAAATGACCTCCTGAAGGGAAGCACATCCCCAAACCAGACGTTTATGAAGCTGTAAATCGCCTCGGTCAGTCAGCGCTGAGAGGTGTTTGTTATCAGCCAGCAAACCTCTGCAGAGGAGGAGGAGAGGAGACACTGAGGGCGGCTTTGAGTAAACACATACCAAACTGACTTTGTTGTTCAAGGATCTACAGGAGAACCACACAGGACTTCAAGAGACCAAAACACACTCATACCCTGCACCCCTCACCATTTACTCGTGGTAATGCAAATACCTCATGTGGGCCACTGTAGCCGACTCCTACAAAAACCTTTAAACACTCAGTTTATGATTTTAAAATAAGTTAATTTAGAATAGAGACTACAGATTTTACAGACATGCTAGCCGCTCTGTGAAGCTGTAATAAGGCACATCTGTACTTGGAGCTGTATCCTCATTATGCTTACAATGACAATAGTAACATGCTGATGTAATGTGAGCAGGTATAATGTAACAATCTTAGTTTGGATGTTACAGTACCATGCTAACATTCGACAAACAGTACAGCTTTGAAGTAGTGAGAATGCTTCTTGTTTTGGAGCTAATTAATTATAAACCAAAGTACTGATGATGGCCTTCAAAGAAAAGGCAGGGGATCATTACAGTTATTTTAATAGCTTAATAAATGTATACTGTGGATGTCTGTACTAAATTGTATGTCAATCCATCAAAGACATCTTTCCTAAAAAGCAAAACTGTCAAACTCATACTGGTACCAGATGAAAAGTCGGAGGATCACCAAAATTATTCTGATCCATCATCGACCGAATCTCATGTCAATCCATCCCATACTTGTTAAAATAATCAGTCAGGGCCAATAAATAAAATAACAAAGTTTAGTGAGTTGAGTGCTGATCCTCAAGTTTAATAGCTAATGTAAAAACCATCAGCTCTGTATCCTAACACTGTTAGATCTTCTTTAACAGGGGAAAATGTGAGAAATATGAATTATGTCTGGTGAGATGATCCAACAAACACACACACTTGTTGGCCTGATCCCACCTGGACCGTCTTTTAATACGTCGGCTCGTTTCATCTCAGTGAGCGGGGAGCTGACGTCACCTTCATGGAGGCAATGACTCTGACAGCATTTGGGTGCAGAGAGGAAGAAAAAGATAGATTCAGAGGTGAAGAATGAAGAGAGAGGAGTGGTGGAGTGGGAGGAGGTGGTTAAGGAAGACAGATGAGTGAGGAGAAAGGACTGAGGGAGGCAGAGAAAAAACAGAGTGTGGATGTTAGAGGGGGATGGTTTTAACAGAGTAAAGACAGCAGTATAAAGAGGAAGGAAAAACTGCTCTCTGCTACACAGCTCAAGATACAGACCATATGGTGTTTGGCTTAATGTGTGAGACTTTAGCCAAGCTGACAGAGAAAGTGCTCAAAAGGGAAGATGAAGAGTTAAAGAGACAGATGCAAAGGGAGAAGGGTAGGGAGCACAGATTTGACTGTTTCAGTGACATGCTGTCCTCTGCTGGACAATGAAGGAGCTGCACATTATGTCCAGTCTTTTTTCATTTTACCACATGAGACCGCCAGATCTGCAGCCTCTCTATCACGAAAGACTCAAAGCTTCAGAATAAATCCAAGTAACAGAAGAAAATCAATGGGTTAAAGAATCGATTGTGTCCAACATTTGTAATGTTCATTTGAGGTGAAAAGCAGCTAAGAATCAGAATGTGGTTTGTTGCCAAGAACATTTTCATATACAAGGAATTTCCTTGCATAACAGTAAACATGAAAATTACAGCAAGAAGTACAAACGTAAGAAAAAAGCAGATAAAATACATAAAATAACAATAATAAAAAATGTTAACATGATTTAGTAAATATGTATTGTATACTTGTATTAAATATAAGCACTATTCGGTTTTACAAGTAGACATTTTGTGCAAAAATGTGCATAATATTAACCAAGTGCTATTGGCAATGTGAAGTGAAGAAAGTCCAAGGAGGCATTTATTAAAGCTGAATATTGAGGTACTTTTTCCATTTCCTGCTACTTCATACTTCACTACAATTTCTGAGGTGCAAATGTTGTACTTTTTACTCTACTACATTTATTTTTAATACAAATACTTGCCTCATCCCTTTGTTTCTCAACCTCTATCTATGGTTACTTTAAGGCTTCAAGATGAGATAATAAGTTAGGTGGCAAATGTAGTTTATATTTTGATTTAGCTGTCCTTAAAAACATACATGTCTCTCATATTTATAACCAGTGTTATCCAGACAAGTACTAGCCATGACTGGAAAATTGATTTAAATCTGCGGAGTGTCCCTTAAATACTGTAAGCACACTTCCAGAGGCTTTTTGTAGGTGTTGCCTTTAGATTATGAATGGTGCCTACAGTACTAACAAGCTAATAGGATAGATGCTCGACATGCACTTAGTCATTCATTTGTTTGTCAAAAGGCTTCAAAGTTTTGGAATTCTTTATCAGAATAATGTATTAGATGTCTCCATTACTGTCTCTCATCTTCAATTATGGAAACAAAAGCAGCGCTGTTTCTGTCCCGGACTGTAACGCACTTAGATGTGTCGTCATGTTTCTGAGTTTGATGTTATTTTTGTTCTCCTTCCAGCAGACCACAGACCGGCTTAATCTGTTTGTCTGATCAATGTCACTATTGTCAGCGAGGACTCGAACTACCTCACATGTTTGAACAATTTCTATAATTGTATGTTCTTTTTTCTTCTTTGTTTTGGAAAAATGTCAATTGGTAACCCGCCGCATCATGTTTTCCACATGCTGGATATCTTGTGTTGAAATATATCTTGTTATTTCGTCATTTTAAATTAGAAACGATTCAAGGTTAAGGCCTTAAGTGCATTTTATACCGACTGCAGATGCTTTTTTATGGTGCAGACATATTGCTCAATGTAGCACTTGAAAAATATGTTGTACAGCTGTCAAACACAACAGTTCTGTTGATGGCCAAATGTTCTGCTCTTTGGTGGCTTTGGCTACACACACACACACACACACACACACAAACACACACACACACACACACACACACACACGCACGAACATAACAATAGAGTAAATAACACCAGACTCTTGAAACAAACCCCTTCTGCTGCACCCCTCCTCCATTTCCCAGAAAACGTCCTTTTAAAAAAAGACTCACGACACTTGCAGCAACAGATGCTGCCATAACTAAGACACACTGACACAGTCAATTTGTCTCATGTCAGTTTTTGTCTTTAATCTACTCCCCCCCCCAAAAAACCCAGTCCAATGCCTCAATCTTCACCTCATGAAAGAAGCAGGGTGGCAAGTAGTTGTGTGAGGCAGTTAGAGTTTCTGAAAAGGGGGTTGTTGAGCAGTTACACGGGACAGAAAGCGTCCTTCAAGTATGAGCAAATGGGGGGGCCAAAAGGTCCCGACCCCGATATCGGCTTCTTGCTGGGGGTTTGCATCCCGAAAAAGAAAGGGACAAGACAATCGAGCACTCTCTCTCCCTGCGCTCAGCCTCCTCCCGCCGCTCCTCACCCGCAGCAACGCCACATCCCATTGAATAACGGACACTCTGATCAAAGGCGAGATCCAGCTCTCCGTCTCTAGCTCCGTCGTACTCAGTCAACTGGAGCGAAGGATGGAGGCCATACTGGTTATTCAGTTCCTAGTATACTGATTAGGACACAATGGGGCCTCATGCTGTGTCAGTTATGTGTGTGTGTGTTAAAGCATCCTTTACTCCACTATATGCAGACACAGTTCACATCGCTCTATGAGCATGACCCTATAGCAGGTGGTGTGAGGGCCACTATTCGGGGCTTGGGCTGGAATCTGTTCCGGGCCAGCTGTGGAGACGCTGACCAACGGCAAGGACTGCCTGGAGAAATGCTACTGAGGGGAAGAAAAGTTTAAAGGGGTAGTTCAGATAGTTTGAAGTGGGGCTGCATGAGGACATACTCCCATTGTCAGTAAATTATCTATAGGCGATTGTGGTGGGCACCTCAGTTTGGAGAAGTTACGCAATGCACTGCTATGGACGCTGCAATTAACAGTAGTTTAAACATCTAAATAAATCAATATTGGTTTAAGCATATGGTTTAGAATATTTCAATGCATGACCTTGATGTCAGACTCGGTTACTCTAAACTGGTCAACCACCATCTACTGTAGTAATGAACAATGATGGATAAGAGCCTCTTAACACTTCACAATCCAAAATATCTCTTGAACTGCGAAAGGGACTAAAAGCCTTTATCTTACGTGGATCTTATGTGTAAGATAAAGGCATTTTAATTTAGAACAATTCATACAGTATGCATTGGACTCTTAAAGTAGACTTTCATTTGTTTTGAGACCACATTCAATGCAATGAGCCCTTCACAGGGCCAGATCATTCTTCAATTTGGGTCTTATCGTCATCATTTTTTGACATAAATGGTTGAAACATAGGTCAACAGTTAGCCGTATTTTCTAAAATACTTTTATCTTGAGGTAAAAACAACATTTGGGTAATACTTTGGCTTATTGTCTTTGTTTTGCTTGTTTTAAGGAATGAGCTGCCAACAAAATGAATGAAACCCTATGGAGAGCTGTGATAGAGGCTGTTTGTTTTCTTAAAGCATATTCAAATATCAAGCATCATTGACCTACATTGGATTGATTTTTCCAACTTATAACTGAACTTAAGAGGCAATAAACCTCTACTGAGTGGCCCAGCCCTTCGTATATTTTTCTGTATTTGGCCCTCGGGGAAAAAAGTTTGGACACCCCTAGTCTAACAAGTGACATGTAATGTAATGCAATGAAATAAAGCTGAATTAACTTGTATTTTACATAAAAATGTTGTAGCCTAAAAAACAAATGTGTAATTTGGTAGCAACTTCAATACTGTATGGGCAGATACAGTACATCGTAGAATATCCACATCCGTTAGGATAAAATCAAAAGAGGAGGCGGTTCAGCTGGAAATATTTTTGTTTATGCAGGGCTGGACGCCACACAGGGCAGCCAGTGTCTCCCTCCTGCTGGGAGTTTCCTCTCAGCACCTGATCCAGCACCCAACATCTGTCCTGAGTTAGCATGCTAACAGTCGTACCCAAACCCCTGGAGCCGGCCAACAAGGGGCCGAGGCAAACAGATCCCCGTGACACATAGACTAATGCAGCCAGACGGCCCACAGGAACGCCTCACATGTTCCTCAGAGGGAATGCAAAACATCCTGCAGCACCTCGGAGCGCCGGCAAACATCTGGGCTGCAGATGTGGCGTCAGCAGGAGAGAGAGGCTGCTGTACGTTCTGCATGCTCGCCTCGGTGCTGGTGTGAATGACTGACTGTATTTAAACAGAACACATTTTTGATACAGAGGCCGTGCACACGTGTACAGTGCTGGTAAGTAACTCAGTACATTTGAGTGAGTAGTTCTATTTGTATTGTATATACTTTATCCTTCTACTTCACTTCTTTTAAGAGGGAAATATTATACTTTTTACTCCAGCATATTTATTAGAGTTTAGCTTGTTACAAAATATTATCATCAAATGAAATATTTTATATCGTCGTAGGTTGCGGTACACAGGACTATATTAAGTTATCCAATCCAAATCAATCCAAAAATATGTATTACATATTATTCTGTAATGGGCCATTCTGCATAATGATTACTTTTACCTCTAAGTATATTTTTATGCCAGTACATTTGTTCTTTTACAGTACTTGCACAGAGTATTTCTAACCTGTGGCATTGCTACTGTAAAGTGCATGATGGGAAGACTTCTTCTACCACTGCACGTGTGTCTATGTTTGTAAGGAAATGAGCCGTAGCCGAAGCAGCAGTCCTGTGGAAGAAGAGGTCAGAGGCGTAACATCACAGCAGAAAATACAATCAGCCATTGAGAGCTGGATGTTTTTAGAAAGGCGTGGAGGCTCGACACATATGAAGGAAGACGAGTCGATTCAGGTCGGTGAAAGAAAAACACAGCCATGGACGCAGATGTTCTGACCACTACATACACTCTCTGTAAAAACACAAAAAGGGAAGAAAAGACGAGGGAGAAATGACCAGGAAAACCTACATGTATATGTCAAATAAAAAGAAGCCCTGCCCTGTGGCTTTACATCATAACAGCGAGTCTTTGCATGATGTAATATCGGGTTGATCCTCAAGAAGGAAAGCGTTACATTTGAGGAAAGTTTGTGCGCATGGAGGCAATTGAGGGCATCTTACTTCATCATGGAGTTCATGGAACAAGTCTCAGATTTGTTTTGCAATGTTTCACGAGTCAGGGCAATAGTTAGCAGCATTAGCTTCATCTGGAGTGACTGTTATATGAGCACCGAGAGCAATGGGATCTAATAACTCATGACTCATCTCATGACTGCAGGTGGCTTCAATAGCAACAACATCGTGGTTAAGAGGAGACATGAGTTGATTAAAGGATTACTTTAGCCTTTACAAATCAAACGACATTTTGATCTCTCTGTCTGTAAACAAAAACTGAGTAAGATTGACATTAAAGACTTTTTTACTTTACAGGAGAAAAGGTCGGTGAGGGACTGTCAGACAACATAATGTCTTCTTGTTTGTCAGGTTACGAATGTAAACTCATCTTTACATAAGAGACCAGTCAATCTGAGACCACATTGCTTTCCTGTTGTGCTCCTTACATTAGTTTAAGTATCATTATTCCTCAAAGGCAGCTTTATCACATATGCTTTTTTAAACACACAGGATACAGTTTTAATGGGGTCTGCGTCACAGGGGTTTTCCTGTGGTTATTTGTTGTTTTGAATTTGATTAGTTACATTCTGTTGCAGCTGGTTTGACATTTTTGCAACTACAGTTATTCACTTGGATAGATTAAGAAATATGAATAATAGCATTCTTATCTTTGTCCTTTTAATATTAAGTTACAACCAGCAGCGGGTTATCTTAGTCTAGCATACACAATGAAAACAAGGGGCTAATCTAGGTCATTCAAAAGGTTAGTCATACAGAAAGTCAGATTGTATCTTTAGGAGAGCCAGGCTAGCTGTTTCTAGTCTTTGTGCTAAACTAAGCTAACAATATTTAGCGCTAATTACAGGATCGATTTCTCGGCTTAAAACATAGTGTATATCCCATAATGGTAGAGTATTAGTTAACCTGTTCAATAGTACAGTTTGCCTGTGATTTACGGTTTGTTTTAAACGTTTCTCTTTTATTAATTGGATAATTTTACAGTATATGCAACGACTGCTGCTGCATGTCAGACAAGGATTCATATCGTTTTGATGTGTTACACTTATTAGTATTAAAATAAATATTCCTTTTGTAGAACTTTTTAAACATTATTTCAAAGGGTTGGGTACAACTGTCAATAACTCACGTATATGTTACGTAATAAAACAAAGGACAGTTTGTGTTAAGAGGTAGGACCTTTAGCTCAGGTCATGTCCTACAAAGTGAGGGAGTGAGAAAGCAAGCAGGGCCTTAACCAGCCTTCATCCCAGACAGAGTGCAGTGCTGCTTCTGTCCACTAGGTGCCACTTGTGCTCTGTCTCTGCTCCGGTTCACAGCAGAGATTTCCTAACGCTCTCCAGAGGAGTTTAAAACCCTACGCTCTGTGAACTAATCAGTTTTCTGCCTCAGACTCATGACCTCCACTAACACAGATATTATGAAAGCAAAGACCAAAACAAAAAAAAGCACAGTCTCTTTTTCCTGAAGTAGCATTAATGCAGAGAAATCTCAATCTTTTCCACCAATTGACTTACAGTAAGCACAAACCCCACACACTGTATTTCCATGCATGCATATACATGTATACACTCAGCATGACATGTCTTATGTACTTTCCTATGCATTTACAGTATTGTGTTTCTGAATACATGCCACAGCTTGCCTGAGGCGTACTTCCTGGCCCGGATGAAACACCTGTAGGTCTTATGAATGACTGGAAATCTACTGGTGAACTTTCCAGGCATTGTTGTTGTTGTCCTCACATCCCATTAGGCTACTGTTCCCCTCCCTCTCTGCAGGACGTTTGTTTCCCCAGAGAGACACCAGGGCGGTGCTTAAGAAGTCCTGAGGGACACGGAGATGAGAGCAAGGTAAACACATTTAAAGGAGGCTGTAAAAAGACAAGAGCCTGGAAGCTGCGGTCGCAAAGTGAGTCAACTTGCTACAGAAAAAGTTCCATGAGCATCATGCCCAAAATCAGTCACGTAAAAGTGATAAAGGGAGTTTGTTTGAGCGCCAAACTCCTTCCTAGTTAGATATTTTTCTCTTATGAGAATTTAAAAGGTTGAGTGGGCTTTGTAATATTTGAAATTCAAGGGTACACAAAAGGCAAGGATTACAAATAAACAATCTGAGTAATTACTTTAGTACAGAAGTAACTCATTGTATTAAAAAAAAAGGCTACTCGTATGTTTTTGCCTAAACTTAGAAAGATTGATACAACTCTCTTATCCCTCTGTTCAAATGAAGCTACAGCGAGCACCCGGCTAACTTGGCGTAGCATTACAATTAGGGGTTAAACTGGATCTACAGTATAGATTAAACAAATAAGATGTAATTTGACAGTTAATTGAGTTTTTAAATGCAGATTTTGTTCAAAGCCAGGCTAGCTGTATCCCAGGTTTGCAGTCTTTCAGTTACATTAAGCTAAGCTAAGCATTTGCAACTGTAGCTTCTACCCCCACACTGACATAGTATCATCTTTTTGGTCGATACAGCTACCTTTTCAGCTAACAAATGCTTATTGAAACCTAAAGGAGTCACAACATTAGCACATAGGGGTGGATGTCTCTCTCTTTGTAGCTCTGTTTTTGGTCTCCACCATCTCCTGAAAGAAATATTGGCCTCTTTAGCTGTTAACCGATCCACTATGTTCAACAGCAAGGAGCTAACTTTTTCTTCTTCTACGATGAATGACAGTGAACACAAATCCTTAATGGAGCCATACACGCTAATAAATGGTAATTTGATCCACGTTGTTCTGAAAGATTTTGATTACAGCGGCCTTAACAATCATACGTGAATCCATCTTCTCAGCATATCACAGAAAGAAAGCCAAAAAACACTCCTATTCAAACATCTGGCACTATTCCTTTAAGACGTCCTGATTAAAACGTAAAGAGAAATTCAAAGTATGAAATGTTTATCTGCCAGTCAAACACTGTTCTGCTTCGGAGGTATAATAAGTAGAGTGCGGTGGGGAGGGACAGCTTGACTCAGAGCGGGGAGGTTAGATAAATACAGTGAAGAAGACACAGGCCTTTCATAGCTCATTTCATTTACTGACATAAACCGCATCCCTCTGACTGATTAGGGAACCCCTGCAGTGTGTGTTATGTGTGTGTCTCTGCATTAAAGTGTTCGTGTGTGTTCATGTGAAGAAAGAAATAGGATCAGTTTGAGGTAAACACCTCTGTGGGGAAGTTTAATCTCTCCGCTCCCTCTTTTCTTTTCTCCTCTCCTCCCACTGAATGAAAGAGTAAGTGGGCTCAGGTTGTAATTACAGTAATGAATGATTTTGCTCTACCTTTCCGCCCATGTAACATGTTTTCTGATCCCCCCCTCGCTCTTTTTCTGAAGCCCCTTTCAGCCCTCCCTGTTCCGCTGGATGTGGGTTGGCTACTCAGGCCTCTTTGTTTTTGGTAAGGAGATCCCCTGTTTATGTGGAGGTGGGTGTCCCTGGGTGTTTTTTTTAACCACACTCTCTTTGATCTGCTCCTCCTACTCTTGCCCCGAGTGTGCAGGAGTGTGAGTGTGTAGCACGTAGTTCTGATAACCCTTATAAATGAAATACTACACCGTCTTCATGTGTGCATAAACATGTGGTTTTACTGTGTGTGTGCTCACGTTTGGTGTCTTCTAATGTAAGTGCAGCATGTGAGCGGTTTCGGTGGCTTTTGGAGTCTGCAGGACTGTAATAATGTGGTGCTGGATGACTTTATAATTGAAATATCACTTGGATGGGCTTCCATCTGCTCCTACTCGCTTTACACACACCAGTCTGTACCTCCAAAACCTGGGAAAGCACTGCATCTTTACATATTGGGCAAAAAGCCATGTTTGCATATGGTTATTATTACATGCCGACTTTATGTTTGAACCCCTCAGCATCCTTTGTCCTCTTTTAGTGTTTAGCTTTAACCAAATATTTGTGGTTTTTCCCTGCTGTTTTATATATTAGGCTTTAAAAGACTCAAACGTAAAGCTGCATGACTAAATATTTTTATATTAACCACAGTATAAATGACACCTTTTTGGAACTATAGAAATGTATCCCCTAAAGAAGTATTTAACATCTTTCAGCTCATAGTTTTGGTTTCTAAGCCTGCAACTCTTTGGGTTGAGTCCCGGGGCTCTCATCAGCAGCGCTCTCTGCTCCAGATGGCACTGTTTAACTTTCTGCTTCCTGCTTACTGAGCACCAAACAGTAGAAAGAGTAAGATAGGAACTAGCTGGATTTCTAACATGCCAAATTAAGTATTAGGATTATATTGCAGTTTTAAAGTTATAGCTTGTTATGCTGCCCTCAAGTGGCCACACAAATACATGTTTGCAGGTTCAGGGTTGTACAAAATCCTAAACCCAATGGCTTTACGGTTTCAGTAAAATAACAATATTATACATGTATGTATCATTTAATACACCTTTCTCCAAACCACACATTTGCTATCTTTGGAAACGTGGGCATCTTCACAAGAATAAAATACTGTTTGACTTGACAACATGTTTTTCTTCAACTTCTCTGTTTTTGATTTCGCACCACAAACTGACAATTTAAAATATCATCGCTAAATCATCTGACTCATCAAATTACAATGTTGCTATAAGAAAAGCACTTTGCACCTTGGGGAACTAAAACTACACAATAAGCAAATCTGTACAAAATGCAAAAAAAAAACTTCCCCTTTAAGTCAAATACTCAATTCTTTAGATAGAGGAAGGAACACGAACAGAGAGAAAAAAGGAAATTGTCTGCAAAAACAAATAATGTAATAACTGCTAGCATGATCAGGGAACATCTGCTGCACCGAAAGGAGATAATTTATGCTTTTATTTTCCCACTTCCTCTTCACTTAATTGTGAAATCTAAAACATGTGCAAAATGAGTACAAATCAAGTGAGCAGGGCTGAGGTCGAATGTTTTACACCTATCTCTTGTCTGCCCTCTGCCCTCAAACCTCCTCCCTCACCGGGTCACAGCTGGGCCGCCCCGACAGGCGTGTTGAGCGTTACCTGTCAGACGCAGCCAGAAATTCTCCTGAGCTGTGCTGGGATCAGGAGCGGAGAGCCTTCCTGCCTCCCCAGCCCTCCTTAACTCACCCCCAGCAAAAACAGCAGAGGAGTGGGAGGGGGAAAACGATAGCAAACCCAGAGTCGCTGACCCCTGGTTCCACACGCAGTTCACAGAGAGTTGAGTCAGAGGTGCAGGACAGCGAGTTAATTCCCCTCTTCCTCAGTGGGCTCCAGTGTGAGCCTGCATGCAGTTGTATCCTCTACAATTACAGTGCATGAGGTAGAACTGCAGGAAAAAGAGGAAATCCTGTTTAAATGAGAGCAAAGTCGACCTTTGGATACAAAACGGATAGCTGTTCCAAACCGTTATATGTTGGCTCTTTAGTATGCCTCGAAGGGAGAAAATACATAGAGCAGTCTTTGATGCAGCATGTAGTGCATTACACAACTTATACTGTAATGAGGTGTTTCATTATTTTCATTATTAACTGGAATGGTGCTTTAAAGAGATCAGACCTCTGCCAAAGCCAAAATGGTGCATGCACATGCTCCTTGGATTGGTCCCTTTTCAAGTTGGGAGTAGTTCTTTTGACTGAAATGGTTCATGAGCTCTGAGTTGTTTATGTAAACAACAAGGAAGCTATAAAGAAGATGTGTGGCATTATATTCCTCAGGGCTTAAGAACAACAAGTTGATAACTGTCTCTGAGTTTGATACTGACTGGAAGCATGATTTTCATGAACACATTTTCCCGATATCCCGAAAATCACACAAATGCGGGACAAATTCCCTTTTTCACCAGGTTAACAAAGGTCAAACTAAAGCTGTGTTTGTGCCCTTTGTTTCAGAGCAGCTCAAAATGGTATTGTTTCTTCTGATACACCCTTCCACCAAGTTTCATGAACATTGGACCAGATGTTACTCCGCAATCCTGTTTACAGACAGACAAGCAGATATGAAAACATACATCTTTTGCGGAGGTAATAAAAAAGTGATCTGATATTAAAACTTCATTCTGATGCATGCTCATACTTCAGAACGCAACCATCGCGTTAAATGCTGCGGCCAATGTGGAAGTAATACAAGCAATTCCTCTAATGGCCACTAAACACTGTCTTCAAAAAGACAGACTGTATTGATTTTTCTAAGAAAACGTTCCACAATTGTTGTTAAAAACAATGTGATTCTCTTTCACAAGAATTTTAAATATTTCAATGGTTGATTTCATTTCCTTGTCTTTGTGGCTATTTTGAAATTAGTTGGCGGTGTGGTCGCCTTTATTGGCTTTCACGTCACACCTTGGGTTGTTGTTTCCTCATCCCACTTCAGCTTTAACCAGAATCAAGACCATTGCTTGAAATTAGATTATTTGGCTCTAAGCAACAAACAAAATGCTGTGGCTTGTAAACCCTCTGCATTTATCATAAACGATATACCAGACTCAAAGAAGAAATCCGGTTTTCCAATCCGTACTTCCATTTTCAGTTAGAAAAATGATTTTTTTTATAGCAAAGTGAATTATGACTTACAAAACATCTTAAATAAATCATACCTTGCGACTGTATTGCCCTAAGGCCCACTGTAAGCAGAGAAACTGATATTACTTTACACTGCGATGGATTTCAGTGTGATTAATAATCAGTGTCTGGACTTTGACTTGTACACTCTAAAAACTGTGATACATACTGCAGATGTTTGAAATACATAGAAAATCCTTTCTTATTACTTGTGTTTTAACTAGACTATCTCTTCTGGTATCACATTGCTGCTGCTTGGCCAGACAACCAAGAGAATAAATAGAAAGCCAGACGTAAAATGCTAAAGTTTATCACAGATATCTCCAAAGTGTGGATATCTTGACTGTAATCTCAAGCCTAAGAACGAGAAGCACCTGTGTTTTTTTTCTATGTATGGCAATGTTGTTGTGTTCCTACATGTGTGGTTACAGCACATTATGCTACAGCTTAAATAAACTAAAAAAATGACATAAGGGAAGCAGGGAGCGAGCTGTGAAGGCATGGATCCATCGACTCACACCAAGCCTGTCAATAAGAGCGGCCGGGTTTAAAATGAAACACCCCGGTTATTGGAGCGTGTTTCTCATTAGATGCAAGCTGGCAGGCGAGGAACGCTCCACCAGGGCGCAGGAAGCTGAAGGCCGCGTTATTAAGCAGCGGCATGATGGAGTAGAAACTGCACTCCATGTGAATCCCGTCCCTTCAGCCAGAGATGGCAAAAGTACACACATCCTTTACTCAAGTAGAAGTACAGATACTCGTGTTTAAAAATACTCTGGTAAAAGTAGAAGCACTGACTTTACTTCTTTACTTAATAAGTATGGGCTTTGAAATGTACTTAAGTAAAAAGTACCCATAACTACCAGCTGTTTTAAAGAGTACCTGACCTCCCTTTATATTAATAGAACAATAATGTCATTGTTAGCTAATGAATGTTTCCATGCTGAACAACGGCAACATGACAACGTTTTCATTGGTCCCTCTTCTTTAGAGAAGACCAGGAAATGATGGATACACGGATCGTGTTCAAATCAATAGGCACGCAATGACTCTAAATAATAATGATCACGCCACCAAACACATTCAAACTAAAGTAACCAGCCTGTTTTGAAAATGTAAGAAGTAGAAAGTAAGGTATTTGTGTTAAAAATCTAAGAAGTAAAAAAATGTCAAAGTTATCAGAAAAATAAGTAGTGCAGTAAAGTGCTGATACCAGAAAAATGTACTTAAGTACAGTAACGAAATATTTGTACTGCACTACTTCCCACCTCTGCCTTCAGCCCACTTATCCCATCCTCCGCTCCCCTAGCCCAGCTCCACAGCAGCCCGGGGGAGAGGCATGTAAATATGCCCCCTTTGAGCGAGCAACAGGCTCCGGAGAAAATAAATCTTCCGCGGTTCATGTTGAGTTCAGCCAAAACACAGCTTGAGGCTTTCTCTATATTCCCTGTGTTTCTCTGAAGCTGCTGCTGTCACTGTCTATGCATCCTTCTTTCCATCTCTGTCCAGCTCCTTTGCTCTTTTCCCTCACCACAGATTTGGTAATGTCACACACAGACAACACTACAGTGATGTCATTGTTCTGATAACATCCTCAGGGGGGAAGAGGGACAGTCCCCTCGCATGTAGTGCGTCTGGTCTGGTTTTGGTTCGAGTGTCTGAGTCAATCTAGCTTTGTGTAGTTGGGATCTAGTTTGATGCACCACCATAGGCCTCGGTTTCCCGAACTTTGGGAATGAAACCCAGGAGGTTCTCTGTAGTCGAAGCCACATGACAAGAGTAATCATGTTTCAATGAGTTTCTCACAGGAGAATAACGTTTGCATTTAGTGGGTTTGGAGGACTGCTTTGACATTTTATAAAATAACACGTGTATGTGATCTTTTTTCCACAGCAGCTGTTTTGAAGTAATGCACGTAACAGTCAAGATCGGAAATCTAAAGTAGCAACAGCCTAAATCTCTTGGTGACGGCTTTGCATAGTCATATAAGTGAATGGAATACTTTGATGAAATGTTTTTCCAATTTTGGAAATACTTATACTGTGTTTGCTTTCTTGCAGAGAGTCAGACGTAAGGATTGACTCTCATGTCTGCAAAGTAAATATGAAGTTACAGCCAGAGGTCGGTTAGCTTAGCTTAGCATAAAGACTGGAAACAAAGGGAAACAGCTAGCCTGGCTCTGTCTGAATGAAACAACATTCCCCTACAGTATATGCACCCACTAAAATCATGTTACATCTTGTATTTTTTTTAATCTAAAACTGTTATAAAAAGGGTTTTGAGTAATTTCTGAGAGCTCCAAAGCGGTCAAACGATGCAGCATTTCTCACCAAAGCCTCTATAAGAGAAAGCTGAAGAGTTATCAGTTTTGTGAAGCATGATTCAGAAATATGTTCTAATTTGGAAACATCCACTGCTGTACAGAAAATGTGTTTTTTTCTATTAATCCTTACCTGTCTGACCCCATTTCTGAGATAACCTTTTTTCTAAAATATTTGGGATTTGGGAAAAGCTCTTACTCTTATCATTTGCATGATATTTACCTTGTTACAAAACAGAAATGCACCTGTCCTTGCCAAGCTTTGCAGTAATATACCAGCTGTTAGAAGTTCAGATAGCAGATCTTGACCCATAGTTGCAGTTGGAAATGAGTAACTGTTAATAATTGTTTAGTTTGCAATGATTTTCTGTGGTTCCTTCTGCAAATTGTGCATTTGATAGGCAGCACATCCATGCATTTATGTGAACACTGCAAGCATCATGAACGATATTTTGCCCATCTGCCAAAATGTTTACCATTTACACATGTGGGTTAGTTAATGTAGGCCAGCTTTTAAAAGTTGTTGTTTTAGTAAAATATGTTGAGTTGCAACACAGAAAGAGACCAAAGCAGTTGCAAAAGTTTGTTATTTGTTTGGGCTATGACTCATTTTCCATCACCAGTTGGTGTGTGTAAAACATGATTTGCCATGTGTGTCTCTTAAGGAAGTACGTTTTTAACTTTATAAGTCACACTGCTGGTTTTTAACAGACTATTTCAATGAATACTAGGTATAGTGAGTGAGCCTGCAGTTTACATTCATGGCTTAAACAATGCTGTAATATGCTGTCATCTCAATCCATCGGTAATGAAAATCTGAATGTGTTTCATGGCAAGAATAAACTAATTAAAAATGAAAATCTGAATGAATTTAGCACCACAGCGAGAAGATCTTGGAGTAAATGTTGTCTACTGCAGAGCATCTCACTAGTGGATCATGTCAGGCAGCTGCGTGCTGACACTGCTAAGGGCCGTCTTCTGATGTAGCAGTTTATCAGAAATGGACAGATAGTTTTGAAAAGAAAGAGATGGAGGAGGAGGAGGAGGAGGAGGAGGAGGAGGAGGAGGAGGAGGTCTGGTCACTGAGTATTTCCAGACCTCTAATGAAGACGAATGTGAGGACACAGTGTCCACCCTAACCCTGTAAACTTTGACCTATGACACAAGAGCACAGAGGTCTATAGCTAACAAAGCAAATAGAGATTTGGCAGAAGGAGCAGCTTCATTTGCACTGGATAATTAAATGACATCCATCCAACACATATGCAGTTTCACTATCCCACTGGAAGAAACGCTTTCACACCATAAACCAGCTCAAACTGTGGAAAATATCAGCTTGCAAGTAAACAAGTAAAGAAAACAAAGGCCTCCTTGTAGCTCCCAGGCCTGATATATGAAGACAGGCTATAACCACGCATGTGCTCAGTGTGTCCACATTACGCTGATATACAATACTGCTCATTATTTCAAATCACTGCTTCTCTGTTTATACTTCCACGACAAATTGTGTGAGTAATTGCAGGTAACCCCTCTCTGTCTGTCATTAACCGCCCGTCACCTTATCATCTGGTCTTAGACAAACTCCAATCCTCTGCAATATTATTGATGTCTCCCTGACAGGAGTTAAGGGTGTCTCAGAGTAATGTGCAGCTCATTCAGCACGGCCTCCATCTTAATCCCTGACCCAGAGGAGGGAGGACTGAGTTTGAACAAGGGAGTGTTAGATTACACCGAGACTGTAATAATAAGGCCTCAAAACGAATAAATAGGACTAATACATATTAATGCATGAAAATACATGATCATGCACACAAATGCATGCATCTAGGATAACAGGCAGCGCTGTAGGTATCAAGGTCCCATTAGATTATGTAGCCATCTTATCAAAACTCATCCAATATCCTACTTACAAACAATGACATTACATAAAACAGGGTGAGGGTTTTCAGATCGTCCCCCATATATTATTCTTTCTTAAAATAGCAGCATAGTTTTTGCCAGAAACACAAGGACCTGGGAACTCTGCATAGACCTTATGCTAACACTACGAGGGGTTAAAATAACCAGATCTTCTGACATCAGTTATAATATTGATAGGGACAAGTGAGCAGCACCTTGATATTGGTAGGTACATGTTGCTAAATCTATGGTAGGTATTTATGTAAATCGTCTTTGAGCATTAGGAAAAGCGCTCTACAAATCCCATGTCTTATTATTATTATTATTATTATATGTATATCTATAAACAGATACCGCATTCATTGCAGAATCTTAATGCAACAGGCGAACGTTTGGTATTGGGAGTGTTCTGGTTTTCATTTGTAGTCTCAGTAGTAGTAGTATTTGTAACGATAAACCGTCATTGTGGAGAGCAAAAGAGGCACAACGCATCTCTGAAGTCATTCGCTACTGACTGGTAATGATTTAGCTTTTATTAGATTCTAAACTGGCTATTCTAACTTCATTCCTGCTTAATAAGTTGTTAATCGGGCTGTGAACAACTGCCGAAAACAGAAGATGAAGTATTGTTCGAGAAGTATTGGTAGTTGTCCCAGAGGCTAAATTGTTGTCAAACCGATAGCTGATGGCCACTGAAAAATGTCACGACCCTAAGCTTTATGTCTACTAACGAAAAAATGACTCACATAAACTTAAGAAGAAGCTTAGCAAAGCAAAAAGATAAAGTGAAAGGGTTGTTGGATGTTCATTAGTGGAAATCAATGTGAGCGCTGTCGGAGCCGACGCTGATCTGAGAGCTGCAGCATCATGAAGCCACAGGGGCTGGACTGACACAACAAACACAACCAAACAGGCTCCATCGGGTCCTCTTCAAACAACCACTAATTTCATGTTGCATCTTTGAGAGTGAATGCCCAACTGTGTTTGCTCTGTGTGCTCTCTGACCCCCTGCCCCTCATCCTGTAACCCCTTCCTCATCCAGCCGAGCTCAGCCCAGCTTAGTCCGGCCCACTCCACAGGACAAACTGCAGGCCCCCTAATCAGCTCATTTGGAGCAGATCAATGGCACTGATGACAAGAGCCTAAGCGGGGACTGCAGACCAAATGAGGCCCGAACAAAACACTCTTCTTAAACGATGGCCTCAGAGCAAATAACCCTGGGGTGAGGGGGTCGGGGGGTTGGTGACCTGGGTGGGTGACCTGGGTGGGTGACCTGGGTGGGTGCGGCGGTGGAGGTGTCCGACTGGGCCTGAGAGGGGCTTTTGAGTCCCTGGTGTCCCCGCTGGTGGGCCAGCTGAACAAACAGCTGGGAACAAGGCCAGGCTTCAGCGTGCAGAGACAGAGAGATCCAGCCACGCAGACCCGCTCTCAGGCCCGGCCGCCATAGACTTTATACCCAGGACAGCATGAGGACAGTGAGCTGCTTTCTTCTCCAGAAAAAAGGCCCGTCTGATCAACACACATACCAATTTCAACACATACACATGCATTTGAACCCACGCACATGCACCAAAATTCCTCATTCACACATGCAGTGTTTGCCGCCTGATTTCTTGCACTTGCAAACACAGACACACTATCTCATACTGACTCCATGAATTCACACACATCCTCAGTGGCTCTCTCATCTTTAACACAAAAGGCCTGTGTCTATCTGGCTTCTGCTCAAAATAACACTCCTCTATCTCCAAGCTATCGATCTTAACTCGTCTGTTCCTCGACAGGACATCCACTGTTTCTGCTCACATTACTGCACTCCTAAAAATCTGACCCTGTTGACATCACCCCAATGGGAGTCACATTCCAGGAACTATTCCATATCTGCATAGCTTTTTTTTCAACATGTACGGCCATTTGCAACACTGATTATGTAAAAGCTTGGAGCACAGACAGCTGGAAAAGATGCTGTGGTTATTATAGGCCCGGGAAGGCCAGAATAACATTTCATCAAGTGGAAGAGGTTTTCCAGATTAAACATTCATGTGCGATTTATTTTTCTTTCTTTGATGCCAAACAAACATATTGGAGCCGCGATCAGCTCAGGTCAACCTGAGTCTGATTCCAACTGTATGCACTCCAGTTCTGGCAAAACAGGGTCACTGGAAGCTGTAAAATAACACACACACAATCGTACACACACAGACAGCCTTGTTTGGGGCAGCGGGGGGCACAAGCTCTGATAATGAGTGGCACACATCAAAGGGTGGCTCCTCAGCAGAAAACAAACTTCAGTAGTTGTTAGCAGGCTGACCTCTGAGCCCCTGAGTGCGCACATTGTCCCCCGATGGATCCTCTTTGACAGTGCGTCACTCAATTCAACTGTCTAAATCAACCAATCAGAGCCCAGAGCCAGCAGCCCTCTGGGAAAACTCCGCCCACTGAGAGAATTTGGTGTGAAGCCATGTTTAGACAGCAGTGGAAAAATGACTCTCTGTGGGCTTTACTGCAATGCAATCATCAAGACGGTGACAGTGTAATAAATAATGTAAGATAAACAAACTAATTATAGGATTATAGTATAATTTTAATTCTGGAACTTAAAATAACTTGCATCAGTTAGACGTTAAAGGGTCACTTCATGCGTATTGCAAAAACTGAAGTATCGAGCCAATGAACACAGTTTTTAATGGACCATTTATGGGATTTTTGTCACTACTGAATAATAACTATAGTATTAAGACCTAATGATTTGTCAGAGAAGTGAGATAAGCTCCATTTTTATTCTAATGCAGAAATCTTCCTGTCTTTATGTTGGTTCAGTATGCTGCAAGAGTTTTGTAGTGAATACATTAAAACAAGTTGATTTGCATTGGCAAACGAGTAAAATCAACTTTTTTTTCATACATTTTAAACCTGCAGTAAGCGAGTTTGTGGCCCCTCAGGGGTAGCGCAGGAGCTTTAAACACATTATTAAAACATCAGCTTATAATAATGATAAAGGGACCGGGGTTGCAAACAGTTTCCAACCCACAAATCCAGCAGACTTCCAGCAGTGTTTGCATTATTTTAAAAGTAGGGTAGGTAAGAATGGAGAAACCAGCTCGAGTAAGCTAGAATTTGAAAGTACACAACTGAAAAAAATCTGCCCTTTCCTTCAGACTTCCTTACAGAGCCCCTCCTCCAACACACACACATGACCAATGAGGTAGAACATCCAATTATCTGCCGCGGGCCGAGGCAGATAATTGGACTTGCTTTTTACACGACTTCCACAGATGAACTATTTGTATGTATTTATTGTCAAAGCATTTCATGTATTCATTGCTATCGGGATGTTAAGAGCATTCCATGGAGTATAACAAAAAGTGTTTCTGAAGAGAATTACATACCCCACCTTTAAGTGTTGCTCTGGCTAACAACTCTAAAGGGAATGATCTGGATCTTATTTGCTAAACGCTCCACCATGTTCCCTGGTTAGTCGCTAACTGTGTCTGTCTTCTGTTTGGTTTTCCGTTTATCTGAGTTTCTTTGCTGAAAGATAGCTGCCTGGAAGCAACAATGAGAGCTTTGAACCAAAACAGTAAAGCTGCAGGCTGCTAAACCAAAACAAATAAGCTAAAAGATGATAAAAACTCTGCATAGAGCTTAAGGGGATAACACACTACACTTCTTATCACAGGAGCTTTTTTATTTGTTTGTTTATTTGGGCAAAATCCTATTTGTCTTCAATGTGAGTTATGGAATGTCAAATAAAAAACAGGTTAAATGACACACACCTCTCAAAGCTCCAGCCTCTCCATTAGGGGCTGTGTGAGGAATCTGTTGACTGTACCGCTCCACATTGAGCAGACAAAGGACAGGGTGGAGGTTCACTCCTCGGACTGCGTCTCCAGTTTCACATCCTCTGAGGGCGGCGTGGGCGCGCGGCGCAGGAGGAGATGCTGGATGATTGTGTCTCGTGAGCAGGGAGGGGGAACAGTGCAGGATTTTCACGTGTCACGAACACGCTTTTAGAGAGTAAGCTTGGATCCAATGGTACGCGGCGCCAGAATCTCCTTCCTCCCCAACACACTCATCTTCTCCTTCCCCTGTCATCACCTTGATGCCTCAGAGATGGATGAGAGGATTTGTCTGTGCTGCTGAGTGTATTACTAGTATTACAGCATCTGTTTCTGAAGATTTATATCACAAGAAAGACAGGTCATTTGACTTCATTGCAATAACTGTAAAATTAAAATCAAATGACAATGTGAAAACAATACGACAATGTGTAAGGAGTCGCTAATAGCAATGAAACAGCTGCTCACGTCAGCTTTACTGAGCTTTACAGAGAGTTATAGCTCTTTGCTGACCTGCTGTAACTTCACTGAAAACCTATTGTTCACTACATTCTCAGCAAGAGAAAACCAAACCACACCATTAACAGCTGGTAATATGAGTGGGATGTTTTTCTAAGAGTTGGTAGAAACCAAAAACAGAGCAATAAAAAAGAGTGATTATTGGACTTCAATGGTGGGCAGAAATAAGACAGCAAATGACTGATGATGTTGCTTTTAACTGCTGGATCTGCTGTGTAAATGACCTTCTAAAAGAGTTCATCGTATTGACTTGATTTTTCAATGTTTGGTCTTTTACTGCAGGTTTAAAGATGTTTTCTAAGAGTAAAGGCTGTATTAATATTCATATATGTCATGCAATATGTCATGTGATCTCAGTGTCTCAATAGCAGCACCGCAATATGAAAGGCCTGATGTTGAAATCCACGCCAAAAGGGAGTGACGGTGAACCAGATGCATGTAGATAACAGCTTTATGTTATCCTTTCAGCTCTGTGTACACTGCCTGTATATCAGAGCGCTTTATAGCTTCCAGACTGGGAGTGTTGGATGAAGGTTTTTTTGTTTCACTCCTTGATTGATTACATCTGTGTGGTCTGCTGCTTTGACTCTTTTGCTGCACATGCCTCCGGCTTATCCTCCTACCCAAACACCAACCGGTCATATGCACTGCTTAATTATCAAAGCTTAAATCCATCAACCAAAACAAGATGTGTTTTTTTTAAATCTCGCAGATCATAAAAAGAACGAGGAGTTTCCTGGTATTGTCAGTGGACCAGCTGGGGATTGTGAAAAGGGATGACACGGACAACTGCCTCCTCTGTCCCGAGCTCTACCTGACCCCGAACTTCTCTTTAGGGACGACTTCCGTTATTTCACAACAAGCCCTCTTGAGTCTGACTCCTCTGTCCTTTTGCTGAGCCTCTAACATTTGATTCAGCTGTGAGAGAAGCTAATCTGTGCATCTGTGCTGCATGGATGGGAATACTGAGAGGATTATAGGGGGAAATCAGTTTCTTCACGGAAACCAGAGTGGATTTAGCTGCAGAGAGGAGCCCGCCCTCTGATCGTTGATGGCAGATAGAGGCTTTTTGTGTCTGCCTCCCATTGTCTTGTTACCTTATAAATCTTCCACGCCGACACCTGATACCTGATATCGTGGCCCATTTGTCACCTGTATTTACGTCTGGGATGTAGAGTGCTGTCGGGATGGGAGGCCGCCCCACCCTTCAAGCCCTTCAGGGTGTGTGTGCTGCTGGGACAGGCGACACTGAGTGAGCTGGGGGGTCAACTTCGGGGTGGAGGAGCGAAGAGAGAGAGAAGTTAGCCCACTCCTCTGAGCCGCCCTCAGGAAACACGGGTCTTATCATGTCTCCGAGAGAGGTAAAAGAAGTAGAGCAAGTTAATGAGTTGCTGAAATAGTGAGGGAGTCACAATACGAGGGGGGGGGTTCTTTTTTAAAGGGGCAGTTTACCAATATTAGAAACAAACTGTTGTTGTAATAAGCCCTACAGAGATGTGTGATATCTGTTTCCAAGTCAAAACAATGCATCAGATTGTATTTGTGGTGGTAAAATGGTGAGATATTTCAAGAATTCTAGATCAATGACTCTTCCCAGAAACAGTGCTGGTGGATTGCCAGAGAGCGTCTGATAATCTGTTACCACATCACACTATTTCCTCTGTTGCTCCGTACAGATAAGAGCCATGACTCATAAGGGCTTTATTACTTGACCCTAACAAGTTATGTGACATTTGTTGAAATGAATCATGTAAACAAAGTCAAAAGTTGTGTTTCAATACAGCTATAATTCATTCTCAATTAAACATATTTTCTGACAGATTACGGTTTGAACACATGGCTCAAATTGTAAAATGAAACAAAACTAAATAAAAACTCAACAAATCTACATGGTGATGGTTTAAAAAAAAAGTATATGGTTTGATACAACATTTTTTTTTGCAAACAGCTGTAAATTAAAAGAAGTCTACGCTGGCTTTTGGTATTATTTGGAACACGAACAAGGGTTTCTTGTTGCTCAGACTTTGATTACAAATCTACTTGTGATATATCAAAAGCAAATTTAATTTAAGCAAGACCAGGCTGTGTTCAGGAGTTGAGTTTCATTGGGTTGAGAGTAGAAAGATACACAAGAGAGATTTAGGGATGCAGCGTGATGGAGGAGCTCAAGTGTGCTTCATTTTGAACTCAGCTGTGGCTGGACAACATGTTTCTGAGTTAGTTTCCAGTATACCATGCACAAGATAAATAAATCCTTTGTGCTCATACATTTTTTATAGGTAACATTTCCTCAGTAGAGTAGTTGCAACGAAAACAGTTCAAAGTGACGTCTTTGGGAATGATTCCTGGAAAGATGTTTTGCTATGGAAGTTGGGCTTGTGTAGGAGATGCTTATCTCAGAGCTTGGAGAAATAAAGCAAACCTATCTGCAGGACCAGATACCATCAGTATTAAGTTACACGGTAATAAGTATTCTAGTAAATTGGGCAAGCCAACCTTTAACTTACTTTACTACAAAGTACTGAGTGTATCTCAGATCTCTACTGTACAATAGGCATGTCCTTGTTTATTCAGCAGCCTCAGCACCACCCCTCCACTCCGCCTTTTGCACTCCATCCAGTCTACAGCACAATAAACCCTCAATGCCGGTGCATCGGTAAATACTCGCAGACTCTCTGGCATAAAGAAAATAGCCGAGCAGGGAGAAGAAAAGAGAGAATGGAGGAGGGAGGGGAGCAAGAAAAGAAGCCGGGCAAAGAAAAGATTAGGCTCTGGTGAAGTACAACTTTTCCAAAGCTGGCTCTGTTCTTGGCACCGGGCCAGCGAGGGGAGACAATGCAGCGCTGTGCGGATCCAGGAATCTATAGACGCCCACTGGAGCATTGGGCTATTGGATGGAGGGTTAAAAAGAGGTGGTGGTTGGGGGGGGGGGGGGGTAAGCGCTCAGTTTTCCAAAGCAAAGCATAGAGGACATGATGGGACACTGCGGTTGTTGAGGCCAGTAGGGGAGCCCAGTTGAATTGATGCAGCAGAATGAACAGTGCAGTCACAACATATAGAAAGTATTGATCTGACAGACTCCATCGGGGAACGTATGGGGCTCTTACTGTCCGGCTTACCCCCAAAAACTCCCATCCCTCACTCCTTAAAGCAAAAAAACTCCCATCGCTGAGCCTCCATTTCCCCCCGGATCAAGCCTCAGCCTGGCAGCACCTGTTCAGTGTCAGCGGAGAGATGAGGGGCCCGAACAATATACCACAAGCAATCTGTCAAAGGGCCATCTCAGTCCGTCCCCCGGGCCTTTTAATAACACAAGACGAATTCAGCTACTGATTTTCTGTTGCTTTGTTTCCCCTCTCTTCATTTCATTACATTTTCATTCATTTCAATCAGTGTTTCATTTCCTTCTTCTCCTCTCAGCCCTCTTGGCGGTATGTGGAGGGTGAAGGCTAATACGGGAAAGAAAAGAGAAGAGGAGGGTGAAGGAGGAGGAGGAGGAGGAGGAGGAGGAGGAGGAGGAGGAGGAGGAGGAGGAAGAGGGAGAGAGGAGAGGTGCACCCCTCTAAGATCAAAGGCTCGGTCCCATTGTGAGGACTGTATAATGGAGGACTGCGTGAAATATGCTAAGACAAAACCCCCCTCTTTTGCTCTGGACCCCCCCCCCCCCCCCCATGCAGGCCAACGGACACTGGGAGGGAGCATCGTGGGTAATTGTAGGAATAAGTGGGACTGTGAAAAGTAAAGTAGAGTTATTTCAGGCCACACACACACACACACACACACACACACACACACACACACACACACACACACACACACACACACACACACACAAACCAGGTTACTGTGTTTGTACTGTTTGGTTGAAATGATATAATATTGTACATGACTACTGTTGCCAGTAGGCCTCTCTAGATCCTTCCCATGCAGGAGCCAAACCCTGCCTAAAAATTGTGCAACAAATGTGCACTAGAAACATTTATTTGTGCAGGACAGAAGTGTTTATTGAACAAATCTGCTAATTGTTCAATGCCAAAACAAAGTGTTCTTTTGAAACCTATCGGCAAAACATTGATTTAATTTTTTTTTCCTTTATTATTTTTTTGTATGTGATCGCCAATTGACAAAATTGGAAGAAACACAACATTGACCTAGAGTTGTTATCGCGAACCCGTTAGCAAACAGTTGCGTATTTACACAAGCAGCACACATGAAGAAACATTATTTATTTGGACTCGTGTTTCTGGCTACCTGACGAAGTCCAATATTTAATGTTCTGTTTTTTGACTCGATTGATAAAGGGATACATTTAACTTTACTTTGTAGTTCCAGGTAAGGGAGAGGTTTTGGTTTGAGTAAATATGAAAAAAGTCAAGGCTGATTTTGAGAATGACACAATTGTCTGTGAGTTGGTCAATATCTTATTAACCATGACCTTCCCCTAATACTAACCAAGCAGTGTAAAACCTGGGTGGCAGCAGGATCCCCAGTATACCAAGTTTTGAAAGATGTACTTTTATTATACACTCAATCACCAATATGATGTATTGTAGGTATGGGGAAATCACATTAACCTGATCCAAAATATATCCCCCAAAGCAAATTTGTAATATAAACACATTTTTTAGGAATCAGTCATGGAAGGGACAATTCCCAAAGCTTTTTTGCGAACCTAGGGCAGGAAATAAATGATGAATGAATAACAAACAACATCAATTATGAATCAGAAGAAAAAAAGGCATCGAGTTCACTAAATTCACATATCAAATAAATGAAATACCCACATATTATGAGTACATAATGCAATTAAAGACTATCTGCTAACATGGATTCATATCTTTCCATATCTCTCTCTGTGTCGCATGAGTTGTGGCCAGAGTTTTAACCACACTCTGAAAAACTACAGTGGCCTGACATATAATATCCTGCTTCGACACAAGATGCATACGAACTGCTGGGAGCGGCCCCCTCCTATCTAGATGCAATGACAGATAAACCACAGCGTCGAGGCTTGCATACGCTTCATATATAAAGAAAACAAGAAGAAAAAGTCCCCAAAGATCCCCCACAGAGGAGCGCTGGGGTTGTGCTCTTAAATCTGGAACCAGTGAATGACCTCGAGGCGGAGATCTGCATCCACACAATGGGAATTAAACAAAGTGCCTTAAATGGTGCTATTACTTTTAGATGTTCCCCTCTTTTCTCTTCAGAGTTTCAAGTACCCTTGTGATTATTACCCTCTTGTAAGTTTCTGAGTGAAATCCTTTTTCTACCTTTTGCTTCCCTCTCCTCCTCCTCCTCCTCCTCCTCCTCCTCCTCCTCCTCCTCCCCTCCTCCTCCTCCTCCTCCCCTTCCTCCCTCCCTCCCTCTCTCTCTAAGCCTGTGGGGCTTATCTGTGGGGATGAGGGAGAGAGGAGAATGGGGAAGACAGGCACTTTCATGGCTGAGTTGGGAGCCATTAGCCCCCCGTGTGCTCGGCCTTGCTCTACCTCCTCTCAGTATTAATCTGCAGTGACAGCTTCACTGTTTACCAAATCCACCCAGGATCCTGGGGGATGACTGGCTGGCGCCACTCTGCTCCATTAACCTCTGACCTCCAGCGTTACGGCACCAGAGCCAGGCCTGGGGGTCGGGGGTCGGGGTGAGCCGAGCAACCGGTGGGACACCTGTCTGGTGTCCGAGACAGAGCTCCTGTCAGACAGAGACGATCTGCGTACAGAGATCCATCTCAGCTGGACTTCAGAGGAGGTGTCATATGAAGTTACAGCTCATTCACTTTTTACATGAAGTGTTCAATATAATAAGACATAGATGTGCCAAGAAAGTTTGTAAGGACCGTTTGTATTACAGTAGGAGACTTTAAAGGTCCCCTATTATACTGTTTTTCATCAATATATTACAGGTCTCAGATATATACAAAACGTGTCTCTGAAGTGTTTGGCTCCAAACACCAAACAGATCATTGCAGCATCCCATAATCCCCTCTGTTTCAGCCCTGTTTCCAAAGTGCTGATTCTCTGTCTGTTACTTTAGATGAAAATAAGGAGCCCCTCCCCACGCCCCTCTGAGGGATATTTGGTTAAAAAGAACACAATGGTGCTCTAGGAGGAGATTCAGGTGATAAGGTGGGGGGGGGGTTACCTTGGTTGGTGATTGGCTAACGGTTACACAACCTAAAAACGTTATGACATCATAGAGTGGCCAAAATCTGATCAGCTCATTTTCAGACAGGTTTTTATATAAATGGATCAGGACAAAAAGAGAGAGAATCTTTTTTCCTGAAACTTCCAGAATCTCTTTCCACAGAGGGGACACATGTTGATGTAGAAGAGACATGAAGAAGAGGATTTGCATAATAGGTGACCTTTAATATGTTCTGGTCAAAAGCAGGGGAGGAATATTTACGATTTTGACTATGATCAATAACTTCCTGGAGTCTCAGCTGGTTGCCTTCTCATGATCCTCGCCATGAAATAAAAACTACACTTTTGTTATGTACTGATACCAATATGAAAAAAGTTCATCAGTGAACTTTAGAGGAGCTGGCAGGAGATGTTGTAACATTTGTACAGAGCCAATATAGCTGTTTCCTCCTGTTTCCAGTCTTTATGCTAAGCTAAGCTAAGCTAAGCTAACCAGCTGCAAGATATTTAAAATAAAACATGATGGTGGTATTACTGTTCTCATCAAACACTTCATAACAAATTAAATAAGCATGTCTCTTAAGATGTTAAACTATTCCTTTAATTTTAACTGATGATTAAGCTCAATGAATGACCTCAAGTCTTTAGGATGTTGTAGCTGAATGGCAGCCAATGGCCACGTATAGAGGAGGAAAACAATCTGAGGACATTTCCAGACTGCAGCAGGAAGAATGTCATCCACTGAGTGACCAAAAAGGGTGATAATGCAAGAAAATTGAATTATCTCAAATCTAGTTACATATGGTTTAATTTAAAAAGTCAAAAGTATTATCCTCGTCCCTTTAATCTTGGCTCAAAGAACTACAGTAGGACAATCCACCTTTGATAAGTCTACAGGTGAAGATCGCATTAAGGTTCATACTGAGCCTAACTAGAAATCCATAAGAAGAAATAAGAACTCAGAGCGAGAAAGCAGTGCTGCTCCTTCTTTTGATTATCTCTATTCATGTCTTCTGATCCATTTTCCAGGCTGACCGCTGCATGCGAGGACTATTACTTCTCCTGCTTTGAAGTATCTGCTCTGCCAAATTCAATCTCTTCTAAAATCACTCTTCTGTTCAACAAAAGTTGAGCAAAAATGTCTTGCTGAAGATGAGCCACATGTAACTTCTATAAGTGCTCGAGACATTACAAATAAACATGCAGTACACTTGTGTGTTGGTGCTACAGTGTAACTTGATACAACTATTTCAGGAAGTTATGTAAGTTAGTCTTTGTTAACATTAGAAAGATATTGTTGTTTAGATAATGATACACAAATCAATCAGATCTAAAAATGAATCCAAACAAACACACAGACTCACACACAGACTCACACACAGACACACACAGACTCACACACAGACTCACACACAGACTCACACACAGACTCACACACAGACTCACACACACACACACAGACTCACACACAGACTCACACACAGACACACACACACACACACACACACACAGACTCACACACACTCACACACAGACACACAGACTCACACACAGACTCACACACACACACACACACACACACACACACAGACTCACACACAGACACACACACACACACACACAGAGTCACACACAGACTCACACACAGACTCACAGACTCACACACAGACTCACACACACAGACTCACACACACTCACACACACACACACACACACACACAGACTCACACACAGACACACAGACTCACACACAAGACTCACACACAGACTCACACACACAGACTCACACACACACACACACACAGACTCACACACAGACACACACACACACACACACAGATTCACACACAGACTCACACACAGACACACACACACACACACACAGACTCACACACAGACTCACAAACAGACTCACACACACACAGACACACACACACACACAGACTCACACACAGACTCACACACAGACTCTCACACACAGACTCACACACAGACTCACACACACTCACACACAGACAAACACACACACACACACACACACACACAGACTCACACACACAGACTCACACACAGACTCACACACAGACACACACACACAGACTCACACACAGACTCACACACACAGACTCACACACACAGACTCACACACAGACTCACACACAGACTCACACACAGACTCACACACATACTCACACACAGACACACACACACACAGACTCACACACACAGTCCTGATGATGCAGATTAGTGCGTTTGGGGAATGTTTCTTTTCATTGGTATTTTCTTTTGTATTTTTCCAGATCCTCCATATTTCTGACGACCAATACTTTGGCCTCCTCAGGTGTTTTCGTTTAGTTTGATACATATTGTACAGCTTGTTGTCAACGTGTTCTGAATTATCCTCCGTTTCATGAAATTGAACTTCTATTGTTGCAATTTGTGGCATAAAAGTGTAATATTATGGAGACATACTTAAGATTTTAAAACATGTTGTAAGTTTTTCCTACTCATAGCTACAAATTGAAATATAATGCTGGCATAAGGCTATGCTTTTTGGGTTGGAGTGACGTCCACAAATAAATCTTAATCATTATCTCCTGACTGTCTTAAATTCTTGCAATGCCATCAAAGTTGGAGTTCTTCCCCACAAACCTAACCCTAACACAGGACCCTTGAACACAGATCCCTCAGTGTTCCTCCTCCTCCTCACCACCACTGCTGCTGTAAAGCACGAGTGCTCTGACTAAGCCACCCTGGTGGATCTTAAAATGTTTACCCTGCGGTTTTACATCTGTTGGGTTAAAACAAGTCTCCAAGCAACTGAGTAAGCAGTAGTTTAACAGCGTCACACCGCAATGTAAACGCAAAGCTCTGACGATTCTGCTTTTGTGAATCTGGAGCATGTTTCCTCAGAACAAATAGATGTTATTAGGTTCAGTTGGTGGCACAAAAATATTTAAAAGCATGTTAAAAAGATTATATTGATAAAACGTTATGATCTCTTTTGTGAGGTCAAAAGCAGAGAGACTCTTTGTGACACACATAACAACATTATGTTTCGCATATAATTAGTATGAGGTTAGTTATAAGTATAAGGTTTAAAGATGGAAACCGATTTGTGCGTTCATTCTGCTGTTCAAAACACAGCAGAGTGGTTCACTCTGATTGTTTTCACAAAAGGGATGTTTATTTTCCTTTTCCCGGGGGCCACTTTTGCAAAACGACAGTAGGCCAAGGGCTAGTTCATAAACAAACAATATGAATAAATAAATAATGAATACATATTTTAAGGTCCAAAAGTGATCAGCCAGTGTAATTTTATATTTGTATTGTTATTTTATTATTACTTTCATCTTGTCTTTCTTAATAATATATTATTTATTTAAATCAACTGACTTATTTACCTACCCTGATAACATTTACTTGAAACAATGAACAGAACTAAATCCTAGGATTTTAAGAAATTCAGGGCGTTCTCTCTAATTGAAATGTCTTTATACAAGCTCTCACTCTCACCTATTGTGAATCCATTTATTTGTATAGATAGTTAGAAAAATTTTCAGCAGGCCAGCCGTCAACCTACCTGGGGCCGCTCGTTGAGTTATTAGACCAAACATGCAGACATGAATGCTGATGTTGCAGATCTCTGAGTGTGCACAATGTCACACTGTACAGTCATCACGCACACACACACACACACAAGCACTCACGCACGCACGCACGCACGCACGCACCCACGCACGCACGCACGCACGCACGCACGCACGCACGCACGCACGCACGCACGCACGCACGCACGCACGCACGCACGCACGCACGCACGCACGCACGCACGCACGCACGCACGCACGCACGCACGCACCACACACACACGCACACACACACACAAACACACTCACTTCCCAGCATGTGTTGGCTTGCTGCAAAGAAACACGAGCATGCACACTCCTTCTCACACATGCAGACACACACAAACACAAACTCCTCCAGCCTAGCCAAACACACTCAGTCTTCTGACCAGACATGAGGAGTGACAAAGCACCAGGTCCCTCCATCAGCAGCGTGCAGACTCACCCCCCCTCCCCATTTGACCTCTGACCCTGATGACAACACACTGTCATCACCGTCACTCCTGCTAGGTAAACACAGCGTCTCTCAAACCTCGCAGACAGACAAACGGTGTGCTGAAGCCGTGTGTGACCCAGCCTGTGTATCTTTGTGTTAATGTATGCTCACTTTTATGTCCGTGTCTCCTCTTTAAACATTTGGCTTGTCCTTTAACCCTGCTTTTTTTTTATCAAATCGTCATGTGCTCTGGTTTAGTCTTCTCTGCCCTTTCAATAACTAAACCCAGGCGACGTGCAGCCGTGACCAAAGCTGAGGCAACGCAACCCTTCGATTTTTCTGCTGAAGGTTTAGGAAAATACGAGGTTTGGAGCACACAACTGTTGCCAAAAAGAGAAATATTTACCCAAGGTGACGCAAGCAGTGCCCTGCTATTGAACCGCTCTCGGCTATATTTAGAAGTTCCTCACCACCAGACCAAAGTGCTGCACTCATCAAGATAACATGAAAGACATAAAACGAGTCTTTTCAAGTACAACACCCCCCCCCCGACCCACTTTAAGTTAACCCTCTCAGCAGATTCCCAGACGCGTCACCAAACACATGCTGAATATCAAACCTCTCCATGCTAGCTATGCTAACAGCTAATGTTTGCGGCTTTTTACTTGAACATCACCAGTGGTGTAAAGTAATTAAGTAGATTTAATCAAGTACTGTAGTTAAGTACAATTTTGAGGTACTTGTACTTTACTTGAATATTTTTTCTTCTTTGTACTTCTGACCTACAATTCCGAGGTAAATATTGTACTTTTACTCTCTAGATTTATTGAATACCTTAAGTTACTTTGCACAATTGGATTATTGATGTGAAATACAGAAAAAACTTAAATAAGACCTTAGTTAAACCTGGAGCTGCACCTTTACCAGCTTTTGTGACACAATAATAATAAACATATCATATATATTATTCTGAAATGGGCTAGACGCCGGACGTAAACACCATGTGAGGTTTGGACTACAAATACAAGCAGAGCCCTCCTGCTCGCACACTCCCATCAGCCGCTTTCCACAAATCATACACAAATGTTTATGAGTTTTTCCACTAATTAAACACATAAAGAGGGGGTGGGGTTGGGTCAGGGGAGTAAGAAGGGAGTAAAGGGAGGGGGGGTTCTTGGACGATGTGCAAGTCAGAGCCTGGAGCCAGCTCCTCCTCTCCCAGGAGAACCGCCACGCCAAGGCCAGCTGGAAACCATTGACAGGAGTTTGGGGTTAGTGAGCGAGAGAGGAGAGGGTCTTCACGGAGAACATCATGGAGCCTGCCTGTCTTAATGAATCTGCTTTCCACAAAGTAATACCAGAAACCGAGGAGGAGAAGAACCAGTATGTGTCATATGTTTTGGAGACGGGAGTGAAAGAGAGAGAGAGAGAGAGCGGTGTCTGAAAAATATCATGAATCACCAGCTTTTCCCGAAAGAGGCCTGAAAAAAAAACTAAAAGGGAAAAAAATGTTCTGGATGTATTGGTCATTCATGAAAATCCAAAGTTTACATGACTTTATGAGTCCAAGTTATAAGAAAATAAAACATGCGTTCAAGTGTTTATAACATGTTTTATAGAACTACTTTAAAACACAAACAGCCATGCAGACGTGTAGGACGGGGACGTTATGCCGATGTGAGTCATACCGCACTTCACACTTTGATGCAATGTATAAGCAACAGCCTGTGTTGAATTATTGGCATATTTACCATATAAAAAAGACTGAAGAAAATGGGGGTTTTTGAAACCACTCAATACTCAATTATTGATGTCTGCCAAAAGAAGGTGGGCGTCTTCTCAAACTTGGTAGAAGTGGTGTGAAAAAATCAAGACAATGAGGAGAGAGAAAGAGACAGACTATTTAAAATAACAACTATTAAGACGTAATGCAAAACATGACACAAACATCCTCCATCTGCATCACTTCAAACACAACAGGAGGACATAACAGCTTTATCTAGTCAACTCTGTGATTGCTGCATAAACAAGAACAAAACTGCGACATCTAATCCCATGACACCAGGCAACTTGAACAACAATCCTCAACACTAACACAAACCACCCTATTGAGTGAATCACCACTTTCATGCAACAAAGATGTTCTCAGGGAAGAAAAAAACAATCCTTAAATGGAAGAAATTGGTGCTGGCACAAACACAATCTCCAAATAAAAAAGATGAATTGGATTTAGAAGTTCCTCCATCTCGTTTGCTCTGAGAGTTATGGGTGCAGACATGAAAAGCCAACGTCGATTAAACCTTTGATATACCAAATCAAAAATTTGAGCATGAAGCATTTTTCTCTTGATCCCCCCCACCTCCTCTGGACTGTGTGCACATGTGGAGTCTATTTTTACTGGTTTACCTGCGACTGAACCATGTGGACAGCTGGTTTCTATTTCCATTGGTCAAAGGGAGAAGCAGAACATGGCTCCCCTGCTCCCAGATACAAGTCTGTAGCCCTCAACAATAAGTGGAATAGACTCTCTGTAATTTCTACTTTTACACAGACTTTCTAAATCCCCCTATAAATGTAATGTCAGCCCTAGTCTTCACGGCAAAAGGAATTAGTACTACTGGCTCGATTTCATGAAACTTCTTGGAACAATAGCATGTGCCAAGGAAAAACCCATTACATTTTGGATCATAATTAAAGGTTGGATACACACACTTTATTTCCACTTTTGGTCAAATTGCAATGAGGTGTTGGAATAATTGGAAAAATTAGTTACCAAGTGGGAAAATTCATGGTAACAGTGTTGTTTAAAAGTGTTGAGCAATAAAGCACAACAAACACATACAAATAAACAATACGACTTTCAACTCAGGCAATGGGACCAGCATGTGAATACAGCAAATGCCTTCAGGTCTGCGATGTCCGAGTACTGTTCTAGTTTTTAATGTGTACGATTTGTACGGTGTCAGTTTATGTTTAACAACTATCAATGTCATGAGGAAATATGGCAGTTCAGTCCACTAGACAATGGTTTAACATCTTGTGAAATATGCTCATAGACATTTGTATTGTGTAATCGTCTCATCAAACTGTCAGCAAGAAGAAAAAGGACCACTTTGAAATCATATGTATGAGCCATGTTGCAGTCATTAACTGGGTCTCTGTTTACATATTTTGTTTGTAGTACAGTAGTACAAAAGTATCCAGCATGTGATAAATTAACCATCATTGCTTAAGCACTACATTTCAATGAATGACTTAGATGTTTGCTCCAATGTCTTTCTCCTTAAGCTGTGGACTGAAGGATTGCAGCACTTTTATAACATATTTAAAAGAAACAAAACTGTGACTGCAACCGTTACTGGAATTGACAGTCATTACAGTGAAATTCATGATGTTTCCATACATCCTGGTTTAAGAAGTTATTCAATTCCTGAGTTCCCAAGACACACTAATCACAAAGCAGTGCACACAACTGACAAATAATTACAAGACTGTGATCACAGTGTTTGGGTTTCCTACAGTCCTGCCCCTGGGACAGTGGTCACAGCTTGGTGGGAGTCTAGTCATATTTTTGTTCCAATTGGCTTCCTCTCTTCGAGCTGATTAGAAAGTCTGTTGTCCATTACAGATGTGAGGGAAAACACAGTAATCATCTAACTGACGATTTTAGTTTGCCCACAACTGCAGAACAGAAAAACACAAGTCATGCCACACTGTAGGTGAATGTGTGCGGTTGCATGTGCATCAGAAACTAGATATGACATTCACTGCGAGTGGAAAAATACCAACTAGCAATGGTAACAAAAGGAAGTGCACGAGGAAGCTTGCTGTGGTATTTGTTCAGAGTTATTGCACCAGACTGTCAAAGTGCTTCATCACTGGTGTATATACAGTGCTGCGTGTATGTTAAGTAACATAATACAAGTTCCCCTTTATGATATGATCAATTATCACAAAAGGTGAAGGAGTTCAGAGGAATTTAGAGACAAACTGAGTTACACAGAGGTAGAAGATGTGCTTTTTCTAAGTATTTAAACTTACTATGAATACTCTTTTTCATTTAAAAGTCATGCATTCAAAATTCTAATCGAGTATCAGTAGTGTTACGTTCCCTACTGGGCTAGGGGAACCAAAGGGAAGTAACAAAATATAAAATGACCTGGCGAGAGAAAAAGGAGAGGAAACTGATCTCTGAAGCCACAAGATGGTCTTTTAATGGACAAAAGAAAAAGGGCTCACTAGCCAACTTGCAAAGCAAACTAAGATAAACTAGAACACAAATATACACTGGAGCACATCTCCTAATAATTAACAAAACACAGGTCTCACACAGAGACAGAGACAGAGACACCATGCTGCACCATGCTGCACCATGCTGCACACATGCAGCCAGAGGAGAAGGAGAGAGCGACTGCAGCCTTCCTCAGGTCCTTTATGGAGGCCCTGATTGGGGATTGGGAGCACCTGAGGGAGAAGCTGCACCTGGAGACAATCAGGGGGAAAGAGAGAGAGACACACAAACACCCACACACACAAGCACCCACTACGGCACGTAACAGTAGCGTTAAACTAAATATAAAGACCACCACAGTAGAGGTGAAGTGGATGGTAGAACTGCTCATCATGCCGTATGGCCAACTTAGAATAATGTGTTATAATATTTTCATAATCAATACCGGTAATACATTGATGTTAAATTACTGTAAGGCAGTTCGTAATGGTGGGGTTATTATTATTCCAAAAAAAATTGGAGGGGATCAATAATATTGTATCTCATCTTAAAATAATGGATTTATTTGTTAATTAAATGTAATAAAACATATAGTAATTCAGAATCTGCAACTAAAGATTTCAAATACATGAAGTTAGTGTGAGTAAAACAAATATAATATTTGCGCAGATATAAAGTTGGAAAAATGTAAAATACTCAAGTAAAGTACAAGTGCCCTTAAACACTGTAAGTAATGCACTTGAATTAAGGTCACCTTTTATGCAAAATCCACTTGTTCATGTCTTTTCTACATCAACATGTGTCCCCTCTGTGTAAAGAGATTCTGAAAGTTTCAGGAAAAAAGATTCTCTCTCTTTTTGTCCTGATCCACTTCTATAAAAACCTGTCTGAAAATGAGCTGATCAGATTTTGGCCACTTTGTGATGTCATAACGATTTTTGGCTTGTGTAACCATTAGCCAATCACCAACCACGGTAAACCCCCCCCACCTTATCACCTGAATCTCCTCCTAGAGCAACATTGTGTTCTTTTTAACCAAATATCTCTCAGAGGGGCGTGGGGAGGGGCTCCTTATTTTCATCTAAAGTAACAGACAGAGAATCAGCACTTTGAAACAGAGCTGAAACAGAGGGGATTATGGGATGCTGCAATGATCTGTTTGGTGTTTGGAGCCAAACACTTCAGAGACATGTTTTGTATATATCTGAGACCTATAATATATTGATGAAAAACAGTATAATAGGAGACTTTTATCGCACTTTGTTACTTTCCAGTACGGCTGTTCCATCATTAGTAACAGAGATATCCTTGGATCAGATGTGCATCAGATGATGAAGGGACCTTTTGGACTTTTTTGCCTAACTTTTTCATAAAGACCTGAAGAATTGTGCAGCTTTTTTCAGCCTTCAGAAGGAAAACAACTAACACACCTCAGCAGCGAGGAAAAAACATCTGGCCATGGTGTCAGCGTCCAGCACTCCTTCCCATAATGCCCTCATCCCTTTATATAATCATTAAATCACTGACGGATGTGAGAGAGGAGCAGCAGGGGGCTGGGAAAGAGAACAAAGGAAGATGAAGACACAAAAAGAAATAAACAGGAAGGTGTTTTTCTGGCATTGCAGGCGTCAGTAAGCAAGAGTCCGACCTGCTGATAATTACGTAAAGTGTTGTAAAAGGCAGATGTTGCTCTAACATAGCAAATATGCTTTGTTATGGTTGTGTGTCTCCATGTGTTTGTGCTTCATGATTAAAACATTAACAGATCCTAAGAGCCGTCAGCCGTCATCTAGCACTTGTTGGAATGCATGGGAGAAATATTTGACCTCTCAAAGGTTTGCCTTATAAGAGTCTGTGGGTGATTCTTGTTGAAAAGGCGAGCTTGAGTTGCATGTTTCACTGAAACTAGGAACTAATTTATTCGTTGAGGCAAGACAAAACATTTTTACCACCAGAATCACATCATTAAATCCACTCACACTAGATAAAATGCTGTTTCAGTTTGATGCTGGTTCAGGAATGACTCTTTGGGCAGCGTAAACAACCAGCGTTTGAAGTGTTTGTTCAACTTTTTATAAAGTTATTGGGTCGATAGACTAGATTCTTTGTTAAACGTAGTTATAAATTAACTCTATGAAGGGGGGAAAACCTGCTTTGACAAGAGAGACAATGCACTTTTTATGAGACTAATACTCCACTTCCTGTGTAGTCTCCAAACTCAGTCTATTGTCACGAGGCTAACTTGAGATGTTGTGACATGGTTTCCTTTGTCGAGCCAATTCAGCCCTTTTAAATGTGAGCGAGTGGCGAGCTGCGTCCACAGGCGTGCAGCCGCCAGGACCTGAAGAGAAGCACGTATGGAGGAAACCGCTCTAGTTGGAGAAATCGGATCCATCTATGGGGAATGTCCCAAAATAAACCCCTCTGTTCTCCCATATCAGGCCTTGTATAAATAAGATAGCACTGCAGGCACACTGCACCATGGGAATTAGCCAATCGAGTCGTGTAAACATCAGCCAATGACTTCTGGCAGGCTGGCCGCCTCTCAGGAGCGAAGTTTCTGCACTGGGATTCATAAATAAATCACTTTTATGGGAGGATTATGTGTCCACAGTCCCCGTCCTCCATGGCCCTCCCCCAAAAATAAACAGGGCCAAGCAGAAATAGCAGAGTTTAAGCACCACCACCGGAAATTATTTGGGCATGTTGCTATAATTTGAGGACATTATTTTCATAGCATTTGCATTTTAGTAAGACCCAAACCTTTTTGAGACCGTGTTACTTGACCTCGTCTATGATGTACATTCCTAGTTGTAAAAAAAACAGGTCACCCAATCAGAATAAAGTATCCTCTGTAACTTTGATGACATTTTGATGGATTAGATAAGAAGCTCCCTCACTTTTGCCAATTCTTCAAATAGTTTCCAACACATAAACTGAGGTCAAGTGAAAGTGAGCTGCGTTGCTATCCAGCAGTTGTTTTTAAGGGACTGTTTATGTCATTAACAGGTTCCCAGAGGAAGTAATGCAGCACCATTTAAACCCACTTAGCCCGGCCCTCCCTACACAAACACATGGGCTTAGTGACAGACACTGAATGAAGCTTTGGGTTGGAGTAGAAAAAGGTAAAAGGGTGGGAATTAGGCTATGGTCATACCCTATTTTTACACACATACAGAATACTTGAATAAACTTATTTGATGATTTTTAGGTCACAGACGCTTAGGTTTAAAGTAAGCATATAACATATATTTCTGGGTGAAGGTAATGTCAATGACTACATTTAAAATAACACATGTCCCAAGGAATTTCATTCATATTGTAAATATGCAGGTATCTTACACAATAATTCAAGATTAAGTATGAATGCAGTAAGGAGTATGAATGCTCTATATCAGGGGTCTGCAAACTTTTTGACCAAAAGACCCATTTTGCCCCATTTTCCACCAATTTTTTTTGTCTGGAGCCACAAAACATATTTGATAGCTTGATAGCTTATAAAGTTGGATATATTGTTACATCATAGACAAAAACTACAGTTTTTTTGCATTTATTATTTATTACATTATAAAACTGTTCTAATAAGAAACAAAGACCTCTTATAAGGAGAATTAAAAAAACAAACACAGGCCTACTTTAAAATAAATCCACACAGCACTTGGGGAGTCCTCTGCACATTTGAAGAAAATGAATATAATTAAAATGGGCCCACTTTGAAATAAATAAAACATATAGCTGCACCCTAAAAAGAGTTAACTGATTGAATTATGACTGAAGATCGTCAGCTGTCTTCCTCTTCCGTGTTTTTCCTCGATACGTAAAGGCTGCAGCACCTTTGACAACTTCTCTCCACATATCAAACATACCAGGTAAGCCAGCATCGTTTGCTGTGAAAGCATATAACTCTAACCACGCAGAATTAAACCCTCTGTGTTCCTCCGATACTTTTCTTTTCTTTGATGTATCCATAGTTCGCCCATCGAGCCGGGGGTCAGGTTATTCACCTGCAAGAAAAGGCGCTGGTGCGGGACCGTAGCAGGATGTGACGCATATTTGAGTTGACCTAATTAAAACCGTTTTGTTTAAAAAGGTTATGTGTCACAGTATCACCTCAAAATACAAGATACGAAACATTTTCAACCGTGCAACAAAATATAAATAGTCCTACAAATATTTTTATTTTATTTCCTTCTTATTTTTGTCTAAGCTCAAGGGAGCCAGAGCAGAGGGCTTAAAGAGCCGCATGCGGCTCGGGAGCCGCGGGTTGCCGACCCCTGCTCTATATGAAGGCAAGAAAAAGAGGTAATTGGGGATGAGGGTGGTGAATAAGTCCAGCTTTGAGACGGGGTCACATCTTGTCAAACACCGGCAATAAACGGTCATCTTTTAATGAAAGTCTTGTCTTTGCTGACCTCCAGCTGATTAAATTCTCCCCTCGCTGTTCAATGTTGTGAAGGCGTACTCAAGGTCTCAAGGTGACATCACTGTTGGGTGTGGTTAACGGGTCAATAATGAAAACTTGAGAAGTGAAACAGACTTGAATCTTTAACCGGAGAGGGCCGTAAAACTGCCTTCAAGAGACGTTCAATTATTAGGTGTTTTAGTTGTTTAGCCCTGTTGTCCTTGAAAATGTACCCACGTTATCGTCCAATAATAACGTTCTTGTCTGGCGAATAACTATGTTCAACATGCAGTTAAACTTCTCTACGATGTGTAACACGACATGTTATTGAACATCGTGACTAAAACGCTCTTGTCACAACTTTAAAACTTCAGCTCGGATTTCAATCTAGATGTTTTTTATCTTGAGGATCACCAAATCCTGCTTACTGGATCTGTGAGCATGGAACAATTGATTGGTTTGTTTTCTACTACTGTGATTATTATGCGTTGGGAAATGGTCTACAACTCACGGCCTGCCATTGTGTTGACATCTTGCAAAACAACAAACTCTTTGACCTTAATAACATTACCTTTCCCCCAATTGTTGATCCATGCCCATCATGGAAAGGACAATGAAGCATATCAAAGTGCTTAAGTAAATGAAAGGCAACAATGGGGGGGGATTTTCCAAATGGAGGAGGCTGCTGTTGTTGTTCTTGCTCTTTCATGCTACTAACTTATTCTTGTGTGGGCATGAATGGGTTAAACGGCTCAGCGGCTAGACGCCTCATGCCTTCATATGAACTCAGAGGCTTCAAAGAGTGGAGCGCTCCTCGCCTCCTCTGCATGTTCCATACAGTCTGCAGCACTTTTACTCATACAGTACAAGGCCTAGAAAAGTGTAGGTGTTTGGTATGGAGACACAACAAACAACCGCCAGCATCCTGTTCAATATGTCTGCAAACAGTAACTGCAACAACTAAAAACACACATATGTACTATATGTTGACGCTAGGAAATATGGTTGATGCTAACATTTGCGCCTTGGTGAAAGAATTCAGGTTATTTCAGCTCTGAAATAACATCACTGCACTTTTGTGGTGCTGTGATAACGTAGGTCTGGGGATAGCAAGGGGGCTTCCTCTTTCCACATCAATAAGATAAGATAGGAAGTGACATAAGTTCCTGCAGAGCGTTATGCAGCTGTGGCACGAGGCTGAAAGTGAACGCTGCATGTGTTATTTTTTCTCAGAAAGAAATAACACTTGCCAAACTTTAACTGATTACAATCCATTCCAAAAAATCTCCAATTCACATTTTTTTAATTGAAAACACCTATCTAATGTTTTCTTTGGATGCTAGCCATATCTTGATGAACTAATCAAATTCCTACAACCCAGTTTGCGTGGGGGCAATAATGTCTAACCTACAGCCTGTTAGTCATAAACTTATGACTACAGATAAGACAAATGGCAGTTACCTGTGTTTACCTCAACTTTTTAGTTTAGTGAAGTGTAACTGCTACTCAGATCAGTCAATTTGTCTCAAACACTCATGACATTATCAACAGAGACAGCACCGGGTGACTCATATCCTAATATTAAACTCATAATTTCCTTTTATATTATTCATTTCGACAGCACTGCTGCGATATTATTCGAATATATCTCTTATTTTAGGAATACAACTCAGCAAGACCTTTATTATGTGATCTTGCCAGAACAAAAAATGTAATGAATAAACCCAGAGGAGATAAAGTATGGATATTCACAGAAAGAAAAAGCGATCTTTAGTTAGATCACAGAAAGCGCATGAGAATGAGAAGTTACCGAGGCCAGAGAAACATTGTTTGTAAACTGAACCCTGAACTAGCGACCGCCAGGTTCACAGTGAGTCACAGTCTGTGGTGTCGCCAGTATTTCAGCCGCTCGGTAAACAAGGCAATAGATTGCCAAACTGGAGAAAGTGCCCTGGAAAGTACCCAAGAAGAAGCTATGTAGACGCGAAGGGAAAATCATCTTTAGCCTCAATCACACGATAAGAGGACACTCTCAACCCGGACTTAATCTCTTTACTCTGAGGAAGAAAGTGGAGATCAAAAGACAAGACAAAAGGTTGCGTGTAGGCTGAGTGAGTTTGTGTCTTTGTGTGTCGTAGGTATGACTGAAAGAGAAATAAAAAGACTCAGTTAAAGGAAACACATGAGCGAAACACATGAGCTCCCAAAAAAGTATTTCTTCAGTCTGTGTCACATCACTAGTCAACAAAACAACCTTTAGTTCTACACGACCCTTCACCATCTGAGAGCTTTTTTTTAGAAACTCAGAAATTGCCTAACCTTTGTTCTGAGGGAGATGGAGTAATGACTGAAAGGAGACACTGCACTTTCCCAAAATCAAGGTTGGCGTGGGTCACCGTGCCCCTGCAGAACTGATAATGGAGCAGCCGGGGCCACATGAGTCGACACACAGTCTAGAGTTTGAACCCGCTCCACTTTGGATTTGGCTGAAACTCAAGAGAGGCTACAGGCCACTCACTCTCAGTCTGATAAACAACTCCCGGGAAGAGAGATGAGACGGAGCAGAGCTGGATGTATGCACACACAGCCTGTACAGAAAAACTTGGTGTGAAATGATGCGTTACGTAAGGGCAAATAAATACACAATATGTTCATCTGAAGTATGTGTTGACTAGAACTTAAAACATGAATAGGGTGCATTCACATAGTAAAAGTGTCAAATGAAACAGCAGATACTGCAGTTGGTGTACGGTCGACAGCAGACCAAACACACAAGTGTTTCCATTGGCCGACCATGCACATCCCATCGGTCAAAGTTGAGCGGTGAATCACACCGAAACAGGAAACACTCATGAATTCACTCGCCCTTCAACAGAGGTGAAATGGAGATGGAGCCAAAACATACAGGACAAACTTTTGGTTTGACCCTATGTTTGATGTGCTTCCCGGTTATTTCTATTGTCAATGTTTTTAAGAAAACGAGTAGCATTCAAAAAAGATATCAGATGACCTGACGATAGCCTCATCGAGGGTCCGTGTCCCAGAAATGTGGTATCAGAACTTGCATTGGCCTTTTCCACAAGCAGCCATATTTGACTTTGTATAGTAAGAAAAGCTCTACTAGTAACATGAATGTTGTATCTGCTCTTTAACATGTCCTGTAAGCCATAAAATAGCAACAAAAACCCTGGAACAGAGACGATTAATTGAATTCAGCCATCACTGCATCTTTTATTCTATTAGGTCAGTTTGTCAGTCTATGAAAATGACCCTACCCTTCGCCACAGTTTATGCCCCAGGAGTCTGAAATGTGCCATGACGTGTGTGAGTGTGTTTGAGTTCATGCCAGTTGGCAAAAAGGGAGTGTGGCAGTGACAAGGGCCAATAACCAAAAGGGCACCAACTCCTAAATGGAGTCAGGTACCATGGCCGAACTCATGAACTTTAATCATGGCCGCTACTGCAAATTTGCATTCTTTATTTAACCATGTCATTGCCTACAGTCATGAGCTTACATGTTGCATATTCCTTCATTAATTAGTCGAATGAATTGAAATACACAAAGCCGGGACCAAGTAATATTCCGGTAAAGTATAAGTTTACACACTGCACCAAGAGGAGCTGGGGGTTTAAAGGGGCCAGCCGCACTCTTCTGACACAGCAGTTTTACCCATGCATCGATATGCTCTAAGTGCATAAACAGTATACTTTTCAATTAGACAGTGAACACAATTTGGAATGTAATTAGGACTCAGCCTTTCATTTACTTATTTTTTATGTTGATAGAATAATTTACAAGTCCTCTTTTATTTGAATACTTAAAATAAGAGTGACCAACTAATAACCATGGACTTTTTTACTGCTTATAATTTCAAAGGCATTTTTATGTTTATGGGCATTTTAGAAAACTGTCACATGCTTTTTTTCCCTCGAGCCACGGAGGATTTCTGAGCCTGTTGTTTTTGAACCACGTCACATCACATCAAGACCTGAGCACAGGAAGTGGGCACAAAGGGGAGTTCTGTTAGAGGCCTAAAATAGCTGTTCAGACGTAGAGATTATGTCTCTAGACTTTTTCTGCTTGGGCGCGTCCTTTTATTGTACTTCAGTGACAGCTCATTGTAATAATATAAAGGGGAGATATTTTTAAAAACAGGTGAGGAGGCCTTGAAGAGAACCAGTTGTCCGAGTAAACTGCTTCAGTACAGTTCAAGCAGAGCCTTATGACAAGGTACTTTATTTAAACTCACTTAGGAAAGAAAGACATCAGTGTAGTGGCTGCAAAGTTCATTAGGCACTATTTCTTGGAAATCTCCAGGGTGCTTTATGTCGGAGGAATTGGGGGTCGACGCTTAAAGTCGGTACTTCAACTTCGAGGAGGTCACCCTCTTTAACAGCCATGAATCACCGAAAATCAACACGCTCAGTCATTCCCACAAGAGCCTTTTTCCATCAAACTATCAAGGGTCATATGAAGTGTGTGTCATTGTACACTGTGTAAGGGAGATAGGTCGTAAAAATATCGCGCCACAGAACCTCAATACTTTAACCCGTGTCAGGAAACGGCCATGCGATACTTTGGATCTATTTTCCCTCTGAGGGTGTTTTTTTGTGAAACTGCAGGGTCATTATCATCAGGATTTCTCCTCTGTATCCTCTTTTTTCATGACTCATCAAATGTATGTGTGACAAGTTAATGTATTTGACCTGATATTAGAAGGATCAACACATTCATCGCAGGACAAACCATAACAGAACCTCACATATAGTGGAAGGAAGAGGTAGACTAAACATAAACACATCAGGAGTTTCCACTCACAGCACTGGGACTGTAAAAGCCCTGGCATGGCTGGCAGCAGCAGCGTTACCACAGCCACAGATGTGCAAAGTACAACTACTGCACTGTAAGCTGATTCTCAGTAAAGATGCATCTGTTGCTGATCTGCGATAATGCTCGAAAAATCAGAAAATTGCCAGACATAATATTACATCACTTTTTATGTAGGTTTTCTTCTTTATATCCCAGCTTTAAATACCAAGTGATTGTACACTCCATGCAAACACTCTCTTGGAGCTTCTATTATGTATTTATTATTACGATAGGCAGAATTGTTATTTAACTTTTTAGCTTATCTTATTCTAATTGACTTATATATTTGTCACTACTCCTGCATTACTTGCACATCAGTCTTGCAACACTCTCTTGCATTACTTTAATTAGAATCTATTTTTTCTTGCACTGTTTTTATAGTTTTTTGATTTGCTTTGTTGTTTAATGTCTTTTAATTATTATGTTGCATTGGGGAGGAGTCTGGATTTAAGATTGTCATTGCCAAAACTACACTGTAGCTATGTGCATATGACAATAAAGCCTTGAATCCTACGAATCTTGAATCTGCTTTGTCATTCTTCACTGCAGACGTCCAGCAGGAAGCTCCAACCCGCCCCCCCATCCTCTTTTAACCTGGCCGAGTGAAGGCCACCGTCTGATCCACTCCTCCTTAAAACTCTTATCATACGTGCACAAGGGCACATTTACACCAAAACACAGATTGTTTTTAACCCTGCATAATTCTTAACACAAATGGGGCGAAGCCTGCGAGCTAGTTCAGGCAGTCAACTCGAGCACTAATGATACATTAACACGTGACGCGTCTCTCTTACAACCAACCAAACACAATCTCCTTAACTTGCCGCTCTATTTAAGCTGCCAGATCTGCCTGCCTCTGCCTTGTTAATACTGCGGCTCTGTCACATTGCTGATGCGTTCACGTGCTGCTTCCCTGCCCCACCACCACCCCAGCTTCCACCCCAGCTCGGGGGATACCACCACCACCCCAGCTTCCACCTGTAGGCTCGGGGGATAGTTACAGTATCTAATCATCACTCAATGTTCTATGTAAATCTGTGGAGTGATGAGGCCCGAGCCTAGACGCCAAACTCAACTATATGCTGCTCTAATAAACATATTAAGAACACGTGAGTTGTCTGACTGAACTCCTAAACCCGATGACACATAGAGAGGATATTAATTAACAACAAAAAAAGCAATCTCAACCAACTTCGCCTTCTTATTCCTCCCCGCTCGCCTTCTAACTACTTCCAAAAACCCAGCTCTCCCACTCTTTCCCTCCCTATCCCTCGTCCTTCCCACTCCCCCTTCCCCCCTTTTCATCTTATGGGCCCTCTCTGACAGCTGGCTCTGATTATGGCTGTGAAAAATGGGGCAGTCACGCCAGCAATCCCCCCTCCAGCATTCCTGCAGCATGACTCCGCGCTTTCTCCCTGTAGTGGTGCTCGGCCCGTCTCTGCCTCCCTCCCTCTGCATCCCTCTGTCTTTCTTCAGCTGTCTCTCTTTCTTTCTCTCTCGCTGTTTTACCATCTAAATACAAGCAAAGAAAAGGGGGAACGTTTATGCAAGCAGCTGTTTGTTTGAGGGGATTTGTGTCCTGCAGAAATGGATGTTTAAAAAATGAGCTGGACTCGGGGAGAAAAAAAATGAATGGGAGATTTTGTTTGAGTTAGTCATACGACAAAGACAGATGGAAGAAATATTGAAGCAGCAGTGGACAGCTTCTTCTCAAATGGAGCGCAATACAAAAACACAGCGAGCCCGCACAAGAGCAAACACACTCCATCACAGCCTCGTGCTATGACGTTTATGGTACATTACAAGACTATATAATGGTTACAGCATGTTCTAGAGCACATTGTTTTGGCAGATTTTTCCATACTATTTATTTGTCTTATATGACAAAGCCACAAACCACAGAAGCATAAATGCTGGTTGGGTTTCATTACATGAGTTGGCTCAGTTGAATCAGTTCGGACTATAAAAAGCTCATTTTTAGCACATCTATCCACACCTGTGCTAGTCTGCCAAACGTTCCACCTTGGTGGCTTCCCCTCTCTGCTGCTTCATATACTGGAAAATAGGAAACGTGCCCAGAATTCGTAACAGAATCTTGACTCCATGAAACCCAAAATAGTTGGCAGGGAAATTATTTTCTTTATAAACAAAAATGATCAGGGGATTAATAGATAATGTGTTATAATCCGAGCAATAAACCTAAATGTTACAGCTGAATTACATAGCATACTATAACATTTAATGAAACATTTAAATACATCTGCAAAGCCCTAGATTTACTGTGAAGATCCACAATAGCTTTGCCAGTAGTGTACATTGATGGGGCGACATGCAGTGCAGTGCGTCCATGTCAAGCTACTCCAACACCCAAAGTGTCAAGTTTTTTTGCGAGGTGTGTTTTTATTGTAACATGTGGCATGAAGAAAGGCAATAAATTCAGGTCAGTACTTTATGAAATACTTATTTTACTGTAGAGGATCAGCTATGGGCTTAAATTCTGCCTTTCTTAATTGTAGCCATGTGTTACATTTAGCTAAAGGGTCAAAGCGAATAGCTAAATATACAAAAGAATCCAATGAACCTAAATGTTAGAGCCAGCAATAGTTTTCCAACATCTTAAACTTTATCTCAGGCATTTAAATACATTCATAATGTCTGTTCAAACAACTTTGAAAGTAGATCCCATTCTAAGCGGACCAAAGCTGTGTTAAATGCTAACGTTCTCATATAAATGCTAACAGTAGAAACACTAACATGTTAACAATGTCAGGGTATATGCAGGAATCCTGAAGTCAAATGCAACACCTTTTAAGACCTTTTTTAAGACCCTTTCCATACATTTTAAGACCTCATCGCCACTTGTAGTTTTAACCGGTTACATTGGTGACACACTTTACCTCACATTTACTATATACAGTATTGATTGTCCTTCCTCCTTATCTTCCAACCATTTGGACGCAAACTTGCATTTCCCCATAACGATGTTGTTTAACAACCGGCGTAAACGGGCCTCCGCGCGCTATCAAGCAGTGAGCGAGCGATGTCCTGTTCAGATGACGTCAAATCCAACGGGATGCCATACATCCAGACTGTAGAATACAACCTCTTTGGACAATTGATATAATTATTGAAAACAAGCTACACAATGTAATACCTTGGAAAATGCCGTTTAATACTTTTTAATACTTTTTAATAGCCTTAATTTTCGCTAAATTGTTTTATCAACTTTTAATACTTTTTAAGACCCGCGGACACCCTGAATGTGCACTGTCTCAGTTTAGCATGTTAAGCTGAGGTTGACTGATCATAGAACAGCCTTGAATAAAATAAAATGCATCCTGGTGTCGGTGCAAGATGAAGACATGGTATCATCAAAGTCATTGGGAACTCTACCTGAGGTGAATGTGAGTATACGGAATATCAAGACAATCCTTTTGATGGTTGGTCAATAAATATTACCTAAAATCCAAAATGTCAAGAAAGTTATAATATGCTTTAACTAAAAGATCAGATTTGTAAGTTTTGTATGTATAAGATTTAAGAAATCTTCTATAAATGGTAGTATTTTTTTTATTTTAAATACGATTTGCATGCCTTTTACAGTGTTCTATCTATCTATACTTTGCTGTACTAATGAAGATTTCGCACGAATAACGGAATTCTGATTCTGAAATACTTTGTTCCTTGCTAAGTAATAAATCCAATTGGTGCAGATGTTTAAAAATGTACAGTATATATGCAAAGACCGACATCGACACCTTGTTTGGACGGCCAGTTCACGCCTTTACTTGAAAAGTTTACCAACTTATTTTTTGTTTAAACAGTGTCCCAGCTCTCTGTCAATCAGATGTATTTGTCTTTTTAATTATATATTATTATATTATAAATATATATATATCATTGAGCTAGCAGTCATTTTCCTACACCCTCTGCTGTATCTCCTACATCTGAAATACCTTGATAATCTCCACTGTCCAACAGGGAGTGGTGAGCGTTGTTACAGCATGAAGTGAGCGCTCCAGAGGCCAGCAGATGCCTTGTGTCAGGTTGCATAAACAAGATAAAACACTTTCATCCATCATGCTGCTGAACCGCAAGCTTTAGGCCCTCTTATCCGGCTCAAGGCACCTTGTTGAAGCAAATTTTTAGGGCGCCAACCTTGATATTACCTCATTGGAGATAAATCATGACTGTATACTGAGGTCTACAAATACACTCTATGCCTTTCTCTACTTCTCGTTGACCTTTGGAGAAAGGTTTCAACATTATTATTGCAAAAGTCTTCAGCCTCTAATCACGTCAAAGCAATGAAAGCTTGAGCAGAAGGCAGTTTTAATCTCACATGACAGCAACGTGATGGAAGCTGTTGATTCACAGGATCAACAGCCTGTGGCTCAACTCCATTATGACATTGAGTCAAAGATCGAAAAAAGTTAAGCTCCTGAGTTTCACCCCAGGGTATGATACTGGTCTAATGTCAGGTGCAAATTCACTGAAAAACTGAAACGTTGACTTTATTTAAAGGTCCCCTATTATACTGTTTTTCATCAATATATTACAGGTCTCAGATATAAACAAACATGTCTCTGAAGTGTTTGGCTCCAAACACCAAACAGATCATTGCAGCATCCCATAATCCCCTCTGTTTCAGCCCTGTTTCCAAAGTGCTGATTCTCTGTCTGTTACTTTAGATGAAAATAAGGAGCCACTCCCCACGCCCCTCTGAGAGATATTTGGTTAAAAAGAACTCAATGGTGCTCTAGGAGGAGATTCAGGTGATAAGGTGGGGGGGGGTTACCTTGGTTAGTGATTGGCTAACGGTTACACAAGCCAAAAAAACGTTATGACATCATAAAAGTGGCCAAAATCTGATCAGCTCATTTTCAGACAGGTTTTTATATAAATGGATCAGGACAAAAAGAGAGAGAATCTTTTTTCCTGAAACTTCCAGAATCTCTTTCCACAGAGGAGACTCATGTTGATGTAGAAGAGACATGGAGAAGAGGATTTTGCATAATAAGTGACCTTTAAGTGTATTACAGATTTCTCATAACTGTATAAGGTTAGTTGAAAGCAATAATAATATTAGGTTCCACTTAAAATTATTGCTTTCAACTAACCGAATACAGTTATGTGAAATCTGTTGACAGAATACGCTCAGTGTTGTACGTCAATGTTGATGTCATCGTTCAATAGGAGAGATGACATTGTGACCGTTTTTCGGTGGTATTTAAATTTTTAACCCATGGTGAGTCATGCAGCGAGAAGAGAAAGTTGCCCACAGTGGAAGCTCCAGTACTATACCGGTCCCACCTACAGATCTGCCCTTTGTCTCTACAGCTGCACATTGTCTGTTTCCTTACCTGCTAACTCTGTTCCATTCACAAAGTAGACTCAGTAGAAACATTAAAGCTTGATGGTTCGGACTTTTAGCCGACGTGGATGATCAAAGCAGGTAGAGGTGAACTTCCAAGGGGCCTGGAAACAGCTGTGGAGTTTATATAAAAATGATGGTAAATGATTGAGGTCACCATATTAAACGTACTCATGGTTCTACCCCCTTAGGGATGGTGCTCATGTGGAACTCATTTTCATCCTCCTCTTCATAATATCCTTGATTTTATTGGATTGAGTCGACTCGCGTGTTGGCGTTGTCAAAAGATCTGAATGAGTGTCTCACATAGAAATTGACCGCATCCTGCTCCTAAGCCAGCATGAAAGCAGGGTAAAAATGATTTTTTTCTGGTATGAAAGCCGCGTTATTAGCATCAAAAGCTCATTTTGTGACTCTTATTACAAATCAATTTCTAGCTTGGAAGCCTGCAGTGAGTTTTATTAACTTTGGATCACACTTTCACTGTAGCTGGTGCAGCACAGAGTGGAGAAAAAACACAGGCCTTTGATGCATGTGCACGCCTGGTAAAGCACTTACAGCTCTGTATTATGATAACAAAAGTAAAAAATGAAGATTTGAGTTTAATGGTGTACATACAGTTCCTTTCGACAGAATTTGGACCGTTCCTCGCTGTGAGTGTGGACTTGGAGCGCCTCAACGGAGTAAACACTGTTAACAGACACTTGGAAGGTTTCAATGAGGAGAAAGGGGGATTGTTTGGGTGTATTTTGGCCGCGGTTTTGGCGTACACTTGTACTGGTAATGGTATGAAAGTGGGGGCTGTCGGTTTGGGATTTTTGGTAAATGCACCATTATTTATGAGTCGGGTGGGCTGAGCAGGACAATAAACTTTCGTTTCTGGGAAAGCCATTGAATTTTACTAGACTTTCTAGAACCTATAAGAGTAAGGCAAGGCAAGGCAAGAAAAAAAAGGCAAACCAGAAAGTGTTTAACAAGCGCAAAAAGTGTTTCCATATTCAGCTGTCACACAACACAGCAATAATGTGAGTGCTCCCCTAGGTTGACAGAGTCACGTGCGACCGATGTGACACTCAAAGTGCTGACTAGAAACACCCACAAGTGCTGTGTACGTTCTGATGTTAATGACATTGAACCACAGACAAAACGTAAAAAAAAGAAATGCACTGCATAATTTATAATACTGCTTGCTTGTTAAATCTCCAGGCACTCTTGTTGCTGGTCAAATCACAATCAACTACTGCTTTTACAAGTCATTTGATCTCTTTTTCATGAGCTCAACATCAATTGGACCTTTGTTTTAGGGGTTTCACTACCTTGAAATAAGACATAATCATTCAGTTGCAAGAAGAAAAGGACATTTGAAACAGTACAACCATGTGTAACAATCTGTATTGCATGCAGGATTCAAGGTCTGTAGAATATGAAATGCTGACTGATGTCTTCATCGAATCAGTCAAGCAAAATCTGCTATTATTTTGGTAATGCTAGGTTGAAATGGTTCAAAATGAGGTGATTGAACCGAAGCATAACCATCCATGTTGGTGGGAAAGGGGGAGTAGATTTGTGTCAGAAAGAATGAGACCCAGCACTGTTAAAGGCTCAACAATGGCCTAATTGACTTGTTAAGAAAGCAGTGGTTTGGTCTGGACCTGTAGATGCTTCAACATTTTGGCAGACAGGATATTGGACCCCTGTGTGGTATATGCCTGAAGGACAATCCCCATTGTCCTGTTGGATAGTAACGGCTGGAGCCCAGGAACTGCTCTGGACTGGATGTTAAACCCTGGCAGCAGAAAATTACAGCTTTGGCCAGGAAAGTCAACCAAATGGGCTGATTCTTCTCATTCAACCCAAAGAACTCCACACAGCTGCACCTTCATTCACTGCCAGGGAAGAAGACAGTCTGAAAGAGGGAGAGGAGAAAGAGAGGCGGAGTGGGGAACAGTTGGGGGCTTTTGGACTGGACCAGTCTCAAAGACCAAGAGGGTTGTTTTCTTTACAAAAACAGAAGAAAAGAAGCGGCCTCATCTTGGACATCAGATTCTATTTTGGGGTTGTGGGCAATCACACAAAATCCCTCGGTTATTTTCTTTGCGTAATTGGGAGAGCTTTTGCCAAATTACAATCAAAGCGGGAAGATGGTGATGTGTTCAGGCCCCTGTAGGAACGTTAAATGCTGTGAGTCTTGTCTTTATTCCTCAGAGGAAATATTTCTGCCAAAGGCTCCTTGATCTTTATCCACATAGCTTGAGTTTTACTCATTTCCTCATCGTTTTTCCATTAAAGTGAACACGGACACACTTCACGAGCTCATGTGACTCTCTGGGAGTTGCGGCAGGTCACAAAGAAGAAAAGAGCTGAAGTTATACGAACGTTTCATCTCAGGAAGGCAGGCAAAGGTGCAGGTTAACAGATGAATAATCTGCTGCTGCAGCAGAAACACCTGTTGCTCTCTGAGTTCACCACAACACCCACATACTGCTTTTCTGCAGCTACACTACCTCCTTTACCATAAGCTAAGGTCACTGCAACAAAAGAAAACACATGCAGAGAGACAAGTAAAGAGTGAACCCTGAAAATATTCCCCAATTTGAAGACAAATGTACTGATCAAGGGGGATTAGTTTGCAGTGTGGCCAAAAAGGTTGAAACATACACAGTGAAAAACAGAGACAGTAAAAACAATACGGCATACACTCAACACCAGTGGCAGCGTTGAAGGTGTCAAACCACACAGGAAAACACACTATAGAAACAGAAAACATAACCAGATAAAGATACAAAACCAAATACCAAGAGAACCAACAAATATAGAAATGTGCTGACAATTCTAAAAACACAACGAAAAACAGAGACAGGCAGCATAAACAAATAACACACCACATACAGAAGCTCAACCGAAACACAGAAAAGGCTTCAAATCTGAAAACATAGCAATGCATTCTCAATTTATGTTTTGTTTTCTGTAATTGCTGCATATTTCTTCAGGCTGCATGTGTGTTGTCAAATTGATAAATGAGTTTCTTAACTTGCCTATGTTTTATTTATTTGCAGCATTTCTTTCTAAATGCAGAGCATGTGTTGTTTGTGTTTATTCAACTTATGTTTTATTCAATTGCAGCAGTGCGTTGACTTCGCAAGGCCCCCCTGAAGCTAACACTAACCAGAAATACCTTCATAGAGACTGGTAATGGAAAACAATAGATGTCCTGCAGTGTGTTCATCCTGTGATCTGTAGATCATTTGAAGCATTCTACTGGCAATAAAGACAGGCACCAAACAAGGTTTAAACTAGCCGTGGTAACAATAAAAGCACGTTTCTTCACAATAAATCATCACACGCCTAGGAATTTGAAATCAGCACATGTTCTGGGTCGGCTGAGGACTCACAAACAACAGATCCTATTCTCACTGCTCAACATCACTTAAAACCACGCTACCGTTAATTCACACACCATCAAGAGCTCATTTCCAATTGTCTCATTTACGATAGGGGAGCTTGTCAAACAGAAAATGCAACCATGTCAGAATGTGTCTTCTCCAACAGCTTCTGGAGGAATATCAATAACTGGAGAGAAGAAATGTCCAATCCAATAAATCAGCGAAGGATAAAGTGTGAGAAAAGTGGGCAGGGTCGCACGGGCGGTTGGCTTTGTGTATTGTCCAGAGCCGGACACATGGACGGTGTAATTCAAGTCCAGGAGTGACCACACAGGGCCAGTTGTGAGGTCTGAGAGAGCTGCAGAATGGAGACAGATGGGGCAGGATTTTTCGGTGAGAGAATGCTTTCCACTGTTCCTACGCCATACAAAGCCCATTGATTTTCTTCCCCTGCGTTGAGTGAGGAGCTGAGGAATATCTCGTTTCAGTGTCCGCCGCATGGTCATGACACCTGGACCAGGGTCAGGGCTGTCCGGTCCCCAGCTGAGGCACGCTGAGCCCAGGGGGGAGTGGACACAACAAGCAGTAGATTCCTCCCTGTGTCCTTTAAACCCTTCCTACCAGAAGTGAGTGTGCACTTGCGTATCATCAGTGCACTGCATTGTGTGTCATATATCTGTGTTCATCTTCTCTTTTCTATAGCTCGATGGCTTTGACCTTTGCCGCGACCCCTGGTGTGCCAGTGGAAAACCAAACTCTCCCTTCCCATGAGCCCTCTGGACAGACAGAGATTGTTCCTCAGGAAACGCAGGTCAGGAAGTCAGAGGAGGAAGCTGGCCTTTCGTTCTAAATACAACCCTCCTCTAGAGAATCGGACAGTTAATCTCCTTTAAACCCCCACACTCTCTTGTTTTGTTGCTACATTCGCAACCAAATATCATATTTAATACTCTATTTTGCTGCGAAATTGGCCATGACAGGGGCTTTCATTTCCAAGATGGAGTTTGTTTTGATCGTGATTGTAATGCCGTGACGTGTCGAAGCAATCCAAATGAGCCGAGCCGAGCATTGATGATCCCACCCAGTGTGAGCGGAGGGGCAGTGGAAGTGGAGAGGATGGGCACGCTGGAGCGAGTCATGGGAACGACATCAGCAAGAGCAGCTGGCGGTTCACCACTAACAATGCTGTGGCTACTCTCATGGACAATTAATCGCTTCTAGTTCTCATTTTGCTCCCTCGTTCCCTCGCTCCCTCACCCTCACCCCGTTCTCTGAGGCTAGTTTCACCCTACAAGATGACCACAGTCCTCCCATATGAAACTGGCAAACATACCATGAGACATGAAAGGAGGCGATCATGGATGTCCTGGCTGTCAAAGCTTACAAGAACCGGATCACGCAAATTGGGATGTTGGGAAGAGAATGTAAACAGAGAGGAAACCCCACGTGGTGTTAATGCGAACGTGGGCCGACACAGTACAACATATTTATGAAAGCTTGTTTAACTTGACTCTCCTTGACCTCTCATTGCTCAACTATCTGCCCTGACAGTATTAAGAAAGACGTGCTCACATGCTGGGAAAAAATGGGAAGTTATTGCAGGGTTATGTAATCTACGGCTTATAATAGGACAGTTTCTGTAACATATCATGCTTCCAGTGGTCAAATGTTCATGTGGTGAAGTAATGTTCGTAAGAAAAAAATGTAGGCTCTTGGACCTAACTCAAGTATTTCCATATTATGCTACTTTAGAGTCTTTTGTACTTAATGTTGCACTACTTTAATTTCACCTTTTGAACCTTTATTTACCCAGAAAAACTACTGAGTGAGTGAACATTTATTTCACAATGTGATCTGGCCAAGAAGGCAGCAAATCACATGTACAATAAAAAACGGTGTGTCTTAGGTCACTTTGAATCCTAAGATTTTGATGACATATCAACTTCATTTTTATAGGTTAAACTCCCTGTATTTAAAGTAGTTAAAATCAGCTTAACCTCAAAAAAGACTTTGTACCAATGATGAAATTATTTGATTATATAACACTCAACAGAACAATCTTTCTTTAATTGAAGTACTTTAACTTTACACATCTTAAGCATTCATAAGCAAACATTCAAAGCATGTTGCTGATCAAACTCTGTACTTATCCTTATTCTGTATTCAGGACGTTAGCCTGTAACAAAGTCTTTTTACATTCTGGAAGTACTACTTGTGCTTAAGACATAAAACTGTTTTTATCACAAGGGAAATGATAGTGCAGCAGTAAAATGATAGGAAACAGATTGCAGATTGCAGAACTAGGAAAGAGTTCAAAGATAAACAAAATATGAACAGTAAAGAAAAGTAAAATATATACACTGCATTAAAGTATCTAATGTTCAATCACTGGGTGCTTGCTTGTGATTGACATGAATAACTTTATTTTCACCCCAATGTAAAAGATGAAAAACACATTTCTAGTGAAGAAGTGATGTTCCACTTACTGTGTGTGTGTGTGTGGTGTGTGTGTGTGTGTGTGTGTGTGTGTGTGGGGGGGGGATCTTCCGTCCAAAACAGATACATCAGATGGAAGATGAACTTCATAAGAAATCGTAAATGCCAGTATGCTGCAAACCACTAAGTCAGTATTATTCATCACAACAGTCCCCATATACACATGATGTACCCTGAGGCATTAAGAAATACTACTTATTTCTTTTTTAAAATGTCCTTTAATGAGCCTGTGGTCACTAAGTGGGATGTGGTGCAGCACAGCGTGACATTACCCCACAACTAGTCTGAGCATTTGTGTTTTTGTGTAGCTGATAAGTCTCTTTGCCTCACACAAGGCCATAAAGTTAGTGTGTCAGTGGAAAGGCTGATTACACAATGCACAGGCTTGTGCTGAGTCCTAATTCACCTCAAAGCCACACGAGGAAAGAGCTGAGTTTGACTGTGCTGACTTAAGTGTCTAATCTTAGAAATCCTCACCCACAATTCTGATTAGCTAAATGTATGCTTTGGAGAAATATTGAGATATTACAGTAAAAAGAGGGGAGTAAAAAGGAAATGCTGCAACAAGAGGAAAGGGGAAAACCCGCCCTCTGTTGGCGTTAATGTGGAACTACAGTAAACTGTTGCTTCAACACACTGTCACCACGGACAACTTCCAATTTGCTGAGATTCCCCATGACTTCTTTCATCTCCTGTTCGGGAAGATAAAAGATTTAACATCCAGGCATCCCACTTAAATGTTATCAGTGACCTCAAGCCTCTTCCTCCCTTGTAAGGAGGGGGTCATTGGCGCAGGAGGCAGGAATCAGCCATGCAGCAGGGGCTGAGGAGTGACTGACTGCAGCAACAACACACACTGATGAGCCAGGGGAGGACAGCTCTGACCTCGAGGAGCACAAATCCTCAGAAATTAAGTCTAAGGAGAGAGAGCTCCACTCTTTAACAGTGAGAGGAACATCCTGCAGGAGGAGAGCAGAGATATAGCTTGTTTCTTTTTGTGTTTTTAACTTGGGAAGAGGAATAATGGGTCAGGAAAACCTCATAAATATTCCTCCTTTCGCTTTTGCAAGAGTCAAAACAATCAGTCCAATTTTTTGATGAGTCAATCAAGAACTTATTCATTTCAGTAATTTTCAGGCAAAAAAAGCCAAAACAATCTTAACTTCTAACTTTTCATTTGTGGGAATTAACTTATTTTCTTTTGTTCTTGAATATATTTGGATTTTTTGATCGTTGGTTGAGCAAAAAAAGATAGTGAAAGACATCACCTTAGGACAAGAAGGGTTTGCATTGCAGTCAGCAAATCCCAAATATACGGATGCATTTCAACATACATAATTTCTTAACAAAACTAAAATGTGCTGATATTTGCCAGGCACTGTGTGAAAATGATGTAGTATAGTGTCTGCATGTTTTAAACAGGAACACATCTGACAATATCCCCTGAGACATTTTCATTTGGCAGGAAACAGGTGCCTCCTCCTAAACCTGGAAGGACGACTCCTCCGCACAATATCAGGCAGGCACGATACATCTGAGAGTATTAAAGTAAACAACTGCAGTGTGGGGGCTTCTTGAGGTTAAGAAGACATTTCATATCAGGTTTTTTGTGTCCTGCACCCTGCTGACCTTGTAGAGTTCAAATCTGTACGAGGATCACGTCACGGCTCTCTATTTTATTTAAATAGCTCTTATTATCTTTAATGTGTGACATGTTATGAGTCTTTAAGACCTTTTACAACAACCAGAAACGTTTTTTGCTTAAAATTAAAAATGGTTATTCCCCTTCTACATCCCTGCTGTATTTTCTCCTCAGAGGATCAATCCGATCTACTAAATCAATCAGTGACAGGGCCTTTGAACTGCAGACGTGATTTCCACAAGTCTGTCATCCCACCCTGTCGTCTGTGAAAACACTCGGGGGGGAGAGATTACACCAAACAGCCCCGGCTCGTAAAACTCTTTTTATGTTAAAACACACCCTTGCTCCTTGCTGTGACAGGGTCCAGAATATCTCAGAAAGATATATCTACTTGGGAGAACTAACATTAGCTCCTCAAAGGTCAGACTTGGATCAGAAATGTTTGAAATGAAAGTGCTGTTTCTGGCCTCTTTCTAACTCAGCTAAATTCAACTTTTCAGTACAAAAACAACTTCCCCTGCCTCCTTCACGTCTGCTGTTGAGACAAAGCTCTCCACCCCCTGTGCTGCTCCTGTATAGGCTAAGAAGAGGAAGGGAAAAGGGAATGTTTTGCCTCTTTCTCTCTCCCCACCCCTCTTCCCTCACCTCCCTGGGGCAGCGCTCTGTAGTAATAAACGTCCCCCATAAATCTCCCCCTCACGCCATCATCCCCTCCTCCAACTCCAACTACTTTTTTTTTTGTTAACAGCTTCTTTTCTTCTCCCCCCAACCCTGCCTTTCTTTCGCCTCCTCTCTTTTCTATTGCAACCCAACCCTGACATTGACTCTGCACATGGCCCATGGCTGCTCTGTCATGGATTCAGAGGGAAGGAGGGAGAGAGGAGGACGAGGGAGCACAATAGACTTTGTATAGGTGAAACCAGTTCTTTCATATGTTTCTGCAAACATCATTGTCACCGGCTGTGGTTGAATCTGGTGAGCTCACTCGTGTATCAGGTTATCGCCTACCTGATGGAATGACACATCCCTGCACATAATCAGAAGAGTTCACACCAGCTGGTGAGGAAGAGGAGCTGTAATAGAAACAGTAGGAGAATAAACGTTTTAACAGAAAAATAGCTGTGGTCGGGAAAGAGTTAAAAGGCTGCCTGAATTCACCGGAAAGTCCCACAAGTGACGTTACAGTCCAGCAATTAAGAGTAAATTAATTACAGAGTGGATGGTAGCTGAAACCCTGAGGACAGTGAAGCGCCTCCCAGTAAACAACTCCAGACTGCTTGAGTACCAGACTTCTATTAAAGAAAAGACGGAAATAAAGTTGTAACCTACTTTTTGCTACTGGTTTTTAAGATCTACTGATAGTAAGTTAGTTGTATTTCCTTTGTCAATAAAGTTAGGACACTATACCTCTAAAAAAGTTAATGAACACAACATGTAATGTACTATAAGTCTAAATAATCACTTTTTTATGTAAAATCTGAAGTTTACACTGACTAATATGGTTTACTTAAGAGTTGAGGATATAAAGTGTGTTAGTTTTACTTCATGTTGGTTAGAAAAAAAAGCCGACAACTGCTTAGTATTCACACTGCGTGCTACAGTGTAGTAATCTCAAAGCAACTGACGACCCACTGCAAGTTTCTCCCCTCAGACAAGAAAAAAAAAGTTGACTGAAAGTTAACGCCCAGCGCTTCGAGGCTCCTCCTGCAAAGGATTAAAAGCAAATGTCGGGGCTGGTGCAGGGCAGAGGGGGAGTTCTGCAGGGTCAAAAATATACAGGAGCTGCAAATCAGAAACTCAGCAGACCTGCGAAACTTTTCCAGCAACCACACTTTGTTTTTTTTTTGTTTTTTTGTATTACTTTCGATTGAACCCTGGTCGCTGCAAAGATGACCACAGCCGTGGTATCGCCTTTTTTCGACTTCGAAATAATGAACAAGGTAGCTTCACAACTTTTTGCCTGTCTCTGGTTCTCTGTAGTGTGCGTTAGCCTGTTAGCAGCAGAGGGTTAGCCGCTGTGGAGGAATGATGAGCTGCTTGTTTTGTTTTGCGGGTTTGATTTGTTTTCCGCCTCTCTTTGGCTAAGACTGTTTGCTTATTCGTGCATGTTGTTTCCTGTCTAAACATCGTTATTTACTTTAAAAAGAGTGTCTAAGAGTGTGCCGAAGCATGCTTGTAACTTCACATTAGGTGTAAACACTTGTTGAAATGTAAAACTTTCATTTCCATCATGTGCCACGTCAGTTTTAGTTTAATTTGTAGTTTTGCCTATGAATTATGGTGCAGTTTCAGACGTCAGCTTGAGTTGATTCATGAGAGCAGTTTAGCGCCACTTTTAATACTCTTCACAAAGCAGCCACATGCTCGCTAATCATTGACTAGATTTGTCTGGCTTTTACCTATGATTGCTCCTATAGAGAAGTTTCTATGATTAACCTTGTTAATATTTGTTGGGAAATCCCTTTTTTTCAAAACGGTTTACGGGTCAATGCTCAGTTAACTTCACGGCACTGTTTTCATTTGCATATATTTTCATGTTTCATTACAGGGTTTTTTATTCTTCGCGGCTTTTTAAGTAGATTTTACTCTCTGGTGGCTTGTAAAACTCGTGTAAATCTGTGACTAACCCAGTTATCTCCTGTAGTTTGGATGTGTATTGAATAGCAGATAAGTTTTTCTCTTGTAATTCAGCAGGATGCTTTGCCACTTTCATTATCTTTCAAATGATGCAGGCTCTTTGTAGCCACTAACAGCCCTGTGGCCTCATGTGCTGCTGCTCCATTTACCAAACAGGCACACATTCCTAACCAGGGCAACTTGCCAAACCAGCTGCTGGTCTATAGGCCTGTATCCGCTTGTGTTGTCAGAGCCAAAAAGAACACAGTCATGCAAGAGGAGGCTGTGGATTTCTCTTTCTGGCCCACTAGCTTTCATTAAAATCAGAACCACATTGACTGTCAGTCCTGGAGAATATGTTGAATATTTTTTACTCATGATGTGTGTTCTTTGTGTGTTTTGCAGAACAACAAACTGCTCAGCTTCAACAACAACCTGGGATCCCACCATCCCATGTCTGTCCCTTGCACTGGCACTAATGTGTCCATCTGCAGCCCCACCGGAGCCCTGCTGGACAGGAAGGCGGTGGGATCTCCCCCGATGGGGGGCGTGTACCAGCGGCGGCACTCTGTCAGCAACACAAAGTTCAACCAGAATCAGTTTCTGAACAGCCTGAAGACAGCGGACCACTCCTCACTCATCTCAGGGCTTGGCAATGCCAGCAACAACAAGGAGAACCGCATGCGCGACCGCTCCTTCTCCGAGACGGGCGAGCGGCTCCTCAAACAGTGCCTGGGCCCTGCGAGTCCCACCGGAGGCAGCCAGGTGAACTCCAGCCGCTACAAGACGGAGCTTTGCAGGCCCTTCGAGGAGAACGGTTCCTGCAAGTATGGTGACAAATGCCAGTTTGCTCATGGGATCCATGAACTGCGCAGCCTGAGCCGCCACCCTAAATACAAAACTGAGCTGTGCCGCACCTTCCACACCATCGGGTTCTGCCCGTACGGCCCTCGCTGCCATTTTATTCATAATGCTGAGGAGCGCCGAGGACCCCCCCAGCAGTGCTCCCCTCTTAACTCCTCCAACAAAATGGAGAGGCCTCGACTGCAGCACAGCTACAGCTTCGCAGGCTTCTCCAGCTCAGGGGGGCTGAGAGACAGCCCTACCTCCGTCACCCCTCCACCCATGTTCTTCCCTGATGAGGTCCCTGACTGGCCCAGCAGTAACCCCTTCACCTACTCAAGCCAGGAGCTGGCCAACTTGTTCGGGCCCAGCCTCAGCGTGGGTCCTGTGGGCACAGAGCCCAACACCCCTGCACCTCCCTCTCCAACAAGCACACCTTACTATTTCAGGCCCATGTTGGAGTCCCCTCAGATGTTCGAGTCTACAAAAGGCCCTCCCTCCGACTCCCTGTCAGACCAAGAGGGCTACCAGAGCAGCTCTGGAGGCAGCCTGAGCGGCTCAGAGTCCCCCACGCTGGATACCACCCGCCGCCTGCCCATCTTCAGCCGCCTCTCCATCTCTGATGATTAAACTGCACCCAGTGACTTTAAGTTCGATGACACAAAGAGAACACGGCACTCCCCTCTACCTCTGCCCTTTTCTTAGCTTCCCTCACACAACACTTTGTTAGCATTGAAATGATGCAGCCAATTAAGGGAACTCTCTCTGAACTCAAACTATCATTTCATCCCTGTCAATCTGCACAACAAGTTTTAAAAAGTACCCTCCATGTGTCATAGTGCCAAAAAAAAAGGAAATTGAACAATGAAAATCATCATGAGAACAACAATTGACTGTTTTGCCAGGTGCCACTTGTTTTTTTTCTTCTTTCTTCTTCATTTGTTCTTGAATGTGTAGCAGCACAAGTGGCCTTGGAAAGGGGAGTGCATTGCACTAGCCCCCTCTACCTTCTCCCCCCTCCTCCCCCGACGATACCACTTCCCCTGAGCTAGCTAGAGGGTGTTCACTAACGTAACTTAAGATCTACCACAGCCGTTTTTACAGACCGAGTTGAGACAAAATGGAAAAAAATAAAGACCCTGAAAGATATGAATAGTTTTTAAACAGAATTAAAAGTGCCTGGAGGGTTTCTGCATGTGTTTATGGTGAATGGACTACTGTTTGTTTTTGGTTCTTTCTCATTTGCCCCCCGTCACAGTTCTTCACAAGTCTTATGTAATTGTGGACTTGGTGAGTCTGCAGGAAGGACTTTGAACTGGAAGTTGGTTATGATTCCCCCCCCTCCTGCGTTTTCTCCTCCTGTTGCTGGTCACTGGCTCTTCTTTTTTTTTTTTGGGAAGGAAGTCTTGTTATCAAACTGATCATTAAACCTGTAAGACTTTGTCCCGCCTCTCAACCCTGCCCCCGCCCCCCGCCTTCATCCTCGCTGATCTGGGGAATTCCAGCCTTCCCATGGTGCAGTTGTACATCCTGCGACTGGATGAGATCGGATCTCCAAGCTATTTTACTTTACTTCTCCCCCACGTTAGTACCTGCTCTGAGGAGCACTCTGTACTCATTACATCCCTTTTTTTTGCTTTCTTTACTTGATAATTATTTTTTATTAATGTTGTTATTATTACGTTTATTATTGTTTTGAAAAGCGTTCCAGATGGAAGGTTTGCGTGTCACTGCTTATTTAACTTATCAGAACATATTTATTGCTGATCATATGCATTTTTTGTTAATTTTGTTTTGTATTTATCTGGATAATGAACAATAGAATATATTTTCTTTTATGTTAAATTATGATCTTCCATATTAATCTAAAGATTGTGAAGACGTTTTTGTCAGTTTTCCTTTTTTTCACAGTTTAATATATTGTACTTCAATGACTTTTGTTCTGCAACTACACTTTGTCAAAAATGAAACTTAATTTAAAGCAACAAAAAAAAATGCAAAAAAAGCTGTTTTGCGTTTTGATTATTTATTGTACTTTTTTTCTTACTCCCTCTTATTGGACTGGCTTGTATTCATTCCTGATCTTTCCCCCTTCAAACCTGACAATAATCGGACAGTACAGTAGCTAACTGTTATCACATTGATTCACTTGGTCTGTTTTTGTCTCAGATCTGGTTCCGGATCAGAGTATTTACTCACAGTACTTGGGTTTATGGTAGAAGTAAAGGGTTGCTCACATCAGAGGAGATTTAAGAGACTGGTAATTCTGAATGTCTTCTTTCAGTAATGTTCTTACACCCAGTCTGTTATTACAAGCAATAGCTGTGACCAAATGGGTTGAGGAAAGTTTAATTTGATTGGATGCTTGATGCACTTGTTTGGCCCCCTCTGACCATTGGAAGTGCCTCTTTGAATACATTCCAGGTAGCTAAGGCCTCTCTGCCTTTTTTATATTTGATAAATGGAGGACAATTAAGTTTTAGTTTTTAAGTCAATTGCTCTGTGTTGCCTTCACTTGTTCGGAAGAGGTAAACGGATTTTGACACAAAGAAAGTAAAACAGTTGAATGTATTTTTTCAGCCATGTTTTTTTCACTACAGCAATTCTGTGAGTTTATATGAAAACCTGTTTTCCCCCGTCTTTTGTAAGTATTGATTGCAGTTAAGTCAATAAACCCCGTATTTTTGAAAAGTTAAACTGTGTTTTGCGTGTTGTACTTTGGGTTGAAAGCTACACATTAAAAGCAGTTCAACGCATGCATGACTCAATAAAATCTGTTAAGTGGTTGAAATATACTCTTTAGTCAGTGCTATGAAGATGTGTCATATACCCATATGTTATCAAGTTACTTAAACTTTAAACTAAACTTCTCATAGGACCCTATGTTTGGTGTTATTTGAACATTGGCACACTGATTAGGCCTTCAGGGAATTCAGTTGTTTTAAAGTATTAATGTTTTTTATCAAATTTTGAGGCACGCCACTTAGAAATCATAGAAAGAAATACACTTTTATATCTCCAAAGTGTGCTTTGGAGTCATGATCGAGTCACATTTTCTTTAGCATCAAAGTAATCCAGTGATAGTTCTCTAAATTCATGGGTACATTGCTAACAAAACTTGCAAACAGCTCATGTGGTATACTTATTGATGCACATTTAACAAAACAAAATGACTTAAAGGTAGCCCACAGCAACATAATACTTGAGTGTCATCCCTGCTTTACATAATAGGACACTATGTTTACAAATGTTCTATTTAAAGTGAAATATGGGAAATAGAAGTGGCTGCTTTTCTGCATAATGCAGAACTAAAGGGAGTTTCACTGTTGTGGAAAGTGATTGGTGCACAGAGGAGCAGGGGTATTGACCTGGGGATGATCAAACTCTGAGCAGTTTTGGTTACGCCACGACAATAAACTCCCGGTTTCAGTAGAAATATTGATCAGGAGCGCTTTAATCTTTACATTTCTAAGAATAAGAAAAAGTTTAATTTGCTGAGGGTATCACCTGAGCAGTTGTCCTGAGGTTACAAATAAACTGATCAATACTCATGTGATAAAAAAATGGTTTATATTAACACGTGTTGTCATTTATAAATGTGTACATAGATAAATAAATCTATTTTGCCTTTGATATAAGCAGTGGTATTTGATTTCAGTAACAACACACTGCAGCTTCCCCTTCATACACTGCAGTCAGCATCCTCCGCACTGCTTCTGCTTTCGCTCTCCGGACACTTCCGTGCGTCCATGTTTATATTCTCTCAGATTGCAAAAATGAGCCGGAACAGGAACTCCCTTCCCTCCACACAATGGTGGGTGCTGACCCCTCACAGCTGACCCGTGGAGGCCTCTGTGTGTTGCTTCAGAGAACCTGGACCTTCTAGATGGTTGTCTTGTTCCTTTACCCCCTCCACAAACAACACCCCCCCCGATCCATCACACAATCTATCAACAAGCTGCCTCCCTGTTACATCACCTACCGGTAAATTAAAACAGATAAATTGACTAAAAATACAACAACATGTGGACAACAAACTGAATTCACACACTTGGAAGACGAAGGAACAATTCAATACAATAAAAGTGAGTTGTACAAAAGCAGCTTTCAGAATCAATTACTACAATGTGTAACCTTTTAATAGTAGTGAAGAAATAACAAAATAAATACCTTATTGCAACAGTGCATTTGTCATGATGAAAGTGTTCACACAGGGGTCAGGAATTAAGATATAACTGACTAAGTAACATTACTATGAATGGAGAAAATCTGCACATTTCTCTATCTGTGTAAAAGTTGTTTGGCTGACTGGCTGAATATCTTTTTAATCTATAGACATTGTTTGGTAAATAAACATGCTTTTGCTCATATTTGATCACCTTTTATTAAACGTGCAAGCCTAGTTTGTGTCAAAGTGAATAAATTCTCTACATTTTGTCCTACAAATATAATAGAAAGGTTTCCAAATCTCAACCTGAACCAGACTCAAGCACACTTTGCTGCACTGATGCAGAAGAATGTACACTGCATGCAGTTTGAGGGACACAAAAGAGGGCTGTTTCCTGTTTGTGTGGTGGTGTGTGTCGAAGCACCTTGAGATGAAGTACCAGGAAGTGGGTTTCTGAACCTCCAGCAACAGCAGGTCTAAGGGTGGTGGGGTCGTCTGCTCTTTGATATGTGTCAAAGAAAAAAAGAAACTTCCATTACTTCATCACATTTTACAGCAGGTTGGCTTTTTTAATATGGAAACAGTCCTGTGACAGAGTGTCCGGTTCATTCATTGCTTCCTGCTCAACAGGATACTGCAGGTGTGTAGATTTACTCTCAGTATCTTTATTCACCTTTAACCCTTGCCGTTGAGCAAGAGAATGTGGCGGCATGTACACTTTGTAAAATGTGTTATCAGTGGCTGGTTTACCTCTTTGTTTGAGAAAGAGGTGAGCAAATAGTACTGGATGTGCCAACTGTGCTTTTTCCCGTATCTGCACTGACAGCTGAGAGCGGTTTGCAGCGACGCAGACACATGCATGACTGCATCGCTGCAGTGTGACAAGGTGATGTGGGAGGGATAATTAATCACCAGACAAGAGTTGAGGTCAACACTGAGTGATGAGGTTAGGTTAGGGGCCATTCACAGGCTGCTCTGTCTGTAGAAAAACATATAGGAACGTTTAACATCCTTCAGACACCAAAATACCAGAGCTCACAAGCCTACATTAGAAACATGCTCCTTGGTGAAACCTGCACTTTTAATGTCAGTGGAGGGATTCATTGTCTCTCTATAGAGTGACCCATGGTGAGAGCATAAGCCCAGGAGGAACAGAAGTGCATGGTGGTCGAATTTAAAGCAACATTTTGGGAAATATGCATTTAGATGAGAAGCGCAACACATGATTAGCTTAGCACAAACACTGGAAACAACTAGCCTGAATCTGTCCAAATGTTACAAAATCCAGTAACTAGCATCTCCAAACCTCACTTACAGACACATAAAAGAATGTTTAATGAATATTTTGTGTTTTACTGGGGTTATATTTCTGACTACCGGTACACTTCTTCATCAGAACCAATTCAGGAAACCAATGAGGATTTCCCTGCTACCCGATTAGAAATAGTCCAACACATAACCCTCAGTGAAACAGCAAATACTAATTTGTACTGTTTGCTCTGTTAACATTAAACAACTTAGCTGATTCCCCTTGTTTCCTGTCTTTAAGCTAAGCAAAGCTCACCAGCTGCTGGCTACAGCAACGTATTCACCGTACGGACATGAAAGTTGGATTGATTTTATCGACCCTCATCAACTTTTTGTAAGAAAGCAATAAGTATCTCCCAAAATGTTTACTTTATACAGTTTAACTGTGCTAAAATAAAATTCGCCCAAGCTTAAATAATATTGTAATGAACTGAAACCTTTGTATTTTGTCTGTTTCCCCCCCCGAGTAACATAATAATACTACAGAAAATACTACAAAAAAAAAAAATAAGTACATGTGATCATGTGATGTATTTTCTAGAGCAGACAAATGTGTAGCAGCTGTGACAATGAAGAATGAACTCATATCTTTGACATACATCTTGAATATTTACATCAACATATGAGTCCTACGCCGGTATGGGGTCAGTTTCTTGCTTAAATACTCAACAAGACATGTGTCTGTCACAGGGATCTGACCTTTGACCTGCTGCTACAGGACAGACCTCTAAACCTTCCTCTGATTGGTAGAGGCTATTCATATTGAAACACAGCTCACTGTCTTGCCTTTAACTCTCTGTGCTCGATTCGTCTGTTGCTTCACAGGTGGGATTGTGGGGAGTTAGTGTTCTGTTTTCCAAAACAATGAAATTCCTAAATTAATTATGGGGATGTGTTTTATAATTTGTGTTAACAAGAGGCCTTCTCATCCCGTCTCTAATCCCTTCCTGACTATTATCAGCCTGTAGCTTTTGTATCATTGTTTGGGAAGTTTGCCTTCTGGAGGGACAGAGTAAGTGGAATATCTTTAAAAATAACCTTTTAGTTTAGAATTGAATTCAATATACTAAATATTGTATTGCAATGGGGTAGAGCAGCCTTCGGGTTATGAGTGTTGTCCTATTTCTAACCTCACCATTTCCCCCCACATGCATGTTTCTGGTGAATCACTTATTTCTCAAAATATCACATCTGATAACGATTAGCAGTAACTGTCAGCTTTCACAGGTAGCCTTTTAGTAATCTTACTTTAATCTCAGTGCATGTAACACTTTACTTCCCAGTCATGCAGATTTCTGTGCAGCCTGCAGCGGAACGACAGGCTTTATCTCTGCAGGTCTACAGCCATATGTGTCACAGTGAGACTGATTGCAGATCAACAAAGACAACAGTCACAACCACTCCCTGATCCTGTGGGTTTAACCCAGGCACTCTGCAGACCTATTATCTACGCGACCGAGGCCATGACACACTGCTTACCGAGTAATGACCATTAGCCCTGCCGGGATCCAGTGTCACATGTGCTTTTCTTCTGCTGGTCTAAGTGGCAACCCTTGACCTGTAAAAGAAAAGGAGAGAAAACACATATGTGTTGAGCAGAGGAGCAGAGAGGTGAGGAGGCTTCGGAGGAGAGCGCTGTGATGGCCGTCTGACAGGTTGTGGAAACACACCCTTCCACTCCTTAGTTTGACAGAAAAACAAACACAGAGCCACTAAACTCTCGCAGAGCCCCACGCTAATGGACAAGCGATGATTTTTTCCTAACGAGACAGTGGCCAAAGTGGAAACAGGAGACGAGGACCGGCCAATGGGAGAGCCCGTCCCGAACCTGACACTGTTGTGCTTTTGGGTTTCTGGTCCACTGGGCCGAGTGAGTCTCTCCCTCAGCTCTCCAGAGTACTGAACCTCTTAACGCTTCCTGCCTCATGACTCCCAACATCATGGCCCTAAGTTAGAGAAGTGGGCTGCATTAGCAGAACAACACCTGCTGGGAATTTTGAAGTCATATCTTTGACATATATTATTAATTACATCAACATATATTCAGGTATGGGCTCAGTTTCTTGCTCAACAAGACATGTGTCTGTCACACGGATCAAAACTTTGACATGCCGTTAGAGGACAGACCTTTAAACCTTTCTCTGGTGGGCCTTTTAGCCTATACATAGAGAAAATCACCATTTCCTACCCCAGAAATCCCCTTGTTGGGAACCAGTCTGCTGACTAAACCACAAATATCAACCACTTTACTTAAAGGTAAAAACAAAAGTTCCCTTATTGCTCAAGAAAACCCAACTAGAGCAAGTATGGTAGGTCAAAGTTTAACCAAAAAGATTGTCTGTAAACCATGATGGATGAATAGTTTGGTAATAGTGGTAGTTTGTCTTTGTCTGTCTTAATTTCTAAATACAAGTGGCTAACCTGTAGTAACATGTATGTGATGCATGATAGTTACTGGGGTTAGCATTTGCCTAGTGAAACATGCTAATGCTAAAAACAGCGTTTCCTCCCACATGATTTTACAGCATCTGTTTCCTCTGGTGGAAAGCAACCTCTTTCTCACTTCTTAAACGCAGTTATCAGTTTCTGAACATTTCAATACTGATTTATATGGCTCAGCCGACATGACATATTTATCTATAAATAAAACACACTACTACACCCCTACCCGCCTACACATGGGCACTGGCCCACGATTCCTGTGGAGTTGACTAACAGCTGCTTTGATTCATTGAGGCCTTTTAAAGGTATTAGCAGAGAGAAAATGACATCAGTGATAGTTTTACAGGAAGTCCTTGCTCCGTCTTGTACCGAGGCCAACTCTTTGCTAAACACACGTTACCATATCAGGAATCTCACACTCAACGCAGTCACATGATGTTGATGAAAATTACAAAATGAAAAAAAGAAAACGTGATGAAACAGCTTCAAGGCCAAAAGAAAATGTGACACTGGAGTAACTCTCTGCTAATATAACTATGTCTGTATCGTTCTGTTTGTTTGAGTTGTAAACAAGGCCTAGATATATGGCCTTCGGAGGTTAGGGAATAGTTAAAAGTGAACTCTGTATCCCCGTCTCTCTGTCAGTGTGTGTGTGTCTATTTCACAATGATCTGCTGGCTGATGCTCAGAGAGACGAAGATAAGAACTGACTGTGAGAAACCGCAGCTCTCACACCCACTCACTAAGACATACACACACACAGGAACATGCAAGTACACACACACACACACACACACAACACACAACACACACAAACACACACACACACACACACACACACACGGCGTACGTGCATGCAAGCTCCAGCTCGCTTATAAGTCTGAACACAGAACAGCAGCCTTCATGAAAAGGTACATTTAACAGTTGATATTGGGTTCCCTAAGGGACGTACGTTAGCTCCTAATGATTGAGAAATATAGAAAAAAACTCAACAAAGATTATTTGGAGTGTCAGATTTCTCAAGGCAAGTCTTCCATGAAGATACGGCCCAGCCTAAAAAACCTGTCCTACGTTCACCCTCCAGCCTCCTCTGCTAACCTGCTGCAACATGCACTCGCACAGGGCGGCAGGAAAAAAAGGATTAGAGCGTAACTTTACACAAAGGTCTTTAGAAATGGTGGTGTCAGGATATTAGCAAACCAACAATCCAAAACTGAGTGTACACTGTGGTGTGCTGTTTCTGTCACAGACTTGTTGTTAACTTTACCACAGGGTGACAGACAGTTTAGTCAATTTAAGATTATTATTAGACCTCAGCTGTGAGTTTGGTCCAGCGTTGTGGATTTGAGAATTGAAACTTGAGATTTGAGTCATATTCAAACCACCAACATGATGACTTTGGTTGTGCCTAGACTTGAACAATAACATGTAACGTTTAAATGACACTTAGTCATTTGACCAATGGCCATCCCTACCTCCCTGGTATACTCATTTCCATATTATTGTTTGTATTCAGTCTTATACCTGCACATTATATTTTGGCTACTGCCTGCTTGTCCATAATAAAGCTACCTTAGCATAATCATATCTTATCATTATTATACATAACTCAAGAAGTACAATTTAAGTCATAAGCAATAAAACACAATTTCTCAATTCAATACTCTTAGATGTTTTTCTGAAACAGCCTTATTTGATCTGGTATAGTTTATGGTGGCTAATGTTAGCAAATGTTAAAGATTGACTTAATATATTTGTTGAGTAACTAAAATGACAGGGTATGTTTTTATTTTTATCACTTTATGACTCGTATGCTACTAGAACAAAGTGTATTTTGCTGCTATAGCCCTATTGATCTGTGTGAACGCTAGCTATAGTACATTGTAAAAGCTAAAGACACTAGTTTTCAGCTTTACTGTGACCTAAGAGCAAGAGACTCTTGGGGACATGTATAGCTGTTTACAAGTACGAAATACAATAGGAATTTGCTTATGAAGACTTGACTTGTATAATTTGAGGACTGGAGAGTTGATTTGAGATTGGTTTTGATGGTTTGAGACTTCGACTTGCCCCATAAGACTTCTACACAGCTTTGCATGGGTCATCAACAGCCCCTGAAGAAGCCTAAACCACCTACACAATAGCTCGTTGCGTGGAAAATAATATATTTGTTCTCCGAGGGGAAATCATCTGGATTTTTCCACTCTGGGCATCATTGTTATCCGAGTCAAGAAATAACAGGGGAACATGGTGTGTGAGAGCAGGCTGCGGCCCAGAGGAAGGCCGCAGCACAATGCGAGGCAGCGGAGATTTCTGTAAATCACAGCCCTAACTGATTCCCCACCTGTGTCCGCTGTCTTCCCAGAAACACAGTCACACAACCAGCTGCCCTGGTGTTGAAAACCATCATGACCACGACGCTCACCCACAATCATGTGTCGTGGATATCAAACCCCAACAGTGCGTAGAACAAACTACCCCTTTAAGGCAGAAATTGATGTTTTGCCATAGGATTTTGGTATGACGTTCCAGGGTGGCGCACACACAGCTGTACAAACTCATGCTTTGCACACACGCTATCAAACAACACAGCCATTAATTTGATTAGACTTAGGCTTTCAACGATTTCCAGTGTTCAGTTTTAAAAGGACATTGTGGTGGCAGCCAAACCAAAAGCCTGAGATAAATTAACGTCATCCACGAAGCATCTTGATATTAACAGTGAGACGGTGGCACACAAGTTTCCTGGTAAAAGGATGTCAGTGTTTCTGGAGGTGACGCATCAAGTGTGTGTGTGTGTATATGTTCAAATCTGCCGCATATGTAAACACATCCGAATGTGTACGGGCATACAAACACATACGGATGTGTATGAGCATGTGTGCTGAAGGGGGGAGGGTTGTTTACTTGGGCAGCCTCTCAGAGAGTGTCTCCTGGCCGGCTCCACTTCCTGCCCCGAGCCTGGAGCAGCAGCCTGTCTAGTCGGCCACCTCGGGCCGACAGGGGGACCACATGCTAAAAGACTTATTGGCCTACTTTAGAAGACCTATGGGAGGCCAGGGGACCATAGGCCTGCTCTGGGTGGGGCTGGGACTGTTTTGAAGGGGAGATTGGGGGGTCTATGGGGTGTCTGATTTTTTAATAAAGCTCTCCCTCCCCTCTCTCGCTGCTTTTCTTCTGAGTGCTTACAGCTGCAGGGATGGAGAAGGAGAGGGGGGGGGGGAATAGCGGAACAGAGCGAACAGGCTCTGCATAGAGAGGGCCCTTCATGAAGTCACATCTGGACCTTTCCCAGAGAACTCAATGGAGCGGAGAGGCTAATGAAAGTCTTAAGTTATGTAATTGAGCTCTTCCATGTGCACCAGACGGTAATGTTGGCTTGATCCGCAACACAGGATGTAAGCGAAATCCTACGGACATTTATGTTCCTCACAAAGGCCTGATGAACTCAGCCGGGCTCATGTTGCTACTGTCATTTCTGTAGCAGCTTGCTAACTGAAATCTGGTTAAAGCGGAGCTCCAGGCCCTTACATGGAGTCGCTGCAGTGAGAGACTTGGCCTGTGAGGCATAACAAACAGGGATTGGCATTTACTGCTACTAACAGGCCTACTTAGGTTGATTGGTCCATGTTGTTTTGCTGTAGTTAAGCTTATACTGACCGGCAGCAGTGGAAAAGTACAAGAGAATTATGAACATAAAGTGCAACACATGATTAAATGCGGTGTACAATGATTCTTTTTGAACCTCGTTCAAAGTTTAAACGATTGTAATTTAAATTCTAGCTTCGCAGTTTATGACAAACACATGTCTGCTGGTGTATTGTTATGCTTAGCAGTGACTGGAGCAGAGAGGCTGTAAAATAAGCTGCCTGGCTGGTTATGAGTGGGAGAGGGAAAGAAGAGCCTGCACTGTAGGACAACATGGTGAGAGGTGATGAATGGAGGAGAACACACACATATACAGTACGTGTGTGCATGCAAACAAGCCTGTAGTCATGTGTGTGTCCATCTGTATGTAACAACTGTGGGTTGTAACCACAGATTGAATAAAGGTCGAGTATCAGCTTCCAGCTTTGATTTACCTTCCACGGCCGAGGGGAGAAGAAAGGGAAGAAGCTGAGGCGGAGGAGACGCTCCTGAAATGAACACCTTGGTAAAACCTGCCGCTGTATAAAGTGTCAGCGCTGGGGCCCCTCTGTGGCGCGGTGCCAAGCCCAGAGCCACTATCACCTCCACCACCATCACCACCACACCGCTGCGCCTTCCATTAATAACAGAGAAGAATAACAGTGACGGAGGGGAAGATAGGCCAGGACGACGATACATTACCTGCCAATTAGGAGAAGGGCGGAGGCAATGAGGGGAAATGCCGACCATATGGGAGGCTATGTGAGAGGCCACCTGACCCAAGGGGCCCACAACTCTCACATCAACACTCATCGCCAGACTGGACCTGTTTGATGTCTTACATAATGCTCTGAATACCACCCTCTCCTCCTTCTCTCTCCATCCAGTCTTTTCAACCTCCCCTCCTCCCCCTTCCCTCTTGCCCTTTGCTTTCCACTCAGAGACCACAACCACAAAGACGGAGACCCTGCCAACACAAACACAACCGAGAATCCAATCAATTTTGAGAAGTTATGGTACGACCATTACAGCTTAACACGGTGCTGACAAGCCGCATTAGACGGTCTTCTCGTGAGTGTGTCAATAATTAGGTCTGTTGCGTCTGTAACTTAAATGATCGGACACACAAGAGACAAAACAGCAGCTGGTACTAACAAAGTCCTTCTTCACGTATCGCTCATATAACATGCATTAGTTATCCTGAGGATTATTCCTTGGAAGTTGTTCAGTGGAATCAAGCATACCTTGTCATAACTTTCTAACACCATTACAGAGCTTTTCCTTGTGTCTTCCAATGCTTGAAATATGATTTTCCCAAACACTTCTCTTTGATGGAGGAGCTAAAGTTCAGTATTATTTTTTTCCACAGGCATGAAATGAAAAACCCTGAAAGAATAATTGGAGATTTTGAGAAATATGCTTGTTTGCGTTTTTGCTGAGATTAACTGTTGCAACTGATGACCTAAGCATAAAGACTGGAAACTAGGGGAAACAGCTAGCCTGGCTCAGCTTAAGCTAATAAAATCTGCCTACCAGCATCTTTAAAGCTCACCAGTTCATACATTATATGTTCTTGTTTTTTTCTGAGATTTTGTACCAGACTATGTCTTGTCTAGGTTCAGTGACTTCCTGCAGTCTGCTGGTTTCCCAAAAATCTTACAGTGATAACATATCTGGGATATTACCACACCTAAAACCACAATGTTGTTTTTACAATTCGGCTTCTTCTCGGGTCAAACTAACATGCATCCCACCAAAGCTTCATAATGAACCAAAAATATTTTACACTCAACGGGTGTTGGCCATGCAGTCTGTCCAGGTCTAGGACGGCGGCTTGCTGTGGGAGATCCCATCAGCACTTTCTCTGTGAGCGGCTGTAATTAGGCTTGGAAAGGTGAAGGTGGCTTGCATCTTCAGTTGTGAGCTTTACAGCAACTCTTGCTCGTACCTCAGGTGCTTCGGACAGACCTTGGAGGAGTTTTTAGTTCAGCGATGTCAGCAACCGAACTGACCAATCCTAAAAGACGTCAGGAGTCTTGTGTAACATGTAGTAGTTGTGACTTATTTTTCGTTTCATCAGCAATTATATCTATGCATGTGTTAATGATTATATTGTCTACAAGACCGAAACGTTCTTTAAAGATCCAGCCTCTTAACTTTGCTCTAAAAGGGCATCAAATGTATGAATTTAAGTTAAAATGTCTTCCTTGAACATAGGGAGGGTCTGAGGTCTACCCCCAATCATGTGAGAAACACTATATAAAGTGTATATTAGTGCTGGAGAAATGTGAATTTGGACAGAGCCATACCAGCTGTCTCCCCCTGTTCCCAGTGTTTTAGCTAAGCTAAGCTAACCAGCTACTGCCCAGCTGAATATATGGCATACAGACACAAGAGTGGTATTAATCAAGTCATCAAACCTTAAAGATGAAAGCGGATTAGCAAAATGTCAAACTATTTATCCAATCTGTAAACACATAAACACACAATGCACTGGCTCTCCTGCTGACTCAGTCTGGATAATGTGAAAAAGCGAGGCTCCTGTCCAGCAGCCGCTCTGTGGAAACACTGACTCACCAGCCAGGGGCCTTAACTCAACTCTAACTCCTCACAGCTGGCTGAAGGGGGGACAAATGCATTTTATTTCTATAACACCTTTATTGACAAACACAAACTAGGGCTCAAACAAATACACTAGCAAAGCAGTCGAAAGAAATAAATCTCACACCTTGCACAAACAGGCCCCAGAAAGTCACATTAAAACTCCAGCAGCACTGCAGCACAGCTTAATCCACAGTATAAAAAAACTGAGAGGGAGACAGAAAGCTGTATCATTAACATGGTTGGACCCCTGGAAGACTGTTGGACCATCACAAGCCTCTTATTAGACGACGCTCCTCTGAGAACTTGTGGTCTAATCTTATAAAACGCTGAACACCCGCTCCCTGTGTGCTCCACCACCAGCTTATTAGTCACAGTCCTGTTTCTGGTGCTCCAGTGTAGTAAAGGGACTTGTTATACTTCGGGCTCGCTTTTTTTTTTTTTTTAATGCAGCTTTTAAGGAGCCCCCTCTGAATGATGGTGGAAAAGCACGGGGCAAAGAGGTGTTGAGGTGTCGTTAGAGTGACACAGGTTTTTCACACTGCTCTGTGCTGTTGCTGAAAGCCAAATCTTTCATCCGCACAGCCTTGCTCAAACCTTAAGGCATTTGCATGTATGGAGCCTATATGCAACACCACTTAAAGTGAAGTACCCAAATGAGACATAGAGTTTAACACATTGCAAATGTGTGTGTTAATTCTGTGGTTTCATGTTGTTTGTGTTTACTTCTCAGGTCTCCGTCTTAGTGTTCGGGTGGGCCAATCAGTCTGCAGATTTTTTGTTTTAACCAGGTTATTTCACCTTTAGCCAGAGAAGAACATTTGATCACTGAAGCATCATTGTGCTTATTGAAAAATGTTTTGCCCATACTAGCAATACAGGAAACAGAAGTGACAAAGGAAGTCAGATTATGACGACTACAGCAATAGTTGTGGTGAAGGATGCAGCTCAGAAAATATGAGAGTTTAACTACCTGGTTGCTCAAAAAGGTCAGAGCAGAGCAAAACATGTATATCAAAGACACTCCATGGTAAACTAACTATATAAAAGTAGTGATGTTAGCATCCAGGTGTAAACATAAGCAAAGAAGGCAATATGATTATTGCCCTCTAATCATATGATATTTTACACCATCTGCAGAAAGACTGAAGTAGGGGCTGGTGTCCCATGAAGGCACTTCAGCTTTGTTTTCCTCAGCAAATTGGCACTTTTTCAAAAGTTTGACTTTGGCCTATACTTGCCATAAACTTTAACCAGCACCATATATATTTAACAATGATTACATTTACTTTCTAACCTTGTGTCAGAGAGCAACAACCCGCTGAAATGGGGAGGATTTCACCACACAGCTCAGAAAGATGCACATCTCTTTAGTATTTTGCGAAACACAATTATTGTTTGTCTTTCTAAGAGTTAGATGAGAAGATTGATCGCAGTAAAGTTTGTGCTTCAAGTATGGAGGTGATTTAACCTAGCCTTTACATTCAAACGCATTATGTAGCCAATTTAGTCTCGCTACACAAAGAAAGTGCACTTAATAAAGATTCGATAGAGAGAATATCATCCTTAAAGGGCCAGTTCACTGAAACTGCAACAGTTGATATTGTCATTTTGTCGGATAAAACCTAATTCCATTATCATCTCTTTGTAAGTTGCTGTAGAATTTATTTGTAATGTCATTCCTAATGCCTGGATCCAAATAAAACAGAACTAAGAAAGGCAGTATTCTCTAAAGCTGTCGTCTAATAGAGAAATTATTGTCGACAAATCTGTTGAACTTAGTTTCTCCACAAATGATCATTCAAAAGCGTCAATAAATACAAATGTAATATTGGGTTTACCAGAAATGAGTTCCTAATATTTGAGAAAATAAGACATTTTGAAGAAATCTTAGTCGACTGAAAACTAAATGAACCATGACTAATAGACTGAGAGGGGGGGCGGCCAGGACTCTCAAAGACATATCTCAAAACTTGGGGGAGTGAGAAAATGTGTTTTTTTTTTACGTAATTTGGGTGAGCTAATACCAGGTTTGGCTTGAGACCCAACTCCAGCTCACACTGAAAAAATAATCATTAAACCCTACACCACCTCCACCCCCTGGGTTCCCTCTCCACCCAGGGTTTGGGTTGAATCTGAGCTCCAGCACCTGTGTCCAGGGCTGCAGAGACCTCTTGGTCTGCAGGCCAAGTTCCACGTCCGCTCTGTATAGCAACGAGAACAATGCAAGCCATTGTGGCGCAGTCTCCGCCGTTTTCTCCATCATCTCTCTCAAACGCTCTCATTCAGCACACACTCACACACTAAAGTGGTGTAATGGACTTCACAATTGAATGAACCACATAAAGGTAAAAACGTATAGTGTTTTTTTTGGAGTGAGCATGAAATATGGTTGACTGGGTCTCTGGTGCTCTGACAGGCAGCAAGCCAAGACTTGAAGCTGGCAGTTGAAATCCATCACACACACACAAATATATGCAGTCACACACACACAGATTCGCCCTGCAGGAGAGCTCAGGCCACAGGGGGAGAACAATCTGACATGCCACACAGCCAGGCTCTCTGCAATTAGACACTTTATCACACTGCAAACTTCTCTCTTTCCATTTCTCTCTCTTTTTCATACACACACACACATCCAAACAAAGGTGTAATCACTCACAAACACAGCGCCAAACTCAAAACGGCTATTATCCGTCATTAGGGACACACAGAAACACATTTCGCAGCAACACTTTCTCCCTTACTAGCCAACAATTCCAGAGCAGTGCAGTAATACACAACACCCTTGCAAAGAGAGTTATAAAGAGTTATAAATAGAGACGTGTTATGTTATGCCTGTCCCTCCGGGGGGAAGACTGGGAGGATCAGTCATGATCTCCCCGACCCATGACCCCTGACCTCCTACCCTCCTACCCTGAGGGTTCAGGAGACATGCTGGGAGTCAATGATGTCCAGAGGAGTATTAGCTTTTATAAGGTCTTTGCTCATGTCCCCTCTTCACCCCTTCCACTTCCTGGTACACATCTTGGGTTTCTGCATGTGTAACCATTTTAACATAAACTGTTACAGGACAGTGGTTTTGAGACACGCTTACAGGCATGCAGTAGGTATGCACACATACACATTAGTTACAGTTACACATACACGGTGTAACTGTACAGTGAACAGTTTAAGAAAGTCTGGTTAAAACTTCTGGAATACAGTCAGTAAATGTATCAATAAAGTTTGTGTCACATGACTGGTGCGGAGACCTAGAGGGCCAAACATTGGGAACTACATATAGGTTACCACACAAGCTTGTCAAATGTACAACCCACAAACGTTAAGATCATCTCTCAAAGGAAGAATAATCTATAAAAACAAACTGCAACGTTTGGGTACGTTTAACCACTTTACACCTGTGGCCATGTTTGAATTATTAAAACAGTTCCTGCCAGTGCTGTTCTTCAACGTAATTAAGATCAAGTTATATCTTCTGGAGAGTCCATTCCCTTTTACAGCTTCTGTCAAGATGAAGATTTACAAAAGTATTACAGTTATCTGTAATTGCATTGCTCAATAATACCGTTTAGGAAGGGAGGTACAATCAATAGTTCAACAGAGCGCAGATAAGTGCTTATTAGTCATTGCAACCTGTAGCTAACTATGTAGCTCCAAAGATGCACAAATGGAGCGTCTCATCCACATAAGGCCACAACAGAGCCACCAAACAACCAAGAGGCTCACAGTGTGAACCTGGGGTTTAGAGGTCATGCAGTGACTGCCCAATAAATGGAACGAGTGGGGAAGAGTTGTCACCTTTCGTTACATTGCATCCCCTATCCCTGCAGCACTGCAATGTGGTTATAAGGCTAAAAAGGGGGATTCATCCAGGCGAAGAGGATTATTATTACATGGATTAATCAAGAAGCAATATGTGGACAGATCTCACAGGAAGGCAGGGCGTGGAGCAGGTGGAGCAGGACAGAACGGGACACAATTAGAGGATAAACAGAACACAGTTAACCGCCACTTTAAGTGGATCACACCACTAATTAGATTTTCAGAGATGATTATATAAAAGGAGACATGTGTCATCGTTTTACTGGAAGTAATGACGACAAAATAGAGGAAGGGGTCATGGCCAGTGTCTAAACTTGCTTTACAGTTCATCTTAAGTGACCTTTATCATAGTATCTGAAAAAGTTCATGAAGTTGTTGAATCCGAAATGCAGTCATACTGAAATGACTATACCAGCATATCATATGAGGAAAAAAACTAAAACACATTTTTGCATAGTATTGGATATTTTTACCTCTATCGACCTTACACAATACAGAGAAAACATACATGTAAAAGATATATCTGTACTCTATGTTAAACTAATATTCATGTTGCAACCAATGTGTTTAATGCACATTACATTGTATCTGAACTACGATTGACCTTAGGGACACACTTGTGAATTAATCATATCTAAATAAAAACAGTTATTCAGTTTTAATTGACTGAACAAGCTTTCAAAGTGTTCTTCTCCAGGCGGAAGATGTTTTGCTCATCTGTTTCTTCCCCACTAGATCCCGTCTCAAAACAAACCCTCTGAGTAGAATGTAAGCAAATCGCCAGAAGAGATACACAAATACAACTCAACCTGACGTCTGTTCTTATGTACTAAGACTTGTAAACAACTCTTAGACAAGACGGATTGACTTGAAAAGAGATCCAGGTGTTAACACACATTGTAGATGTAGAAGTGTGTATATATGTCTGTATGTGTGTGTTCTCAGAAGAACATGGTGTCCAGGGCTAGCATCCAGGCTAGGAGTCAAGGCTGCAATCTGTATGTGCTTTTAAAGCCTTGACACCGGTGATGTGCTGTGACACCGTTTTTTTTTTACACAAACATTTTTGATGTTCTGCGCTGGGAAATAGTATAACAGGAAGTAGCTGCGAGGTTGAATCTGCCTGTGGGGTGTTCTCTTGAAAACACCTCAGATCAGAGTCTCCTTTCACTCTTCTGATCTGTCTATCTGCCATCAAAGACACAGAGCTGTTTGGTTGGGAGCTGCAGATCGGCCCAGCCCTGCCTGCAGTGCGTTTATACACCCTGAGCTATTTCTCGTGCCCTGTAAAGGTGGTTTAGTTTCAGACAGGCTGCTACAGGCCTGCCTCTGCGATCAGGAGAAACTCCTGCCTGTGTGTGTGTGTGTGTGTGTGTGTGTGTGTGTGTGTGTGTGTGTGTGTGTGTGTGTGTGTGTGGGTGGGTGTGTGTGTGTGTGTGTGTGTGTGTGTGTGTGTGTGTGTGTGTGTGTGTGTGTGTGTGTGTGTGTGTGTGTGTTTGCAGAGAGTAAGACAGATTTGCTAGAAAGGCCAGACGGGTTGCTGCATGCAGTTTGGATCTGCTGTGTTCAGTTCAGTGTGTAAAACTGTAATATAATCTCTATATAACACCTTCCAAAGAGAATTGTGTTTAACATACAACAAAAAAATGGAATCATAGAAATTAAATACAAAAATGATTGGATAATGATACACAAAAAATGAAATAAAACCAAAATCATATACATAACAAACAATGGGAAAGTTAATACACACCTACAAACCATCTATTAAAACGTGTTGTAGCTACTTTTAGGACTAGTTGGTAAAATACTGAAGCTAGTAAGCTAACAGCTAACACATGAAACAGCCCGGCTTGTCTTTTCTGTTAAATAATGACTTTTCTTTTTTTCTCTGTACGGGGCCTTTTACTCCCACATCAACATCTGTTCCCTGTATTCCACACCATTTATATAAAAAAAGACTTACATAAGGGGGAACTACAGCTCTCAAGCTAGCTAGCTATACCTCGGTCACTGAAAAGGCAATATATTTATTAAAAGATGTATCCTTCACATTACTATCTGCAAAAAATGTGTCTTTTGAGTTGCAGATTTGACTCCAACAGAAAGTAAATAAAAGCTAATACCTTGCTACCTTTTGAAACAGCTTGCTATTGGTCAACTGCACACATCTGCAGGTCCAAGGTTACTAAAGTTGAACTTTGCACAAGTACAATTGACATAGATTTACTTTGTCAACACAAGTTTATCCACTAATTGCAAAATGTTGCAGTTTTATTTGCCGGTGATACCCTGCCTTAAAGGTCCAAGGACTTAGCTCAGCTCATAAAAGGGCTAAAAGGTCAGAAATATATCCAAGAAACAGACCCAGGATACTTTATAAGTAATGAGCAAGGTGTTGGTAAACTCTTATAAAATAGAAAGGTTTCCTCATTGTTTGTACTTGCTTGAGGCCAAAGAGCTCTTCTTTGCTCTGACAGTAATGCAGTAAATGACAGTAGTTAAGAGGAGGTGATTTACAAACAAGGGAATCTGGAAAAATCACTGTGAAAAGCTTCAAAGCTACAGAGGTGTTTTTTTTTGTTGTACTTATCAGTTAAATCACTTGAAGAACTCCTCTCAAGACCAGCAGGATGACTCACTGATGTGACACAGAGTAACCTCTGTTCATAACAATGTCAAGCACTTGGAGAGTTGCTCAAACTATCTAACTATAAAGCCTATTCATTAGATTATCCAGAGTGTCTTATATTTTGGAGTAAAAAAGTAAATAATCTCAACACATGGTCCACTGGTAGCTTTGCTGGAGCTTTCCATTGCACAACAAAGTCATCATTATCTGATCAAGTTTCAGAGCAAAATAGCAATGCGAACATCTACAATCAGAAAACAACTGGACAAAGCAGAAATACTTATGAGGCAACCTAATCATTCGAGCAGCAACTTAGCCAGCTACAGCATATCCGTGCTCTGTGAGCCTGACATCAGTATCTAACACATTATCTACTGTTAAACCATGAAAGGAAAGAAGATCCAGTTTGAGTGCTCAATGCAAATTCTTAAAATGTCAGAAGTGATTGATGTGAATGTCTGTAAATAACTTAATAATAATGATATGCTGTCAGGGTTAAACCTTCCTGTATGTCAGGAGGTGATTGTGCAAGGCGGTCTTGCATCAGACTCCCTGACAGGTTTGATAAGAGTTGATGGATGTGATTGCACGATCATTTCAATGTGTTGGGGATAAAGTCAGGCAGGACTAGACACTCTGAACCCTAAAGAAAAAGAGCACCATCATTACCTTATATTCCAGTATACCCACTGGATGGGTTCTTTGAAAACATACAAAACTTTTGAGTAGTAAGAAAACTGGGCCATCTAACAATGCCTCCGTCTGAAGAAGTGCACACCAGCGGAAATCGATCTATTAGCCTCAGGTGTGTTGCCTTTAGCTTATCACTGTGTATTCACTGTAACTTGAAGTATGTTTGAATTAGAAAAGGACACCATGAACACAGTGGTGAAAGCTGGGCCTAAGTGATTACATTTAGGGCAGAGCAGATTCAGAGGGTGACTTTGTTTCATGTATTTTTGAGTGGGCGTTGCACTTTTCAATCCATTACCGAGCTGCTTTAGTGCAAGAACATGCCTGTGTACACTTCCTTTATTTTGACATAATAGACAAATCAATCAACAGGTGAAGGCTGCCAAGTTATCTAAGCAGAGGAGGAGCCTGCGAGGGTTTCTCCCAGCTAAACATGTTCTAACTGCACTTTATAATCTTGTCACATGTGACCTGATTGCTAAACAAAATAACAGTTTCCACGCCCAAGGGTTCCCATTGTACCAGGTGTGTAAGCTACATCTGGTAGGTAGTGTGTGTATCTCTCTGGATATTTTCACTCAGGGTGGACGGGTTCGGTGCAGAGAGAAAGACCAGGACCCCCCCTCCCACCTCCCTCCAAAACCCATTCCAGTTTCTTACCGTAAATGTGTGGTTAACCAGAAAAAGCTGTTGGTGGGGGGCAGAGCAAATCTGGAGGGCAGAGCACTTTGAGAAAACTTTTTTTTGGTGGTAATGTTGAGGGCATTGTTGATTTGTTTACACCGAGCCCATGACTTAATGATTATTACGATTCAGTTCGTGCATTTGCGAGTTACCTCTGGCTATACAAAAGCTCAGCAGTCAAAAGTCAACCTCTGTTCTTCTGGGACAAAAGAGAGAGGGATAGAGATGGAGTGGGAGGGCGAATAGAGGGCCAAAAAGGAAGGCTGTGAATGAAAGAAACAGATAGAGAAGAAGAGTGAGAGAAAGAGAGGGGAATGACAGAAACAGCACAAGAGCGAGAGAGCAGAGAGAGGAGGAGGAGGAGGAGGAGGAGGAGGGAGTGACTGAGCATTGCTTTTCAAGAGCAGCGAGAACAAAGGCTCCTTTGTGTGCAGCGCTGAGAGAGTGAAGTGGAGCCAGAGCTTAGGGAGTGTTTAACAGTGTACACCGACTGCATTCCTGCAATGTGATTACAAGACGCTTTTAATTTATACTCAGGAAATGGACTTAACTCTTCCCTCTCCCATTCCCTCACTGTCTACCTGCCTCTGTTCTCACACTCACGTGATTATTTCAGTGTTTTAATGAGTTCTACCCAGTCTGCTTAAAACTGTACAGTATGTGAGTCCTTTGTTGCTTTTTGTGAATGTGTACTGTACTGTTCATTTGTGTGCAGTTTAGCTCACTGACCTGATTACACATCACACAACATTCTTACAAACTCTAGTATAATCTGTGCACGACATGTAGAATATTTCCATCTGACTGAATAATGTCGCCAACTTAAAACCATGGTTTAATACTTGATATTTCACATTGATCGAGTGCCTTACAGCTTCTTAAAGGTGCCCTGTTGAGTCTTCTTGTAAATACACAAAACTTATGTTGACATTTGTTCTTAATCAGCACAACACAATCTGTGTATTCTTGTAGTCAAACAAATGAAACATATTTGCAAACTTTGCACAAAAAACTGCTACAGTTATGGACATGGAGCAACGTTAGCTTTATGTTTGTCTTTCTAGTCCGATATTCATTCTCCTTTTGACTCTGTTCTCGGTTTAATCTCCAACCATTTCTAAAGGAAATACCTCTCTTTTGGCTGCTAAATGCTTCACTATGTTCACACTTGTTAACTTTCTCCGTCTGCTGTTTGGTGCTAGCAGGTATAGTTTTTAGAGGAAGTTTCTTTTTGCAGAAACAGATGAATACAGGTACATGAAAGCAATAAGACTGAACCAAAACAGTTATTGGCCAGAAACCAAAACAATGAGCTTAAAGATGCTAAAACGCTGAGTACAACTGCAGATTTGGATTGGATTGATTAAACAAAACGTAAAATTTCCCATTGTTAATATAAGGAAGAGCCGCTTCAAGGGGTAGAATACAAAATGAGGATATCGATAAGAAGAGACAGACCATCAAATCAGCTGAAAAACAACTTGTGCTCCACAGCGCTGTTTACCAAATGCCGTGCCATGACATATTGTAGACAGCCTTCATTCTCTAATTTAGCAAATAACATTTGGGCTTCAAAGACTTGCCAAGTCCTTTTCTGGCCAACTTTCCAAGTCTTTTTTGTGCTGGAGAGGTGGAACGAAAGGTGGGGGGTAGCAGAGATGTGGAGGAACTGGCCCGGGGTCAGGGCACGTTGACCGCCAACCTCTGGCCTCGATGCTTAAAAAAAACCCGATGTGTGTCTGGAAGCGATCATCACAGCTGCTTGTTATCAGGAGGAAACATCTGATCTCCCCTCCTCCCTCTCCTTGGGATGGAGACAAAAGTGCAGTCTCAGTGTGTCCTCCTTACATGAGATTGGCCACTAACTGCTTCTTTTACAGCACACTTCCTTTCCCTTTTTTGTTCTCCCACCCCTCACCCTGCTCTCACACACATACCACCCACTGTATTCCTACATTCAAATGTAAGATAAAACTCCTCGCATTTCTCTCTCTGCTCTAAATCCCCCTTCTTGCTGTGTGATTTACTTTTTCCCTTCCCCTTTCTCCCTCGACATCTCTGCTCAGACCTGGTTCCAGTAATGAGGTCCGGCATTGTCTACCTCGCACTCAATCTTCCATCAAACGCAGTGAAAAAAGAAATATATTTCACTGAGCCCAAAGAAACCCAAGGGTGAGCTCAGAAATGTAGAATGCATGAAACAAGAAAAGAAGTTTTTGGAAATCTCTTTTAAAAGCAGGACAGGCCGGCTCCCACCCACCAGATTAGCTTCTCCTCAGAAAGGCGGAATACAGATTTAATTATCCCACCGTTCCTGCCTGGCTCACTATTCACTCGGCTTTTTTTCTTTTATCTGTATTTCAATATGCCCACTCTGCATTTTCCAGACCACCTCAAAACCTGAACTCTGTTGTTTTTTTTGTGTGCTTTTCTTTTCCCTAATCAGAAATGCAGGTCTGTGGTGAAAGGAAGGGCTAAAGGGTTGAGATGAGTGAGGAGGGAAAGCGTTTCCAATCGAGGAAGAGGGTGAGGGGTGTTACAGTATATTGTCCATCAAAAACAATGCAAGGTTTTATATTCACACTGGATTAGGCTCCCAATCAACAGGTCTGAAGTTCATGAAGAACCACATGAGGAGCTTATGTGTGTGGCGATTAAGCAAATGTGTAGCTTGTGTACTTTGGGTGTGTGTTAGTTTTTCTCTCAATTTTTGATATTCTATCTACTACTGTTATTCGTCACTAAATGGGGATGTTTATTCAAGCGTGCCATCCAGAGTGATTATATTTGAGCTTTTTGGAAAAAGGCATTATCTCTGGTTTTGCTGCATCGATTGTGATCCTTTTTTGGACCATCGTGATTCAGACAAAGTTACAAAATGGTCAATGCCAAAATCTGTGGAGTTCTATGACTGACTTTCCTAAAAAACCTGCTGACAGGTTTTGATTTGCAAGTGATTAGCTGTAAAACCTCAATAGCGTGCACAAGCCCAGAAGTAGAATTTGAAGTAAACCCCAATTTATAGTTTTGGCATTTTAGAGGCAAAGTTAAATTACGATGGAAAGTATGAGGTGCATGGAAAGCAAGTACGTTTTTCCAATATATACAGCAAGACAAGATATATTGTAACTACTTAAAGGACTAATTGGTAAATGACTGTAGCTTCTAGGCTAAGTGCTAACCAGCCATGCTTGTCAGTCGCAATTGATGACGTAACTTTTTTTTTCTCTATACAGGGCCATTCTCTCCCATCTTGAAATGTATTCTCAGAATCCTACACCCTTTAAATAAAAACAGACTTACAGAACAGGGTATTACAGCTGTAAGCTAACAAGCTAGTTAACTGAAATCAACAGCTTTGCTAGCTAAGTCGCTAAAAGAACAATACTTTTGTTTCACTGATGTATTTGTACGCTTCTAATTACTAACTAAAGCCAAGTTTAACACACCTAATAAGCTTTAGGAGCATCTGATGAGTCTTCAAACTCATGGATATGTCAATCAAACTGGACTTCCTGGATCCTATGCAACGAATGCAGCGCTAAAAGTCCATTTAGAGGCTAATAGGTTTTGAAGTGCTAAAATAACATCATGTTACTTTCACGTTGCTTTTGAAAGATTGTACTTTTATGGCCACATGGGGGCGCTTGTTCAGATTTTTGCCAAATGTAAAATATAGTAGCTTTTTCTCCGGAAACCTTTAATATGTGCAGTTAAATGGTCATTTTAAATCTACTTATTAGCAGGATTTGGTCTCAAACCCCTTCCAACCAACTCTGAAACGTTGCAGAGGTTAGACGGCATTAGGGTGAAAAGAGAGTTGAATTGCAAAGAAAGTGAAAGCAGAAAGAGCTGGACAAGTTTTTAGGAGGCGGTTCAGTGTGCCCGAGGGTCTGTTTTGTCAGTTGAAGGGAGAGAAGAGATTGAGGGAGAGAGGAGCAGTGGGAGACTAAAGGCGGGAGGAGGCAGGAGGGGAGGGAGGCATGGTGAAAGTTAGTCTGTATGAAATCCCTTTTTTTTTCCTTTACATCAAAGCTGAGCCTGGCAATACATTCAAAGAGGCAATCTGCATTTCCATGGGCTCCTCCTGCCTGCCCCCCCCCCCTCCTCCTCCACCTTCCTTATCCTCCCAAACCCCTCCGCCAACCACTAACCACTCTCCCGCCCACACCTTTCTCCTCCACTAACACAGCAGGACTATTGTCATCCACTCACATTACCCCCCCCACCCCAACTGTAACCCGTCAGGACCGCTGGCCCCTCTCCCTCCTCCCTCACCTCTTGTTCAAACGGCCAGTAGAACTGTACGACCACTATCCATTGGCTGTATCACAATAACAAACCAAAACAAGAGGATAGTTAACGGTGATGTATCCTTGCTTGCGTTCTCCAACAAAGTCAAAGGTCAAGTTCAGCTACAGAGCAGCTTCTCTGTGCAGCTCCGGACTTGCTCAAGGGAACTTCAGCAGAGCAGAAGCTTCCTATATGATGCATCCAGCTAATTCTCTAACCAAACACAGTGCTGTGTGTGTGTGTTTTTATTGGTGTATGAAACGTAAGGCCTTCACACACTGTTTGATAAGGGAACAACACGAATATGCAAAATACTCCCGAGTACTACAGTTTGTTTCTAGGGCTTTTATTTAAAAAATAGAAACAACTTAAAATGCTATTAACATAATAAGGTTTGACCCCAGTGTGAGATGGCCTTAAAAAAATACATCTTACTTTCTTTATTACAATATTTCTACAAATATAATCCCCCGAAATGTATTAAAATATATTTTGCAAATCATTTTGATAACATTTCAAATCGTCCAATACTTTGGTTCATTACTAATACCTGAAATGTGACATACCCCTGAACTGTTAAGTGCCAATTAGCAAACGTAAGCATGCTAAAATGCTAACCTAAGATGGTAAATGTTGTAAAAATTCAACCAGATTAACATCGTCATGATAGCATTGTCATTGTTAGCTTGTTAGCATGCTGATGTTAGCATTTAGTGCCACAGTGACAGGGTAGAGTGTCCCAGTGCTGTTTAATGTTTAAGGTCAATGCTTGTTTATATTGTTGTATTGTATGTTACCAACAGATCTAGATCTTGAGTGATAATATTCAGTGTCCGCAGACCCTGCTCTATCATTAGTTTTTTTCATACTACACTGGTTAGGAACAATTCAAAATACAAGATAAACTCCATCTGGAATTGCTGCCTTCACATCAGCGATTCAAGGCAAAACAATGTTGCCACAGTATATGACATTACCAACTGTTCAAGTAGTTAGTCACAACTGTATTGCTGTAAGGTAGTTAAATTGTATTGGCATTGTCAGATAGACGGGCGTAACCCAACAAACCTGATCTCAATGGCAACCACAACACTTTCAGTCCTCCATAAAGGTGGATATAACAACAATACATTTGCAAATATAAAAACCATGACAGATTTCAGCCTTAAGAAATTAATATGAGGCTATAAAATTATAAATATATTTGTTTACTGGATTTTTTTGCCACTGCTGTATATTATTGTTTGTTTTGTTTTTGTTGATGCAGTGGTTTCTGTGGGTGTTGCTGGTGTTTTCTTCCACAGCCAGCTGCTCGGTGCCAGCGTTTTCTACGGGTTTAGTTGCATGCTCAGTGGTTTTCTGATCAAAATCTGCTGAATTTTTCTGGGTCAAAATGCTCTCGGAAGAATCTCCTAGCCACAGTAACATCAACGTTGGCCCACAGGGGCAAACATAAGTATATTTCACATTATAGCAAAAACAATTATGTCAAGTATACAGTTATTATAAAACGTTATGACGATTGATAAAAGACCAAAATTCCATTTCCGAATTGTTCATGCATGTTTGCCTTAAAGTCCTGTTTAGGTGCCGAAATGCTTCCTTTAGAAACTTTAATAACAGAATTACTCCTGGCGAATTCTTTGCATCAAGGCTTCGTTAAACCTTTAGAATTATAACCAATTACATTGTATGTTTTTATGCTATAACCAATGTAGATGACAATAAAGTAATGGGAACATGTTTTAATTATTTTTTCGGTATGGCGGCGAAAAAAAGTTCTGTCATGAATCAGTAATATGGCACTTGAGTTTTTACCAATAATATACCTTTCAAATTCAAGCAAAGAAGGCAACCAATAGTCAAATGTTCTCTTGAATATTGCTCTTCTCTTATATATCTCTTAGTATTTGTACTTCTTAGTGCTTTTCAGTATATCTCTTATATATAGCTCCTTTTTTCGAACACATCTTTGTCTATTCACTGGTTTCACGGTGCAGTGGGCCTCCCACACATCACGGAGCTCCGGCCTGTCGTCTGTGGTGTTTGGCTCGTCTAAAAAAGGTCAAACCACAAGTGGTGAGCACAGACGTTTCCATACCCTCCACTGGTGATCGGACCATGAAAGGACTTCCTCTGGAAGACTTTCAGAAGGGCCAGAGGAGCCGTGATGCGTCGGGTAGCGTGCGCTGTGGTCGGCTAGCGTGCGCTGTGATCGGCTAGCGTGATGTGGTCGGAAAACGACGCACAGGAGATGACAGAAAAGAGAGTGTGAAAGATCAAATAGAGATAGAAAGACGAATGCAGAGAGATGAGACAAATTGATATTAAAGAGAAAATACACTTTCGTCCAAACCTCGTGAAAAGTTCATAAGACGGCCAAGAAGCAGCTTTCCGATCGACATGATGAGTAAAGCATGTTACTTAAACCGTAAGACTTTGTGATTTAAAAAATAAAACCGATTGGTGTATAGTTTTGAATTGTGATATGAAAAACAGCTTTCCCCTTCTGGCAAGTAATCTACCCTGGTGAAGGATTTAGTTAAAGAAAAACTAAGATAGCAGAGGTAGCATTGACAGGAAAGAAAACATTTTTTAACACTTTGATATAGAACGTGTTCCTGTATAGCAGACCTTCACTCTGAGTGAATCTCGTGAAAAACCAAAACAAAGACGTTGCATAAAAGATTCTAAAAACTCTCCTGCAGATAAAAGACTCAAGGTCGGGCAATAATTCTCCCCGTCTACAACAACTTTCCCTTGCATATATTTGCCTTTTTTTCTTTTTTATATATATTTTGTATATAGAGTATATAACTTAGGTTAAGTTCTAAACACGATACACAACACATTAGGGCTTGTCTGGCCCTTTTCAAAGTCAACTCACCTCCACAAACTAACATGTGGATGTGTTGCTGGGAGAGAATGTGTATTTCATGTTTAGTAAATGCCAAACGGCGTTGTGGCTTAAAGCCAAATTGCAAACATCATCATCCAATTATGTTGTTGTTGTTATCCTCCTCCACCTTGATACTGGCAAGAGAAGCAGCTGACTGTACAGGCTCATTGCACATGGTATGTGAGCATGCAGGTGTTTAATTGGTCAATACATTGTGTTGCAGAATGCATTGCATCACCAACAATATAACCAAAACAAACTAACCTTGCTGTGATATACGGCATTATTGTTGATGTTCTGCCACGTAAAGCACGGCCTCATTATGCACTCATCACTTAGTTTAGCTCCAGCACAAACTAGATTGTTGCCAGAATCTGTTTTTTTAAGCCATGTTTGTTGATGTTAAGTGATGTGGCTTTTAAATGTATACTGTTGGGTAAAACCAAAGTCTATTATTGCACAATAAAGTTCCTAGCTAACCAACTTATCGGTGGTAATAGCAGGAAACCTTGAAAACTAAAGTAAAAGCAATTTTTTTATATTTTGGTTTCATTATTACTTTTAAATCCTAAAACTCCTAAAAAAACTCCTCAAAAAATCTATAACAGCACAACACACACATTCAAAACACCCCCACAACCACCTCTCTGTTTAGACAAAAGAAGGATTTGGGAGATACGGGTGCACTCGTCCAGATTTCACGCTGCTTCGGTCACAGTGAAGAAGTGTTGACCCCGGCAGTGCTGCGCTAGCGATCAAGACACTGGCCCCAATTCAACAGGGCCCTAAAATATGAACCACCCCGCTGTGTACAAGACTTCTCTGTCCTCTTTGTATCTTTCTTCTCCCACTTCCCTTTCTGTCCTTTGTCTCAGTATTGACAGTCAATTCTCAGCTATTGCTCATGCTGAAGTGAGCCCGTCGGCGTCCTTTTGACTCGTTTCCAGGGAGAGCTCCAGGCAAAACACTCTCTTCAGTTGAATTAAGGTGCAGTTGTTACTTGGCAGAGTTTATTCGCCTGTCAATATAAATCATACTGGAAAAGTTTGAATAACAAATGTATTTTCCTTGTTTATCACACCTGTTTAGAAAGACCTACAGAGTATGCATGTCATGTTTCCATCAGAACTGTTAACCACAACAAACGGATAGGACAAAACTACTCAAAGTTAGGTGGAAGTTTAGTATCTAAAATAAAAATCTGTTTTATTGCAGTGGTTTATTTGTCTTGAGCAGTTGGAAAAATGTAAGATGAAGTGCAGTGAAGGATTTACCATAAGCCAAACGTCCTTATAACCCAAAGCTCTTGTTTATTTCTTCTACTTAAGTATAGATCAAAACACTAAAAGTTCTCTTTCATAAAGAAAAAAGAGCCGTTGGCATTTTATTACGGAAAAAGCTCAGCGATATGCACAGGAATCATGAATCTTTCAGCGGTTCTTGTGGGACCCCATCTTGGAAATGTGAAGCAACAAGAAGACATGCATGTTCGCTCAGGTGCTAAGCAAACTAATCAATAGATGCTCATCTCATTAAATACTAGCGGGCATTCTGGGTGTGCCACTTCTCACCTTGGCGATGATCCCATTGGCTGCGTCGGCCGGTCCCATGGATCGTACGAGTTCAGACAAGAAGGGTGGACTCAGTGCTCACATCGAGACAAGGTATGCCAGAACTCTGATTCACTCCTCCCTCAATTAGTTTAAAATATTGCTTTGACAGGGCATGTAATTAACTTTTTGGAAAATGTGCCAAAGTGAAGTCAGCCAGAAAAGATAATTCTAACATGCATTTCCCAGGCAGGCAATTGATGCAATAAAAGCACAAAGGTTAGAAATAAAAGCTTTGAAAATACAATCAATGATTAGATTAGATTACTTTAATGTCATTACACAATGCAAGCAGAGTGTAACGAAATTAAGAGGGTCTAACCAGAGTGCAAACAGTCAGTTATATACACATCTATCAGCAGTCTGTATGTGTAAATAAGAATAAATACACTGAGCGTAAATACAGTATATACAGCAGTATATGTGCAAAGATCAATGCGCTATGATAAAAGCAGTGGAGGAGAATATGCAGAAAAAAGAAAAAAAACATTATTAACAAAAGCATGAACAGGTAGCTCAACGTTAGGCCTTGTGAAGGATGGAAACTGTGTGCAGCTATTTTGATAAGCAGGAGTAGCTTTCATAATAACGACCAAGACGATAAAACAACAACACAGAACTCATTACTGCTCAGTGTTCAGGTTCAGGTTCAGGTTCAACACAGCAGCTTCTTGTTGTTGAGAGGTAATGGCAGCTGGCAGCTTCTCATGTCTTGCAGTGAACTGTTGCTCGAGGAGTTTGGCCGGTATTTTAAATGTGATATAAGTGCGTGGGTGGTGGATATTGTGCAATACCTTTCACCCCACACTTATTTATCGTTTCTCTCAAGTAATAATTTAAACAATATAATTTTTCAGCTCATTGTTTTGTTTTTTTAGTCATCAACTTCACTTGAACAGAGCTACAAATCAAGTTAATGTAGGACCATGTTCAACTGGAATCAAGAAACACAGCCGCAGCCATTCCTATAGTTGGTCCGTGTCTGCTGAATACTAAAGAGGCAACCATTAGCTACCAAATGTATCACAACCATATTATAAAATGCCTCAAAATGGCTAAATATGTCAGGTTTAAGGCAGTTATAATCAATACTTTTATAATAACAATGATTAAATTACTTGATTTATGTTAAAGGTGTTGTTTGTAATGAAGCAGACACCACAGTTATCTTGTGAGCATTGAGCAGCTAAAGAGACAGATATTTGGAAGAGTTGGAGGAGACCAAAAATTAAGCTAACGAGATTTCATATTTGACGTATGTCCAATAAGTGGACAAAAACACGACTCAAATGTATGATAGTGTTTATCAGTTTCTGCTGCAGTGTACAAAATCATCAACTGTTTGCAGAACAACAGTTTAAAATTCATCTTCAAGCCAATGATTTATTATGTTATTGTATGCATCTGTCTTTCTGTTATGTCTGGCTAGGTTTGTTTTTCTCTCTCTTTTGCATAGACATCTTGATCTCTATGTGAATACCTGACTAGATAAAGGTGATATTCAGTCGCATGACATTTAGAGAAGGTACTGAAACCACAGATACTCCCACTTGCTTTTCACTTTGGTTTTATCCTTTTTCTCATTTCTGTTTTAACAGGCACCTTTTCAACAAGAGACCACATCACATCAGAACATATTGTACCAAGCGAGAACTAACACAGTAGTAACACACGCAGTATCAGTACGTTTTTCTATAAGATCACCTTCTCAAGTGCTGACAGCTGCTTGACAACTGGATGATAAATGTATGAGTTTATAGAACTGTTTGTTTTGTTTTATTAGCTCATCTTAAAAGGTTTCACAAACGCAGCCCAACCCTGAAGTTTCTCAATCCTCAAGGGAGAGAAATTCAAACTGGAGTTCTGCCCTGACAGCAACATTGTATTACTCATAACTAACTTCAGACTGTGCCTCATGATGCTGCTTCGTATTCCCATCTCTCTGTGGGCAACGATGCCTTCAACACACCTGGGAGTCATTTGTGAGCAATGTGGGCTCTGATGAGTCCGGGACACAGATTTAGGTTTAATAATCCAAATTGGAGGGATTATAGGAGTGGAAAGACAAGTGTGCTTCCTCGCCTGGTCTTCATTTTTTACCCCGTTTTCCACTACCACCTTCATCATCACCATCAGCATCACTCCGCTCCAGCACACTGACCCTGTGACCCCTCCCCCACATTACTCACGGGTCATCAGTAAGAAGAAAGGGGGATTTAACGGCTAACTTGGCCCGGGAAGGCCCGTGGAGGCGGGGGCACGTCTCAGAGAATTCCAATTTTCAGCTGACTCCCCCCCCCCTCCCCTTCCCACTGAGCTTTTCTGTTCTCACTGAGCAGCAGAGAGAAAACATCTCCCCTCATTTTTGGGGGTTGATTATTGGGGCTGGAGAGCACGTCTGTCAGGATTCCACTGATGAGGAACAGAGACGCCAACTCTCTCAACGCACGATTTTGTAGACACATGGCGAATGATCTGTCGAGGGGAGAATTACTTAAAGCAGCAGTTTGACATTTTTGTGAAATATGCTTATTCACTCTCTAGCTTAGAGTTACATGAGAACTATGATGTTACGTTTGTGTATGTGAGCTCAGCATAAAGACTGTAAAGAGATGGAAACTGCTAGCTAAAATGATACGCTGTTTCTATAATCTTTACGGAAACCTTTGCAAAGACCAAAGCTTTTTTGCCCTGTCTTATGCTATGCTATGCTATGCTATGTTTAGCTAACTGTCCTTACATGTTGGACAGATATAAGAGTGGCATCCATTTTCTGCATCAAAAAAATGTATGGGCACATTTCCCAGGATGTTTAAAATCATAAAAATGACCAGTTACATATTTACAGGGGGTTGTGTGTCAGTTTTAAACCACCATGACCTGACTAGGAATCTACCAAAGTGTGTGACCCGTCAAACTAAATGGAACTAAAGGATCCACTGAATAAAGAAGAGCAAGGTGAAGACCAAATGTTGTATGATGTAGGTGCTTTATGTACTGACATTACACTTAAGTTTATGCTATCAAAGTGATCAAAATGAGATGCAGAGACTCGTGTAAGTGACTGATGCCAACATGCCCCTTATTTTTACACTTTACACCAAACAAACAAGTTATAACTTCCTTTTTTGGTGATCTTTTGATGTGCTGGTAATGGTTTTGTTATCTTTGGATGGACCAAGGCTAGCAGTAAGTGTACTGTACTGTCCTGTACTGTAAAGTATTCAATTTGTAGCCTTTGCGCTAAGTAAACAAGAGTTCATATTTGACATACAGGAGAATAGTTCCAATCTTTCCAACCAAATCTTGAAAAAGCAGAAAAGCATGTTCCCAAAAATGTCCAAGCAGACATGAAACTGCCTCGTTAAAGGGGACTTCTGCAAAACAACAAGCGGCTTCAAACTACCGGCTGGGCGAAATAAGGAATTGAGGAATGAAATTAGGTTTTGTTACCCAAGAAAAGAGACTAAAGGATTAAAGGATCAAGCCGGAAATCACAAATGCAATCCCATCTTTTCTCTAAAGAGCCTCGTATCACCCATTGAGGGGCGAAGTCATTGGAGGGTATTTGTTCCTCTTCAACTCACTGCTTCACTTCTGAGGCTGAAGCCGGGGGGCATAAGAAGAACTGGGAAGAATTGAGAGAGGGTCTTGTAGAGTTATTCTACACTGATCAATAACGCTATTAAGCACCTAAGGCATTCAGTGGAAGCAGACTCAATTTGATTGTGAAGCTTTATTTGAACATGGCAGGAAGCAGCAGCAGCACATCAAAGGGAGGCTTTGTGCACAGAGGACCAGATTAAGGCCTCTGACGCAAGGATGGACCCGGCCAAGAGAAGGCCATGAATACACACAATCACACACACACATCAAGGAAAACTGCTTCAGCACACGAGCCAACACACTGCAAAGGCATTCAATCTAATTCCACATTTTCCATTCGCTTTCACTGGGAGTCTACAGGCGCTATAAAGAGGCACAAAAATGCACCAAAAAACTCAAGATTTTACTTTACTTCTATACTGATTGCCTAAAAGATGCATAAAGCAATCATAAATAACCATGTTAAAGGAATATTTTAGGGAAAAGTTCATCATTTGGGAAATCAACCCCCGACAGCAAAAAACAGTAAAGGCACATCGTCCCAAATCTTATCTTTCACCCAGCCCTTTTTTGGTTTCTAACATGCACTTTTGATGAACAAGTATTGTTCCCTAGAGACTCGTGTTAAGGATATGGCGGCCATGTGTGCTGTCTGATGAGGTCACCATTGGTATTCAGAGACGGAAACAAACACCAATAACATCCATGTGTTTGGGAATTCTTTGAAAAAGGCTCAGATATTTCCTGAATCATCTGGCAATGTCGTTTTTAGCAAAAGTTGACCAAACAGGAGTTGTATTGGTTTTGGGACTATTTTCAGTGGTGGATGGATACAAATGTTATTATTTACAGTAGCTCTATGGAAGAAAAGAATAGGCTACTGTTTTATCAAACTCTGGATCAATTCATTGTTAGTTTGGGTCTTTTCTCATGGTGTTCTAGTAAACACTGCTGCATGCTTCCCTTTGTTCCAAGGCTCACTCCAATTTGTTTGGAAATTGTGTTTTATTTTTAATTTGATCAAGGACATTGTACACGAAGCAGTCTATGTGGTCTATGAAACAGTTCCTAGGTTCACTTCCCACAGTAAGTATGTCTGAGAAACAGCTATTTTAGAGGTTGTATCTAAGTATTACAAGGCAGAGGTCGTTATTTGATTTGCATCAGTCATACTAATGAAACTGTGAGAGACACGAGGACAAAGAAAGCACCTGGCTGAACTAAAAATACAACTCCAGTCATTTAGACTAACCTTTTTAATGTTCATTTCCTGCAGCAGAGGAGTAAAAAATGAATGTTCTTAAAAAACAAAACAGAAACTATCCACACATTACCCCTCTCCCTCTCCCTCCTCCTCCTCCTCCTCCTCCTCCTCCTCCTCCTCTCCTACTTTCCCTCCACCCCCACCTTCTACTTTTTTTTACGATGCCCTGCTTCCTAATAAACTTTTGTGGTGTTTGGAATCCATTAGGAGCAATATCCCACTTCTCAAAACATCCTGGCTCATTCTGGGGGAGTGGAGCAAGGAGACGGAGGAGCCGCGGGAGGGGAGGGCCTCAAATTTCCATTTCTATTGAATGCAGACTGAGGGGGGATTTAAGCATGGAGAGCAGGGCCGCTGAGAGTACAGTCCGACGGTGAAGAGAAAGAATGTCATCGGGGAGGATCTCAGGGGGAGAACGCACAGTTAGCTATAAACGTTCTTTGGTATATTATCTATTGTTTTCAATTCAATATCTTTTAATAAACTGATGCCATGTTATTTAAGTGGTGGGGTTTCCTAAAACATAGTGAATAGACTATAAAACACAAAAGAAGAACTATGACAAAATACATCAAATGTTGGATTGTTGTTTTAGAAGATCATATTGAGCTGTTAGCATGCTAACTTATAGACAGGATGCTAGCTATCAGCCTGTTGCAAAGACAGACACTTGAATCACTGCAACACCAAACTGTGAGAAGTCTTTGGCATTGAAAAGTTCAGACTAACAGGAGACACATGCAACAATGAAATGTTCCTCAAACCAATGAACCATGTAGTTGTTGAACCACTCCTTCAGTCCGTGTGTCATAAATCTGTTTAGCAACAGTTAGCTGGTAAACTTTGTTTGCTGAGTGTAGAGAGGGTTGTTGTGTTTCTCGGTAAAGGACAATGAAAGTGTCTTGTTTCTTTCTCGCAGGACGATTTGGTTATTCAGAACAAAAACAAGATATAAGTGCAACTTCAATGGCAAGGTCACTACTTTAAACATAGCTTTTAGGGATCTGAGAACTTGTTCTTGAAGGGACTTTTACTTTCAATCCTTCCTTTATGATCTCCCTCCCTTTTCACCTTTGCATGTACAGGTATTGTCACAGGCCGCTTTTACTCATATGTATTCCCACCATATCAGTTTTAGTGGGTGTTATCAAGCTCCAAACAAACCTTTAATCCAATTCAGATAGCAGGCACTCAAGTGTCGCAACAATTGTTCCCACAGTGTGAAAGTAAGCCACTATCTGGAAAACACAAGGGCTGCAAGACAAATGTGTGGCGGGGTGCCAGCGGGGGGAGGTACAGGAGCGAGGGGCCTGAGATTACAGACAAAGCAGGAGTAAACAGTGCCTTCAGATAAAAAAAACAAGACCGGGTACTTTTAACAATAGTTCTTTCCTGGCAGGGAGCGACAACAAAGCGCCTTCCTGTATGCGAGCCCCCTTGCATGCGCCCTTACTTCCCGTGGACGCTCAGACATGTGGCTCACCGCAGACACATCAGCGCAGACCGACCCCACGTGCCGTCAACCTTTGACCCCCCGCGCCGCTCGCTCTCACACCACACTGCTGGAAGAAGTGATCAGATGCTTAGTGGAAAAGTACTCCATTACAAGCTCAAGATTCTCCTTCAAAATCCTATTCAGGGCAGAGGTTTAATCAACAAAATGCACATAACATTTTGACAGTTTGAAGACTCATTCTGCAGAAGAATAAACTCTGTGACTGCTACATTATTACATCACCCCATCTCATAGAAGATTAACTTGAGAGTTAAGTAGAAAAAACTGACATTTGATGTTCTTTTTATAGATTTTTCTGTGAATCTTGCTATAAGTGAATTGTGGGATGATTTTACTTTTGGACGTCAAAAAGTTATTTAAATGTAACCAGATTGAGGGGATATTTCTTTAGCTACTAAAAACGTGTAGACCTGCGAAACATTTATAGAAGCCCCAGTTAGACATTGCTTTTTAAGCTTCTTATAATATGTTTTTTTAATAATAAATCTCAACTTGAAAAGTAAGTAGTAAAATATTACAGTACAAAGTGCAATATTTGCCTTTGGAAAGTAGTAAAAAGAAATTATAACATAGCATAAAATTGACAAGTACAAGTATGAACAATGTGTACTTGAGTTAAAGTACGAAGTTACTTTCCACAGCTGGAGAACACGCACACAAGGCAGTCCCTTCCAATCAATATCATTGGAAATGTTGTTTGTTCCCACTCCCACTCATTGGATCCTGTCTGACTCAGCTGCTTCAAAACAGCACAAACATCTCCAAGGGGCAAACAACAATGGAGAGAAGAAATAACGGTTCAAACTGGGTAACTGATTCATTATGTCTGTCCTGCTTTTGTAAGTTCTGGCAACACTCAGTTGGCTGAAGAAAAAAACATATTTCTGGATGGCACATCTCTGTGGACACCAGAAAGCCTCTTTCCTTCTAAATCATGACTATAAATGACGTTTGTGTGCTCCGTGCTTTTATGATTTCAGCCGAGGAGGGGGCTAAGGATCATAAAAAAGAAAAGAGAAAAGGAGAACACAGGGCTTGTGGGTAATTACGGCGCAGAGTGGTAGGAGAGGGAGCGTTTGGGAAAGACTCGGGGCCAGATGTGTGAGGAATGTTCTGGCTGCTGCAGCGTGCAGAGGTGGGTGGATGGATGGATGGGTGGGGGGAGAGAAGACCAGTCGAATAACACAGCCTGCAGATCGTTAAAGAGCTGTCAGGCCTCCAGCGCTCTACTGTGTATTTCACATCATCTCGCCGAGCAGCTACAGCCTCACCTTTCTGCCTGGAGTGGAAAGAAACCTTGCACTTTTACTCGTATTGTACTAAGTATCCACTTCATTTAATTTACTGGATTTTAGGAGGAAATATTGCACTTCTCGGCTCTGCATGTGTGCTTCTCAGGGATGGCAATTTGACTAAACGTTCTCAACAACTATTAAATGGAGTTAGCTGAAATGTTGTAAAGACAGTCATGGTCCCCAGAGGATGAATCCTTCAGATTTTCCAGAAACTTTCCTCAAGTTGACTTGTTCAAATACTTTGGTTAACAACCACACACCTGCAAAACTAATGGCATTCCCATCAGCCTAAACTGCACTCTTTTGGGCCAATTAGCAAATGTGAGCATGGTAACACTCAGGGTGTTTCTCAATGTCGAGGACGCTTGCTTGGTAGCACATGTCTTCCGAGTCACTTGCTTAAGAAGCGAGGCAAGAATCCTTCCTAGCCTCAGAAAACGAAGAATTGTGAAACAGGCTAACAGGTGTGCAGGTGTGCGTCATATGCGAGGCCCCGCCTTAAATGGAGTGCGATTTCCTCCAAAGATTTGGAAATTGGTCCGTGCGCAAAGCATTGTGGGGATTTTAAGACCGCGGAGTCTACACATGTGCAGCCTCGAAATTTCTCGCTACGAAGTACGCCGGCCTCGGTAGAATTCCAAGAATGCTGGACATTGGAACAGTCCTTCGGCGGCACTCGATGACGTAGTATGCTTGAAATAGTGGCTCTGGAGCAGCCTTCCTCGACATTGAGAAACACCCTCAGGAACCACAATAGCAAACATGGCGTCCACCATACCTGCTGAACATCAGCAGGCTAACATTGTCACTGTGTGCATCCTAGCATGCCAACATTAGCATTTAGCTTAAAGCACAACTATCCCTGATCAAGCAACTATCCCTTTCCTCTATGACGAGTAGAAGTAAGATTTACCATACAACTTATGAGCACATTGTTACAGATGACACCTTGTGTTTTCAAATGTTATGGACATGACCTCTTATAACAAGCAGTTTCTACTTGGGGATCCTTGTAACATTTCAGTAGTTTATGAGTTTTGTTTTCATATGAATAACTGTTAGGGGCCTAGATTGGTCAAAACACCAAGTAGTAAACAATGCCCAAAAATGTCCCTCTAAGATTTGAGGGGTTCAGACCTGTATGATGGGAACCACTGGACCAAACTACTGCACTGTTTGTAAAGTGCTTTAAACTTTAAACTAGCTCTAACTTTAGCAACTACAAAAGTAAAAGGCAACTTACATATTGATCTATCGTTATTCACGATCTGAAAATGCCATAAATAGTAATATATCATCACAATTACACATTTACCTGTTTTAGGATAACTTTTGTTCTTGTGGTACTAACTCTAAGTCTATTTGCAGAAAATACATCTGTACATCTCCTTAAGTATTTCGGTACTTTTATTTAAGTAAATCATCGGCATACAGCTGCATCACCGAATGCCATACTCAGATAAATCGGAGCAACAAGAAGCTGGGAATTTACTCATATGAGCTACCCACAATGCACCTGGAGTGCTCAACCTGCGTCACAGGCAGATAGCAAAAAGAATATATAAAAAAAACCGCCCTCCATCTGCTTCTCATCATCCTCATCCATCTCCTCTTCCTCCCCCCACCCCTGTCATGCAGACTCTCTCTAACTCATCCAAGCCTCCACCACAACCTCTGGTGCTGTGGAATGGATAAAAAGGCCACAACAGCTGGGTCTGACTCCTGACCAGGACCACCCCTCCAGACCTGACCAACAAAACTCCCTCTCCTCCTCCTCCTCCTCCTCCTCCACCTCCTCCACCAGCACCAGCACCACCACCTCTCTGAGTCTGGTCCCACATGTTTTCAGAGAGATGTTTTTCCCATTACTGGCTTTGTTTATGCAGTGATTTATTTAGGTTTTGCATTCATTAAAATGCATTAACAGAGATTTGATAAATGAGCTGCTTCGTCTGAGCTTATAAAAGGTTTGTTTACAGTTACAGAGGAAAAAAATCAAAGTTTTGAGTTATGACATATATACAAAAATCTATTTTCCATGTTCCTTCTCGAGCGCTTCAGAGCCAATATAACCCAAAATGTACATGGTTCAAATAAATTCCTGATTGTGCCTTTAAGTCAGGAGCGTGTTGTTTGTTCAGCTGCCGAGCGCCTCAGAGAGAAACCCGGGGAGGCCGCGGAGAATTCATACCTTCCATTCATCACAGAGGGAGCGGGGGGAAGACGTGGAGGGGAAAGAAAGAGCGAGGAAATGAAGAGACAAGAGTGTGTGTTTTTTTCTGCTCTGCTGAGTAAGGAGAGAGGTAAGCTCAGCTTTCTGACAGCTGGGCTGTGAAACCTCTGCTCCTCTGATTGATTGCTCCTGCCTCCTTCATGGGGCCGTTCTGTACAAATCACCTGACATCTGCAGCAGCGAGGTTAAGAGTAATTTCAGTTCTACGCTCTCAGTGAGGATGTTTTTCACGTTGAGGACACTGTTGAGTGTGATTCACATTGCACATGCAACAACAATTTGGTTCTTTTGAAGACAACATTTCAGGAAATACGTTAGGTTGCTTTTTAGAATTAGGTTGGGAGATTGAGTCCACGCCCAAAGCTTGAACTAAGAAGCAATTAGCTTAGATTAGCATAGCACAAAGACTGGAAGCAGGGGGAAACCGCTAGCTTGGATCACACACCAACACGTTTTAAGCTCCCTAATAATCACACTATTAATGATCTCACTGGTTAATCCTTTCGCAAACAGAAAACAACATGTATTGGTTTAAGGAGGAGCACAGTTTGGGTGCTGTGACTTGGAGTCTCGTTACAGTGTGGTTGCCACGCAACTTTAGGAAAAAATACGGATTTAGCAAAATGTTGTTTTGAAAACAATGTTGGGTCATTACAAATGTGCCTTTTCTTCATTGTTGTTTTAATCTAATCTAGATTATTGCATTATCCGTAAAAAATGTCTCCCATTTAATAAAAAAAAAGGGGAAGAAAGCAATAGTAATCAAAAAAAGGTTGGTCAAATTTAGTGAATGTCCTCACGATACGCTAGCTGTCCGAGTGTACGATTCAAAACAACCTAGTATTGATATCCTGGCCTGGCTTTGAAAATGGAAAAAATATTTTAGCCAATCAGCAACAGCTGCTTGTGCACAGGACAGGGGAAATGCCAAGGATATATAAAGAGAAAGGCATTGGGAGTGAGACAGAGAGCACATCTGTTTGGGTGCTGACACATTTTAAATCAACAATGCTTCTCCAGAATTGCTCACTCAATAAAATGTCGATTTTTTTTTTAAATGTCTTGTACACTTTCCGAGTTCACAAAAAAAGAACTAGGCTTTTCAGCACTAACTAAAGCTCTAATGTTGAAGGATAAGTCTTGAAGGCTGTCCTTGAAGGACTGTACAGAATCAACAGAGACAGGAACCTGTGAGTCCTGAGTAACGTCTGGATACGGAGTCACGCTAATGTGAAGACATACACGGACCATCTGGGTACTTATGGGAACATGCAGGCTTCTGTACAGTCTCTATTACAGCTGTTATCATCACAAAGTAATCATCATGGTATGTTTCAGTTTGTTGAAAGCAGAATCTGTCGAAAACGGGCGGTTGGTAGGGCAACAAAACATACAAAGTGAGAGAGTGACTTAACAATGACTGTATCTTTGCTGTCAATATGATTCAAACTGAGATGCATCTCTAAACTGCTCCCACTTCCTCAGTCATGTCCGAGTCCATGCCAGAACCTTGCTTCATCCTGTTACTCACTTCAGTTGCACCAGCGCTGCTACACACAACTGTCTCATCAGCACTTCTCACTTCCCCAAAAGCTTTGAAAAACACTTTGGGATGGCTGACTCCAGATCAGGAGGAACACAGCCTCTGTGGTCAGGGAATAATCCTAACCACGTGAACCACGCTGTGCCCAGAACAGCTGTGATCCCTGCTGATTCAACATAATACTAATGCTGCGGAGGGATTTTTACCATTCGACTATGTTTGGAGTAAAATATTTTGACAATCACATTTGCTATCATACCAGCGCCCGTCGGAGCCGAGCTGAGGCCGGGGCGAAGGCACCGGGACAAGATAAATAAGGAAGGGCGGGAAAATAAACCACACAGAGAAGTTGTTTTGAGAGCCCCAATCGTTTATTACCCTCAATTTTCAGGGGCTGAAATTTCAGCCTCGCTGTGAGGAGAAACTCGAACCGATGGTCCAGCTGTCCACAGCCTGCCAAAGTTGAGAAAACCTCCGCCGCACACGCTCTCCCAGACCCACTCCCACACTTCCCCTCCTGTCTCATCTCTCCCAGCCAGGTAATCAATGGGAAACGCACACCCAAACACACACGGCTGGGACAGGGAGCAGGATGCACTGTTGTGACATGTAGGTAGGCCACACAAACAAATCTGTCTCAGGGCTGGGTAACCATGTTCCCCGTTGTATGTTTTTATGTTCTTCTGCTTGTTCCCACTATACAGCGAGAAAACACTGATAGGAGGTCAAACATTAAAAAGCATTTAACGTTTTGTTTTTTCAGCAAGCAGAGGGGATATGTGGTTGAAGAAGCCCTGGGGTACTTTCAAACTCCTCCAGCGCAATCATTGCTCCAATGTGAAAGAACAAGAACATTCAATGATTTAAAAAGACGATATATCATCTTGCTTTCCCATGTAGTTCATTTAACATAGGCCACACAAAAAGACACTCAACTGATAAGACTCTCAGTATGAATCCAACATGTACAATACAAATAAATGTGAAGAATTGAGATTTGTTGGAAATAGGTCAAATCATCTATTATTGATGTGGGGAACAGTTTGTGCACACTTCAAAGTTGATGCTATAGTTTATTAGTTAAAAAACGTATTTTAAACTATTTCTGTTAAACTTATTTCATTTATTTTGAATGATTGTTAAAAAAGGGTCAGACCAAAACCAGACCACTGCTATTAACAAGCTATGTAACTAATAAAGTATTTTTTTCAAATGTCCCTACTCCTGTTATTCAAGTCCCTGAAGTGTTAGCCTCTGCACAACTTCAATCATGACTGTCTCTGCTTTATTTAACAGTGATCATGGTCTGCTGGCCCAGAAAGCCTTTCTTTTCTTTCCTCTTGTGTATCTCGCACAGGAGGAAGGAAGGCCACTCTGACCACACAGCGACTCATTATCAACGTTTCTGTCACACACAGGGAATTAGTGACCTTGGGCACCGGACAATGAGAAGTTGTCTTATCAGTCTCCTCTGGCAGTCTAGCAGTCTGTATCTGGGACACTTATCAACAAGCTCACTCTCCCACAGCCTCCCACTCAGCTCGGATACAGGAAAGTATGAGTAACCATGGCTACGTGAGTTCATGGTGCTATAGATCAAAATCATCGAGTCTAGTATTTGTGTTACGATATTTATCTTCCAACACTTTTCACATAAGATAATGAATTACTTGAAACTTTACGCCTTTTTTTTCTTCTTGTAAATACAGATGGTACTTTGGTCTAGCGCAGTACAGCCTGTACTTTTTGGAAAACTAAACATCTCAGAGGTGCAGGACACGTGCAGACAGAGATTGAACAAGCATTTATACATTTTTGTCACCATTTGGGGGAAGCACTGAAAGCTCGGACATGTTATTAGCATAAGAAGTTGTTTAGGCTAACGTGTTGGGAACAAAAAAAGCCTATTTACTATTAAGTACACATTTAGCCAACAAGAAGCTACATTATCATTCATAGATTGGGTTTGTGTCCACCTGATTAACTTTAGTCCAATATTCACTCAACCTTATTTTGTTCTCCACCAACCCATCAGTGGAACATCTGGCGTTTTAGCTGCTAAATTCTCCAGCTAGTTTCTACCTTTGTGTACAGTGGATTTATCTGAGCTTTTTGACTGAAACAGATATTCCACTGATCAAGAGTTGGTTACGGAAACACATCATGAAATGTAGCAATGCATTCATGAGCTTTATTGGGCCCGCGGGAAATGCAATTTTGGCGAGAAACATTTTTATTTGGTACACCTGTACAGTCTAATGCAACCCAATACAACACTTCTGCTATAAAGTCTACTTTTATGATAAGTATAATATTCATTTTTACTGTCATAAAGGTGTTTATTCAAGTATATACTTAGCACTGAGGTCATAGTTAGTGGTGTTGATGTACTGGACTGCATTGTATTTAGAGGTGTTTCTAATTCTCAGAAACCCTCATGTATGTTAACACCAAGTAAAAGTGAGGGCTGGATGCAATCCGGTTCAACTCCTACTTTAACTATTACATCAAGAATAAGCTAATATAGTTAACTTAACATATTAACAACAATATTACCAAAAGCTATGCTTAATTATGATTTTGTGAAGTTACACTTTATGGCAGGACTGTTGGTTTTGACTGCATTACATTTTAAATATCACCTTATACTAAAGTCACTAAGTGTATTTAAACTATAATACAGAACTGTGCGTTTCCCAAAGATAATTAGCTTTAACCTTAACATAATCATATTAGAGTAGCATAATAAAAACTAATTTATCAGGCTCTAATGTCCTCTAAAATACTATTTTTTTGGACTGCATTAGATCGTAGATGTGTACTTAATATAATGGTCACTACATTTATGTGAACATAACAGTGATATAGAACAGTTTGTTTCCCAACAGGATTCTTTCAACCAGGAGAATATAACTCCATTATAGTAGAACAATCAAAACTTCCGTATTTAATTGGTCTTACATTATTGTTTTTATTACCCTAATGATAATTATAATTGACATAATGTCCATAGGTCTATTTTTAAAATTGCTTTCCTGCTGCACATATGTTATATAGCGCAAAATAGGTCAATGTAAGTGTATTGTTCAGCTCTGTAGGGGGGCTCACTGCCTAAACGCTGTTGTTGTTATGGAAGTCAGTGGTGGTGGTAGAGACGTTCAACAAGTGCCAGAGCAGAATGAAGGGCGGAAGAGGGTACAGGGTAGGAGGAGCAGGGTTCATGGGCCAGCAGATGTTTCAGCTTTTGGGTTTTGGCTAGAAAAGGGCAATTAAGAGCTGCTCTTAATGAGGCTGGCAGCCACCCCATAAACTGTCTGGTTCGGTGAAAGAGCTGCTCATTAGACGGAGCTGCCCAGAAAAACGCCCGCCTCCTCCCCCTCACCCGCAGCACCCATTGCCTCCACTCTTACTAAAACAGGAAGTAATGGATCAGACATTTGAAAAATTGTATGCTAGCATTGAACAAAGTTACTATTTTATGTCTGGCTTCACTAACAGATCCTGCATGTGTGTGTGTGTGTGTGTACGTGTTTGCTTGAATGTGTGTCCTTGTGTGTCGGCATGTTTGTTGTGCTGAGTGTGGTAATGATGCACATTTTCCATGAGGTAGGTTGCTGTGTACCCTGCAGCATTAAACAGAACATCACTGATGAGAATGACAACATTAAAATACCAAAACGACCAAAATAGACCCCGGTATGATCCGCAGATCTTGTTTTTCCCACCATAGTTTATGTGCACCATAAACTTTTAATTTATCCGTCAAAGAGCTTGATGCAGAGCCGGAAATCTAGAGTTGTTGGCTTTCTACGGCACAAATGCTGGGAATCACGATCAAACATAAATTCAGTTGGTGATTTTCTTAATTTATCGATCTCTGGTCACCACCACGCTTCCTAGTAAAGTGCAGAGACTTGCAAACTGGTGGAAAGTAACCGAATCAATGTACTTAAGTACTGAACTTTAAGTACAATGTGACTTCATTTCCCGCTACTGAACATTTGTGCTCTAACACTCAAAGGGACCATTTTCGGCGATTTTGCTTTCAATAGTCAGCACATTCTTAAAGCATGACTTTACCTTTTAAAGGAGTATTTTAAAGTATGGTATACTACTTTTATTTAATTTTAAAGGTTCTGGAAACTGAGGGATTCTCCACTCTCACGCTATGTGGCGTCTTCTTTCCCCGCACCTGTCTGGCACAGCGTTCCTATTGAGTCTTGACAAAACTAGGTCATTCGCAAAGCTCTCCCTGGACACGAGCACTGGAAAGAAAATAAACGGGGATGTGAATGGAGCTCCACTGGAGGTGGCCCAGCTTCCTGCCAGGGCCACAGAGGGATGCTGAGAGGAAGGTTAAGATAATGCAAAGTTGTGATAACGTATGGCCGTTTCTGCTTTTTTTCCTATAGCTGTGGAGATAATCGTGCTCTGATATCTAAAACTGTTCCATATTTTGTGTGTGATGTGGCTCTCTGAGTTTCCTCCTGGTGCGTTCAATAAAATGTCTGTCGTCTTATAAATCATACAGGAATTCCTTATCCCATATCTCTTTCATAACTCCCCTCCCCCACCCCTTTTGTCTTTATATCCTTGCAAGCAGACTCCCGGATGATGTCTGATAGCAATTAGCCTTCAAAACACTTTATAAACAAGTCAGTCACAATACGTATGATCTATTGTTCGTATCACACTGAAGCATAAAACAAGTTTGCGGCACACATGCTGTTGTCATCACCACTAAGACAGGGCTTCTAGAAATATCTGGTGGAAACCAGCCGAGCAGGAAGTGAGTATGAAAAAGCTCAGATGAGAGACAGGAAATCAGGTGACTAGAGTTTTATTGTTTTTTTCCCCCCTCATAGTGTTATGGTGGAAAAAGGTTCTGGCTTAGTTAGGGTATAAGCTCCAGACAAAATGGCACAAAAATGCTCACACCTGAACGAGCCATATTTCTCTCTATACTGAAATGTTGAGTCCATATAGTTATGGAATCGATCCCTGCCCCCACATCGTCCCTTCACTATGAGCCTGAGGCGTATGTCTGCCAGATGTCCAGAGAGGGGGGGGTATGAAAGGGCTGAAGAGTGCCAGAGGTGTCTTATATCGGAGGAATTATTACCCTAATGATATAACATAACACATGCCGTCAGTCCCTCCAGGAGAAACAAACCCCGATCTATATTAAAGCCACGTCTCTTTCATTTAACTGACCTTTTTTGGGAAAGCAGGAGGAGGAAGATGATGACGAGGATTTTCCTTTTCCATCCCGGACTTATACACCGCCAGTCTGTACCTGAAAGTACAAAAAGATCACATCACTATCTTGTTTTCCACACGCAAAGTAGTATTCTCAACGATATTTCACTATATTTCACAAAACCATTTACCATCATGTAATTTACCATACATGACGCTGCTTTAGGTCTTTGAGAGCGAGTGCAGATATTATTTTTGTACTTGAGAACTATATGGCACAGGTGTTTGTCCAACGCTTTAAAGTCAAAACTGCTCCACCAATTGAAAATCTGCTCAAAGATTGTAGGTTAACCCTGCTATGAGAAACTCACATGAATCAGCCTACCATAATAACATATTGGGGATAGCCAACAACATTGTCTCTGACCCAAACCCTGTTCTAAACAGTTCATGTGAATTTTTACCATCAAAACGGAGATACAGGGTCGCGCGATTTATATAGGTCAGATTGAAGGCATTTGTTTGTGCACTAGTCAATCGTTAAATGAAAAACCAAGTTAATTCCCAGCTCAAATGTATGTTAAATGGTATTGAACAGATTGTGTTGTGATTGTAATGTTCTGTTTTCTTTTATCTAGTCTATATTATGGCAAATGCAGCCGCTGCAATGCAAGAAACATGTCAGACTTGATCTGACATATAGTATACCAATGTGGTAATACAGTGAGTAAAGAAAAAAACCCATTGTAAGTACTTAAATTGCTAGTGCAAGTATTAGAAGAGTAGATGTGTTTGTATAGCGAGTGTTACAATCTATACAATACAATTAAATGAAATACCCATTAGTAATGTAGCAAGATATTATGGCTTTTAAACTGAACTGAGTGATTACTTGAGTATCATTTCAGCTCCACTGAGGTGAACATTTACTTTTAGGTCAGAGCCCCAAGCTTGTATGTTCTTACTTTAAAAGATACCTTTGTGGCCTCTTTGCTTTAAATAGATGGACAGGACAGATAGTACATGCAGCAAATGGTCCTGGGTTTGATTTGAACCAGGCTGGTTGAGAAAGGACTTAACCTCCGTACATGGGGCGCTCGGGTAGCTCACCTGGCTCAGAAAGCTCATCATTTCATTCTAGGGTTTGTCTGATAATTGACCAATGGGCTCGGTAAAAGCCTCCATAATTCCTGCCTACATCCCTGCTTATTTAGCTAACACAAGCTGAAAAGCTCACTGATGCAATTCAATAAAAGACATCTGAAATCTATCCTTGAGCTCGTGTAGGTTGTTGTAAACCATATACATGTAGGGAAACTTGATCCACTGACTTGACTAGAGTTATACCATGTAACACACATGTATACAGACCCTAGTAGATGGATATCTAGCCCTCAGCCCCTAGAGCATTTCAGTGAATAGATGAGGAGGAGGGTAGACAGTACCTGACATTTACTTAGTACCACAGGATAGACAGGCCATTGTCTTTGCTGAAATGAGAAACTCTGCCGCAGAAGGGCGAACGGGGGAGAAAGAGGGTGGTGTCAGACAACCTGATATCAATCTAATGAAATAATAGCGAGCGCTCTGATGTGGATATCTGGGATATCTAGACTTTTTACCCCATTGATAAAGGTCTTTCTCGACCTTGGGAAGCCTAGAGACACAAAGAGGGTGAAACAGTGAACTGAGGCGGTGAACTCTTGTGCACAAACTCACTTTCACTGCCTCGAAAAAAGCAGATGACACATGTCAAATAAAGAAAACACAAAATACTCTGAACCTGAAACTTCTGTAGATGTGACCGCAGGAAGCGCTTTGATAGGCTGACTGAAGTGGCACTGATGAATATCACGGGCCAGACTCTGGGACAGTTTTATGCCACAGGCCGTAAGGCTGTCAATCTCCTGAGCTCACCACTAACATATGTTTATAATGCACTGTTCAACTGTACATCTGTTTATCCTACACATGTATTATTCATTACAGTATGCAGTATGTGTTCTATCGTACAGAAATGTATTTTATATTCCGTTTTATCTTATTCTTATTTACCTATACCTGCATTTCACTACTATATATTTATTATCTTTATATTCTATAGAAACAAAACCTACTATCTGTCACTTGCACCATTTTATATTGCACTATTTATTTTTATTTCATGTCATAAGTATTTCGTATGTTGCACTGTTGGCAGAGCCTGGGAATTTCATTGCCAACAACAACTCTATTTTACATATGACAATATAACCTTTGAGTCTTTGAATATAAATACATCTCTCCCTGGGAGTTGTTTTTCTGATTGTACGATGAAAGCTAATATAGTGGTTAACAGCCAGATAGAGAGAGGGAGGGATAGAGCGCATATGGCAGGCAGAGACACATTAATGTAAAGCCAACAGCACAAGCTGTCCTCCTGATCTGTCCCTGCCGTGTCAAAAGACTGGATTACTTTCCCGCGTCTCTGCAATCGGCCTGACCAATGGGCTTCTACAAAAACAGCTCAAACCACTCAGCATCCATCAGAGAGAAAGAGGAAGGGAAAGAAGAAGTGGAGAGCTGGTGAAAGGAAGTGAGACTGAGGCCAACGAAACATCTGCTCTAGATCCTTTTTAGTGGAGTCCGTCCCCTTCTCGCGGAGCGTTTTGTTTGTCCTTGGGTCAGGAAGACAAGCCAAACACACAAAGAGACGCTCACAGATGTGTGTGCGCACAGAGAGAAGCTAATAAGTCAATAGGACACATCACCATATCTTATTGGGCCTTGTCTTAGCCGCTCGTTGGGGGGAATAACGAACGGGATTGACACAAATCAATGTACTTTTCACTGGTGGGGGTGCAAGGAGCGAGCCAAAGAGCCCGTAAAGAACAAAGGAACAAAAAGGAGGAGAAAAAAGGAGGGAAGAGGAGAATGAAAAGCCCCCTTCTGACTCGCAGTGACCCACATACATTTGCCCAGCTTTTCTGGGGCTCTCTCTCTCTTGGCAACCGCCAGCCTCTGTGAAAGAATCCCAGCGTTCAGCCAAAGGCAAAGCCCATGTGAGGGGAGGGAGGGGAGGATGGCAGAAAGAGAGAGGGAGGTGTGGACGGGTGGACACCAGACCCCTCCTCCTCCTCCTCCTCCTCCTCCTCCTCCTCCTCCTGAAGCCTGTTGCTCCTGACGACCACTGCTCAATGGATTCCTCCAAATCCAAGAGGCGAACACGCACAGCATGCAGGGCAGGGTATTAAGATCCTAATTCAAATAACAAGTACTGACACAACAATATCAAAACACTCTGCTGTGTTATAAATCTTACTTGAGTAAATGTACATGAGTAATACCAGGAAAATGTAATAAAGTATTCAAGATAACTTTTATTTAGCAGCAAAATACCGGTTGAGATTGATTTATGATTGATGTTTTATTGTATGTTGCATTATTAGGTTATTAAATCTGATGTATTAATGCATAAGCAGCATTATAGCTGCTTAGGCATAAAGTTTTGTGAAGCCGCCATTTTATTTGCTCACATTAGCATTATTAGCATTAGCATAGCGCACCAACGGAGAGAGACTAACTTATGGCAACACAAAATAAAACGTGGGAGCGGTGGAGTGATGAGGAGGTGTCGGCGTTTCTGGCGATTTACCCGGGACATCGGGTGGCGATTTACTGCCACCCGAAGTCCCGGAGTCCCCGTGAAGTTGTTTGCGGCCTGCAGTAAACCCAAAACAGAAGAAGAAGAAGTGAAGTCAGCGGCTTAATTTGCGTAATCCTCCCTCAGGGACTTATTCCGGTGTGAACACGATTTACTAGGACAGTTCCGGGACTAAAGAGTTCGGCGGGACTAAGTACTGGGAACTAAGTACGGCAAAGTACTTGGTGTGAAAGCGGCTATTATATGAATATAGGTAAATAACTTTACAGTACTAGCACTTTTTCGGATGAATGACCACAATATAGTGACTAGTTAAAGTGTCTATTTTGTGAACTTGTGTTCCAACAACAACCCTGACTGCGCCCGAGTCACTTCTCGCAAGCGTTTTTGTGACAAAATGCAGTTTGGGGACCAGACGTACTTATTGGGGATTCCTCCTGGTGAGAGTGTGACCCCATGTTGTCGGCCAGTGATGGAATCTGAAAACCCACAACGACTTCAAGACTCCCGATTACAAGACATAAAGCTGTGTAGTGTAAACAGTAAATCAATCTCAAGACTTTGAAATCGTGTAGGGTGACCTTTGCTGAAGGGTTCACAAGCCAAAATCGCAGGAAACCACTAGCCAAATTATCTTTGGGTTGAATCTGATTCTAGCAATTAAAGGTGTCTCATAAATTTGGTACAACGTGTCCCTCTGTATGGTGATGGGAGTAGAAAAAAATACTTATGAAGTTGAAATACGTAAGTGCATAAATGTTCTGACAGGATCAATGGCAAAGCGCTGATCTCTGCCGAACTGTAGACTGGTGTAAGAGCAGAAATTGGACATTCATCATTAGGTTTTATAAATATTTAACACTTCCTATGAACATTTCTACACTTCACCTTCATTTGATCCAAGAATAAGATGAAAAAAAATAGGATGATTTTGGCACACTGGCTTTCTTGGTGCAGAGCAGCAGCTGCGACCGGGGAACAAACTGAAAGAGACCAGTAGAAGGTTTTAATGGGCCGTTTGATTGGGGTGTGCAGACTTGTAGCCTAATGATGGATGAATGCAGAGCCTTCTAAGCGACAGTGACATAATCAGAGAGCTGTAGGTCAGCTAGTGACAGCTGAGTGGCTGTGGCCGAGCGGGAGAAAGAGCCCTTTCAGCCCCAACGCTCACGGACGCCGATCCAAGTTCATTAGCAGTCAGAGTGGCTACAGGGCCTGCTGCAGGCTTCTCCACAGCTACACATTAAACACACACACACATGTATCAGCATGCAAAGACACACTGAACATCACATAACAGGCACTTTTTTCTTCTTAAAGTGAATCCGTTTTTGTTCTTAATGGTCCAAGGTTGTTATTTTTCTCCCCTTCGCTCGCCTTTTTAATGGCTCTGGCGAAGCGTTTTATCTATAAACAATAAAAGGTTGGGGCTAAAACATTTTTCTCTGGTTTGGCCCCTTCACTACTAATCATCTATACACTCTCCCCTCTTTTCCTGCCATTAAGCTGCGATGGAGCCAAACCCGCAGCCCAGCCAAAGAACCTGATAGTCGTGGAACCCATGCAGCTCTCCCCCCACCTTGGAATGCATTTCTGCTGCGCTGCACTTTTCACCATCCAGCAGGGAATGGATGCAAGCACCCCCCCAAAAACCACCAGCACCCACCCACCGACTCAGACACAAACACACCACCACTCGCTTTTGAGAAATTGGCCTCTAAACTTTGACAGGCCTACAGTACGTGCCTCCAAAGCTGACTTACACCCAGTCGTGGAAAGTAACGAAGTACATTTATTCAATTTACACTACTGCACTACTCATACTTCACTACAAGAGAGAGGGAATGTTGTACTGCCTGCTCAGCCACATCTATCCGACAGCTGTAATTACCAGTTATTTGTATGAGGAACTGAAACCGGCATGATGATCATGTGAAACACAACATATTGTTAAAGATTAAACTAGTGGTTTCCAACCGTTTTGGTTTGTGGCTTTTAACAAATAAAAGTTATATTTAGTTGTTCAAGCAGTTCCATCAAAAAGACAAGATAAGACAAACACATACATTCAAATGTATGTTGCATACCTTTCTTTTTCCTACTTATTGGTTGATGACCCTTCTGATTTATATTGTGACCCTTTATATGGGCCTTACACCATAGTTTGGGAACCACTAGACTAGATTACCTGTATAAGAGTAGTAGAAACTAGTTTAAACTTATGTAAGTAAAGTAATGTGCCACAAACCATGCATCATCATTACTACAAAAACTACTAATGTCATGTATGATACATAAATCACAGGTTGCATTTTAGTACAAAAGGTGTACTTTTCACATCTAAAACGTTAAGTACGGTTTGCTTAACTATCCACCTTTATTTAAGTAGGACTTTTACTCGAAGCAAGTATCTTCACATTGTTTAATTGTTCCTTTTACTTAAATCTCAAGGTTCAATAGTGCACAATACCCACACATACAAAGAGCCACAAACACTCACAGCCTTCTCCTCATAAATGACCACAACTGAACAGAGACAGATTCCTTCCCCATCACACTTTTCAGATTCCCCAGACCGCAGCAGCGCTCATGGAGAAAAACGAAAGTTTTGGCCAGACACCGGTTCTGGCCGTCCACGCTCAGCATGTGATCTTGTGTTTCAAAGTCAACACAACGGGAACACTTCACCTACAGCCCACACACTCTCCCCCCAAATACAGCATATCCTCTCGCTGTATCTTTCACCCCCACATTTGATTTATCCCTCCATATATACACTGTAGTCAACTCACTTCTTCCATCCTCCGCCTACGAAACATGCCGACCTCACATCTCTCTGTGAGTGGGCCTACAAACATGTACAGTAATTAGGTTAGCAGTAGAGGTGTTTGTACTGAGAATATCTCCATTGTTGAGCTTAGAGATAAAAAAAGAGAAAGCAGCGAGTGAAAAGAAAAGGGGAGGCTGAATAGGATAAAAGGAAACAAGATGAGAGGAAGAAAAGCAAAGATATGAAGAAAGAGAAGGAAACAGGGGAGATAAGTGTGACCTGCATCCTGACAGTGATGTGGGAACTATTCTACTGCCCCCTCCTGGTGTACAACACAATCCTCCCAACAATACACACCTCTTTCCCACACTGCAGTGACACCAGGCTTTCCTTCATTCACTCTCTCTGTGATGACTCAAATTATACACCGCACTAGTACTGTAATTACATAGACGCTAATGTGTATACTTTACATAAAAGGACAACTCGCCCACGCTCAGGTTGAGTCGGAGGAGCTGCAGTGTCCCCCCGTGTGACGATGACACCCTGCCACTATATACTCTTCACATGTACTCGCCTGCAGTTCAGCAGATTATATCATAAAGACATTAACTAGGTTATGACCTGATTATACGTTGCAATGAATGTAGAGGCACAGAAAAAAGACACCTGATCTACCTGAGACTGCTCCTGCGCCCTGGGGACTGCCATTGTGCCACGGTTGTGTGTGTATCGTGCTGCCATTGAAGTGTCTGTCTTGTATGTAAATATGTGAGAATAATACATAGTGGTGTATGCTAGACAGCGTATATTTTAAATGACTTATATTATATTTAGGATTACCACTGGGCATTGAATCTGCTATTCAAGAAAACTCTTTGTTTATCCAAACCTGAACTTCGCAAAATCTTATACCTTTTACTTTTGGCAGAACCAAACAATATTTATACATGTCCTAAGTCTTTAGATCCATGAGTAATATTCTGGATATTTGGCATAGAGCTAATCAAACTGTTACTTAGCCATAGCCGGTCAGCAAACCTTCAACTGTTCACTTTGAATAGTTCAAGTTTTAGCTGCAGGATAGTGATGTAGCTATAGAGCAGGGGTGCCCAATACGTCGATCGCGATCGACCGGTCGATCGCAACGGTGGTGTGGGACTGGGTAGATCGCATGGCATTGAATAAAAAAATAAAAAAAGTTAGCCTATCATCCATCCTTACTATGGCATTTGCCACTTGATTGACGTACAGGTAAGCCATCTGAGATATTTTCTAACACGCAGTTCACCACGCATGCACGGTCAACCGCGCCAGCTGCAAATCACCGGCGAGCTGATTACCTAGTTAGCCTTCCAATTTATACAATTCTACTAAAGAAAGGGTATAAAATTGACGCAATGACCAAAAATGTACTGAGTTGTATTGTGCCATACGGGTTCATGCAGTTATGCAAGGTACACCAACATAAGGTATACTCAGTATATATATAAATAAATATATGTTTAGCATTTTTAATGTAGGTAGATAATTTTGACTTGGTCATTTTAAAAGTAGCTCCCAAGCTGAAAAAGTGTGGGCGCCCCTGCTATAGAGAAAGCAATGTAGCCAAACACTTTGGTGAAATATTTGTTCAACTATAGACACTCTTACTGCTCAGAGGTTTAGCTTCATGCTGGTCTCCTGCTAAATGTGAATGTTAACTAGCTAACATTAGCATGGTAGCATGGAAGAAGTGGTGGTGCTATCAAAGTCTTACAACAAACTAATAATGAAATCCTAGTAAATATGTGTATGATTATGAGTGTGCACTGCTCTTTATCTGAGGTAGAAAGGTCAACCATGTCAGATTGCCAAACCGATCAGTTAGTCATCATCAGTGTAGCCTTCAGTCATGCAAAACCAAAACATGCCAATTGAAAACGCATCCGATAAAGCATTGTTATATCTTTGCCAAGATGCCATACATCTTGGCATGAGAACAAACTGGGTTGGGAGCCGAAACTCAGTTTAAAATTAAAATCAGAAATCCGAATGCTATGTATCAGATACCTGTGGAATACAATAGTTTGGAGTTCGCTTGTTGTCTCTTAAACAAATAGACATTGTCACAGTTTCTGCACTGAACATCGCCGTGCAAACTTAGTTTTTGTTAGCTTAAATCACTATGGGAAGATTAATAAGATAGGCGAGTCTGGGTAAGGAGTATGCCATTGACAGGTTTTCTTTCTTTTGAGCAATGACCCAATAGAGCACCAAGCTGATTGTATTTACTGGCCCTTCATATGTTGGACACTGTGTTACAGTTCAGGGAATGGCAAAATCATAAACAGAGTTGAATAATATTATTTAAGAGCAACCAAATCAAGCTGAATTGAACTTAGAAACTCTAGGTAGTGATTATGAATAAATACGGTTTGTGTAAAAGTTTTTATAAACACAAGAAAGCAGAATCGTACTTCCCCAGCTCAGATAAAAAGCAGAGCAGTTACTTCATTTTAACCTTTCAATAAGAACCGGGATTGTCTCCCATGCAGTGGATCATTACCAACAGAAGACCCCTGTCTTTTACTCTGGTGCCACCCTCAGGCCAGGCATTACATGTGTTGCCCTACGATTAATAACAATCTAACTTAAAATAAGGTTGTTGTTTATATTTCTTATCTTACTAACTATTACATCTGGTGTGTAGCGAAAATCAACAACCCCAGAGGGCCTGAACATGACTTTACAGTTTTTGACTCAAAACCCAGAAGCTTTTTTAGATTTTTAATGTAAAGTGTTTTCGTCTAAGTAGGTGTACGTTAAAGGTGCCGATGTTGGTGTGCTTATTTAAACAAGTGTGTGAGCTTCCTCTGCTTTTCCTATGGGCCCATAAGCACTGTGGATTGAGCAGGTTATGAGCTCTGGCTGCAGTCTGGGAACATAATGGTTTCATTGACTCAATCACAAGCTCTGACCTGCCAGCTTTGTGAGCAAGCTGCGGAGTGAGCATTATTGTAAAAAGGGTTTTAAAACCGCTATTAAGCCACATTAGGGTGTGTGTGCGAGTGTGTGTGGTGATGTGGGATCTGTACAGGAGGGTAGTTTGTACACCTTCTCTAAACAAAATATACAGTGGAAAAAGTGTGGAATACATTGTGGGGTAATTTACTTTTCTTATAAAACCAGGACAAAAGACTATTTAGCTTACAGGCTTAAAGGAAAAATAAACGATTTAAACACAGTTTTAATCACAGCTGATGTAACTCTCGGAGCTATGCAGATCCCTGTAATGCATCTTAATGTATTGATTGATGCAGCATGGTCACATGTTGGGTGTGTTTGTATATATAAAGTCTATAGAGTGCCACAGTGACGCGTCCTAAAACCCGGAAGTAAGTTAGCATTTTACCACTTCCGGTTCCTTCGCCAAAAAGCAATGCAATTTCTCCATAGGGTTTTGGAAAATAGCTGGAAATAAGGTCTGTGGTTGAGACACATTGAAGAGACAGATCACGTTTTGTTCTACGACATTAAATACATCAGCATTGACCCCACTGGTGATTCTTGAAGAGTTGACGTGTCTGAAAAACGATGGTTGTCAACATGTGGCTGAATAGGACTACAGAAGTTGTCGAGGCCGTTGTACGTCATTACGCCGAACACGTAAATACTCCCGCTAAGTTTGTTTTTCCCCGTGTTCTGCTTGAAAGCAAGTACCTGCCTCCTGCAAACTGTTCAAACAAACGCTTCAACTCGTACACTTTTGAATCTGTAGTTTTGAATATGGATCTTAAGTTGGCGTGACGTTGAAGCAGCGACCTTGCTGTAGTTCGTTTGTAGCATAACGTTAGCATTTTGCTTTTGGCGACTAGATTTATGATTCGAAAATTATAAAAGTAGGGTAGACATGTGAATATTATCCGGCTGAACAAAACGTGATCCGTCTCTTACATGTGTGTCAACCACAGACCTTATTTCCAGCTATTTTCCAAAATCCTATGGAGAATTGCATTGCGTTTTTGTCGAAGGAACCGGAAGGAGTTTACTTCCGGGTTTTAGGACGCGTCACTGTGGCACTCTATGGTACGATGTGTATAAGCATATACAGTATAAACACTGACAAGCAATTACGTTTTAATACAGGTTTGTTTAGCAAACATGTAGTAGCACGTTGTTATTAAAAAGGGGTGCAGTTTAGACAATTATAATTAAGAAAGCAAATAAATTACAATTAATTGGGTTAAAGTATTCCTCACTGCGACTTAATGTGCGCCACACCCTGACCCATCACGCAAAGAACTAGCGGTCCTTATCGAAAGCTTTGCATCATCTCACGAATTTTATTAAAGGTCGCACTTACACAAAGACAACAGCTGTGTAAAGCTGTACAAATATTTGTCAATAAGTCCATCTGGAGACTGAACTAAAATAACCTTTCTAGCCAACTAGCTGGTTAGCTAACTAGTGATTTCTTGAATGCTTAAAAACAGCTGTTTTGGCAGTTAAAGAGATGATCAAGCTAGCAACGCTAAGCAATGTAATCGCACTTCAGCTCTAAACATGAAGTACTGTATAAAATTGATTTGCCCTAGTTCAGGCAAAGAACAAGGCAAACATATACACTATGTGCACGCACACATTCTTGGTAGATTATTTAATAATAATAATAAGAAGAAGAAGAATACATGACGCTTTTCTAAAAACTCAAAGACGCTTTGACAGAGAATAAAACAAAAATGAAGAAAAATACATAAAGAGATAAACAAACGCTGTATCTCCTATTAACTTCAGAACATCAAAGAAAGATGAAATGACGGGCCTCTTTATAACTCTCGTCAGTTGTAAAATCCTTCATTGAATTATTCAAACAGCTGTTCAGTGTTTTCCATCTGATAAGCCTTCAAACTATTACCTAAATTACACTTCCTAGATCATATTTTGTAACCCCTTCACAAGTACCTGAAACAACCCATACCTACTAAAATGATTATTATTATTTGAAATGTTCTGCACACCCTGTCTCAACATTTGCCATAAAGCAGTACAAAGTCTCCTGGCAGATGCATTAATGGCCAATAAAATACATCCAATAACACATTCCTGCTAGATTACTTTGTTAGGCGAATGCCATGTTTCTTTTTTTTACCTGGGTATCACCTCAATGAAAGATAAAACCATTGTTGTCATGATAACTTTCTAGTGTTGTGGAATCCTGTCTCATAGTAGTATAAACGACTGTTTTGGTGCTCGATAAGTTTGTACTTCACAACCATAGATCTGTTAATCAAAAATCCTGGATTGTGTTTTATTGTTTCAAAGGTGCCTGAAACATTTTGTCATCACCAACATAGCACTCAGTCTGAACTCCCATAAAGGCTTATAGGTGCTAGTGATACTACGACAAAAGCCTTAACCAAATGACACACACATTAGGAGCCACAACAAAACAATGGTGACAGTAAAAAGCCCAGACAATGACCTCTGACTCATGCCGTAATACACTCATTACATGTCTAGTACAGTAGTTTATGTGTTTGAGATAATACACTCACTTATTGTTCTTCCTAGAATCAACATGAATGGGTTTGGCAGCAGGGCAAGTATTGTGTGTTGTTGACTAATAAAAGAAAATGCACATATTTCAGAACAACAAAAGGCTCCAAGATACAGTGACATGCATACATTTAGTAAAAAAAATAAATACTTCATAATAAAGAAACTGTAATTAATGGGTACACATTTTTTATATCAAGGAAAATAAATGTTTCTGATTGGCTTGCAGGTGTCAATAAAAGACGTTAAGCCTATTTAAAAACATCAAACGCTACCAATTTTAAATAAGTCACTCATATTAAAGGTTTCCAGGATGTAACTAGTTGCTTTACTAGTGGTTGAACAATCATTTACTGAAGTTTTTTAAGATAACCTACATTACTGATTACACATTTAAGTTGCCAGGTTTTCACTTTTTATTAGGTGAATGACTAATAACTTATTTTCACCAAAAAAACAATCTTTTCCTAAGCCTAACCGAGTAATTGTGTTGCTTCAAATTAACCAAGTAGTTTTGAAATGTGACATTTTAAAATGTTGTCATCGACTTGGAATCAAATCATCGGCAAAACATCCATTATCCTAAATGCTCCCATCGTACTGATTAAAGACTGGAATATCAGCGCCTTTTGACATTTGTAGCTTTTTTACATGAGAAAGAACTCATATAACATGACCACAAGATTAGCTTTCAAAACAATGCAGGGATTAAGACAACATATACCGGATGTTGTAGCTTCTACAATTGTTGTGGTCATCAAAATTGACAACAGTTATGCAAAAAAACCTCAATAATGAAAACAATGGACTTTTCCAGACTTCCAGTCAGTGAAAAGCACAAAAACTGTCATATCAGGTAATGCTAGAAATGAAATACAAACACACATGCACACACAGTACAGACACACTGACTCAGACAGATGCATGACCCAAACAGTCAGGTTGGTTGTTTCAGATAACCGTCTTCCCGCCCTTCCCTCTGCCTTATCTGCTCAGACAGGCCCTTGACCTACCATCTTCCTTTTTAACAGCCCTTAACATTTCACATCTGCTCCGACAAACTCTCATAAACGCTATCAAATGCTTTACATATCAAAGCCAATCACCTGCCGTTGGTCTGAATAAACAAGTCATGAAGACTTTGTCCTGGGTAAGCAACAGTGAATAGGGGTTAAAGTAGACCAAACCAAGTGCCAGGAAAAATCAGGGGAAAGTCCCTTTAACCCGCTCAAACAAATCAATCAACCTTTATTTAGTTGACTGTTCTACGTGTGTGTTAAATATTAAACAAGGCAAAGAACTACTTGATCTTATCGAAGCCAAAATGTATTTTGAGTTGCATAAATTCCTTGTCATACTATACAAGTGCATATCAATTTCTGAGGAATTTATCGACTTCATACAAGTGAGCACATGTGAATTTCTTTAGATGATATTGAGACTTTGGAATTAGTTTACAGAGGCTCTCAACTGTCCCCAATGACGGGGCCACACACCAAAAATGCATCAGACTGCGATCATTGCAGGGTTTCCCAGGTTTAGAGGGGTCCAGATGGGCCGGGGGACGCTCAGATGGGCCACATTCTTTAGAAAACTTAAACCTGCCACCACATTTTTTCAGATATGGGTGGTCTGCCAGTGTAATGTGGGATGTAGAAAGGCACCAACTGTCGGTGAGAGGGATGAGCAGACATCTAAGGGCTTTGGGAGTGTGGTGGAAAGTGACCCGCGGTCCAGTCTGGTCCAGTCTGTCACCCTCAGTAGCCCCGACTCGCAGAGATCGCAGGTGCACTGACACAGATCGGCCTCACGCCGTCCCGGAGGACCGGCGCACGTACGCTCACATTCCCAGCATCCCAGATTCCCCAGTCAAGGTCACATTGTGGCACCTTCTGGACAGGACCACGAGGGAGGAAGGGTAGGGGCAGTTGGGAGTGTGTGTGTGTGTGTGTGTGTGTGTGTGTGTGTGTGTGTGTGTGTGTGTGTGTGTGTGTGTGTGTGTGTGTGTGTGTGTGTGTGTGTGTGTGTGTGTGTGTGTGTGTGTGTGTGTGTATGTATGTACCCCTAACCCTGTGATCCCGTCACCTCTGTGACACCAGTCTGGCTCTGTCCTTCAACAGTAACAGAGGACCATCCATGTCTTCATCCAAGGTCCAATAATGTAAAATGAGTAAAACTACTATTTATCTATTTTCCATGTCCATCGATAGTTGTAGTTTGCTGTAATTGTTCCTCCTGTTAATCAATTTCTATCAAAACTTTAGCAAAAAAATGGGAATTTAAATCCGAAGTTCTCATTCTGTTTTTGAAAACAACGAATTAACTTGAGGCTTTTAGTAGACTAGAATTATTCAAATCAAATCAAATCTTCAAGACAATGGTACCTAGCGTACCATGCTGCGAATGGATCTGGCCTTCCTACATCCAGGACATGGTTAAACTGTACACCCCAGCACGTGCACTCCGCTCTGCATCAGCCAAACGGCTCGCTGCACCAGCACTGCGAGGGGGACCCAAGTTCCCATCAGCAAAAACACGTCGGTTTGCTATCCTGGCTCCAAAATGGTGGAATGAGCTCCCCATTGACATCAGGACAGCAGAAAGCATACACATCTTCCGGCGCAGACTGAAAACTCATCTCTTTCGACTCCACTTCGAACAATAAAATTACTAACAAAGAATGACTAACAGAGCACTTATATACTAATAAAGGACTGGCTTATCTAAAGCCAGTTGAGTAGCACTTGAAATGTTTTGGCTCTATGAAACCTGATGTACTTATATGATTCTGTTTTCTTCAAGTTTGTATCTTCTTGGTCGAATGCACTTATTGTAAGTCGCTTTGGATAAAAGCGTCAGCTAAATGCAATGTAATGTAATCTTCCAAGTTAACTCACTTTAACATGTTAATTCATTACATATTTACTTTTCTGAGCTGTAGTGGTTGGGTCGTACCACAAAGTCACAAAGTAACTTTAAAGATTATACACAGGAAATCTGACTTGTTTTCAAATGTAAAAATGATTAGAAAACACAAGCTAGTCACCATACTGCTATCATAGCTTTCTCTTCTTTTGTTCCATTAATTAAATTAGATTTTTAAACAAAATAAATATTATTTTTTATTTGTTTCACTTAGACTTTTTTGAAGTCCTGATTATATTTAATTGTTAAGGAGAAGGATCGGAAAAACTGGAAACAACTGAGGCCAATACGGATCTGAACTCACTGCTGTCGGCTTTCACTAAAAGTTTATATTCCACAGAAGCTCCACTGAATGTTTTTATTTCTTTCAATCTAAATGAATGGCTTCTATGTAATTTGCATCACCACTAGGTCCTGCTGGTTTTCACAGTCATTGTCTAGACCTGCTAATGTTGGCTCGATGTGAGCCTGACCAAGTGGTTTTTCAGGGAAATTAAAGAATGAGGTCAGTGATGAACTCGCAGACAATGAGACAGACCTGCTTACTCATCCAACCATTGGGCAGCCATTCACACACTCACTGCTGCTGCTGGTGAAACCCCCAAAACCTGCAATACCAGTTTGCACAGCCTATTTATCCACCTCTGTCACTTGTCAAAGTTGGTGTGTGTGTGTGTGTGTGTGTGTGTGTGTGTGTGTGTGTGTATGTGTGTATGTGTGTGCGTGCGTCTGTGTGTGTGTGTGAGCATGCCTGCTAGCTTGTGTGATTGACATGTCAGAACAGCCCAAGCAAACATTAAAGCAGGCTTGTGAGCGCTAATGAAAGGTTGAAGGGTGTGTGTTTGTGTGTGTGCCGTAGATATCAATCACTAAATGCAAAGCATGCTGACTCACACAGGTCGAAAGCAGCTCAGTTGAGACAAAGGGGAGCCCTCAGGTGAGTTCCCACTGTTACATCACAATGGATGTGAACTCTGAGTACCGTCTGGCCACTGGCTCTCAGCCAATCACTGAGCTGGATTGAGGGAAGGGCCTGCCAAGATGATGGATAGGGATTAAAGACTATTAGGAACTGGCATCAATTTAGAAAGAAAAAAAAACACTGCATACACGCTCACCTAACAGGTCGGATCATGCCTCTGCTTTTCTTTCTGCAGCTAGCTCTGGGCTTTTTGTGACATTTTCCAGTCGTAATGCACCGCATGAGAGGAAGTGTTACAGACAAAATGTCCTAAGTATTAAAACAGGCTTTTAATGATTTACTGGCAGCAGCAAAAGTAAAAAGTTTCCTTATCTTTTAGTATGTTTTACGTATAATATGTCAACCTAACTTTTAAAGTTATAACGTTTAGATTTTAAGTGTGCAATGCAGCCATGGCATACCTAGGATATGGAAAACTTTTTAAAAAATTACGGTTTTAAGATGACTTATTGTGCAATTGGTAGCAAGAGCAGAGGAAATACTTACAAGAAGTTATAATTTCTTAAATCTATCAATCAGATGTTTTACTCGTCTCTTGTGTAACAAATGTAATGAAACTGCGGGTATAGGTTGCTTCATGACAGTAACCAAAAAAAGAATATCACCTGACGACAATTATACTTAACTTTAAGAGATATAAGATACTAATTGGTTTAGCTATAATATTGTGTTGTCTTTTGTCAACAATATCATATCAATATTGTCAGAGTCAGTGTTTAATGACGTCAGTCCTTTATCATGTCATGGAAAATAGGTTTCTGACAAACATATATAAATAGTTTTTCTATAGTTCAACTAAACTACAGAACATTTATATAGTCTACTAAATACAGGCATGTTGGCATGGCTATAGACTTTTCCTTTTGTTCTGATATACATGTTTATGACAGGCGTGCTTGGTGAGATGAATCAGTTAATACAAATGTGACCACTTATTGCAGATTAAAGTGGACAATAAAACATATGTGTTGATGGTGCTTAAAAATATTATTAATGAGTAGAGAAACATTGTGATTATAAAATGTGCAACTATATTTGTTATAGTTGCACATTTTTCTTTGTTTCAGTAGTGTTGGTTGAAGGGACTATTATACAGAATGATTCAGTGTCTTTTCTACTTCTAGTACAGAGTACAGAGTACAGAGTACAGACATGAGAGTATACATTATAGTCTATTCCTGCATTGGTATTGATCTGTACTCCTTTCAGGACTTTTACACAAACACCTGAGCTGTGACCCCGGCCGTTTCTCATAATTACACAATAATAATTGTGTTACAACAGTTGGAAACTGTTCCTGTCACACTCAAAACCACTCCTATCAAGCAACTTGTGCTGAAGTCACCTGCGAGCAATCACTCATCTCCCTTCTCCTATTCCATGAAACACACACCTTAACACACACTTCTGAACACACCACGTCCACAGAGGAGCTATTCTATCACCAGACGCTGGCGTGCAAAGCTGCAACACAGGACTATTTTCATAATGACAAGAGAGATTTGTAGAAAGGGGGAGGGTTGTTGTGGGGAGCAGACATGATGTAAAATAACTTAACTGCTTCATAAAGTGCAAAAGGGGAGAAGGGAGGCGGTGGAGGAGGGGGTGAGAGGAAGGAGAAGCTCCCATGAGGCCCGCAGTCGGACTACACAAACCACGCTGAGCTCTGTGCCAACAGATGTTGTTTTTGTTGCTGCCAAATTACGCTTATTTGCTACTCGACCCTTTTTGTAGACAGGAAACATGTCCAACCACGCATTTTAATGCAACCATTTATAAATATTTGAAAAAGCAACATGAGAGCTTGTGGGATTACTCTGGACAACTTCATCAGCAACTGGAGATGGCTTTATAAAATACATTTAACTAATATTATTTATATTTTCTTGAACATACAGAGTTTAATATGAATACATATTTGATAAGTCTACCACTTGGACTAGAACTGATAAATGATTATTTTTATGATGATTTGTTGAATTTACGATAATGTGAATGAAAGGAAAATCACTATATTCTCTTTTTTAAGAAGCTGTGACTATCTAGTTTGCTCATTTTTTTCTAGTTTGGTAAATCTCAAAAAATGAAAAATAAATGAATCAAGTATCAAAATCTTTATTCAAGACAATTTATTTCACAAGATGGCTTTAATCAGTTTTTCTTTTCCATGTATTATTTTTCTTTACATATTTAGTTTTTTCAATCTTAGAATTGTGTTCTACTTTTTGTTTTGTGTTCTCTAATAAATGCAGTTTTGAATCCCCATTGCTCTTACTTAAAGTATATAAATAAAGTTATCATATTAACAGTTACGGTTTTCTGTTGATCGACAACAATTATTTGTTGCAGATCTAACTACAACTAATCTTATTTATTTTACATTATACTGCCTATTAAAATGAAACCTTCTACTTTACAATTCAAGAACAAAGTAAAATGGTCTTTAGTGGTTTATCTTCACCTATAGGAGTTGATCAAACAGAGCATTTTACCCCAAATGAAGACGTCTGCCTCTGTGATGAACATCTTGCCGGCTACAGTAGAGCTCTCCATCTGTGAGGAGATGAAACCAGGCAGCTCACAGGTGGCTCTCTGCACAGTTCAGAGGTTGCCCACAGCTTAATGTTGGAAATATCAGCTGTCAGTCCACACATCAAAGCAGCCTCTCTATAAATAAACGCTGACGCTGCCCCTCTGCCTTCAGCTTCACCAGTTAGCGAGGGGGATGGAGGTGGGGGCAAAACCACAGAAGAGCCCCGAGCCGGAAATCACTCTGTTTTCCTTGACTCTCAAACGGGGGCTTTTTTGAACGCACCAAATGGTTGAAAAAACAAAAAGGTCTATGAAGGTCCAGCATATTTCATAATAGGACGTCATACTGCAGCACACCTGCACAAACAGCAGCCGCACTGTAGCCTCCTGTACGGCGGCTCTCCATCCACACAGCAACAAGCCCCTCGGCGCTTTGTACGGCAGGACGCACCATGCTTGGCCTAGCGCACGTTCTGCATATAAAACGGACATTCCAACACTGAAAACTAGAAAAAGCAGTTGGCTTTGCTATGATCTGCACTGCTCACCCACCGAGATAAAAGGTACTGAGATGGCGGGTACAGTGAGGTTAACATGTTGATGTAAAGTCTCAGAAATCAGAAAGACTTTGGTATCCAATGATATTGCTATATTTAAATACCAATACACTCCATTTCAAGAAAAATCCTTTAATTAAAGTACAGAGGAATTGATAGCTAGTACTCACTATAACAATGTATCAAATGACGACATTCACAGCCGCTTGTTGTGATTCATTAACAATGAATTATCCCATAATCCCCAAGGGTTCAGAGAGCTTTTAATTGACATTCAGCTCGTTGTTTATCTGTCCGGGTCACAACTTTACTGTCTTAGTTCACGCTCAACGATTTCCTAGCACTGTTTTTGTCCCCACCAGGCAGTTTGTTTCAGAAAATAAGCTCTAAAGCAGGGGTGTCAAACTCAAATACACAGTGGGCCAAAATAAAAAAATGGGTACTAGTCGAGGGCCGGACTGGTTCAATGTTTATTGCAAAACTTATTGAAATGAACTTATTGCACATATTAAACCTGGAACTAACAAAGCTTAAATGATTGCCTATAAAAACAACATTAAACATTAAATAATCAGTTGCATTCATTCCTTATGGCTCTATCTGCAGCTTTTCCTCAGTCATTTCTTATGGCTCTATCTGCAGATTTTCCTCAGGCATTTCTTATGATTACATTTTTCCACAGCCAACAACAGCTTAAAAAAAACTATTTCCCTCAAAGAAAAAAACATGCCCTGTTGTCTCAAGAAAAAAAGTGCAGAAGGAAAGATCCATTAAACTCAGTTTGCTGCTGTGATGCTACTTTAAGCCAGATACTTGGCATCTCATCTTGGGTGCAAGTTCATCAATGTTTGGGCTCAGGCTCTGAGCTGAGGAAACCCTCAGGATTGAGTGAAGGTGTGCGTGCAATATACCGGTGGGCCAGATCTAATAGTAATTAGAAATTATCCTGCGGACCGAAATTAAATCCACCAAGGGCCTGATTTGGCCCCCGGGCCTTGAGTTTGACACATGTGCTCTAAAAAATGAAACACTCGCCACCATGAAGCAGAAAGACACACTTTGCTACTAGCTGGTGAACATAGTGGTTTATAAAGCAACTTAAGAGACAGATATTTACCTCAGTTGTTGCTCTGTTTCTTCCTGGTGTTTACATATTGTTACTGATATGTAGAGTGACAATGAGGCCGATATATTCAATTCAATTCTACAACAAGTCTGTTTACAATGTCCGACATTTCAGCTGTTGGATATATACATAAACAATTCTACCGTTGTTATATAATACAAACACTGTAAATATCTTTAACGATAGACAAAAAAATGGGAAAGAGAGGTGATGACAAGCCGCAAAGGTCCGTGAGTTAGATTTGAACCAAGTCCACTGCAGTAAGAACTCATATATATACTTAGAGGCTATTAATATGTCATTGTTATCCCCAGCTGCCCCAAAGAAGCCAATAAAAATCAGCTACTGCAGAATTAGGTGAAGGTACCCTCCACCACTGCGCTTATACTTTCTTCTCAGCTGAAGTAACACAGCTGTTGGTCTATTTCTATATTAAAGGTCTCCTATTACACTGTTTTTCATCAATATATTATAGGTCTCAGATATATACAAAACATGTCTCTGAAGTGTTTGGCTCCAAATACCAAACAGATCTTTGCAGCATCCCATAATCCCCTCTGTTTCAGCCCTGTTTCCAAAGTGCTGATTCTCTGTCTGTTACTTTAAATGAAAATAAGGAGCCACTCCCCACGCCCCTCTGAGAGATATTTGGTTAAAAAGAACACAATGGTGCTCTAGGAGGAGATTCAGGTGATAAGGTGGGGGGGGGGTTACCTTGGTTGGTGATTGGCTAATGGTTACACAAGCCAAAAAATCGTTATGACATCATAAAGTGGTCAAAATCTGATCAGCTCATTTTCATTTTTATATAAATGGATCAGGACAAAAAGAGAGAGAATCTTTTTTCCTGAAACTTTCAGAATCTCTTTACACAGAGGGGACACATGTTTATGTATAAAAGACTTAAAAAAGTGGATTTTGCATAATAGGTGACCTTTAAATGCCCCATCAGGTTTAAAAAAGAAAGGCCCACTGCTGCTCAGAGTGGAAGGTACAGAGACCCAAACACAGCCACAGCCACAGCCAGTCACTCAAACTAATGGCATCCTGGAGCTCCTCAAGAGGCCTGTGTCAGCCTCGGCCACCACACTGCTGCGGGAGGCTTGGAAGCTTCACATGGAAAACCCAAACACTTCCCTCTACAGGAGAGCCTTTCTCCCACAGTCGGAAAACATGACGGGCAGATCATGCCTGGGGAGGCTTATGCAACAAGAAGCTTCTGCAGTTTAACTCAAAGGCGTGAGTAATACTGTTCAATTCTTATCTTTGCTTGTTGGAATTACAAAATATTGTTGCAGACGCTCACCCGCAGCTTCAGTGTAAACAGACAGGTGATGTAACAGAAATCCGTTAAATGCAGTTAAGCATAAACTTGGAAATGACAGTTTGAACCTGAAACTAATTTGTTCACAGAAATCATGGCAGACCTTAGTTACACACAGTGGCAGGAATGAGCTGGAAAAAACGCCTACCACTTCTTGCTACTGTCGGATACACGCCATTCAGTCTGTAAGTTTAATCAATTATAGCCATTTCCCAACTTATTTTACAAATGTGCCTGGACTTAAACTGTCCAAAACAACAACATGTGATTCTTCACTTTGTGTTTCATTATGCTTGAACTTTCCAAACGTATACGCAGACACACAGAAATGAACTAGTGTTATTTTGTTTATTCTTCATGACTGTAGATTTAACAAGGCAAGCAATCCCATGTCGTCGAGATGAAAATTGAGTATCATTACAGGTAGTAGGATTGTTTGTCTGGGAAATATCAATGTCTGTACCAAATTCTAGGCTGATCCATCAAGTAGATCTGAGATATTTTATGGAAACTCTTTGCTCATATAACTCTGCCAAGACTTCCAAGCTTTTAAATCATAAGCTGCTATGAAAACACACAGAAGATTAAACACAAACATTACGTTCATTTGATCCAATTACGTTCAAGTTTATTTAATTAGAAAAATTGTTCAAACACATTTGAAATCATTTCCCAGAAAAGGCTACTGCTCAAAAGTGGCTGAGGTTTGAGTTATGTACTGTTAAATGTTCATTTCCTACCCCAGCCTGGAGATTATTAAATGGGACCAATTGCTTTTAATGCGAACAGACATACAGACACATTGGGAGCATCACCACCCAGTTCCTGCAGCGTAGGTGGTCAAATGAGTGTCTAAGGTCATGTTTACTGGGGAGAAACAGTGGGATAAAGTGTGACGCTCAGAAGGAGACAGCATGACAGAGCCAGCCTCAGCATTTGGATCCCATCAAAACCAAACTATGATGACGTTAGAACGTGCTAAGTGCAAGGATTCCCACTTCAAAGTAGGGAACGGGGCTCCAGTACAGTGTGGCGTCTGTTTGAAGCTTAGCGAACCATGTTCAGACACAACGCAGGCTGGAGGGGAAGCTGGCATCAGCTCGATGGACAAGTAAGACACTCTGATCCGTGCCCAACAAGTGAAACATCTGAAAAGGCCAGAATGGAAAGGAGGCTGGACTTGAGATTAAGCAGGGATGACACGTGCACACACACAGCACACACACACACACACTGACAGAGAACAAGGATAGATGTTGGTCCCAATGCACCAAAGCCCAGTTCAAACTCCTCCTGGACCGCAGGAGGAGCAGCAGCAGATTCATTTTAATAACTGCTCTTATTTTCTCTCCCGCCAGCGGTTATTACCATAAGTCACGCACTGTTGCGTACCTGGAGAGCAGAGCTGCTGTTAATAATCCTGGAAAAACACAAGAATTTGGACAGGACGGATAATAAGTGGCGGAAAGACTCAGATGATCTACTCAAGTAAAAGACTAAATACATTACAAGTACAAATCCTACATTGTATGCATGTAGTTTAAGTAGAAGTCGAGGACTATTTAATCAAAGTTTACAAAGAGTATCAACAATATTGTCCTGCTTAATGTGGAAGGAGAAACAAAGAAAAGAACACTACTGCTGTACAAATGTTCATCTCATTTTCTGGCCTTTCCTTGGGAGAAATTGGATAATTAAACCTCTCTGGGCCTCAAACGTGTTTAAATGAAACCATCTGAAAGGTTTAGAGGAGTAATCTCTCTTGGGTTAGATTGCTAACAACTCGCTGGCCAAGTTTCCATCAAAAAAAAAAAAAACAGTTTAACCACATTTTCAAACAAAAAACAAATGCCGTTCTGTTTTGTGAATATTAAGAGTAGGTTGCATCAAAACACACAGCTGGCGCCAGAGAATCAAACAGAATCAAGGCATCAAAAACATTTGCCTATTATCTGATATACTGAAATACAGGATGTTATAAGTTAATTATTTACAGTGCCAACAAAGTTTGAATATGGAAAGCAGCGAGCACAAAGGGCGGGGAACATTTGTTGTTCTTGGCAGGTTTTCCGTGACCCAAGGCCTAGATCCGTTGTGCTTCAATGCTGCGTGATTATGAAAGCACTTTTTTTTCCAAGAGCTTTAAACTGATATTGGAGGGAAAATAAAGGCTGTGGAGTTGTTTATGTTGTAGATCCCTGCACTAGCCCTCTTAACTCCTCTGAGTCACATTCACCTTACATTCAGTAATACCTCAATTAAGGCGTTGGTAATAGCACTTTATCTTCAGCAGGTTAAGTGATTTATACTACATTAAAGGCAGCTGTGATAACTCCCACTCAACACACTTCTATTTGAAACAATTACTCCTGAAGCAAATGCATGTAAAGCAGCGTGGGAAAGTGCTGCTACTTCTAGATATGCAAAGCCCCGCAGGAGATAAGCTATGACCGTTAACAAAACGGCAGCGCTACATCTACACACGTTCAAACTGTCAACAATGGCACAAGCCTGCTGCCTGTTGTTGTGGGTTTACAAAGGAGCCCTTCCAAATATCATGTTTAATTTGACTAACTGGCAGGTTGAGAGGATAAGTGAGAGGTGTGCCAAATATGAACAATTTCCATAATGGGATCTGTCCTCACATAACATCTTGTCTTATTTTGAATCTATTGAGACAGGAATAGGATGATTTAAAGTAACCTCATGGGATACACTGGGGCATAAGGTAAGGGGTTTGTTGAAAATACACAAATATGTAAACTTTTTTGCATCTCAAGGAATGCAGACAGACGTATAAAAGGATGTTTGTACGATGAACGTTTAGAAAAAGAGTGTACAAAATGTTTTAATATGTATTATTAGTTTCCCCAAAGAGAGAATGATCAACCCAATGTTGGTTGGCCACGAAAGCCTCAAGTTTGATGATGAAAGAACAACATTCAACTACAACATAAGTGCGCAAACTGCATACTGTATAAAAAAGCTGGCCAAAAGTGGGTTTGGGTCTTCTTTGACATCGCGGTTCAAAGAAGTGTCATGACTCGTTTGGTGGTTGGTGGCTTCTTCAGAAGATGTTTGCCTCCCAGAAGAGCATAAAGACATACAGTACAGTAATGTCAAGAGGAAGAAGAGAGCGTGATCAACAAACATTTCTCCCTCCGCTGCGAGTCCAACCCTGACTGCAGGAGGGCTCGCCTGCCAAGCAGCCTACACATGGGGAAAAAGTGACTAAAAAAGGCCCGAGTTTTCCAGCAGGATCTGAGCGAAAGACCCAGACTCTGTCCAAAGCTGTGAAGCCATGAATGTGTTTGACGAGGGCCTGACGCATTCGCCCATTCACACGTCAAACAAGTTTCCCCTCAATGGAGCGGTCTTTCTTCGCCCGCTCTGATTCAGTGGAAATGCAAATGTTAAAGGATTGCCCTGATTTGATGGAACTTTTCATTTTGTCAGTTTACGGTCCACCTCCAAACCTCTGCGCACCCCCCTCCCCCCACCTGACCCTCACTGACGCTCAACAAATGAACCATGACGCCGTAACTCGCCCCATCACTCTCCAATACCAACCTGACATTCAACTGACATTCAACTGACATTCCCATAATCCCCTCTGTTCAGCCCTGTTTCAAAAGTGCTGATTCTCTGTCTATTACTCTAGATCAGGGGTGCCCAACCTCTTGAACCAAGAGCTACTTTTAAAGTTGCCAGTCTGCCGAGATCTACCAGTCCAAATAGGGGGGGGAGGGGTGCTAGCAAAAATGATGCCATTTAAAAACATAAACGGCCGTCAGCTAATCGAGCCGGCCCTTGATGACCGGCCGTTCTGTGATTCTCCAGATTCTACAAATGGCCAGTCCGCGGAGGGTGGAAAATACATACCGGAAGTAAACAAAGACGTGGAACGGGAAGGTGTTCCCACGGGAAACAAAACTTAAAATATTAGATGTAACAATCTCATCTCTTAAAATTCACAACTTATTATGAATTAAACATTCACAAACTTATAATTATGTATTCACATATTTAACTCTGTTACATATAAGGAGCCATTCCCCACGCCCCTCTTAGAGATATTTGGTTAAAAAGAACACAATGGTGCTCTAGGAGGAGATTCAGGTGATAAGGTGGGGGGGGGTTATCTTGGTTGGTGATTGGCTAATGGTTACACAAGCCAAAAAATCGTTATGACATCATAAAGTGGCCAAAATCTGATCAGCTCATTTTCAGATGTAAATGTATCAGGACGAAAAGAGAGAGAATCTCTTTACACAGAGGGGACATATTTTCCATATAACTGTACAGGCCTAGAACCCCCCAAAATATTGGCAAATATCCATTTCAGTGTTTCTGCTATATTCCTATCCGATATAAGTGTTTGTGGTTAGTTCACAGGTCTGTAATAACATAGGACAGGAGAGTGTCTAAACTGCTTAAATCAAATAATAGGTGTAGATAATCTTGTTGGTAGCCTACAAATAAACCAACAGGTTGGTTAGTGTTTGACATGGAACCTACTAACGGATTCAGTGTTTTTGTGTTTAGAGCTAAAACAGAGAATATTGAGTTAAAAAATATATTTGATGCTGTTTGTAAAAGTTTGCAGAAAGTGATGTAACATTAGTAAATGTATGTGAAGCAAGCTGTGCACTATTAAAAAAGCCTTTCAAATGCTATATCGCTTGTTAGCACTGTATAGTACTTAATACTAGCTCCACCTCAACCAGCCACAACAATCAAATACAGTGATGCATGTATATACAATCTAATAATGTAATAATGTGTCCTTTGCTAGGGGAATTGTTTTGTATAAAAGATATTTTTACTTTTAATATTTTACTTACACTTTGCTTTACCTAAGTAAAGGATCTGAATACTTCTTCTAAAATCAAATGCTTAACTCACCATACCATCAAGCAATGATTCATTATTTAAAAAAAAGTTTTAGTTTGTTTTATGTTTTTCTTTGTCAACACATTTATTGCTAACAGAGGCATCTTAACGTGAAGCTATAAAATGTGTAAGTGTGTTAAAATTGTTTGGATTTTCCTCAACATGTAGTTTGAATGAGGTGAAACTGTTTAACACATTTTATATGAATCCCTGGACATCTATCCATCTGCACTTCCTGTTACACAACTTGGAAACCTGTCAATGAGAACAATGAAGTCACACAAGAAAAGCCTGGTGAAACTAAAAACACATGACAGCATGCACACAACACACTCACAAAACAGGCCCTAAAATCTGCCTCGGGGAGGACACTACCAGAGAACAGATTACAGGTTGTGAATCTCCATATTTGGAGTGCGAGTCACTGATTGGAGGAGCCACATGTTGACAGTGCCAAATGAGGCAGGGGCACAGCAGGTTCATGCCATTAGTGCAGCTGAGTGTGTGAAGTGGACACACCCTCATGCAGGTAGGCTTTGCTTTAGTGGAAGGCCCTGGGGCCACATGGGACTCTGAGCAATTAAAGGATTTGCCAAGACACGTAACCCAGATTCTCACTACTCGACACAAGGTGTGGCAGCAAGAGAAGGAGGAGGCGGAAGTTTTAGCTTGAGGCCTTTACTGTAAAACAAATAGAAAGCTGTCATCGAATCATTAATATAATTAAATGAGTTGATTTTGTATTATGCTTGTTTAATCGTGAACTCATAACCTGGCAAATGCATGACAAGTTTTTATAAAAAGTAACATTTGCATATTGACTGAAGTGAGTGGGCATGGCATGTTGGTTCACATAAAGAGGTACAACTGTCCTACCTACAAAGTCATATTGTAAGCCAATCTCTGTCTCATTGCTTAGTTAGCACAGTAATAAAAACAGTCTACTGAACAAACAATGAAGACTGATGACTCAGGATCAACCTGTGTCCTCATGCTGAATGAATCCAGCTGGTTTGTCTTTTCTGGTGAAAAAGAGCCATCAAGTGGCCAAATGAAGGTCCTGAAGGTCCTGTTGTTACTGTCTATTTGTTTCTTTTAGGAGCTGTGATCTAGTTATGTCCTTTCGAAAGCGAATGGATGAAAATACCCAAGATATTATATCTGACAGAATTTCTGAACTACATCAAATCACGCATTGAAATGTCACATCAAGATTTTGAAATGGCCAAAACCTCTTGCTGTAATGAAACATTTTAACAGCAACTCACACATAAATTGTAGGCCGACAATAAATGTTTGTAATGTTTAACTATTTAGTGTATTGTCAATGTTTTTAGCTATGCAGCAACGTTAGTCTTATTAGCATGTGTACGGCTGCTAAATACTATCTTAACAATTATGGTCCACCAAAAACAATTGTTAAACCAGCAGAATTTCATTGTGTTTATCGGTTTCAACATCAAATTATCACATAAAAAATACAAATAGCGTTGTCTTTCTCTAAATGTATGCTAGGTCAATTAGCTACCAAGCTCACGGTGCTACACGCCAGGTTAGCAACAGTTATTCCATTACCGATCTTAGCTTGAAAGCTAACGTTGGCAAACTAAAATTGTTGGGTAGTTTCCAAGATAACATAGAAGTTCTTTTAGAAACACTTACCGCTGCTCTGACGAAACTTTTAAATGCCTTTTAGACTTTTCTGAACATCTGGATGAATAAAAATTGTCCGCTGAAGGATAAAAAACGATTTACATCCCAAAGTTGGAGTTCTACTTCCTGCCGTTGGACCGCCATCTTTGTTTTGATGGGGAGTTGGGAAACAAAGGAAAACCTTTTATTCAAACTTGAAACTTTGTTTTATTTAATTTATTTGTTTTAAATAAATAGTGGCTTTTCAATCACCAAAGTTATAAAACAGCGCCCTAGTAATATAATAATTGTTTTTATCCATTTAAGTCCACAGGTTGATGTTGATTTGGGTGACCCTTTCACCAAACCCCCAAACCTTGTTAAGTTTAATAAATGCGCATATGACATTTATGCGCACTAAAGGAAATTATTTACCTAGTGAGTGCACTAAAGGTTCATCTTCTTTCCAACAGTTCAGCAGGAAGAGCGTATAGAAGATTAATTTGTTCCAAAAAGCAGCAAAAGCGTGTTTATTTTAAAAACATATATTAATCTGCTGTGGGATGTACAGTACTCTATTGCCGAAGCCGCGGCAGGGAGCTGTGGTCTCAAGGTCTTAGGTGCCTCAAGGGGCGGTAACCCTCGAACCTCCTGGTGGACACCGGTGGTCAGGGAAGCCGTCCGACTGAAGAAGGAGGCCTTCAGGGATTTGTTATCCCGGGGGACTCCCGAGGCAGTTGCAAGGTACCGACGGGCCCGAAGGGCAGCAGCCTCGGCCGTGGCCGAGGCAAAGCAGCGGGTGTGGGAGAAGTTCGGAGAAGCCATGGAAAAGGACTTTCGGGCGGCACCAAAGTTGTTCTGGAAAACTGTCCGACACCTCAGGAGGGGGAAGCAGGGAACCATCCAAGCTGTGTACAGTAAGGATGGGACGTTGTTGACCTCAACTGATGGAGTGTTAGGGCGTTGGAAGGAACACTTTGAGGAACTCCTGAACCCGACAACTCCACCCTCTATGTTAGAGGCAGAGCTGGAGTATGACGGGGGATCAACACCAATCTGGGGGGAGGTCACTGAGGTCGTCAAACGACTCCACAGTGGCAAAGCCCCGGGGGTGGATGAGATCCGCCCAGAAATGCTGAAGGCTCTGGGTGTTGAGGGACTGTCATGGTTGACACGTCTCATCAATGTTGCGTGGAAGTCGGAAACAGTACCGAAGGAGTGGCAGACCGGGGTGGTGGTTCCCCTTTTCAAAAAGGGGGATCAGAGGGTGTGTGCCAATTACAGAGGCATCACACTACTCAGCCTCCCCGGGAAAGTTTACTCTAAGGTACTTGAAAGGAGGGTCAGGCCGATTGTCGAACCTCAGATTGAGGAGGAACAATGCGGATTCCGTCCTGGTCGTGGAACGACGGATCAGCTTTTTACTCTCGCAAGGATCCTGGAGGGGGCCTGGGAGTATGCTTATCCGGTCTACATGTGTTTTGTAGACTTGGAGAAGGCGTATGACCGAGTTCCCAGGGAGTTACTGTGGGAGGTGCTGCAGGAGTATGGGGTGAGGGGGTCTCTACTCAGGGCCATCCAATCTCTGTACTCCCAAAGCGAGAGCTGTGTCCGGGTCCTCGGCAGTAAGTCGGACCCATTTCCGGTGAGGGTTGGCCTCCGCCAGGGCTGCGCTTTGTCACCGATCCTGTTTGTAATATACATGGATAGGATTTCGAGGCGTAGTCGTGGGGGGGGGGGTCTGCAGTTCGGTGGACTAAGGATTGCACCACTGCTTTTTGCAGATGATGTGGTTCTAATGGCTTCATCGGTCTGCGACCTGCAGCACTCACTGGATCGGTTCGCAACCGAGTGTGAAGCGGCTGGGATGAGGATCAGCACCTCCAAATCTGAGGCCATGGTTCTCAGCAGGAAACCGATGGACTGTCCACTCCAAGTAGGGAATGAGTCCTTACCCCAAGTGAAGGAGTTCAAGTATCTCGGGGTCTTGTTCTCGAGTGAGGGAACAATGGAGCGTGAGATGGGCCGGAGAATCGGAGCAGCGGGAGCGGTACTGCAGTCGCTTTACCGCACCGTTGTGACGAAAAGAGAGCTGAGCCAGAAGGCAAAGCTCTCTGTCTACCAGGCCATTTTCGTCCCTACCCTCACCTATGGTCATGAAGGATGGGTCATGACCGAAAGAACGAGATTGCGGATACAAGCGGCCGAGATGGGTTTTCTCCGCAGGGTGGCTGGCGTCTCCCTTAGGGATAAGGTGAGAAGTTCAGTCATCCGGGAGGGACTCGGAGTTGAACCGCTCCTCCTTCGCGTCGAAAGGAGCCAGTTGAGGTGGTTCGGGCACCTAGTAAGGATGCCACCTGGGCGCCTCCCTAGGGAGGTGTTCCAGGCACGTCCAGCTGGGAAGAGACCAAGGGGTAGACCTAGGACCAGGTGGAGGGATTATATCTCTTCGCTGGCCTGGGAGCGCCTTGGGATCCCCCAGTCAGAGCTGGTTGATGTGGCCAGGGAAAAGAAAGTTTGGGGCTCTCTGCTGGAACTGCTACCCCCGCGACCCGACCACGGATAAGCGGGAGAAGATGGATGGATGGATGGATGGGATGTACAGTAAGTAGGCTTCATGTAATCAAGTAGTCCTACTCTAGACTAGGTTTCTTGGGATTACCTTTAGAGGTATTTTACTCAAGTATTTCCATTTTCTGCAACATTATACTTCTTCTCTACCACGTCAAATGGGAATATACTCTACTACATTTGTTTGACAGTTTATTTTTTAGATTACAGTTTTTCATCTTATTTCTGTCCAGTGAAAAACATTTATTTCCAAATGTATTGTTTGTAATGTTTATGTGTATTGGCGGGGGTTTTATGTTGCAGTGTTCTAGGCCAAGAAACTTAACCCCAAGTTGCTACTGATGGCCAACGGTGTGTGAATTTTGGTTTCCCCAAGAAGATGCCACCTTGCATGGCAGCCTCTGCCTCTATATGAATGTGTGAATGCTAAAAAGTGCTTTGAGTAGTCCTAAATAGTGTCAAAGCACTATACAAATGCAGTCCCTTTGAACTGAAGAACGAAGTGTTCCTTAATGGGTTGACACAAATCTTCTACCTCTCAAGCTAAATAACATATTTAAAACACATATGGTTCGGCAAGAAAATCAATAGACATACGTTTACGACCGACCGACAGACAGACAGAATTAAAAAAGAAAAACATTGTATGCATTATTTGTTTGTGTTTGGATAAAATCAGTTCGGAGGAAGAATTGGACACATGTAGCCTCAGGTAAAAATACCAGAACAGAAGTTTATAATGGTACATGCACATACACACAGAGAAAACGTGATTAGACAGTGACTAGATAGAGATTTTAGCTTCATATCATTCATCAAAATGTAGTTTATTAAATGTATTAAGAGAAAGGTTAAGGGCCTTGAGCTAAATAATCATTGCTGGGTCAGAACCCTTTATTGCTTTTAGGCCTTTTGATTCATGTATGACATAAATAAAATCATGTATATATATAAATAATAATACAATTATAATAATAATACAACAAATAAAATATTTTTACCCTATTAAGGATTCTTGACAATAATGAGTGTTACTTGTTGTCCAAGCTTAATAAAACATGTTTTCCAGCTGTATTTTCCAGTGTATCCACAGGGTGGCAGCACTTTATCACGTGTTACAGCCTCCTGCCATGCACCCTCCGGACTTGCAGGGGTGACAGTGAGGGAAAACGTTGCATGCCATTGCAGCCACAATGATGAAGGTCACAGCATTACAGGGTCCAGTTGTGTTGGACTTTCATTTTTTCCATGAGAATTCGGGAAAAGCTGAATTTTAATCATCCAACTATTGTCTACAGCAGATGTTGGGATTGAGTCAGCAATATAAACGGATGGTGCTCTTGAGGAACAAGCAAACACATTTCCATTTATTGTGTAATGTCAATCCCTTGGTATCTTGGATGCACTGTGAAAAGAGTTACAGTAGGAACCCGTTTTATGCTTGACTCAGCAGCACCATATCCAACAATGACTGTCAGCTTCTGTATGCATGAAGTTGATTTTACAGTCACTTAGCGTTCTGCTCAGAAAACACAGGAAGTCTCAGAATAAACTTTAAGCGTTACATTTGAGGGGGAACACAATATTTGCATTATGCATGTCTGGCGTAGCAGACTTTTGGAGGTTTTCATGTAACTTTGAATCAGAAATCCAGTTACAGTTAATCCAGGGTTACTTGAACGTTTATCATTTCTGTGTGATTGAGTTTATTTTGAGCATTCAGAGTAGTTTAATCATATCATGGTTAAAAAGTTGCATTTGTGGGTTGTGTCAGATGACAGTCATAGTAAAGTAAAATTTCACAGAGGTCATTATTTGCCACGAAAACAAAATCGATTGTGACTCACAGATCATTAATGTTAAAAGTAAATGAGCAGCAAATTATAATACTTTTTATGTCAAGAGAAAAAAACGTGTTTTCTTTAATTAAAAAATAAATAATCACCACACACTGCTGCACATTTCCTCACAAACATTTCCTTCACACAAATAACTATAATATAATGATGTAAAATAAAGTGAGGGTGATGAACATTGGGGTGAAAACCTCACGACAAACATCACTTTGATGGTGAAAACTTGTGAATGTGACATTTGTTCTCAAAACATATTTTTCAAATGGAAAAACTGAAATTGAAAACCCCGAAACATTGTCTTTTTGTGACACTCCAAATGTCCTATTGCTACTTTTTCAATGGACAAACTGGACAAATTGGACACCCGGACATGAAATGCTTTTCTTTGGTGCTTTATGCTGCTGCCAATGACTCCTAATTATTTCAAATAAAAGAAAAAGCGCCCCTGCTATTATGGCAAATGGACTGCATCATTGTAGCGCCTCAAAATATCTCACATCAGCCTTAACACACACCCATTCATACTGTCATGCAGGGTTGTGATGCTGCTCACCACGAACAGTTTGGGTTTAGGTACCTTGCTCGAGGACACTTATAATAACATGCTTTCAAGACAGTAACAACCAGGAACTGATCTGTGGTCAACCGGCTCTACACCCCGAGCTCCACACACACACACACACACACACACACACACACACACACACACACACACACACACACACACACACACACACACACACACACACACACACACACACACACACACACACACACACACACACACACACACACACACACACACACACACACACACACACACACACACACACACACACACACACACACACACACACACGTACAGTATGAACTGCTGCTGAATGAGCTTTCTAAAAATGTATCTTATATTGGAAGACATCTTTTTTCATGCATTTTTTTCCGAGGCATTGTCGATATTCACTAAAACATTCTTCATGACACACTAGGATGGTGGGTTTGTTCTTATAGAGCATTGTGTAGCTACATTACTACAGTACTTTGAATAATAATAAAGGACAATATGTACATTTTAAAAAGAACGTGTTACAGCTGTAGCTACTTTTTATGAGGATTTCTATGCAGCAAGCATTCTGCTTTCAGATAAAATGATGTGCCCTTGAAAGACAAGTATTGCTCTTGAACTAACTTCCTCCCCGGATGAAAACACTAAACAAGTGTTTGTTTTTTATTTAGAGGTCTTTGCAGTCTGTGGGACAGGAGATATTGTAAGTGTGTAATCCGGGTCATTTAAGACCTTGATCTCCCTAAGGTCGACTCCACATGGAAATGCGTGTGTTGGTTATGAGATGCAGCAGCATGGAGTTATTGTGTCTCTGTGGACAGCAGAGAGCACGAGGAGTGATTTAGTTTTCTGTCTGTTCTGACACACCTCTGCACACCAGCCCAGTGTACACAGCTGTGTGTGTTTTCACCCCTCACAGTTAGTGGGCGAGGCGATCAGATTGTGTTAATCCTTCATTCATTCTCCTTTAAAGTGTCCATTAGCATCATTTTCCGTCCCTAAGCTCCTCCTCCCTCCACCTCCACCTGACCAGCCGTCCTCGGGCCCCTCGTGGAACCGCAGCCGCAGCGTTTTGTGGATGACAAAGCGCTCCACGATGAAGGAGGCGCAGAACCAGGGCACTGCGTACTCAGCCGTGATCAGTCCCTTGAAGTTGTAGCGAAACTCGGAGTAGTCCCATGGACAGGCGTTGAACTGTCGCAGCAGCAGCCCCGTGCCAAACTCCCAAATGTACGTCCATAAGGTGTAGATGACGCAGCGCAGCAGCACGGGGCAGCGGCCGCGCAGCTGCAGGTACATCTGCTCCACGATGAGGATGCAGGTGCCGTAGATGAAGAGCGCCCACACGCTGGTCACGCCCGGGAACTTCCAGTTGCAGTTGACCACAAACTCCCAGGCGGCGGTGAACATGACCTCGCAGAAGTAGCCGTGGATGGCGTAGAGGTACCAGCGGGACAGAGCTGTGAGAGGGACGGGAGCCTCGGGGGTCGCCACGGTCACCATCCTTACTGATGCTCTCACACTGATGTTCTATCTGTTATAATGTGTGGCAGGTCTGAGGAGAAAGGAGCAAAAGAAAGGTTGTTAGAGAGGGACACAATATGTCAACTTCATCCACTTTCAGGGGAGACATTGAAGGTGAATAGGGTCAGAATTTTAACAAATGGAAACCATCATGAAACTTCCCCAATGTATTATTTACATTAAGACTATTCCTTTTTGAATTACACATTTTCTGAATTGTTCAAATATGCACATTTTGTATTTTCTTCAGGCGAATTTATGAGAAGATGCAAAGGAATTAAAATAAAGGTATAAATGTGAATTTTATTTTTTTTTCCCACTTGTCTGTTAAAATGTGTAAAATTAACCAAAATGTCAAAAGTTTCTTTCAATTTTTTGATGCTATTTATGCGTGGTATTTTTCTGTTATACACATCTAAAGTTTTTACATTATGTCCTCTAATAATCTAGTGTCATTTCATCTCACTGACATCAATCTCACTGTCAAAGCTGTATTAAGTTACTGGTAAATCCAAATAAGCATCCTCCGCCTGCTGCTTCACATTAAAGCTTTCCAATGGAAACACAAAGGGGTGACATTTATTTTGAAGAAGACACGGAAAAGGAAATGCATATGTCATCTTTGTAATCGCTAACCATGATATTTAATCGAAAATGCATCCAAAAACAAGACCACAGCAGTTCAGTTGAGTGTAAAAAGCTGTACATGTCCAACTCCTCAGCTAGTAACAAAATCCTTTAACAGTGTCCTGTTGTTGGAAAATTACTTATGGTGTGCACAGAATGAGATCATCACGGTTGAAATAATGGGGAAAAAGCATATTATTACCGTCTACTCACCCACACCCGAATCCGTGAACACATTACACCCGTCCTCATCAAGCTCCACTGGCTCCCCATCCCCCAGAGAATTCAGTACAAAATCCTCCTAATGACATACAAAGCCCTCCATAACCTGGCCCCATCCTACCTGACTGACCTCCTCCACAGATACACTCCCACTCGCTCCCTCCGCTCTGCTGCTGCCAACCTCCTGTCCCTCCCCACCAGGACCAACCTCAAGTCCTGGGGCGGCAGAGCTTTCTCCGTTGCTGCACCCACCCTCTGGAACTCACTACCCCAATCCATCAGAGATTCTTCCTCCCTCACCGCATTCAAAACATCACTCAAAACCCACCTGTTCAACGCTGCATTCAACCACTGACCCCCCCCCCCCCCCTATTCTCTGTTTTGTTTATCTCTTTCTGTATTTTTCTTTGTTTTTTTTTATTCTCTGTCAAATCGTCTTTGAGTTTCTAGAAAAGTCTCATGTATTATTATTATTATTATTATTAGACTTCTGTATTAAACACCTCTTTTTGGCACATTGCAAACGGATACTCCATCGGCTTTGACCTGCACAAATCGACAAGGATTGAAATCTTAATGGTGTCTATCCAAAGTTGAATTCAGGACAAGGCAGTAAACCCTTGATTGACGTCACAAAGATGAAATTGGAGCCGGCGGGGCTTCAGAGGACTTCACCTCTAAGGCCTTCGCTCTCCTGATGCTATTTACACACTGTCTGAGGGGGTCTCTTATCTTTATCATCTGACTGCCTACATCATGTGCTCTTTTTCCAAATCCCGCAGCTTGACGCACACAGGCTTTGGTGTCAGGTGTCAGGAGGCCCACGCAAGGTCAGATCCTTCTTCCAACACTATTTATCACGCTGCATGTCTAATAAAAAACACTGGAGGCAAACAGCATCATGCCGAGGAGTTCAAAGACCACATGGTTGAGAGTGTATATCTTCTACTATACAATGCCTCCAGAGGAAACTGTGTCATAACGGCAACCATTATATAATGGATCATAAACGCTCTGCAAAATACAAAGCTCAGAGAGGTTAGGAGTACAATATTGTGTTTGAAGTACAAAAGCTGATTTTTTTGTTGGATCTTTTGGTCTTCAAAGAACTGCTGGGGCGCAGAGTGGGCCCATGGGGATTAGCACATTTCTCCAAAACAAGGAACAAGGGTTTCATGTGAGGACCTGGGCCACAGCGATGGACCAGTTGACCTCCGTAAACCCTCATACCGTCTTTTTACTGCCTGCATGGGAAACGCTCCCTCTCATCTATCAAAGCACACTTAGGTCAAACAGGTTTGCAGAATATTTTGAGCATAATGCTTTATTCATTTAAGAGAACTCGAAGCAGTAAAATAGGTTCACTACATCAGAAAATCTAAGTTTAGTGGCCAGTTAACGTAAAGCATGCTAGACTTTTCCCTGTGAACCTCACATTAGTATCAATGAAGATCTTTAAAGCCAAGATATGCGCTTATTGCCTTCTACGACGATTTAAATGAGTAGAATGATACCTGATAGCTTAGCCTGGCATGTAGACTGTAGCAGCCTAACAGCACCTCTTAAGATCACAGATTTAGAGGTATGTGTTTTGTATAATTTAAGTATTTCTGTTAATGTCAGTCTTTTCATCTTTGGTCTACACGCACTGCAAGTATTGACAGTGTAGATTTTTAAATGTTCAATAAACATACATCTGTCCTGAAAGCATTGTGTCTTTGTCAGAGACATCCTGATGTAATATGATAAACTCCTTAAGAAGTTTGGTAGCATCTTGACACTGCCTTTTACATTAGCAATATAACCATTAGACATCCCTCCTATTGTTTACTGTGCAAAGGAAGATTTGATTATGTCACGAAACAGGAAGAGAGCGTGTTGTAACAGAGCAGGTTACTGAGTTTCTGTAAAGAGAGATGTATAAGAGTGAATGCATGGTGCACTTTAAAGGCAGGTACGTTTTAATGAAGTGAAACCAGAGCTTCATCTTCTCTGCTTCTGATATGAATAAGGTTTGAAATGTGATTTAAAACAGTGACAAAAAAAATCTCATTCTGTGTTCGGATATTTTGCTTTAACTTTACTACTTAATTGAATGTTTATCGTGGATGATATTCAACAAAAGTCGTCATTCAGACTCAAACTGGCGATGTGTGATTACATGGTCAGCGTCTTAAACCCGAAAACGCCAGCCTTCTCCCACTTGTCCTTTCTGCACATCTATCAACCCGTTGCCCCAGTATGACACATTTCACACACTGGGTGCTGTTTGATTCTGTTGTTGTTGAAGCTGTTTTAGTATATCGCCCAGCACCCCCCAGCTCTTATGTATTGATTTCTGCCAGCTTTTGCTGCGGCGACCTGCTTCGCCACCGCATTGTATTGAATCCCGCTACGGGACATGGCAGCGGGGGGGCCATCAGAGTGGTGAATGTGGCAGAGCTGCTTTGTTGACCTCACGTTAACCACGGGGAGACACAACAGAGGCAGGGTGCTGTCTGAACTGAGGGGGAGGGAAGAGTTTTGTCTGAGGGAAGACACCAAATGAGTGTGTGTTTCTTAAATGACACATAAAGAGTACGATTCAGATAAAGGGAGTGTAAGAACTAAGGTTGAAAACAAGGCTGTCAGTTAGACAAACACAAGCATAAAGAAAACACACCAATGTGAGTGAGCCAAGGTTGAATTGAAAAACAAACAGAAACAAGGTGGTGCCTCTACTCTGCCGCCAGCCTGCTGACAGCTGTGAACTCTGACTCTGTGATTAAATCACCCATAACGCATTTCTGACCTCACATGCGCCATAATCCCTGTTCATGTACTGTAGCTCTGGCTCTGGCTGTGGCACAGATCCAAGGCCAGTGCAGACTTTAGGAGTGTCACTGTGACGCTGCAGCACGGCGTAGAGAACAAGAAGCATCCAATGTGGTTAAGTGCCAGTGATTTGGCAGACATATAACTTAACACCAAGAAATCTGCTAATATATTTATTGAATTAGTCATTCTCAAGGATTTGTGCATTCTAGCCTCTAAAAATATGGGAATTTGCTTTTTTCTTTTATATATTTATAAAATGATTAAAGACAAGACATCTACAGATGTAAAGTGATTTCCAGCACTACTAACCTAAAAGCCCAATGCTGCACAGACTGTTAGAGGTTTATAGCTTCCTGAGTCACCACAAATTGATCCTGATAGAATTCGCTTTCTTGGATGGGTGATGAGCAATTTATTTAGTGATTGACGAGAAGTGTGTGTAAGGTAAGGGGGAGGGAGGAAGGTTTGGGGGAAGGGGGACTTTTTTCCGAAGAAGCACAAAATAAACGGATGTCGATCAATTCCAACAGACGGATCAATAACCAAAGAAACAGCCACCTGGCTCTAATCTTAAATAGTCTCCTTCTCCATCTGAAGCAAATAGAGTTGTTAGTGCCCAAATATCCTTGATAAAATATTTGATTGTAAGATGTAATTGTCAGATGGTATAATGCCATGTTGCAACTACTTCAGTGTTAGGTGATTTATAACAAATATGTGTGATAGACAAAAGGAGTTCATAATAAAAGTCCTTTCCATTTCCGTGCTACCAGCCATTGCAGGGTTTCAAACGAGCACACGTCTCCCTCCCCACTCCTAAATCCAGACATTCACACATATCTGAGAACCACAAAGGAGTACAGCTTCTGATCGAGCTGGAGAGACGCCGTGAGGCCTGAGACTAAAAGCCTGCACACAGCACATCCAACACAGAGCCTCATTCGACTTTACAGGAGGCCTCCCTCTATAGCTGCAAGGTGAGAGCCTGGACAAAACAAGCTGAGTGATGGGTACAAAGATGGGTAGGATCTGCCCTCTCGAGAGTTCATATCTAAAAGGTTTCACTGACACTTATTCCTCTTTGTCCACTAACATTGTATACAAGATGTTTTTTCATATTACTTTATGACCTTTAAAAAGGCACGTTGCTAATCCAACATACTAGCATCGGGCTGCTAACTTTAATAAGATATCATACTTTATATTAAGTGTTGTTAAAAACAGGCAAACAGATATACTACTATCATACTGTATTAGTATACCATCTAAGTATAACATGACAAGAGCTTAACACTGCAAAATGTAAGTATCTTTTTATATTTTCTCTCAGGACAGAGAAATAAAAACCAAAAATAACATCAACATTAATAAAATGTGTCTTTGTTTGCTGGTATATGATAAAGAGGAAGAAAAGCTCCTCGAATACAATGACAAATCAAGTTTGGTTTCACAAGGGAACGCAGTATCATCCAATATCCTCCGGGCTATTATAGGTGCTGGGATGGAGAAGAAAGTGGAATTGGTTCACCTCAAACTAAAGCAGATTTACAGAACAAAATGTGCTGTGTGTTGAAGTTATTCAATCAAGAGACATGCATTTCTGATGAAGCATCACTTTCTGCTGATGCTGCAATAAAACTCTCTGTCACTGCGACCTTCACATCACACACACTGAGGGAACAGAGAGATGTCCGTATGTTGTCTTATCTTTAGGAGCGGGTGCACAATCAACTCTGACTTTTAATCTATTCTGAGTTAGCTGCTTTGGGGGGAGGTATTGTGTTGTACCTTTTCTTCTCAGTAATATACTGTCTTTCTGCCTGCCTGTCTGTCAGTTCACAAGCCTATTTATCACCCATTAATACTCACAAAATGTCCTTTGAACAGACTGACCTTTACAGTTACAAACCTTCTCGGAAAGTCTCTTCCATCTCCCTCACGCTATTTTACTCCCTGACCCACTTGTTACAGCTCTTGAGCTCTTTCCAGTTTAATGAAAGGCCCCGAGACATGGGAGCTAAGCCCTCTGTCGCTAATAGCACGCGGGTCATGCCTCATAGATTAGAAAATCTTGGAGCAGCTACAGAGAAAGCAGGAGATGTACTGACATGGTCCTCAGTGCAGCGGAGAGTAACTCCTCTAATGGAGGGATGCATGTGATTGTTAATCTGGTATCACACAAAAAAGCTTTATAATCAATGGTTGTCAATGCATAATTTATCATGGAGGCTCTGCGGAGAATTAGGAAAGAAAGATCTTTGCAAAACAAAAGGTCTGTATAAAGCATAGAGAGGTTTTTAGGTGCAGAAGAAAATTCTAATTGTATCACACACAAAAAAATCAATTTAAACTTTAAAGCCAGACTGATAGTGGATTTTTAAGGTCCAATATTTTTATATAAGTAACACCTACATTGTGTATCAGAGTTAGGTTTACTGTCAAGTAGGTTTTCGTGGAATTTGCATTAGTGTTTTGTTGCATACAATAAACAAAGACATTTTAAGAGGAATTAAGTACAGAAAATACAGGAATAGAAATGATGATAAAAAGTGAAAAGAATACAATAAAAGGTACTATGATAAATATGTAGATTATGAGTTTGGTGTAGGATGTGCAATGTGGGTGAAACATGTAATTTGGTTATGAGAGAACTGTGAACAATATGTACGTAGAAGAACAATTTTCCTGTTTAAGTTAAACTTGTCAGTCCTCTTTCAGAAAAAGGTAATGTCAGAAAGTTTCCAAACTACATCTGACATAATCAGCATTTCCATACTTCCAAATTGGAATTATCAGTTTATATAACTTTGTGAACACGCGCAGGACCGTTTTGGTTTAGAAACTCTCCTCTGCTTCGACGATGACCTTTTATGTGTCTTTAACCTGCTGTTCAAAAAGGCATTACCAACATACCTTATAAGGTCTGTTACAATGAGAACCTGCATTAGGACCGATTAGAACAGGCATACTTAATAGCCTACTACAATAACTCAGACCAAGTGTCCACACAGCTGAGGTGGGCTGAATGTTTTTTTAAACCAGTGCCTCTGTCATAGGGATCCTTTTGGGATTCTTCGATGTTAACGCTGGTGCTCAGGTTATAAATAGGTCAAACATGTCGATACAGTCAGTAAAAAACTGAGGGGGAAAGGCCTTATATGGAATAAATCAATGAGGGATTTAAAAAAGCCAAACCACAGCCAGATATCGCAAGCATTTTTTTAAGCATTCATAATGTGACCAAGCAATGAAATCATCATGGGAATGAATCGGCTCTGTAAATAAGACTGCAGAGGGTTGTAATTACGCTAGATGGCCAAAGTCATCATATTTTGTCCCTGGAAACTAGGGGCCACTGCGCATGCTCGGCTGCTGGGACTCCGCTGCAGCATCACGCTCCTTCCAACTGAGCAGTGCGGTACGATTATCCTCTACCAAACATTCAAATCAGCCCTCTGAAATGTGACCATAGGGGATCTAAAAAAAGACGTTTCTTAAAAAGCATCACTAACATATACAAAAAAAGTACACACACGGGTTACTACCACTTGTGTCCTCTTTCTGAGCTTATTTCGACTGTCCCATCCATATTTGAACAGGTGTAACAGCCCAACTGTGCACAGAAAACACGCCAAAATGAAGAGATATGCATCCTGTTTTTATAAACTATATGCAGATATTAACTATACATTTAATTGGCTTAAAATGCGTTTAGTTTAGGTTACAGTTCAAACATGCTTTTAAAGCTGCCAACTTGCAAGCAAACACTCATTAAGGATAACCGAACCGCTATTTCCAATCCAGATATAATAACAACACATTTGATCACTTTAAAAACTACACAAACATATATATGTATATATATAACATGTCGGCTTCATGTCGGCTTCATGTCGGCTCTGCAGACGGACATGAATCATCCTCAGTGCAGGTTATTTTTTACCTTTGAGCTGTGCGGTGTCTCCCTCAGAATACACCCGGAGGATCATACACATTCACCGGGGAAGATGGTCCACGATGTCGCGGTGGCTGTCTGCAGCTCGGCTGGTGTCCCCGGTTCTCCTTCCTTCACCGTGTCTCTGCTGTCCGGTGGAAATTGACACATTTTACTTCACTGCAGCAGCAGCAGCAGCAGCAGCAGCAGCAGCAAATGCTCAGAAAGACTCACGCACTTCTTGCATCTTTCGTTAACCCTTTCTATCCCGCAGCTCAGCCTGCAGACTCACTGGAGGTCCCCTCGGTCTGTGTGGATCAACAGGGTGCTGAATAGGCTTAGTTAATATTTAAGCGCATCCTAAATATTAAACACATAGGCTAGTGAAGAATTAATGACTCACCTTAAAACTTTAATTTACCCCACTTATGTAGCCTAGTTGTTAACCCTGGAAGCCCATTTCCTCCAGAAAAAGAAAAAGGTCATTCTAATGAGAACAAATATAATATCTCTAATCTCAAAATAATGAAAAGCTTTTCAAAAATAATGAATTACAAAGTTTTTTCAAGATTAAATAGCTTCAGTATTTTAGGACATCAAGTCATTTATTTGAGATAGTAAGTCAATATTTTCAAAAACTTCATTTCATTATGTTGCCACAGAAGGTAATTATTTTTGAGAGAGTCATTATTTTGTGGAAAGTTTGTCATTATAATGACTTAAAGGCTATTTTTCTTCTATTTTTTCACTGGTAAATGGGCTTCCAGCAGTTGGAACTTTTGAGAAAACGATAAATTACACATTATTTTAGCTTACACTTAGCTAGCTTAATTTAGCATAATGACTAGAAGCATAACATGTTATAGTTTCGTCTAATTTGTACACAAAACAAACATGCTTCACATGTATATTGATATGAGTGGTATCAAAGTTTAATACTTTTATCTGACATCTTTTAGTGTTTGATATCAAAAATATATTGGTTCAAATAAGAAAATTGCTTAGATAAAAAGATAAATCAAACCTTCACAGCTAGACAAATCAAGATAGTGTGGAGTCTATTTGTATATAACATTACAAGAGGGATTCTTATTATTACATTATATGCTTATTGTGCTCATGAGATGTTGCCAGGGGCGCCATAAGGGGGTGAAAAGTTAGGACGATTCTAAGGGCCCGTGACTGACAGGGGCCCAAACAATTTTAGAACATTAAGAAAAAAATGTTTAAGTAACCAATGTGATATCTTTTCATGGGGCCCAAAATCCCTGGCGGCGCCCCTGGATGTTGCTATGACTTTGGAATATAGACAAAATCACCAATCCCAAGTTTTGATGGGTTGGATAGGAAACGAAGGGAAAAGTCATAGAAGAAAGTTTTAGCTTGCAATATTAATGTAGCAAAAGCCAGGTGGACACTGTAGAGACAATGAGTTATTGACGCTCTGGCTATATACAGTCTATGGGCTCTGGCCTTGGCCACGTGTGTGTGCTCAACGCCCCCGCATAACTGGGAATCAGTGTGAATGGAGGATTCCACTATCTTTCCTGCAAAGAAACTTTAGCAAAAACAAATTACGTAGGATAGCGACAGAGTAGGGAGGGACATCACCGGCCGGCCGAATGCTGATTGGAGATCGTGTTGCCAAGAGACTTTTGTCTAAGTCTGTGCACCTACCAGAGAGAACCAAAGTCTAAACCACGGTTTCTTTCCATCTAGTCTTAACCAATCATAAATGTATGGGCAGAGTAGGGTGGCCATTTCCATAACACCAAAAAGGAGGACAATTTGGGATTATCTTTTAGTTTTTATCCTGGCTTCACTGAATCCATCACACTCAAAACACAATAAGACTAGTGTACTAACCACAAGTTGAATGTCTATTTTCGATACTTTTGCCCTTTCCTTGCTTCCAAGAGTTTTTTGTTTGTAAGGAGTCTCTGGTACATGTCTGTGCAATCAAATGTGAAGTTGACACAAATTTGCAGCTCTGCCTTGACACTGTCCACATCCAGACGATTTCTCTCATTTCTCCATGCTGAGGTCATCATTGAGAACTACGGTGGCCCTGAAGTGCAAACACCGCAGCATTTCACAAAACGCCGCAGCATTTCACAAAACACCGCAGCATTTCAGAAAACACCACAGCATTTCACATTGGACGGAAAGGGTATTCCTTTAGGGAGAACACTTCTTGTTTGTGATTGGACGGAGCCAGCCAGAGAAGCACTGCTGTGATTGGTTGTTTTTGCTGCCAGTCAAGAAATGACGCTTCATGATTTGTCACCACCCGACAGCGCAACATGTCCCAAAACATCAGCCGTTAGCTGTTAGCACACACTCAGAGCTCACAGCTCCTCATATCTGTTCAGAAACTGGACAAAAGTTAAACAAGTATAAAACACAGACTGTCTATGTAATGGCGAATACAGTCGCCGCTTTATTTACGTCTGTATGACGTTGTTGTGAGTGTGGACGGAGCAGCTACAGGTTAGTTTAGCCTGATGCTGTGGCGTTTTGTGAAATGCTGTGGCGTTTTGTGAAATGCTGTTGTGTTTTGTGAAATGCTGTGGTGTTTTGTGAAATGCTGTGGTGTTTTCTGAAATGCTGTGGTGTTTTCTGAAATGCTGTTGTGTTTTCTGAAATGCTGTGGTGTTTTGCACTTCAGGGCCACCGTAGAGAACACACGTTCGTATGGGCATTGCTACATGGGATGGAGAAGATGTAGGCGTTGACCTTCCTCAGATTCACAAGTGGGACTTGTGCTTTGGAAAACAGTTTCAGATACCGCTCCTCACTGTGGCATCCTGCCATATTCCTCATAGAGTCCATCCATGTCAATGTCTTTCAGGCTGCAGGCTTGGACTGCATCACTGTATTCTCCATAGACACAGCAGTTGTGAGGCCAAGCTTTGACACTTTACTATGAAAGCTGTTCTCAGAGAAGTCATACCTTTCACTCAGGTATTTCTTGGCTCTTTCATAGAAAACAAGAAAATCAGCCTCACATTTCTTTGCCAGATCAGGGGTTAGCTGCTTGAGTTTGTTGTTCACAGCAAAGCCAAAAAATGTGTCCTTTAACCTTCTCTCAAGTTTCCCTTTCAGTTCAGTCATTACCTTAAACACAGAGGTTATGCTGAATGATTTGGCCTCAAGTGCTTCAATGCAGTCTGAAAACACTTTCAGAATGTGACTGAGGAAGAGAAAATACATCTCAGATACTTCGTTGCCATCCTCTCCAAAGCATTTCCAAAAATCTTGGAGCATTCCTCCTCACCTAGACTCTGAAAGTAGCTGGTCAGGGGTCTCCAACACTTCAGGATTCTGTCAATAGATGGCAGCAGAGACAACCATCTCGTGACAACGTGCCGCAGCAGATTGCATTCCTCCTCTTCCACAAACTCGCAGAATTCCTTCAACTGCGCCGTTCTGCTAGCTGAGATGCTAAAATGGCTATACACCTAAGCACAACATTTTCAATGTCAATATCCAAGTTGCTTGCTGCATATCTTGTTGCATTGTGCAGAATATGGGCTAAACAGTTTGCAGCGAGCACGTCTTTTTGAGCCAGTTTCAGTTTCTGATAAACACTGTTGTGTTTTCCATAGTTAACGCTGGCGTTGTCTGCTGCATATGCTGACATTTTTTTCACATCTAGTCCAGACATCTCCAGTTTAGATAGCAGCTGATTTGTTATAGCTTCTGACTTTTCGTTGCTATCACTGTAAAAATCCAACAGTGCATGTTGCACGCCTCCTCAAAGTGAAAATATCTCAGTACAATGGTGAAACACTTGATCGTACCTTGTTTGATGCATCACTTGCCACTGAATAATGCAGTTCATTTTCTTTTATTTAATCCACATGCGTCTGGACAGAGTAGGGTGCTAGGACATCTTCGCACAAAGCTTTGGCTTTTGTTTTTCCACAGGTCATCCCTTTTGCTATTGATGAGTCGTTGTAGATTGTGCGATCAACTTTTATTCCACAGTCTACACTCCTGTATGACTGGTGATGCTTGACGGCATGATAAACTTTACAAAGTTCTGCAGCGGAGATTTTGTCATCTTGAGGCGATGAAGCTTCACGGAAAAACGATAAAAGTGAAGAGGCACCTGCGCTTTGATCGTTGCTTTTGTGCTTATCTGTGTTAGCATGTCTGTCGACAGCAACTTTTCCTTTGCTGCTTACGTCCACATCGCAACGACACAACGTGCAAAAAGCATGGAAGTCGTCCTTTCGGCTTTTTGTGAGGAATCCATGCTCTTTCGACCATTCAGGATGCGGTTTAACCCTACCGCTAACTAGGCGGAGTTGGCTCATGAGCCAGTCCGCTAGCGCTAACGTCACTCTGTGCCACAGTGCCCTGCCGTGAACGTGACGTCAAGAAGCACATGGCTAATTGTTTACGTTTATTAACCAATGAAATACAAGATACTTATTTGACATCGCAATCAGCCAATAATTTGTAAGACCACAAGTCTTACGGGGATATATACTTACACGTAACTAATTTTTTGTATTTCTTTGTATAATTGTCTATTTTTTTTTTATACCCTAAAAGTATAAAATAGGGATGACCTCAAAAGGAGGACAAATGAGCGTCCGGCTCAAGGCTGCGCCGGCAGACGGGCACAGACATTGAAAACCGGACTGTCCGACCTAAAACCGGACGGATGGCCACCCTAGCAGAGCCCTGTGTAATACAATGTATTGACCCACGAGGTTCGGGGCTCTTTACGGAAATAGTGACACAGATAACACAGGGCTGCCAACATTTGAGTTCAGCTTGGAGTGAGATTTTTTTTTTGGTGAACCGAAAAAAGAAACGTTCATGTGTACAGTGTTACAAATGTATTGAACATGTTCAAACTAGGGTTTCCCATTAATGTACCGGGCGCTACAGTGGAATACGCACATACACAGTGTACCCGCGACTCTTAATGAAGGCTCGATAATCAGCTCACAGCATATAAAAATATAGGTGTAAGCACAGGTAAAGTGCTATTTTATAAGTGGGGGGGGTCCTCACCTCCTCTAGGGGCAGGGGCGGACTGGCCATTGGGAATACCGGGAGTTTTCTCGGTGGGCCGGTACCGAAGTGGGCCGGTCGGACAATTCACTAGCACCCCTCCCCCCCTTAGTCCCAGTCCGAGGGGGTCCGGGGGCATGCTCCCACAGGAAGAATTTTTTTTAAATATTGAAGTTAAATGCATCAACCTGGTGCATTTTGAGAGCAAAATGAATTTATGGATACATCTCTCAACATCCATATGAAATAGAACTGTAAACAGATTTTCTTTTTCTTTATGGATATTTTACAAATCACTCCCCTTTTAAACTGTATTCTTGTTTTACTGTCATATAGTATTTCATAACTGTTTTTCATTTATTCTCATAAATGGTGACCAAAACGTTTGAGACCCACTGAGATAACTTAGACTAAAGTTAACTATCTAAACAGAGAGTCCCTTACCTCACTGAGCTGTAGCTATCTCTCTCAGTCTGACAGGACAGAGCTCTCCCTCTCATTGTTTTAGAAACAGCTTCTAATATCCGCTAGCGCAGCTAGCTAACCAGATGCTAACAACAACAATGCAAATAGTGAGTTTGGTAGAAATATACTGTATAATAGTAAAGTTATTTAAGATAATGCCATATTTATTGAAGATTTTACATTATAAATATTCCCCAAAATGATTCAAAAGCATATTCTTCAAAACTCTCTGCTGTAGTATGACCACCAGGAGACTATTGATGTGTGTAGTGAGTTTGGTAGTAATAAGCTGTATAATAGTGATTGAATATTATTGTATTCTCTTTTTTCGGAGTTGCACTTTGCAGACGGTCCCTGAGCACTCGTTTCTTCTCCGGCAGCGGATAAGAGACCAATGTAATAATGTGTCCAGCTCGGAGGACGGCGCGTATTGGCTTTTTGTTGATCAAAATGTGATTCTAGTTCGTTGTCAACCTTACCACGGTACTTAGGAGACGTCATTTGTGTCTGAATAACGTTTTGTTCAGGAGTTATTGATCCGTGAAATCAGAATCTCCCAATATCGTTCCAACTTTACTGAACTAAGCCAGAAGACCGTGTCATTTCGTAGACCGCTCGGTTTGGTGTTCCTTCACTTTATTTTTATATTTATATACATTTATTTTGGACGAAAACTTAGCGTGAGGAAAGGCAAGTGTGGCGTGAGTGCGTGAGATATGGGTTAATTGCGTGACTCTCACGCTCAATGCGTGAGTGTTGGCAGCCCTGGCTTTGCTTCCTGTGATTTCTATGACGTGACGAGTCCTTGGCCAAGTGAATATATATATTTTGCTCTCTTATAATAAATAGCTAAACTTAGAAGTTGTTTGTCTTTCTTGGAATAAAAGAACACGGCAATAGCATAGTGCCACAATAGCCACAGCTAGCTTTGGCTTAAACAACATTAACTGACTTTTTTCTATTCAAGTTGTATCCTGTGATTAAACATGTCAATGATAATGAACTCACATATTGACAAATAAGTATTGAATAAGGTAGTAGCAAAATCCTGTCTCAGCGAAATTATCAAACTGAAAGCTAGCCTAGCCCTAGCCTAGCATCAGCTGTTGCCATGCAGAATTCAAAATGTAGTTGTTAAGCTAGTTTTATGTTATGCGTTTATCATGTCATAAAATTGTTTAATATATTGGTTTTATGACATTAATAGCTATTTGTAAAGGAGATATAGAAAATATACAATTACAATACAAAAAATATCAGCATCCAATTTTCCTATTCCCTTTACATCATTTTTAAAAGACCTTGTTTCCTGACACTTTCAGACCTTTTTAGTAATTGGTTTAACCTCACTGGGCTTCCAGTGGGATAAATATTTTAGGACTTTGAAGAACAGGTGTGACCCTTCACACATATGCAGTGACACAAGAAGTGACACCTGAGCAAATAGTGAACTCTTTTTATGACCGTTTTAAAGAAATGAAGGACTGGTGTTTGTTAAGTTTAACAGCCAGAAACCACTATATTATTATCAGTGATACTGTATCACTATACATTTACTCTCAAAACACACTTTCATCAAATTAAGGTAATCATATTGTGTGTTTCTGCTTGAATAAGTTACAAACAAGTGCTTATAGAATGTGATAATTATTAAAAGTGGCTGAAAACTATTTAGCCTTCCTGTTAATTAATTATTGAGCAGTGGATTGTGAGACACTCCTGTTTTCTCTTATATATTCTGCTAAAAGGGTGTCAATTTTGTCCAATGAGTAATATTAATCTGAATATGCTAAGTATCATAAATTGTTGGAAAAATTGTGCAGTAAAAAGTATTGTATTTACCAAATAGATTTACTGGAGTTTTAAGTAACTCAAAATTGTACTTTAAACATTACTCAATGTTACTCCATAATGGATTTAAGGTAGAAATCGCCGTGCCCTTTCTGATAATGTATGCAGTAGTCAAAAGTACATTGGATAAAATAATAAACCTGATGAAATATGATAATGCTATACAGGATGTAACTGAAATATCGAACCTGATAACGCCGTTTGTTCTTTCTTGTTTAAGTGGTCTTCAAACGGAAGTTGTCACTTTCAACAGGACATGAGTAGCTGTTTAGAGATTTGAAGAGCATTGTAATAACGTTATCTAAATGCTCACTAAGCAGATATGATTTTCGATCGGCCGTTAATGGTGGATACTAAAGATTACCTTACGTTTTCCAGAGAGCCTCGTAAAGACAGGAGGGGTGCTCGCTCAGAATCATTACGTTAGCAATCAGCATCGACCTACAGATGAGTGGACTGAAAGAGAAAATAACAGCAGAGGGCGTTCAAGTACGAGCAGATTCTTCTTCAGATTCAGTTTCTCCAGAGCACCAACAATCTTAGGCAGAGATTGAAGCTAAAAGCCAAAGTCTGGATGAGAACATATTTAGAGACATGCCGATTCTTTACATACAATCTGACAGTTGGAGAGAATTTGAAAGGAAAACTGAGAGAAACCACCAATATGTTATGTGCAGGATTGTTTGATGAATTGATTTAAGGATCTATTTGACCTTGATTCCTGACATGCCTGATCCTTCAATTCCATGTTTTACGTAAAGGCATTTCCCAGGGTGTTAGCAGTGGTTATACGAGGGAGAAATAGTCATTTTGTGTAAAGGTACAGTGTACACCTGTCATGGTCCTGGAGTAAAACACCTGCATGTGTGAAGTTGGTTATTAGCGTAAACCACCCTAAATTGGTGATTGAGGTATAGACTTAATTTAGTGTTCTCAATTATTTGTACACTGAATTGTAATCCAGTTGTTATTCTTAATGACTAGCCAGATACACTTTACAAAACGTTACACCTTAGGTTTCAATTTCAAATGTTTAATGGTGCTGACCAATCTGAAAGACGCTGAAAGTTCTGTGTGAAAAGAAAAGTTAATTAAAAAGAAGCATAACTTTGATATAACTGAGCAGAGCACAATATTTGTTTTAGAGTTAACACATTATGTTTTTCAGATGGCTAGTTTAAGCAAAGTTCATCTTTACAAATGTTTTAGGGAAAATGCATTTAAAAACTTTTCTAATTACGTTACATTTCTTCAAATCACTTTTTAAAACCAATCTTTCTAAGAAAATCCTTTTATTGACGTCACCAGTTTAAAGATATTTATCTGTCACCTCTTATTTGATGGTTTGGTATTTCAATCAATGTGCTGATGTGTTTTATTTACATTTTACAGATAAAGAAATGTGTAGGTTTGTTATCATATTGCAAAGTCAAGAATGAACGGTCCATATCTAAATAACATAGATGAGTACAACAAAAATAACTTGTCAGCAGATGTTTGGATCTTTGTATTTTCTTATAACGACCTATGGTTGATGTTTATATCAAGACAAGCTACTTATGAACATAAAAATAAACACATTGACAAAATGACTGGACATGAAAGCAGAACACATTCTTGGCTTTTGGTTGTTTTTGAAGATTTCTTACAAAACATGGCTGTATTTTCGCATTTAATCTTGTTCCTAATACTGATCATTTTTCAGATTCAAACATATAAAGCAATTTGCAATGCACTTTGCATATACCCTGTTTGCATACGTGTGTGAGTAAGAAAACACTTTTCACCTCTGTGCACAGACACCAAAAGAAGAGGGAAAATCAATTATCTTTTTTAATTACATTATCTAAGCATAGATGCATTACTTGTGAAAAAGGTAGAAAAAACAGCAAGTCTTTCTCAATAAGTTAAACCTCTCTGGCCGAAGAGCGGGGCCGGCTCACAAAACTGAAGATTTCCCGTAAAGCATTCAAATTTGTTGAAACAAAAGACAAGGAGTTAACTCACTGAAATTAAAAGTAGGCCTCCTTGTTGAATTTAACTTGTTAAGAAACCAAGACAAACATAGAAGATGCGAGTGGCTTATGTTACAGTCCTTCCACCCTTTTCCACAGGGCTCTGCAAGCACATTTTCCTGAAACTTCACAAGTTCCATCGTTTGATCGACAAACAATAAGCAGTTATAGTTGGTAAAAAAAAAAATTATAATAACAATAACAATAATTACAATGACAGTAATAACGAGAATTGTAAGTAATAAACACAGTCCTGTACAGTCAGGCTCATCTTGTGAATGACCGCAGCCAAACGTCTGATGTTTACGTCGGTCTCCAGCAGAGCGACTCGACGCTGCCGTCTGCTCAGCTGCCTCTCTGCGATCAGAGGAAACGCCTCACCCTCTGCTGCGGAAACACACAGAGAAGTGGTTAGGAGCGGTGTTCTTGGTGTAACTGTTTTAGTTTACTCGGGTACTTGGGATGGGAATGATTCATCGAATATTCGAAATGATTCAGGTATTCGAATATGAATTAAATGCGTAGACAGTGCCATTTAAAATATCTTAAGAAAAATATCAACAAAACAAAAAACACGTGTAACGTTCCCAGGGGTTACATCAAATCCCAACTCAACCCCTGCACGTTACTAACAGAGAATCCTACACAACAAACAAAATGTGTATCATTAAAACTCTCTTTTAAATTATTATTATAGAATATGTGAAATTTCGGTTAACCGTTTTTTTGGGGGTTGAATATTAAAATATACATTTGCTTTCAAATTCCCATCCCTATCGGGTACTGTGTGTATTTTCTCCTTTTGCACAGTTTTGTTAATTAAAATGTCCCGGTAATACAAGTTTCAATTCCCAATCCTAGACATGTTGATGTTCATCGGTAAATACGGCTATATTTGGAGATTTCGACAAAAAAAGAATAGAAAATAAACCTTAAAAAGAGATGAAAAAATCAGAAATGTAAATAACCAATTAGAAATTAAATAAAAAATTTAAGATAGCGATATTCAAAATCTATATAAATATGTATACATAAAAAAACAAGTTACAAAATAAATTTAAAAAAGGAAAACGTAAAAAAAAAGGAAGAAATTTGACTAAAAAAATGTAACCACACAAGTTTGAAAAAAATCCTACGCTACAAAAATGATAAAACTACTATACTAATACTAAATGTTATTAACTTAACACTTATTAAAATGTTGATTTAGCAATGTGTGAACGTTATAAATGAAGTTTCAAAGCCTAGAGCTACGGCCCAACACAGAGGTAAACGAACCCTCACCTCACTGGGTTCGAGCAGACGTCGCTCCCTCAGAGCTCTCAGTCCAGCTCGTGCACCTCGTCCTGCAGGGAGACGGAGGGCCGCGGACCCTCGCTCAGACGCTTGGCCATGATGTCCCACTGTGGAGTCAGCATTTTGGATTTAGAGCCTGCAGAGGATGAAGAGAGAAGTAGAAATGTTGGTTGGTCACACACAGGAGAACCTCTTCTGCCCCCTGCTGGCTCCATAGAGTAGTGATGTCTCATGAATAAACCTTCATATTCAGGTCCGTTGTTGCTGTATTCTTTTAACTACTCTAACCTTAGTTTTAGAATAACCCCTAAAAAGCAATTTATAACAACAGAAACAGTTAAAACACTCCTTTCCATTTGTTTTGTACAGAAACAACAGCAGCCTGTTTTGAGTAAATACCACTTCACAATAGTCATTCAGAAAATTATGTTGTTGACAATCTGAAAATCACAAAAGCTAGTTCATCATTTCGCACTTCACTTACAAAGCTTGTCTGCAAACAACCATTGTAAGCTGTATTTCTCACTTTTCTACCCCATGTGCTTTGGTCTGACATGGCGGGTAATGAAAACAGCTTCATAAAATGCTGACATTGATCCAGAACAAAGGATAGCAGGTGAGAGCAGGCTATTTTTACATTTCTGCCAGCACAAAAAGATCAGATCACGCAACTCCAGTCCTCAGAAACCTTCACTGGTTAGCTGTACAACATTAAATCCTCCTTTTGGTTAAAAACACCTTTTGTTCTGGCTCCACTGCACAGACTCGCTGTCACTTAACAACCCCAGCATTTACTCGTTTTCACAACAAGGTCAAGAGAAGTTATTAGGGAACATAGAACATGATTTTTTGGACTTTTTATTGAGTCCATTTCCTATCAAATGTAAAACTTCTATAAAATGAGGAACTATTCTACGTTTCAGCCTCAGTCCATTAGAGTTAGAGTAAATAAGATACATTTGAGGTCTATGGAAACAAAAGTATAAAACAATACCACACTTATAATTACTGATAACAGGAAACATGATGGAGGCCTTCTGTCAATTCAAACCTGGCATTAATGACTGAGTTAGTAAATTGGTGGGGAAAAATAAGAATGAATAAAAACTAATTGCTCATACTTGATCCCGGCTGCTTCCCCCCCCTCCCCCCCCGGCCTGGGCCTGAGGACGGCTCACAGACCGGTGAAGAAGCTCCTCTCCCTCAGGACACACTTCCTCCTCCTCTCCTCTCTGTTACCATGACAACACAGACTGTAGCCTCCAGCCAAAGCAGCGAGGAGGATGATCCTCTTCCTTCCTCTTCGTCTCTCTCCCTCTTCCTTCCTCTCCCTCTTCCTCCCTCTTCTTCTCTCTCTAGCAGACTCTCCCTCTCTTGATCTCTCAGTCTGTCTCTTCCCCTTTCTCTTTTCACGGGGGAGAGGGGAAAGTGGGACACAACCCAAACAAATTAAAACCCCAACACAAACTCTGGAGCCGGCGGCGGTGGATCTCCACAGAGTAGACATGAAGCTCAGACATGCCTTTACGCTCATCTATACATTGAAATAATCATGTTTTTGGAAAGGTATCAAAAGCTTCAATTTATGTGTATTTAATAAATGTTTAATTTGTATGACAGCGGTTAATAATAATTATTTATATGAAGCTTTGTCATGAAAAAAGATGTTAAATTGAGTTCTAAAAACGGTTTCCCTCTGCCTTGTTTCCGGTCCAGATCCAAGTATTTTCCTTCCTAAATTAAAACATTGTTCTGCTTCCAGGTAGTAATATCTCAGGTGACAAGTATAATCATATTTGAGGGTGAAAATACATTTCTTATGAAGGATATTATGCAGTTTTTCCACTCCAATAAAATGTTTTATATTGAGTGGAAGATAAAGTCAAGACTTTAACGACCAAAAGAGCTCTACTACAGTACCAGTGTTCAAAATCAGGGCCGCCCCTGGCCGACTTGTGGCCCCACGCAAAGTTATGGAAACCAGAGGAGACTGTGAAGTCCATCGTAGACGGACCACTTTTGGACAAAATGTCCTCTCCGTTAAAGGCAGCTCACTCTGGAATAGCTCCCAACTCAGATACGGGATTGTCCCACTCTCAATAGTTTTAAGGACAACTCAAAGAATGGTTGAGCAACAAACAGACGTGTAATCACCGCTAAATGCACTTTAATACAGGGGTGTCTCCTTTTGCACTTCATGTAGCTCTTGTATCATCTCTTGCACTCTATATATCGTTGCTGCTACATTGTACTGCCATGTGGTTAATGCTTGTGTATGCTGCTCATGCTCTTCCTGCATATCATGTATCTATTTTTGCTATGTATATAAATGTCATGTTCTTATATGTTGTATGTGACGGGACTACGGATGGAAATAAGCTCAAAGCTCAAATCCGGCTCATTTACACTTGTAAGCATTATTTTGTTTTAAAGTGTTCATCAATGTGCATTGTCCCGGTTCAAATAAACGATTCAATGAAATAAATGAAAAATGTGACATGTGCTAGTGGAGCCCTCGCAGCAGCGAAACTGTGGCACGCTTGCAGTAATTGCGCCGCATAAGCGCATAAAGGTGCGCCGCATTTGCGCTTCGGATTAGGCTCCCTCCGCGAGATGAGGCGCGTGATCTGCGTGTAGGGAGGGGCGGCCCTGTTCAAAATAATCAGGATTTAACATATGGAGCTCAGTGAAAGTTAAATATGTGGAAGCGAAGGCGGTAAGGAAACATACATATAAATATATACTAAGAAGTTCCTCTCCTGTCACTCACCATCGAGTCCGTTGTGCTGTTCGTAGCTGCGTTTGCCCAGGATGGTGGGGGAGCCGTTGTTGAGGATGGGGGAGGCCTTTATGGGCGTCAGGCTGCCTGTGGAGATGGACGCTCCACGGATCGGAGGGTCTGGTTTGGCTGGACGGGGATGTGCTTCTGTTAGGGAGAGAGGGAGAGTAGAGGAAACGGGAAGAGAGGAGGAGGCAGAAAGAAAAAGGAAGAAACAGAGAGTAAAAAAGATACCAGAGGATTACACGGGGTGGTATCACCTCCAAGAAAACTGATTCATGAGCATTTTTCAACCTTTTAAGACACTTACAAACCCTGACAAAAAGGAATAACGTTATCATAAGCGACAGAATTGTTTCAACTTTGAAGCAGAAACAAAACTGAAAATAGAAACTCCACATAAAGTTTTTATTACCTAAATACCGCACCACTGACTCCAGGGGTTTACGGTCCACAGGTTTCAGTGGTGCAGGCTTTTTTTTCTCATCTGGCAACAGCATGGCACCTGCAGACATAAAAGAAACTGTGAGTAAAAACGTAAAGAATGACGTCGTCTACATGGAGGACGGAGGGAAACGCTTACACTCGGCCTTTATGGCTGCTGTGTTGACAGGGAGGTAGGGGTGCCTGGCCAGAAACCGCGGCCTGATGATGTCATGGCAGATGCGCCGTGCCATCTGCGTCAGGCCGGTGGTCTGCAGGTAGAAAGCTTGTCGCGTCTTCACTGCACATTTGGGGCTGCCGCTGTGACGCATGGGGATGCCGTGGGGGCTCTGCAGGGACAACAGATACACAACCGTCAGCAAAAATATTCATATATAACCATTTACATGGCTAAAGAGTACAATTATTTATATATATATATATATAGATAGAAGTTTAATTTTCCAACAAAAATAACAAGGAATAAAATCTTTTCTTTGGTATACATGATAACAAACAGAATATCTTTGAGATTGAAACAGTTGGTTGGATGAAAACATACTTTTTTAAGTGTTAATGAAAATAAGCTGCCCTCATGACGTACAAACTTTACCTTAGATTACAAGAGGATAAAAGGAAAGGTTTTTCTCAGGAGGATGAACTACTCCTTTAAAGGCAGGGGAAAGCTTTAGGCAAACTGTAAGACTGTTGTTTGCAGATAAAATAGCTACATTTCTAGTAAAGCTTGTGTGTGTGTGTGTGTGGTGTGTGTGTGTGTGTGTGTTGTGTGTGTGTGTGTGTGTGTGTGTGTGTGTGTGTGTGTGTGTGTGTGTGTGTGTGTGTGTGTGTGTGTGAGGTGATCTTTACACGGGAACGAAACGGGTTGTATCCGCTACTTTTCTCTTTCGTATAGCCCGTTCGTTCACACGAGGCCGTAACGGAACCGCGGAAACGGACCCCTAAAACGATAAGGGGTCCCAAGGTGGATAGATCTGCGGACGGAACGCTCTGGGGGGCCAAACGGCTCTGTGTCTACGCCCTATACGATCATTTCCTGATAACGATGAAGCCATAGCCCCGCCTCTCCCCACCTCTGCTGCTCACTGCTGTAGCATGGTCAGTAGATACTGTCAGTAGCTACTGACCATGCTACAGATGTTAGTGCAATATCTACAGCTCCTCTACCACAACCATCAGCAACAAGTGGACATGGAGAATTACATGTTGCTAAATCCACCGCGGAGAATAAACAGAACACGTTTATTGAGCCGTATCCGTGTGAACGGAAGACTTTTTTGATATCGAATTCGGTTTGTTTGCGTTTCCGTATAAATGGGGTCAGTGTGTGTGTTAGATTGTACCATGCTGCTGCGGTTAGGTCCAGGTCTCTCTCCATCCAGTCTTGTGGGCATCTTCAGCCCGCCATACTTCTTCCAGTAAGTCCAACAGGAAGCGCAGAGACGACACTGCATGTTGGGAGGTCCCCACGAGTACCACTGGTAGGAGCTGCTGGCTACACACACACACACACACACACACACACACACACACACACACACACACACACACACACACACACACACACACACACACACACACACACACACACACACACACACACACACACACACACACACACACACACACACACACACACACACACACACACACACACACACACACACACACACACACACACACACACACACACACACACACACACACACACACACACAAAGAGAGGAAAGTGAGCGCAGTGTAACAACACATAATCATGAATATGTGCTCATGTGCATGCAGGCGAAAACACAACCTTTAATCATTCATCACTGAATTAACTACAGCCTCTAAAATAACCCAAATAACACTGCAGGGCACGTAATGCTGTCCTCTCTCCTCTGTATTTTGTAAATCCAATATGTGTGTGCCACATATAAAGAATACAGCGTGGATCTGAGAACATCCTTTTTAAATTGAAAATGTTAATAGAGTGGTTCAGTAATGAGTCCTTAACCCAGAAAACACTGCCAGGTTCCCTTGTCTCGAAGTCAATGCTTTTCTGAACGAGTTTGTAATAAGGTCTGTGGTTGACACAAGCTTCCAAGATGTTCACGTTTTGTTCGACGACATAAAATATAATGGGTCAATAGATACCCCCGCTTAATCCCTGTTGGATCAGTTCAGTATTTGGTTGTTGTATGTTAAGTTAAAAATCTGAATAAATGCCATACGTTTGACATACAGTGAAACTATGTATGATGATCACAGATATACACCACTTAAGATGCTTAACTCGTGTTTTTACAGGTAGAAAGAACACATCCCCACATTTATAGCAGAGTACATTTTATTTAAACTTTGTTTTGTTCCTGTATGCACATTAAACCAGCAATTTTCTCAATCTGTTTTTCCACCACATTTTCCAGAGTGGATAAAACACCGACCTGGTGTGTTGGTTAATTAAAGAGGACAACCGCCTCAAACTCTCTCTGACATTTTACATTTCATACAGCTGATTATAGCGCATGTTTTGGTAGACTCTTTTAAATATAATTGCAATTGTGAATTCTAGAGAATTATTACGACAATTATAGGAAATTTATGAATAAGCCCCAATGTTTGTTTTAGATTTCAAGCAGCAAAAGAAGCAGCATGTGTTGCAGGAACGTGACAGCAGGGTCCCACAGGTCAGTGACTTACTGTAGCAGCTTTCACAGGCTCTGCCGAGGGCGGGGATCTGCGCCGTGCCTGGAGCCCCTGGGACCCCTGGGACTCCTGGGACCCCTGGCAAACCTGGGACCCCTGGCAAACCTTGCACCGTTGGGACCCCTGGGACCCCTTGGACACCTTGCATCGCTGGGACCCCCGGGACCCCCTGCACCCCTGGTACACCTGCAACCGCCACTCCATTGACCAGAGCTGGTTTTAAATTGTTGCTCAGCTGGTTGGGGTTGGGCTTGTTGCTGGAGCGGGCACAGAAACAGGGAGAGGGTCAGACCAGTAAATATAAACACATTAGAGCACATGTAGCTTTACATCAGCTTCAAATAAGCCAAACCATTCAAAGTACAGGCCACTAATCTGCTGCCAGAGACTGCAGTTAAACTCATATTCTACTGCAAGTGAAGTGTCGCTAGCGCTGACAACAGAAGCAGATGTTTAACTTTGACACTTATAAGCCAACCGAGCCCAGGTCTGGACCCAATCCTATTACTGCTAAATATTTAAGAATTACTCCAAGTTTGATTAAGCCTTGCTATTTTAATGACACATTTTTCCTAGCCATTACAGCAATGGTTCAGCCATCCACTGACAATATGCCAAATCAAATCTGTGCATCACATTAAGGGTGTAATACGGCAGGAGAAATCAATGTGCTTGTTTCATTTCAAATACTAAAACATTATTCGTTTGTATGAGTGACTGTAAGTCCACCAGATCAGGTTGAAAGTCAAGCAAACGTATCCTTAACCTTAAAAAACATCATAGTTAAGATTGACCATTTTCCAAAACTGGACTGTGTACGACCCTTGTTGATGTATCCATGTATTGAGATAACACAATGATCTCTGATGTATTTTATTTAACCACATAGAAACGTGCAGAGTACTCACTAGTTAGGGATGTAGACCTGCTTCAACTTGCTCTCGGCCTCGGCTGCTTTTAATCGTTTCTGGAGCGGAGACAGGGGGTGAGGAGGAGGAGAGAGAAGAGAGAGAAGGTGACGTTATCTTCAACAATACCCCATATGGATTACATCGATTTCAAGAGACTTAAACTGACTCATTTCTAATATAAAGATAATCTGACGACAGACATACTCGAGCTGAAACACGCCAAACTGTGAAGGGAGAATAAAAAAGTAAAAAAAAAAATGTAAGGACAGGATTATTTTGGGCCTTAAATTGGGCGAGAAAAAGGATGAAAAACACTAGTCAAATGTGTTACACTTGTTTTGCTTTAAAGAATACAAAATATACAGCTTACTATAATTGAAAAAATATTGATTAGGATTTTTCTTAAATGCCTGAGATATAATAGATGTTTTTACCTGCTGTACATATCTGTCTGTGGTCTTCCACATGTAGTAATACTCAATAATACTCGTCAGGGACTTCCAGGGCAGCTGGAGAAAAAGAGAGGAGAGGGCACAACGTAAACATACTTTCAGAAAGGTCACTATCACATTTGATCTCCCACGTGAAAATACTATGTCATTATAACAAACTTTATTAAATGGCACCTTTCAAATACAGTTAGAAAGCCCTTTGCAGTGAAAACAGGTCTTGTTTAAAAGCACAAAGCAGCAACACACATAATAAAACCCAGAGTTTTGAACATAATTCAAAATCACATAAAAAGCAATTCTAAAAAAAATGAGGGTTTTTGAATGTGATTTTAGAGAGATGGCAGTCCTGTCTCTTCAGAGAGGTCGTTCTAAAGTGCAGGAGCCCTGACTGCACTTCAACTGAATTGTAATCATCCGTCAAGAGTTCCTTTGTATAACCACTGGTCACATGATGTGTTTGAACCCACTGGAGCGGCACCGTAAAGTTCCCTGTGAGAAGTTTGAAAGGAACATGATCTGTCAAGTGGAGGCCCCACCCAACATGGTGCGGTAGCCCTGTTGTTGGAGAGAAGGCCGGGGAGGAAGCCAGAGTGAGCCGCACTGACAGCATCCGGCCACCAGGTGGAGGAGTGACGCACACAGTGAGCGCCTCCGAGCACTGTGTGTGACACACACACACACACACACACACACACACACACACACACACACACACACACACACACACACACACACACACACACACACACACACACACACACACACACACACACACACACACACACACACACACACTTCAGGCTGAATAAGGTTTATCTTGGCTTTACATTAACTGTTTTCTTTACGTCTTAAAGATATTTCTATGGAATGTTTCTCGGGATAAATGCTCATTGTGCTTGGCTTTCAAATGTTTTCACTCTTTACTGTGGGCTAGCTGCAATCTTAGCTTATAAGACGACTATTGTGCTTAATAGATAATCTGTGTAACGTCAGCTAAATAACTCAATGAAGATCAGGAACAGTAAGGCCTTAATACTGTGGTCACTGCGTTCAGAAGCAGCAATAAATGGTGCACTATATACTGCGTAGAGTTTTAATTAAATATATTTAATTAAATAAGCAAAAAGTCTTTAAAAAAAGGCCCTAGCCACATAGACATAGTGAGAACAATTCAACATCTTGCTCCATTTCTTGCTGCAATCAATACCACTCTTTATCTGTTACCACAACTAATGTTCTAAAAAGATTGATTTAATTTAAACCAATGCATTTGATTGAATCTTAATGTCTGTTAATGGACACAATCAAATAAATCTAAGTAATTGCACTTTATGATTTTAAGAAATTATTCGACACGTAGCCTGATAATCATGATGATTTCATCCAGCAACCAATTGGTGGTTCTGACGTTAGATATTTTATGATTTCTGAGATTATAATAAAATAAATCCATTGACAGCTTTAGGATATAGTTTTGGCAACAACACCTACCAGCACCAAAATAGTCCAAACAACAGCTGTTTATGTGCCTGGACATTTTCTTGCAACCTCCAATATATCAAACCATTCCTTTTAATATCGGTCAGCTACTCACAAAGTCCTGCTGGATGTCGGTGAAGTCTTTGCCGTATTTCTCCAGCGCCTCCTCGAACAGGTTGGCCTCCGAGGCGCTCCACTCCTCCATCTCATCCCTGCAGAGGACGGGCCCTCCCTGAGGCACCAGCGCTGAGATGGCCCGGGTCATGTCGTAGCCTGTGGCGTGGAGGGTGTCCATAGCGTGAAACTGAACACAACATATGAACACATGTTAGTCTCATGACCCGTTAGTGCTGTTTGAAACTTCTCTGTTGACTTGTTGGGAGGAGGATGACTGAGTCCATGGACTGTATATGCAGCCCCTTGTTCAAAGGCTTTGGGCTGTGAGCGCGCGCGTGGTGTGTGTGTGTGTGTGTGTGTGTGTGTGTGTGTGTGTGTGTGTGTGTGTGTGTGTGTGTGTGTGTGTGTGTGTGTGTGTGTGTGTGTGTGTGTGTGTGTGTGTGTGTGTGTGTGTGTGTGTGTGTGTGTGTGTGTGTAGCTTGAAGCCTCTCATCTATGTTTTATATATGAGAATGAGATCTAGGGCAGAATAGATCCACACCGGGCTTCTGGGGCCAAGCGCTTGTTGAGGATAACTACACACAAGGCTCTAGAATCACTAACACACACGTGCATTACAAGAGCTTTCTCTGATTAGCACAACTGCTACATTTTCCCTCTATAGTGTGATTCTGATTCAACCCAAGGCCGCTTTGATGTGTGTGTGGTGTGTATGAGTGTCTCACCAAGGTGATGTCTCTGGAGGCTGCAGCTGCGCTCATGTGCAGGCTGGGCTGCCGGACTGAACTACTGCAGTCCAACGCTCTGGCGAAGGTTCCTACCGACCTACAGGACACAGATATGATGTAAAGTATAAAGAAAATGTACACATAGAATGATAGAGAATCTACTTTTGGTTTTACTTTCACCATCTCCATTTAGTCATCGATATAGTTCTTTCTGTCTGCCTTTTTCTGAACCATTTGTGCACAGCAAGAAAGAATGTCCAGTGCTTCATGATTAAATATTCAGTGTTGTAGTGTTGCAGAGCAAGTGGAACTGCAGCCAATTTGAACTGAATGTGATGATACTGCTAAGCAACCATATCTAGCTCAAAACCAGAATCACTGACTGTGATGGAAACTTCTGAAACAATGGAGACTCAGAGAGACACGGGGAGAGCAGGAACTTTGATGGCAAACACTGATGGTTTATTTGGAACTTCGGCCGGAGAATTCACAGAACATGTCGTGTGCCACGAGGTGACACAGCAGCTGCCAAACCAACTCTGAAGATCTCTTCCCCAGACCCATGTGTTTAGCTAGTTCTGAGAGAAGAATCAACATTGTGCATAACAAGATAAAGCAGTATAACTATGTGTATAACCTCTATCAGCTGACGCCAACAGGCAGGAACAGGGAGACAAAACACTGAGAGCAGCCCAAGGTTGCAGGCCTGTGCTCATTGAGGGCAGTACAGACTGATAAACTGGGTCAAATGTATGGGCCCATGAAAATATTTCCCCAACACTGAATAGTTAAGTTCCATGTCATCAGTTCGTCATTTTATCCTAGGACGCATGGTGAAATTGTCATAATAAGCATCTGCTTTCTTAAGTTGTGGCCAAAAAAATACTTGTTTTGTGAGGTCACATTTACATCTATCTATCTATCTATCTATCTATCTATCTATCTATCTATCAGTTTCTCCTTGAGTCCAAGTTGACTTCGGGCCACATTTTCAAAAGTTATCTCAAAGCGCCATCATGAAATCAGTCAAGAGAATCGGACTAGCAAGCACACACCGGGAAAAATTGCAAGGCCAATAAAAGGCAAATGTTTTAATGAAGAATAGGACACATGGAAAATTTTCACAGGACTTTCCGGCTGGTAGCAGTCTACGAACATAAAAGGTAAGAAATGATGTCTGCTACTGCCAATGCACAACTTGGTGCTATGAGGAGCTCTGAAAAACGTAACAACCTCTCATTTGAAGAAATATGCGTATTTTCTTTTATGAATAGACAAAGCTCTTAAATACGAAGCTGGAGCCATGATATGGTTAGCTTAGCTTTGCATAAAGACTGGAAGCAGCTAGCCAACTCTGCTACAAGGTAACCAATTCACCCACCAGGGCATCTAAAGCTAACCATATATTTTTGTCTAATCTGTAAGAAAGTGTGAAAAAGACATGTTAAGGTTCAACATGAGAATGTGGGTAAAACTACCTTAAGTTTTGTCATCACAGAAAAATGTAACTGCAACCAAATTATACAGCTGAAATTTAGAGCAAGGTAACATATTAATTAACGCGCATTCGAGGTGTTGGTGGGCGGATTAACACTTGTTTCAGTCCTTATGCTTTGCAGGCTATGCTAAGCAAAAGTTCTCTTGGATGAGGCTTTATATTCATCATAAATATACTGTGTATATGAGAGTCCATTTTCTCAACTAACTCCCAGCCACAGAGCATTATGTTTGTATATTTTCTTCTCTCTCTTTTTTGGATTATTTGTAATCCTTTGCACTTTTGTGATGACTTACCGAGCTACTACTAAGAACTGGTCGATCTGTTTCTCCGTCAGTAGGCTGGTATAGTCCCAGACCTTCTCCTCTAGTTTCTCCAAGTCTCTGCCATCTTCCTCACCTGCACACACAGACACAGTTAAAGACACAGTTACTTCTCCTTCACTTTTCAAGGCTGCAATGCTTCTTACTGACCACACATGTGCAACAAAAATGTGCAAATTCCCTGATGTTTGATTTTCTTCCTGTTTTTCCCTCTTTTCAAATCACTTGACTTGTGCAAAGCTATAATGAATCCCACAGTTTAATAGATGGGTCTATCAGGCTGCCAACCTGCCTGAACTTCTAAAAAAAGAAACAGAATTTCACTAACATTGCTTTAATTAGAGAGCTTGGTGTCCCAACAGTGCCTAATTGAAATTTCAGAGGTTTTCCTAAACGCTAAGAATAAGATTCTGGCAAAACACTTAAACATGATCTGGCTGAGAAATAATCACAATTGAAATGCTGAATATCTAAACACAATACTGGCACAACATATCTTTCAGATTTGCTAGGATAAGATTTTTTTTTGTGTGTATATTATGGAAGTTACGAAGAAGAAACACTCGTAGATGTAAGGGGTAATCTCATTAGCCAAATTATAATTAGGCCACATTCGCATTACTTTCAGCTTTCAGATGCTTTCAGACAGCGAGAAGCAGCTTCCATTGTTTTCAATGTAAACCAAGCTCAGTGGCAGCAGTTTAAGAAAAGGTATTTTCTGCACTCTATCATGCATTTTGTGACGGTTCAACGTTTTCAACTTAAAAAACGTTAAAACATAAAAGCTGGGAAACAAAACATGAGCAGATTTTACCGTTTCTGATTCTCTAAATGATTCAGAGGGATTAATGGAAAAAAAGAGTATCGACCTTAATGACACTAGTTAGTAAAAGCTGCTTTATTTATTGTACAGTAATACCCATTTCTTCTATTTTAAGATAAGAGTTACTATATTTACCCGTAGAATGAGATTACTGGGGGTAGACTTTATGAGCACCTTCAGATTAAGGCTTAAAACTAAACAGCTGTCATGTGGTAAATTGCACATATTAATTTTGTGTTTGCCAACAACATTTGAGTACAGGGCTCATTATAGTCAGATGATTCAGCTACAGCTTGCATGCAGGCGTACAGGTTGTCCTTTATAAATAGGGAAATGGGAACTTGAACCAGTTTTCTAGTAAACGTTACAATAAAATATATTTTCAATTCAAATGAGGCACCCCATCCTTTCAATACTGGCGGGGTGACTTTAAAATGTGCAGCACATTAACATTAATCAGTTCTTCTAAATAGAGTGCCACAGTGACGCGTCCTAAAACCCGGAAGTACGTTTTTTTTTACCACTTCCGGTTCCTTCGCCAAAAAACAAGGCAATTTCTCCATAGGGTTTTGGAAAATAGCTGGAAATAAGGTCTGTGGTTGACACACATTTAAGAGACGGATCACGTTTTGTTCTACGACATTAAACACATCAGCAGTGACCCCACTGGTGATTTCTGAAGAGTTTACGTGTCTGAAAAACGATGGTTGTCAACATGTGGCTGAATAGGACTACAGAAGTTGTCGAGGCCGTTGTACGTCATTACGCCGAACACGTAAACACTCCCGCTAAGTTTGTTTTTCCCCGTGTTCTGCTTGAAAGCAAGTACCTGCCTCCTGCAAACTGTTAAAACAAACGCTTCAACTCGTACACTTTTGAATCTGTAGTTTTGAATATGGATCTTAAGTTGGCGTGACGTTGAAGCAGCGACCCTGCTGTAGTTCGTTTATAGCATAACGTTAGCATTTTGCTTCTGGCGACTAGATTTATGATTCGAAAATTATAAAAGTAGGGTAGACATGTGGATATTATCCGGCTGAACAAAACGTGATCCGTCTCTTCAATGTGTGTGTCAACCACAGACCTTATTTCGAGCTATTTTCAACATCCTGTGGAGAAATTGCATTGCGTTTTTGTCGAAGGAACCGGAAGGAGTTTACTTCCGGGTTTTAGGATGCGTCACTGTGGCACTCTTATGCTTTTTATCATTTAATTGTGCTGTTTAGTAGCCATGGAAACCAAGGTTAGTTTGTTTTTTTTCGTAATAACTTTACTTGTAAAAAAAAGTGAGTTCATAAGGAAGCTTGGGGCAGAAAAAGGTTGCATACAGTTAATGAAATTTCCCTGAGAATTGAACAGCAACAAAAACATGAAAAGTTAACAAGTTAATTTGAGTTGAGGATAGATTGCTCCAAACAATCATTCAGTACCCAGGAGGGTAAAAAGACCCCTGAAGGAAGAGCATTATAATGTGTTGCTCTGTGAATAAGCTTCTCTAGGAAAACTGTGTCAATTAAACAAAAATAATTGAAGTATATTGTACCTTCTTTCAGGAGGTCGGTGATGTCGGCCTGGTACTTGTTCCCGACGCGGATCTCCCCCTTATCAGCCAGCAGGGTCTTCTGCTGAGGGTCATACACCAGCGAGTAGAAGAAGGCATCCTGGGAAATACAGATGGCAGGAAGGCGTGAGGATGGTATGAAAGAAACAGGAAGCGAGACGGGCAAACGGAGAGGCGAAAGAGAGGAGTGTGTGTGCGTGTGTATCTTCCCCTCTGCTAGTCTCTCGTCTCCTCATTACTGTATGTGAAAAGAACATTCTGGGTCAACACGTTGAATAATTCATCTGGAAACAAGAATCTCTTAACTCATACGTTTCTCACAGACACACTCTTAAATAATCAGTTATCTCGCCCACCTAATCAAAGTTTAGGAGATCCCGTCTTATTCTTTTTAGCGTGAAGATCTGATGGTACGTACCTCTCTGTCCAGGTAAGACTTCAGGGCTTCTGTCTCGTTCAGCAGAGTCACACAGCACTTCCCCCTGGAGTCCAGAAGGGATGTAAGGAAAGGAAGAAAGGGAAAAAGAGAAGGGAGAGAACATGGAGAATGAAAGAGGGAATTTTTTTTACATGTGAAACACAGGACTTAAAGTTCACGAGTTGCGTACCCTGTTTAAACTGTGTGAGAGAACTCCTCGGTGTAGGATGCATTAACAAGCATCGACAATTACATTGATTTGTAGTGCGATGGAAACGTTGGAAAAGTGTTGTTTTTTTGTTTTGCACAACAACAAAAAAAGGAAAATAAGTGGGATTTTTTGGACATATTGGAATGATAAATGTGTTTGATTTCCATACTTTCAATATTTTAATTGACATTACATGTTACTTGTTAGACGCTTTTATCCAATGCGACTTACATACTCAATACTGTGGACAATCCCCACAGGAACAATTTGGGGTGCAGTGTCTTGCCCAGGGACACAACGACATGCTGACTGATCCGAACACCAACGCACTAATCCACTGCGCCACACGCCTCCCTACATAATTGGTTTTATTTTATTTAAAGAGACCACATAAAAGAGGGAATTAAATCATAAGAAAATAAAATAACCTAGATAAATGAATTAAATTAACATTTTGATTCATATATCGGGATGTCATCAACATGTCTGTGAACATAGAATCCATCAGTGGCTGTGTGATTGTTGGAATTAAACCAGTGAAAGAGGGTTGCTCCTGTTGCAGTAAGAGCATTTAGTCTCTTTTATGAGAAGATAGATGCTCCGACAGCATTACCAGGGAGTGAACAAAAGTGAGTTAACTGCTTGATTTTAAAGCTTTAGATACAAAGGAAGCGTACGTAGCAACAACACTGGATTTGGTTTCAGCTGGCCGAGCCCGTTCATTTGAGTGTGTTGACACTACGGTCTGTCTCCAAATTATTTACCAGCGAGGTATTCATACCTCTCTAGCCCCGGGCGAACAGGGTGATAAACTGGAACACCTTCTGTAACCTCGCTGCTGCAGCACGGAGCGAGGTGTCAACTTAGAGAACTTAAGTCAAGATTTGAATCCTCTCTAAACAAAACTACTCATCAGTTATTTTTATTCAAGCAGATGTCAGTTTGCTCTCCCAGCCACTCCTCAGAAATGTCAAGTAATAAGGTGGTAATGATTATGTGGGTTTGCCTGGAGCTGCTCCCTGATGAGCAGAACATTTCTATATGTAGACACAGCTCTCTGTTGACATTTAGTGCTCATTGTGCTCCCTGAATTTCAGAGAATTGTTTTATGTCTGAGTTTGAGACTGAAAGCTGATTCCAAACTATCTTGTGAAGTGAAGGAATCAATAAATAATCTCATCATCCTCATCCTCCAAGTGAAGGAGTGACGTTTTCACAGCCACACGCACACAAAGTGTTTGACTAATTTGTCAAAGTTAATTAAAAACACAGTATGATCGAGATGAAAGTAGCATTTGCTGCAAATCAACATTAATGCTACCTGGGATTTTGTTCCCAATAGAGCTGCAACGTTATGTAAGTCAGTCTAAAATCGAGCGGAAAATGATCTACTTTCAAAAGGTATTCATCGATTTTAGTAACAAAAGTTCTGAAATGTTAGAATATGCTGCTCGTCCTGATCCTAGATTGTAGTAAAAGAAAGGGGTTTTTGTTGCTTTTGGGTTTGTAGTTGGAAAAAACAAGACATTTAAAGAAATAGCCCTGTGCATGCTAAGTATTGACCCGTTATCATAGAAATGTGAGTTTGACTGGCTGCTCCGTTAACATCCGTATAGATCAGGAGTCGGCAACCCGCGGCTCCCGAGCCACATGCGGCTCTTTAAGCCCTCTGCTCTGGCTCCCTTGAGCTTAGACATAAATAAGGAGGAAATAAAATAAAAGTATTTGTAGGACTATTTATATTTTGTTGCACGGTTGAAAATGTTTCGTATCTTGTATTTTGAGGTGATACTGTGACACATAAATAAAAAACAAAACGGTTTTAATTAGGTCAACTCAAATATGCGTCACATCCTGCTACGGTCCCGCACCAGCGCCTTTTCTTGCAGGTGAATAACCTGACCCCCGGCTCAATGTGTTTAATTTATTTTAAAGTAGGCCTGTGTATTTTTTTTTGTTATTCTCCTTATAAGAGTTATTTCTTTCTTATTAAAGGTTAACACTTTTATACTGTAATAAATAATAAATGCAAACAAACTGTAGTTTTTGTCTATGATATAACAATAAATACAACTTTATAAGCTATCAAATATGTTTTGCAGCTCCAGACAAAACAAATTGTTAGAAAAGGGGGCAAAATGGCTCTTTTGGTCAAAAAGGTTGCAGACCCCTGGTATAGATGAACACACTTGTCATAATGCATTTGCTGCTCAAGGTAAATGAGTGTTTTCTGTGGTACAGACAAATAAACCAGGACTGTAAATCTTAAGGAGGACAATTTAAAATGTAAATGTAACTGTCTAAATGACTGTTTATTTTTTTTTAATCAAGTGAAAAGTATTCTGACATTGATACAAGTTAATTGTATTTTTTGCTGATACCACATTTTTTTGGACTTGTTTTGAGTTTGTTTACAATCAATTTCAAGGAAGGTTTTTTGTTGGGGGGGGAATGTTTTGGGAGCCACTAGTAGCCCAAAGGAGTTGCTTCAGTCACAGCTTGGTATAGGTATGTGTTATCAAAACAGCGCTCTGTGTGGGACCAAAACTCTCAAAAGAAAGCAAAACAAACTGAAGTGAAACAGATGGTTTGTGGAGCAGGGGCAGCGTACCTGATGTGTGTGGCAGGTAAAGACTCCAGTTGGCGGGACAGGAAGAGCTCTCGGTGTCTGAGCTGGTGTTTGTGTTTCTCGGGGAGGTCCGCCATCTCTGGATTCTCCATCTCCTCTTCCAGCTCCCCTGGGGGTTAGAGAGGGTCAAAGGTCAAACGTATACCCATCGAATGAGGTGGAAGAATGACGTCCGCAGGGGAAACAGGAGAGTGGGAGGCGATGTAAATGTATCGGCTGCAGCAACAAACAGTCTCAGATGCACGACGAGATTTAAAGCACATGATGCACACTCTATGAGCCGAAACAACAGAGACCTCGGGGGGAAAGGGACTCGTGTATGCGTACAGGAATTTTACATTTATCCCGCTGATTATGTCTTCATGTGACCTGCGATATGAATCTGGGTTTCTCTTCCATTACTGTATTTCACAACTTTAACACCAAAGTCATGCCACACCACTCAGGATTCTCCATCATTTTAATGCCCACCAACTGTGTTTCCATTGCACTATTATTTAGGTACTCATGTATTTCACGCTTGTAAAGTAAAAAAATAAATCACCATTGTAGAGTGTACTCTTCTGTTGTTATCCATTTAGAGCAGCAAAAGGACACAGCAGGGGATCCTGTAGCTTCCATTGAGAAAAGTTGAACACAAAGCTGTTTTTTCAAAGATGGAAAGATCTACTTTTGAGACTTGCCGTGTTGAAATTTGAAGAAACATAAATAATTAAAAACTCAAATTAACCAGATTTTCCCAGCAGAATTTATTCATTAATACGTTTAATCATGTGAATTACTTGGAGCAAACAGTCGCAATGAATTAATAATGGCAAAAATAACCAAATGAACAGAAATGTTAGGTCTCTTCCTGATAATTAGCCTGCTTGGATTTGTGTGCATTCAGTATGAACCAATCCTGGCTGCAGCTCTGTAGGAGCACAGTAGGAGACTAGAAAGGTCTTAACAAGAACACATTTGAATTTAAGCCTGTGAGAAATATCTTTACTTTCTTTTTTAGACAATTTTTGGAGGTATCAGTTTCAGTCATGTTTGCTGTCACCCCAGTGCAATGGAGTTGAAAGTAATGTATATGCTGCTGAATCACTGACAAAACATTTAAAACACTCAACTAAGGATGTCACACAAAATTTGACGCCTATAGAAAATATGTTTTCACATTCTTTGCAAAACTTGCATAGTTTCCTTTCAGGCTGGTGATCTTGAATTAATTGTTACTAATTCACCACAGCGTATATTGCATTGTGTCAGGAGCATGAATTTCCAAGATTTTTTTTTTTATTGCAGGTGTAACCTTGAGTATCCTGGTACCCTGGACAAAAAGAATCGATGGTGAAAAACTCTCTTGGATAATCAGTCTGAAAACGGATGGACAGAGCGGCAGTTGAAGGGGCTATCAGCCCATTTGAGTCGGCTATGTGTCTGAGTCATCCTATAAGAATAGATTTAACCGCTGCTTGTAGGCAACATCACCGACGCTTCCTCATATGAGGATGAGGAGGAAATGGAGGTGGGAGAAGAGGAAAGAGGTGATAAAAGAAAGCGAGATGGACAGGAAAATAGATCAACAGAGAGACACATTGGAGAATACAAAGGGAGGAAGACAGAGACATAAAGACAGCGAGGAAGAGGGGAGGAAGGGGAGCAATAGAGAAATCAGCAGGGAAAACGGGGGGGGAGAGCCAGAGAGAGAGCGGTAGAGAGAGTAAGTGCAACAGGGAGGAGGAAGAGCAGTCAGTACGTGCTCCAATTCATTTGGAGTTTCATTAGAGGAAGCGAGACAGAAAGAGGGAGACGGGGAGCAGAACAAAAGCAATCAAGGGATTTTCAGGAGAAGAGATGTGTGGCCAAAATCAATAAGTACTCCTTCACTCCCTCACTCACTCTGCCCAGCACTCAGCACCCAGAAGACACACTATCAGTGCCTGGGCAGAACACACACACACACACACACACACCCACCCACAGCATGGGCCTCGCTCCATCTCCTGCCATGTAAACGCAACAAAATATGGACTGAGGTTATTAATAAAAAGGGAAAAACAACATTACAAAGGGAACAAGAAGGTGAAGTGGGGAGACAAACATGAACTGTGTGTGTGTTAGAGCTGCATCTGTGTGTGCAACATGATAAAAACATGCGAGTAGCTAAATATTACATTTTGTGCTCGTACATATTTAAATTGACATTTTAAGGTTCATGTTCCAGTAGTAATCCGGCTCAGCGACTCATAATGAGCTCCTGACTGCTGCTGCTGCTGCTGCTGCTGCTGCTGGAGTTTCCCCTACATTAGGCATGAAAATCTATAAAACTGCAAACTGAATCACATCGCAAAAGAAGTGAATGAATTATTGGCCAAACTAGCTTTTACTGAGAGGGGGGGCGTAGGGATGAGACTTACACACTACTCCCTGCAAAATATAACCAAGAGGAGGATATTTTTGTGCATTTTCTGACAGAGAATCAGTTTAAACATGAATGAAAAGACAACTGAAGGACAGCGTTCGTTAAGTTATACAGGAACTTTGTCGCAGTCTGTTCTTCTAACAGAGACGAGTTTTAAATAGAGCTAAACAACAGCTCTCAAGCAGACTGATGGCAAGATGTACAATTTTAGAGTAAACACTTTTAATCCAGGCTTTCCTGCAGAAAATTGGTGAGAGTGCTGCCCATCTGACAGAGTTAGGGTTGTTGTCGACATTTTTCCATCATGTTAAAACTCTAAAGTTTGTTTTCCTCTCTCTCTCTCTCTTGTTATTAAGATGTGCTGCTTTGATTCATTAGTGCAAAGTGAATGTACAATATGATGCATTAATTACTCATCTGCTGAGCTGAATCAGACAGGTCCTGACACGTCAGATGATTTATGCGGCAACAATTAGTTTTCTTATTATGATGTTATGAATTTTGGGGGAACTTTATTTGAAAGCCATCAGCATAGACTTAAATAGAACATGACACAAACTGGGGACGTTACGCTTTATGTTCGGCACCTGAACATCCCTTTAATAGGTTCTGTTTTCTGTGTGACGCATCAACTGCCTAATAAAGCCTAAAAAGTATATATAATATTTCTGAAAAGCTAATAAACTGCACACTTGTTTCAGGCAATGCAGCTACTAACAAACACTGTGAACAAAACTAAAAGATGTGAATATATAAGCTCGCACCGACCATAGATTATAAAAAGGAAATTATACAAATGCAGACAAGAGTATATTATTTTAACTTAAAGAAAATACCGTAAGCACGGAGGAGATATACCAGTTGCTCTGATGTTTTTCGAGGAGGCATTTTTTTTACTTGACGAAAATTGATTTTTTTTAGACTAAAACTTTCAAATATGATTTGTTCTGTCTACTGTGTTTGAACAAAATATACTGCATGTTTGTTCATCAGCAGTGTTTATGAAGTTTCTCCCTTTAATAACTCAGTAAAGATTTTTTTTTTCGTTTCTTTATGCCAATACAGGGTCTGCATCTCTGTACGCACCAGGGTTTCCGTTAGCTGGTAATTACCGGTTTTTCGCTGGTAACATTTATTAAAAACCGGTAAATTCAAAACCTGCCGGTCAAAATGTCCGGTAATAATTAGGGATGCTCCGATCGATCAGCTGCTGCTGAGTCTGACGGAGACAAGCAGCTCTGCATGATCACCTGAAGCCCCGCCCACTGTTTAGCGAGCTGCATGAGAAACTGATGGGCTGGCGGGAGAGAGAGAGAGAGAGAGAGAGAGAGAGAGAGAGAGAGAGAGAGAGAGAGAGAGAGAGAGAGAGAGAGAGAGAGAGAGAGAAGAGAGAGAGAGAGAGAGAGAGAGGATCCGTTTCTCTCGTGTTATTATCCAAAGTTAATGTAAACTTTTGAATAATGTACTTCATCTACTATAAGTAGTTTGTTTGAATGTAATAATTATGTTGTTTGTTGTTTGTGGAAGCGCATCATTTATTGAAAAATGAATCTGAACTTTTCGATCTGTTATGATTATAAACTAAAGCAATATAAAAATTAGCCCCATTAACTGAGTTTTAAACATCAGCATATCCGGTCATAGTCCGGTAATTACCTGCTAATGGAAACTCTGCTACACAATTATTATTATTATTATTGAAACATGACGGGTAAGTTTCAAATTTGTCCGGTGAAATAAATTCTTTCCGGACATTTGACCGGCAAGAAAAAATCCTAACGGAAACCCTGGTACGCACATATGCATGGTTTTACACACAGTCTGGATACTGTGTGGTACATCATCTCCTCCATCTGGACCCTGGCTGAGCGTCCTTGAGTAGCAACTCAACTCCCCAACCTCAGTCCTTCTCCTCTGCTCCTCTGAGCCAATCTCCTGGCACTGCACCCACACCATACTCTCTACAAATTGCCTCTCCATCTCACCTGTCCCAGCCAATTATCAATTATTGATGAATGGGTCGCCTTACAGGGCTGAGAGACGGCAAGGGGAGGGGGAAGGAGAGGAGAGGGCAGGCCTGAGGGTGAGGAGAGCACCGCAGACCGTTATCCCCTTAACAGACTGACTGTGCCTCCATGATACAGTGAGCGTTTGAGAGCAGTGAGCAGACAGCTACATGCTTCTGCTCAAAAACCAGAGAAACAGTTCACTCATGGTTCCTTCTAAAGCGGGAATATCTGTCAATGTAAAATCCATACTGGATGAGAGAAGACACCATCTGGGAGTTTGGTTGTGGTATTATTGGGACATTTTGTCTCAACATGGTGTTAAAGACACCTTACTACCCCCAGCTCCTTCTAATTTATGTAAACAAATCATTTTGCAAAACTCAAAATGCACGGTCTCCATCCCAAGCCCAGATAACTTTGTTTACCTCACAAGGGATATTTTCCCCAGACATAACAAAGCTTCCTCCAGATAAACAGAAGACATTAAACAGCTGTTTTCACAAGCTGAATCGTTCTCCTCATAAACACATTTGAATTTATTTAATCACTGGGATTCCCCTTTAAGTAACTGTAGTCAAATTTCAAAACAAAGTCTGTAATTGGTTTAAGTTAGTAGGCTGGTATGTATATGTATGTAAACATAAGTCTTACAGTAATCAGACTGATCAAACCTGTTTTCTCATTTCCTGACTCAATGTTATTTCGTCCAGTAACCAGTTTTTTGGAGTGCATATGAAATCAAGTTAAGTTCAAATTAAAGTTTAGCAGCAGAAAGGTAAGCACATAATGCAAACTTTTTAAGCATAATTTCCTCCTTCACATACCGAAAAACATACAAACTAAGTACATTTTTTTAAATATTTAAACGAATAAGACGTCAAAGCTGCTGCAATAAGTGAAATATCTTTGTGCACTATAACAAGGCATAACAACTGTGTCGACACTAGGCGAGGACGTCGCCTTCTTCACTTTCTAATCATTAGGGCTGATAAGGACACAGCTAATAAAGCTCTGCAGCTGCAGATGCAAATGAGAAATTCATCCTCTGACTGTAGGATATCATCTCAGGTTAAATATAGTGCCGCGGTGCAGCTCCATTGATTCAACAACTAGGAAGAAGTGCCATCCTGCAAGTGAATTCAGTTATAAAAAGGTAGTAAAAGCATCCAAAAAAAAGGGATGTGACATGTTTATGACCTAGGCAAAGGAAATGAGTGGTTTTAATATACTGCGCCACGACCAGCACCCCTTCACTGGTTCCACTTTTTGAGCATCAGGTCACTGGCAGTATTATTGTCCATTGTTTATGGGAGCTAGGAGCCACATCTCAAAAATAGAAAAAAAAGGTTTGAGTCATGGCAAATTCAAACGTCTGAAGGGAGGGGCCAGGGAGGTAAAAATGCCAAGTCCGCCACAGAAGCTGACCACTCAGGAGGCAGCTCCGCTCAGAGGGGTGGGGCTAAAGCTGGAGACGGAGGCCCCATTGAGGGAGTGCACAGAATCTCTGCAAGCAAAATATTTGATCAATGACTCACAGCAGACACGCATAAAGACACACAGGCTCATATATACACACACGACTGCCATTCTCTCTCAATTCAAAGGAAAATTACCTAAATGCACCCCTTAAGTGACAGAGCTAAAAAAAATCAAGTCATCATGCCTATATAAGAGCAGAGCAGACCAACACACACACACACACACGCAGACCAACACACACACACACGCAGACCAACACACACACACACACGCAGACACACACACACACACACACACACCAGACAACACACACACACACACACACAACACACACACACACACACACACACACACACCACACACACACACACCACACAAACACACACACACAAACACACACACACACACACAACACACACACAAACACACACACACACACACACACACACACACACACACACACACACACACACACACACACAAGTCTGGAAGCCCCTCGCCGAACTGCAGATGGCAAAGAGAGCAAAACCAAAAGGCCTGTAGAGGAACGGCCTATAGTATACAAACAAAAAATAATCAGGGTTCCTTAAAGAGCAACTTGCAGGTTTTTTTTTTTACTAGATTTATGCTTACCCTTGCCTGAAAATTACAATTAAAAAAGTGAATGCAGGATTTGATATGTTTTACAAGACATAAGGGCAATAATTCAGAGGGGAAAGGAGCAGTTTTGAGCTCTGCTACTAAAAACTGCTTTTTTTTAACGTCATACGTCAAACGCGTCATATTACGTCACATGGGGGAGCAACTTTCTCGGACTCCTTCTCTGCCCAATCCGCGGTAGTAGTTTGTAGTTGGTTTGAGCGGTTGTGATTTAGTGAGCTGGTATTTTTTCGGTAATTTTACATTGCATTTCACCATTTGTAATCATGGTGAGCTGGAGTTTGTGCAGGTTGCACAAACTCCAGCGTGTCAGGACATCGAGTCCACAGTTTCCCTAACAGGAAAAGGACCGGAGCTAGCTTTCGTTCCTGGGTGCGTTGTGCGAGGTGCATCCACCTCCCTGCAGCACATACTCTCCACAGCTGAGGCCTATCAAACAAAACGTTTATCAGGAAACCGTATTACATCTCTCTCCCCCCCTTCGTTCCTCTCTCCCCCATTCGTTCCTCTCTCTCTCTCCCCTCCGGTACACAGCACCGTAAGACGTAGTGTGGAGTTGCATTAGGTAACGCTGTGGTGGCTGTACTCCTCCAGCCGTCTCCTTTGTGTTTGTTTGTTTGTTTGTTTCCCCTGTCTGTGTTGTTTGTGTGGGCGTGGTGGCTGTCACTCCTGGCTCCCGGCTCAACCTCCACTCACCTGCTGCAATCAGCTGTGCACCCTCCCCGACTACACACCTGCTTTCCATCAAGCCATTTACAACGGCATATCAACGGAGGCTCCACAACCTTTCTCCGCCAGATCGTCCTGCCAGTAACGTTACTATATTATCAATACTACTTTAGTTATAGCCTGATATATGATAGCTAACTTTACAATGTTGTGATGTGACCGACGTTAGCTAACATTAACTGTAGCTAACGCCGGTCACTCACCAAGACAGCTGCCCTGTTCTCCACTGGTTCTCCTCACACCACAGCTCCATTTCTCGCCGATGGCCGTTATTTCTTCTAATCCTTGGCTGCTCCTGGTCTCTTGTAAGCCTAGCAGGCTCATAATTATATGGTTGTGGTCCGTCATATGCATTCGAATATTTATTTTCAACCTCTTCTGTGTCAAAACTAGCATTGTGATCCATGTTTATTACTACGTTAGACCGGCCGCTCTCCCCCATGTGACGTCACACGCGGGAGGTCACATGGGGAGGCTTTTTTTATGCGGAAGTAAAAATGTCTTACAAAAACGACTCCAGATGTCACTGTAGCGTATATTTATGTATATTTTTTGGAAAATCTAGTGTATACATCATTTTCCTACACATTTATTCACTGGTGTCTCTAACCTGCAAGTTGCTCTTTAAGCTCAAGGTGAGTTAAAAGGTTCTTCTTTTTTTTTTAGGATACACTTGACAGAAATCAAGTTTAAAGAAAAAAACAAACCTATAATTGTTTTAGGTTAACAACCGGAAGCCTCACACATTTGCTTGGAGAAATAATAATTGAGTCAGAAGGGGGGAAAAAACGGTCTTACAGGGACACACACTGATGCTGTGTGGTCCAACAGAACAAAACAATCCCCCTCCTGCCATAGTTACACCCCACAGGCCTTACACACACACAATCTTCAAACAGGACACTTGTTAGCTCTCTCACACACAAACACACACACATATATATATATATATATACACATTTTCACACCCCAAGAGCCACCATTTAGCCTGCCACACCCAGTCAAAGTCTGATGCTTGGTTTTGCCAGGACTGCAGGCTGGTGTTTTTATTGTTAGTACGACAGCACTACTATGAATGGTGGAGGGAGTTAAATCTAACTGCGTTAAATCAACAAAAACATATTTTTTACCATTGATGTGATTAGCCTCATCTTTTTTAGTTTGCTTTACAGACGGTGGCTATGTTTGATGTACATTTTAAGTGGTTGGACTTGATGCAAGCACCGTGTACAATAGGGACCTTATTTTATTTTGCACCTCTGTTCTTTCAAAACTCATCACGTAACTTGCTTTTCTGCCTATCTTCAAAATCTAAAATAGACCCAAAATATTAAAAAAAAAACAATTAAAAAACATACTAGGTTTCTTCCGACCATGTCTAAGGAAAAGCATTACCTGGCACTTAAGCTTACTAACACATTACATTACATTACATGTCACTTGTTAGACGCTTTTATCCAAAGCGACTAACATACTCAATACTGTGGGCAATCCCCACAGGAGCAATTTGGGGTGAAGTGTCTTGCCCAGGGACACAACGACATGCTGACTACAGTGGGGTTTGAACCTGTGACCCCCTGATCCCAACACCAACGCACAACCCACTGCACCACACATTTAGGTATTTACAAAAATGTACACATTTAATTCAGTTTGAAGCAAAACTATGTAAATATTTCTATTGAAATACACTTTTTTTTAGCTTTCAACCTCAAATATCCACCTCAACAATAATTGAATCTTGAACTGAGTCATGTTTATCCTTACTGCAAGTCATCACATCTGCATATTTTCAAAAAGTGGTCCACTGAATACATATAAGAACAAGTCATGCACAACATTTTAATACAGCTATTATTTATTATTGTTAATCCTATGTGCACACCACTCATGAATCATGAAGCATCACGACTCTAAAAGGATTCTCCTCTTCATTTTTTGCATTTTTTGATGTGGCTGGTAAGGATGAGTAATTTAACAATTACGACCAGAGTCTGTCAGGATGTGGGTGGTTGTGGTTGGTGGTGGTATTTTACCACTAACATTATACTGAAGATGGATAACCATCAGTTGCCCAAGAGAACAGATGCTAAGAAAGAGTTCTTTTAAATGACTGTTCCAAAACAGAGATCACCTGTTGTTATAACACACATTTTATGCCTCAGCCAACCACTCTAAAATGTACAATTTCCATCCATGTGTCCAGACTCAGGAAGGGACACCCAACATCTGTGTCACTATAACAGTACCCTACCAAATGTGAAATAATGTCACAACCTCCCCTTCTGTTCCTGAGTAATGTTGGTAAAGTTTTTTTACGCAATGTCATTGTCATCATTTCAATATTTTTGTCGTAATTAGTGTATACATTATAACGTGTTTTGTGAGGTCAGTCAAATCCAGGACCCTGAGGCGGGCAGGGAAGATAGTGGCCGACACCTCCCACCCTGGACACAAACTGTTCACCCCCCTCCCCTCTTGCAGGAGGCTGCGCTCCATCAGGACCAAAACCTCTCGCCAACTGAACAGTTTCTTCCCCTCCGCTACCAGCCTCATCAACAAGGCCCGGCCCCCCCACTGACACTTTATCTCAGACACAACGCAGACTCTATGCATTACATCAATGCACAACAATATTTTGTATTACTGCTGATTTTTTGTCCATATTTTATTCCTTCTATTCCATTGCAATGTAAATACTATTATATTTTACTATATTTTTCTAGTTCTCTATCTGTGTTTTTAATTCTTGTTTTTATGCACCACGACACCAAGTCAAATTTCTCGTACGTGTAAACCTACCTGGTAATAAACCTGTTTCTGATTCTGATTCACATCATACTTGATTTAAAGTTTGTGCCAAATCTGAAGAAATTCCCTCAAGTTGTTCCTGAGATAAAAGCGTTAATGACAAAGAGACAGACGGAAAACCAAAAAACGAAGAAAAAATATTCTGAGGAAGGAATAAATCCCACTCTGCTGCTCTTCTTTCAAATCCAGGCCCTCTGGAGCAGAGCCTTGAAGGCATATTTTGCCACCGACCCCTTGGGGGACAGCCGGGACATTTAAGATCGTCACTGGCCTTTTAAAAAAGACACACTTTTGTTACCAGCAACTTCACCAGCCTCGTATTTCGACAACCTTTTAAAACTGACCATCTTGATCCTTCTGGGCTTCTGTATTTCCCCTTATTCCTTCCCCATCATTAAAAAAAACTTGTGAAAAAAATTGTTTTAATGTCTTTCTCTGTGAAAAACACCCTGTTACCCATAACATTAAAAGGCTGCTGGAGCCAAGTCTGCCAGCTGTTCCAGACACTGCAGTGTTTAGCTCCAAGCTCTGGAGAAGAACACCACATTCAAGAACACGCCTCACACCCACGCTTTAGAGCGCGCACGCGCGCACACACACACACACACACACACACACACACACACACACACACACACACACACACACACACACACACACACACACACACACACACACACACACACACACACACACCACCACACACACACACACACACACACACACACACACACACACACACACACACACACACACACACACACACACACACACACACACACACACCTTCCTATTGATACACCCAACAGATCGAATGCTGTCTGCACTCAGGCCTGTCGGGGGAGGAGAGGGGGGGGGGGGCTGCTGCAGTCTGGACTGTTTCTCTCAGCTCGGTAACAAAAACTCAATTCAATTTTGTATCACCCCTGCTGTGCAAACAAGCCTCCCAATCCGGCCAAATAACGAATTGTATTTTAAAGTTCAGGGAAATCTTCTTCAATTTGACCGAGGCACTACACCTTTCGCAGTGGAAAATAACTGAGGCGTGTTGCTCAGAAAGAAATGTTTGAAATCCTGTTTTTTTTGTTTTCTTGATGGTGTGTTTTGCAGGCGGGGTAACGGTCGGTCACTCACTTGCATGTTTGTCTGCCAGGGCGATGAGTGTGCCGGAGATGTCCCTGCGTCGGTAAAAACACACCACTTTGGCCTCCACGTTCCCATTGGCTGTCTGCAAACCAGAGACAATCGGCGTTACCACGGCAACAAGTGGTGCCGCACACAGAGCACCCACACACGCACACACAGATGATTAAAAAAATAATAAAAACCCCTTAGATGAGGAGAGTTCTTAACTATGGTTGAAAAAACTCAGTGTGAGGCTCCAGCTAATTCTCCCAAAATCACTTTAAGTGTCGCAGTTATCGGGACAGAGCGGTGTGTTCAGGGGTCGTCTGTTTTGTTAGTTGTTTTTTCCTCATAATACTATATAGGTATGATGATATTTGTTTTTAGTTAAGAGCTGCATGGTTTGTTATTGACTTTATTGAATGATACCTTAACATTAAAACTCTAGGTAGAACAGTTAAAGCAAAAGACTCATTGATAAATTGAGAAACACAAGAATGAGTTTGAATCTTATTATAGGCCGGGTATATTGGATTAGGATTTTTCTCATGAATCGCTCTAGTTAAATATAATGCAAGTAGAAGATGGTTGGAGAAAAAGCCAACACATCCAACATGTCATATTTCTTTACATTATAAAAACATTTTATACTTTTCCCAATCAAAGAACAATTAAAAATCTAATTTCCCACATTTCTGGGTTTGAAAACAGAGCGTAATACAAAAGAATAAAAGGTAATATATTAATAGTCAGCATTTTGTTATGAGTATGGGAGTTATTTCAAGGTTAAACAACAGCAGCTAAGCAGATTGGAAAATGAAATAAAATGTAAATCTTCTGAATCACTTCAGGACCTGGGCTAAAGGTGTTAAATTTAACCAAATGTTGGTGATTCATTTCACATTTCACAAAAAATTGATTCATGCATACATATTTATATGTGCAGGAAAGTTAACACTGTAAAATGAACTTCAGCCCACTTAAAGCAAAACAAAACAGGAGACAATGAGATAGTGGCGAGGGCAGCGAGAGAGAGGAAGATGAAGAATGGATCTGTTATCACAGGGAGGCATTGAGGTGTAGTTTAAGCATCTGGCACTCAAGCAGCCGAGTGAATACATGTTCCTTGCTGACATTAGTTCATTTATCACCTTTTGCAACGTTAAAGTAACGGCAGAGAAATGATCAGAAACTATTTGTTAACCAATCAATTGTTTCGGTCAGTTTTTTTAAGGAAACATGTTTATTTACTTCAGTTCCAACTTTCATTATGTGAGGATTTCCAGGGTTTTCTTGTCTGATGTGATATTTAAGTAAGTCATGTAAGAGTTGTTCAGACAAAACTAAACATCTGACAACATTATTTGGCACATACTTCGCTCTTTTCTTCCACTTTAACAAAGCAGGGATTTATTAGTGGCATCCTGGATCCTTGAATAATTTGCGTGTTAAATTGTACATTTTTATCTTTAAAATCCTAATTTTGGGGCACAATGTAAAAAGACATTACGCATAAAGGCTCCAATGTGTTTTTTAGCCGTTTTAAACAGCTGCTGGTTGTCCGGACTTTTCCCTTTACCGTTTTATACTTTCTAAACACGCATCTCAAACTTTATGTTAGAGAAAGCCGGCGCTCCCTGCGGGGCGGAGAGACTGACAGTGACGGCAGAACAGAGGCTCGCTCTGCGCTCCGTGTCAATCACATCAGGCAGCCGGCAAGTTATCCACAGAGGCCGGGACAGGGGACAGACACGGGCACCTGTAACCAGTCCGCAGAGACGGGGCTCTTTTTCTGCTTCCTCGACTGAACAATGTGTAAGATGGCAGGCTGGGGTTTACCTGACAGCATCCTGAGCAACATTATCATCTTAGGTGTGACATCTCAATACAAACACTGTTTTTACGGCTTTAAAGGCAATACAGATATGGCCTTTCAGAACCACACGTTTCCTTTACTTTAAAGTGGTAAATTGCAAGTGCAATAACTATCAATATCACCATTATGTTATAAGCATATCAACAAGCTGGTCATAGATGATTACTGTTAAACAAAACATTGGTATAAGACACAAAAAGCTGTTAAATAACCCAAAACAGATTTTTGACAACCGCATTTTCCGTTTAACTTTAGGTTAGGAAATTGTAAAGCTACAAATAACAAATGTTTTCATTATAAATTATTGCGTTGATCATGTCTCCATTATTCAATAAATAATTAGGTCTAAAAGCTCAATAAAAGTTTCCTAACAATCTGAAGTCTACAAATCTGTGATCTTCAGTTTGCTGAAATCCCCAAATCTGTAAATCCTCACATTTCAGAAGTTGAAATAAGGGAACGTTTGGTATTTTTGCTAAATTACTTAAGAATGTATTGGTCATCAAATTGTTTGATTGGCTAATCATTTCAGGGCTGGAATAAATGCAACAACAACAAAAACAGCTCATCATGCACTGATGTTGAGTTTCATAAGACGGATAAAACAACTGGAAAAGACAAAGACTTTAACAGTATTGATATTTGACCTTATCCCCATATAAAAGTCTGATATTGAACAGTCCAGGGTGTATGGTAAAAGAAGCCTTCATTTATCTCAAAAGATCCAAACTAAGCTTTATGAGAACCCAAAAGGGCAAGTATATATTTTACAGTTAAACATTTACTTTAGTTATTAAAGTAAAGATTTTTTCGGTTTAATATCTAACAAATCAGACGGGAGTAGAGTGGGTTTTAAAGGCTTCAGACAGAGGCATGTAATGTGATGTGTAGCTTTCAGATCTGTGCTGCATTCAAGCACACTCACCTTGTTCAACTCCTCTATCCTCCTGATCAGCAGTGGGTTACTGGACGAGTTCTCAAAATAAACATAATCTGCAGAGGAGGAGGAGGAGGAGGAGGAGGAGGAGGAGGAGGAGGAGGAGGAGGAGAGGAGGAGGAGGAGGAGGGAGAGGGGAATGGAAAGAGAAAGGAAAAGAGGGAAGAGAAAAGTCAGTCAGCATTTCAGGTTCATCCAAATGTTCAGGGTGCTTTCCAGTTGAACAACACTGACATCTTTATCAAAAAAAGGGGACACCTACTAAATACTAAACTAAAGAAGGATTCATTTTGCACTGACTACCGAATGTCATTATTGATGTTTTTCAAAGGAAGCTTCATATTTGATGACGTCATTCCACCAAAACTATTAAAAAAAACGTCTCTTCAAGTTGAATGAAGGGATTCGTCGGATTATTTGTCAGCCTGTTATTTTTAAACTTTGATTTTAAACTGTGTGACCTTTCTACACTCGTTGGCATGAAAATGATGCGGATACATATTTTGATCTGAGATAATGTGCAGCATGTGCAAGAGCAAAACAGTGAAAATTGGGTTGGGTAATTTGTTAGATAAAAACATGTCTTTTAGAAATGATTACATCTATCTCCTTGACTTCACAACACTCAAGCAATTCGGCTACAATAATAGTACGCAACACTGTCATCTAATTCTAGAAATAGCTTAATACTTAAAAAATAATGTAGTGTAATCTTTACCGAAAATTGTGCAGAGATACCGGGCATAAACTGAATGAAAAAGACATCTTCACATCGTGATCTTGAACGTCAACGTCTTGGAACGATTCAGTGCGTCCATTTTTTATAAACAGGAGATGCTGTTGTAGTCTGAAGGTCTGACTAAATGAGACGTTGACGCACAATAAATGTGTCTCTCTAAAGCTCTCCATTCAGACTGCAGCCTTGTAGCCTTGCCTTCCTCATGTTTTCTTTGTCTTATCACCCTTCATCCTCCCCATGTGTGTTTGTTGTTTGCATGCACGGTGTGTCTGCATTTTGAGAGGGTGTGTAGGAGACTGCACAAGCATTTCTACGCATGTGTGACTTAACTATGCATTTCTGTGTGTGTGTGTGTGTGTGTGTGTGTGTGTGTGTGTGTGTGTGTGTGTGTGTGTGTGTGTGTGTGTGTGTGTGTGTGTGTGTGTGTGTGTGTGTGTGTGTGTGTGTGTGTGTGTGGCTCCTGGCACTGCTCTAGGCCCATTGGAGGCTTAGCTCTCACCAGGATGTCCCCACAGGCCCCACTCTTGGTAGGGTGCCTGGTCTTAGCCCTGCATGTGTCTTGGCTGAGTGCTGTCAGATTATACCCCACACTTGGTTGGCTGCCTGGAGCTGGAGCTATCCTCCCTTCACCCTGAACCTCACCCGCCCATCCCCCACCCTCCTACGGGCCCCGTCTTCATGACCGACTAGGCCAGAGATCGCCCGGAAAAATTCCACCAGCACAACCTCGAAACACACCGACTCCTGCTTTTATTTCCTGCACCTCCCGTGTCTAACACTAACTGGTTTAGGCATGTACTCATCATGATCGCAACATTTCGGATCTGCACCGACATCCACAACTATCTTGACATAAATAGAAAAATCCACCTACAAACACTTAAATACTCTAAAAAACATTATCTGTTATGCATCTTGTTGTGGGCAAACCACTTGTTTTGCTGCAAATACTTCCAGACATTGTAACATGGTTGAATAAGAATACAGTAAACGGAAGAGGAAAAAAACATTTTGGTAGGTGTGAAGCTAAAAGATCCAAACCTTCTCCGTTTCCAGCTTCTTAAAATGTAAGAAAAAGGCAGCTTTCTTTGCTAATATGATCCTAAATCGAATATCTTTAGTTTGTAGTGTGCAAATCTGGAATCATCGTTTAGGATTGCAACTAATGATTATTTTCCTACTACATAAGGTAATCGTTTTTACTATAAAAAAAAGAAAGAAAAAAGACATCACCTTGGTCTCCAGGAAACTTTGATTGGCATTTTATTTATCATCTTCCGACAATCTATAGACTAAAGTGTTACTTTCAGATCTATAAATAGTCAAACATAACGTCTGCTGATTAACTGCAACAAAAACAATCAAGAAATCTCAGAGACAGCGGAGGAAGACACGCAAATGTATCTCAAACAGACAAACCTTTGACTAAAAAACCTTTTGCTCAACTCTCCCTATTGGTATTCCTCTCTCCACCCACACTCACACAACTAAACTAAACAGATTCCCAGCCACTCTTTGGAAGGAGGCGCAAATGTAATTTGTCTTCAATTAATGTAAATTCAATACAATTACTCCTAATATGAACATTTATCTGAAGAAGTAAGAACTGTATACTTCTTTCCTTGTGGGTTAAAGGTGAACCCAGGCACTAACAGTAGTTCAGGAAGCATGTAGAGTGTAATTTCTATATCAGTGTATTTGGCAACCTTACATACTCCCAACTCAACATCGCTACGAGGCGAGAAGAGATCGTCACATCACGCCTGTCTACTCTTCACCCTGAAACAGCTTGTTACTAGACTCTGCTGCCACTGTGACATCTTCGTCCTGCTGCTGAATATCAAATAGGCCAACTTGAAATTGAGCGTTCCCGAGACAGAAAATAAAGACGGACTTATATCGGACTTGCTGTAAAACTGTGAGTGGGGAAAAGTTAGTGAGACTCCATCCCATTTAGTGAGGAACCACAGCAGGGACAGGCACCAGCTTCCCAAATGTAAGGATTTTCTGCTTTTTCACATCATTAATCCAAGAAAACTGAGTATTTTTTAACGTTGGACTGGTGCCTCAAATTACAATGTGTTGACATCAAGCTGAAAATATATGATTTTCCAAGGATCTTTTGTTTAATGTCCTTCTTTATAATAAAACAAAAATGTGTCTAATAATAAAGAACCTGATAAATAAAAATCCTGCCGCTAATTCACCACTCCAGTGAAAAGAGTACGAAGATACTATACTGCTCTCCTATCAATACAAATAGCATTATGAAAAATGGATTGATCCATGAAGTTATCTTTAATATGGAAGGTGTTCAAAACATGTGAGTTTAAGGGGATGTCTTCAAATTTGAGTCATTATTCTATACAATGAAAAAAAGCTGTTGAGTACAAGGAGATCTTTAAGTTGCTTATTTTGTCCATGAATCAACTAATAGACTCGCCTCATAGTTTCGGTACAAATTTGAAAGAACATACTTCAGCTGGACACACTGAATAATTAAAACTAATGCTGCTATAAAAAACAAACTTTTTCTGGATACATTAAAGATATTTAAATCTGTCAATATTCAAAAGAACCCTGATCAAAATGTAGTATCTGGCTTCAAAACATGGAGGGGTCTTATGATAAACCACAGAGAGAAAATGTTGACGCTTTTTTCTTGGCCTTCAACGTTCCAAAGCTCTGAGGGACCAATTAAGCGAGACTTAAAATGCGTCATGAACGTTTCAAACCGAAGCAGAACCACATGTCAAACATTCGGCTTTGGAGTGAGGTTGGGTGTGAATGGCAGCCACGAGGTATGTTATTTTGGGGTGGGTTGGTGACAGGAACATGTCTCCTTGTAGTCCCGCATTAAGCGTCACTGCGAAGGTGGGATTTTGGGCTCAGTTCACCAATTTTCTTTTTCGTGGCTCGGGAACCTAAGTTACCAAAAATGGATTCACTTTCAGTTCAACCCATGTCCTTTCCTTGCCACCTATGGCGAGAAGAATAACAAAAATGGCAAGAAAACAGGGAAATGAAGAGTGGGAGTTTCCACCATGTGAGGAGCTGAAGCCTGGTAGAGAGCGAGCTGGAGAGGAACTCAAAATGAGAGCAACAGAGAGAGAGAGAAAGAAAAGAGAGAGGGCCTGTAGGCACTGAGCAGCGTCACTCAGTCTCTCCATTTTCCCATCAGCCCTCCCGCCGCCTCAATCCGCGTATAACCTCCCCTCCCCTCCACCACTCTCCATCCCCCGCTCCCAACGCCAGCCAATCCGCCAGCACCGGCGACTGTGATGTCACGGTGCAGTCGAATGTTGTGCGAGCCAATCAAGGCATGTTACCGAGCCTCAAAAGAGAAAGTCTGCTGGGCTGATTCAAACCAGGCCAGAGAGAGACGCGAGGATGAGAGAGGGGAAAACATGAGATAGCGGATGGACTCGGGGACAAAGATGGACAAAAAAGAATTACAAAGCTGAGCAGAAATGTTAAGTTGGCGAATTAGTTGGTGAAACTGTTAAACCAGGAGCAAACATACAAAATGAGACTAAATGAAACGAGGTCCATTATTGACATTGAGAACTAATTGGAAAAATATATGACCATACAAAAAATAAAACTCAAGGATACCTCTCCAAACTACGCACTTAACTGATCCTGTACCTAAGACAGTTTTTCATGTGTTAAACTTCTTAATTGTTTCGCTATCTGAATAGAAGCAGTTATATCCTTCACCACTTGCAAGTAGTCTGAGGACAAATGTAAGGTTTGTAAAGACTGTCAGAGTGTTGTTGAAAGTACATCATATCTAATATTTTCACATTTCTACCACATATTAGTGCAATGGTCAGGGAACGCGAGTACACTATGGGGGAAACTCGATGATTAGAAATACATTGCTCCAATCATTGAAGTCCTAAAAGTTTCTCAAAAGAAAACTGAAGATTTTTAACCAGCTCTTTGTTAAGCAGCGTGGGCATCACATGCAGATGAATTATGTCAAGTTGCGTCATTGAGGGAGCTTCCCCTACTTATTCGCCGCCGTCAAAGATCCACCATGTAACAAAAAAAGATTAAAAAAACAAAACAAGATAGGTCAAATATTGTAGTTATCGTGATCAATGGCAGCCCTGTCAAAGTCATCTTGATACTATCTACGCAACTCAAATAAGCAAACTGTGATCAGAGGGAACAAACAACATCAAGCCGTCATTATGTGCGTGACAGTTTTCAATGATGCACGGAGACACTTCATTTAGGATTCAGTCTCCATATGCGACTATAGAAAAGACAGTTGTGGTGTGTAATACTTGTACAGTAAACCATGTAGGACAGTAATGAAAAGGCTAGAGGCTAGAGATGGGAGATAGAAAAGCAGGAAGCAGCGAATTTGAACATCCACCCACTCTTGTCCATGCGCAGATACCCCACACCCCACCCAAAGCTTACTCACACACTCCCACTGAGAGGCGTGTCTGTCGCAGTGATTGGGATTATGGCTTAGACTGTCACAGTATGGATGGAGATTTCTGTGGTAATGGCAGGTAGTTTAATCTTCAGAGTTCATCCCAACACTTTGATATCCCTACCTGGCAGCATCTCTCTAGCATAACTCCTCTTTAAATTCCTGGCTGAAGATGTGAACGCTACTTTAAGATAATACAGTAGATTCATCTCTTTGACTTTATGTTCTACATGTCTACTGACCTTGGAAATAATCCACATTACACACCTCATGCAAACATAAACAGAAAAAAAAAAAAATCATAAAATGGGCCTTTTTCATAGAGTCAGTAAATCAGTTAAGGCAAAGAGAGATTTTTGATCTCATTAAAAGTGGCAGCAACTTCCCTCCCATCATGCATCTGTTTGGCACTTGTGCCTCGACCATCAGTGCGGCTTGTTCTTGTTATTCATATGTGACTAATCAGCAAACGTGTGTAGGTTTTACACAACAAATCTCTCTGAAAAAACTATTTTCGGGGAGTTTAGAAGACCACATCTTGAAATCCAAATAGCTGCAGAGCCGCAAAGACGCCACAAGAAATCTAGCTTGCGTCAAATACTTTTTATTGTGATGGATGTATGTGTAGTTTGGCCTCTGTAGAAATGTGATGACGGGATAGGGACACTTGTCATGCATTTGCCCAATCCTGAATTTGGCAGGAAGGCAGTAAGCAGGTCGCAAAACTGTAATTACACCCACAAGACCTGCGAGAGAGGCAACTGCCAGCGTGGGAAATTAACACCAACCACCAGCCAGAAAAAGTGTGGGCACTGTCAAAGTTTGTACCTTAGTCATTTTGTGGATTTGTAAACATTACAACACCTTTAAGCAGGGTCTGAATCATAACTGGCAGCATGGACAGCCAACAACCACAAAAATATGGGCACTGGCAATAAAGTTTTTCACTTTTTAAAGTTAGTAACTACAACACGTTTGGCACATTCTGTACAAGAGTTGTCACACTCCGACATCCTCATTACAAGTGTTTATTTTAAGGGTAGCTTCACATCTTTTCAAGCCTGCTTTAAAACAATAGTCAGGAGGCGATATGAAGATTGAAGCAGGTTCTGCTTGCTATAATCACTCCTCCTGTTTTCACTTGCCTTAAAAAGATCCCTCTAAGTCTACATTCTTGTCCTGCAAAAATACATGACAACATTGATCTTAATCTCTGTCAAGCTTAAGTGGTCTTTGTTATACAAATCACGTGTGCGTCTTTTAAGGTTAGTCTTCTTAAAACTAATTTCCCTTCTTTTTGTTATCATCCCTTCACTGCAGCTCGGCACATAAAACATATTTGAGGGAATATTGAGGTAGGTTTTCATTTATAAGTCTGTCTCTGTGAAAGTTACCCACTTGATTTCTATAGTGAGGCTGCTTTTACAACGTCATTTACTCATTTCAGTAATTTATTGGAGGTGCCAATGTGGAGGGCTTAAGCCAGAACAAAAAGATATGGTCATTCGGCTAAAAATGTTAACCTGGCTCAACTTTTGTCAATACTCAGCATCATCCAGCATGGCACTGCAATGGCCAATTAAACATTTTCAATGTTTACTCAATGTGATTGTCGTGGAGTAAGATGTAGACTGCTAAGCCTCGTATTTGCTCCAGATGAGCAGTTAGGAATTAATTTTTTCTACAGAACGAGGCCTTGGGATTTTGTTCACTTGAAATGGAAGTAGTTGATATGAAAATATATTAAACTGTTAATCACCAAAATGATGATTATTTTTAAAATGCCACAAAAAAAAAAAAACCTTGAATCCCTTTACCTCACATTTTGATTAAAAAAAAGAAAGAAACTTAAATAAGGGGTCAAACTTTTTCAAGAACGTTTTTGAGAGTGTTCTCTTACATTATAAATCCTGTATTTTTTTTAAATCAAGCGCTTTTGTTCCCCTCACTGCCATAATAGCAAGTTATATCGCTTTTTTACTGCTGAGGATATTTACGATTATCCCGATAAAGGAAATTCACCACGATCAACATTTTGTGAGAGTTTTGCTTTCTGGATTCCTATATCTAAAATTCCTGATTGCAAGTGCTTTAGGAAAAGAGCTTATAACCATCTTTAAAAAGAACATTTTCGCACGGACACTTCACAGTTGTTGCAGCACAGACTTTGTGAACCTATCATTCAAAACAAGATCTTAACACAACTACATATTTTCCTATTGTCTTTTGAGAGTCATTTTTGTGTGAACAGGTTTGCAGCCAGCCTTGGTGACTTGTTTATAGGTTCAGACTTTTGAAACTTCTGTGGCCAGAGCACAAAAGGTGAGGTCCCGCCATTAAGATGATAAGACTTATGATATAGCCTATACTTAGTCACAACACTTTCCTGTGTTTGGAGGGAAACCACTGGGACAGAGCGTTGCAGGAAGAGTGGCGTGTGGCCTGCACGATAAAAACAAAGACAGCAGGGCCCACGGAGCAGCTTTCGTTCACGGTTCAAACACAAGGGAAGTCATTGCTTTTTCAAGATGATCCTGCATTGTCTTGCAAAGAGGCAGCCATCTTTCCAAAGGTCCCGCTTTGTCCTGTTGTTAAGTTGAATTGGTCTTAGGACAATTCAGCCAATTAATAGGCTTAATATAGGCCAAATAGGGCTCATTTTTTATCTCTGTATTATTATGACTGTGGCAAAAAAAATACAATATATTATAATGGTTACTTTAATTAAGTGATGCGAATTCACGCTTTATGGTTTTACATTAGTTTGGTTATTACACACTTAGGCCTATTTGTTTATCATTTCAGCTAATAAGGGCAAAGAATAACTTGTTTGGTAAATATGATCAATAAGAAGGACTGTGATGCAGCCCATTCTAGCAATCATTCATGTTACGATTATCCTGAACATAATAAAGTGGATTGCGGAAATGATCCCAATTATTATCAAGATAGCCGATGAGGTCAGTGAATAAAGAATTTAAAAACACCAACATTGTGTGAGTCACAATAAAATCCTACCCTGTCACTTCACTGGGTACCTATGTCATCCATAACAACAGTTGAGGAGTAAATAGTGGTGTGAGCTGATCTAAACCCTGACTGCTGACGCTCAGAGACACTATATTACTCCAGGAGGTCCCACAGTTATGCTCGGACTTATTACGACTCTAAGATTTTAAACAAACAGAACAACTTGGATATATGTTGATATTTGTTATGGTATTAATGGGTTTCCTTTTTTCACTGTTAACTGCAGATGGGTCCAGTATCACGTCAAAATACAACATCTTAAAAGCTACCAAGTAGGCAGACCGGCAGGGACATTTGGTAAAAAAATACACATAAGACCACCTAATAAGCATCTCAGCAATGAGGCCGACAGTGTAATGAGCTGTACTTAATTCAACAACATGTGGCTGCTGAAGTGTTAACTTTCTGCCCTGTTCTGGACATAATCCTGCTCTCACTCAGGTAGGCCCTGTTTAATTTGACTAAATAAGAGGGCTATGACGTTCACTACAGGCTATTTTTATTGCGGGTACAATGCCAAATAGAGTCATCATCAGCATTCCTGTTTCACTAGACAATTGTCAGCAATGGCATGTCAATGTATCTTCAGTCACTCTTGCTCAATTTTCATACACGCGTTTACTTTGAGTTAGGAAGAAGTATGCCATTTTGTAAACAACTATAACAAGGAAAAACTTGGACTGCAATAAAAAAACATGAATGAAAATGTAGGCTTGATGGATCTACAGACTAACCTACTGAACTAACCTCTAAAGAATGACACCTGCCATAAACTACATTATACATTCAACTATATCATGGCCCACCTTATTTTGGTTGTTCTGACACTTTGACAGTAACATTTTTGAAAAACAACATGTGAGAAATAGTCAAAATTCTGCAACCCTAATGAATTGAATGCAGGGCATCTGATTATTTGCCTGTCAATTATTGTGCTTTCTCATGTCCATCCCCCTTTAAAAAAAAAAACATTTCCTTATTTAAACTCTAATGCACTAACTTTCATGTGCCTGTTTTTTTACCTACAGGATATGAATCAGAGCAATGAGCAGAAAACGAGTGGGAGGGGGAAACAGGAATCTTCATTAGGTATTAACTGGAGATGCCTGAACGAAATGAGGAGAAATACCTCTGATTGAAATGTGTGAAAATGCATCTTTGAGCATGCAAGGAAAAACACATTTACCCATTTCAGCTTAAACTTTCTTATTATTTTTTAAATCCTAGTTTTTTTCTCTGCACTAAGGGAATAATACCACATTACTGCATCTACTCTGCACATCTTACGGGGTTTCTGCAGGTTTACTCATGCTGTTAGTTCCCCTCATGAAAGAGTAGTTGAATGGTACGCAAAAACTTTTACAATACGTTCCCCATGTCCCCTTAAATGCATAGAAACACAATGCATGTGACTGTAGGTGCATCAGCTTGTCGAATTAGTTGTCAGGAGAGCGTCGCAAGTTACAAGAAACACAAAAGAAACGAGGGAAACCAGACTACTCTTCATCACCATCCTCCTCTTCACCACCCTCATCATCTGTGAAGCACAAGGCTCTTTAGCTTTAGGGAAATAAAAGACTACGGACCACGCTCTGTTTTAAAAAAGACCCACGGTTGTTCACGTCCGCCATAAACACACTACGGGAAGCTTGTGAAATGTTCCCCCCCTCCACCTTACCTCCAACCCGGTACATGTTCGCTGCCATGACTGCCCGGGTCCCTGGCTTCCTCTCCAGGTAGAGGGGAGGCTCTCTTCTCTCTCTCGCTGCCGGAGCTATGTTAGCACTGCCGCCGCTGTGTGTTGGAAAATGGTGGATTGATCAATACGAAACAGACTAGCTGAGGGACCTTAAAGAGACAGCGCACTATTTTTTCTCCCACACTTAAAAACTCAAGTTCGGCGGCTGAGATTTGGTTTGGTTTCAAGTTTTGTATGAAACTACTTAATATATTTCACGTTTTGTGTTGTTGCCGTTAGCTACTAGCATTTTCTAAACAAGGCAAACGTTACAGACGTTGATGTAGTTCCACAAGTGACGTCACTGATCCATCCAACACCAACTGTTATCCCATTCACTTACCCTAATTATTCTTATATTGTTTAGTTTTATTGAGTTTATTTACTAATGAAACGACTAGTTTACATGATAAACAGAGAAAAAATAAACATATGTTTTAATGTGGGAATATTCCCACATTATGTAGTACAGAAAATGGCTTGAAAGCTAGATCAAATGTCTTGGAGCAGTGTAACTAACCTGGTAGAATTTTTTTATTTATAGATAGCCTATGGGTTAAACACTGACATATATCCATATTTTAAGGCGAAGCTCAAGTTGTACACTCATGTTGGTGGCTGTAATTTGGTTTGGTTTCAAGTTTTGGAAGAAAATACTTTATTTCTAGTTTTATGTTGTTACCGTTAGCATCAGCATTTTTCAAAACATGACAGACGTTACAGACGTCGATGAATTCAAATGATTTGCTTTTAAAAAGTGTTTTCCTTATTAATGTATTTTTAAATGTTTAATTATGTTTATATTAAAAGTACTATTACTTTATTTAGTTTATTTACAAATGTCAATATTAGTTTCCATGATAAACTGTGAACATTTTTAGAAATATGTACACTTTTTTCACTAAACTGACCTTTAGCCTAGCAAAGAAACCGGCTTAAAAGCTAGATCAAATGTTATTAAGCAGTGCAACTAACCTAGTTGAAGCTTTATTTTTTACAGTTAATGGGCCAAATTTAAAATATTTCAATATTCAACTACACATTTGAAGAGTTTGCTAATAAAAGGCCTCAAGGTTGTGAAACTTCCTGTCCCACGCCTAAAACCAAATGTCGTGATCCCAAATCCCTAAGCTCTGTGGAGTCAAGTGAAGTTCATGAACCAACAGGGGTAGTGTCCCATGGGGTTAAATGGAATAGGCTTTTTAACATTTATAACATTTATTAGTGCATGGAAGAATGGTCACTAACTCACATATTTGTCCCTCACTGCTGTGAAAGTAGCTATAACCATACATGATAAGGATTACTTTACAAATAAGGTAGGAAACCTGACCTGCCTGTTAGGGGGCTTTTGGTTAAGTTGGTACTAAAATGTATTTGGACCGACATGGTATTTTGTATTTTATTTCCATTTATTTGATCTAGATAAGATTGTCATGTGACCGTGGAACATTTCCTCTTTTTTCTTACATGGAGAGTTTTTACATCTGCTCAGTAATAATGTCAAAACTAATTATGTTATTCATTCTGTTAATTTGTGCATTTATCTAATAAAGAACTGTGTCCACATTACATTTTAGGTTATTATGAATAAAGCTGTATTTTTTTATAATACTACAATGCAGATTTAAACATCAAACACTGTTCTGTATAGTTCACATTCACACATATTTTAGCTCATTTTTTGATAACTGTAAAGCAAACAATTATTAAAAATCATGTACGCAGTGTGCATTGAGGGCAGCACAAGGGCAGTAATGCTATTATGGGATATACAGGAATCTGGCAGCATCACAGGGAAGTCTAGGACTATCAAACTAAATACAACCACCCACTTAGTTAAATGAATGTACAGGCATACATGAGGGATGATGGAAAATGGGCAGGATTTAGTAGTTTGGCATAATCTGCCATAGAAAAAGGGCATGTTTTGTACTGCAAAGACCACTAGCAATGTTTTCCTGTTCATCACCCATCGCAAACACAGATATTCTCCTTGAATATAGCAAGAAGTATTGCAGTACATCATCATTTAAATACATATCTCCTTCTAAAAAACATAGAAGAGCCCAGCTTTTGTTTTCAGTAAAAAAATAGTGTTTAGCAGAAGGTGTCAAATAAGTGAGGTATATTATGACAAGAGGGAGAATATATAGTATTGTCTTTTCCAATTGTTCACTGTGGAAACAAGCGTAGAGCCTCTGTGCTGGAGGAGGAATGCTGTGGTGAGGGCTACATCTGATCTATACCATATGGAAGCCTCAATTACCGTTTTCTAACACAAGGGACTACAGCCTGCAGTCACATGACCACCGCAAGCCAATCGTGTGTACTTACAGTATGCACTCCTGCTCAAGTGTGCAGTCTCAATGTTGGAACTGTGCTGCATTGGAGGGATCCTGCATTGTGTCTCAGGCTCTTTTATGAAACAGAAATGAGAGAAAGTGCAGTGACATTTTGAACATTTTTCAATGACAATCTGTAAATTGGGAACAAAATAACTATGAGAAATGAAACAGCATCATTACCAGTAGATGTTTTTGCATATTATATATCTATTGCCCCATTATGCTGCTCACTGCTTTTTGGTAACATTTGATGCATTTATGCATACAACAAAGCAATTATCTGACAAAATGTTGCCGCCTGCTGTTTAGAACATTGCTCCCTGTTTTTCACTTTATTTCATTTGCATACCTTGCTAATTGTTTGCAAAAAAAAGTATTGCAGCATATCTCACAGCATATCCCTGCACAGTGTGTGTTATATGTCTTACAGCGACTGGCACAAGTGAGCGGTCTTCATCGCTGTTGTAATGAGGGAAACCGTGCCAATACTTAATATGGTCTCAATTAAAGAAAAATAGGTTCCCAAACACAATGTAGTCTTGTGTTTGGGAACTGTGACTACCTTCATTAGGCGTGTTTGTTGACTTTGCTGCTCGCTGCTGTGCAGATGTTCTATTTGAATCCACTTGCTCCTCTACCAGATGTTGCTGCAGTCATGAAGACAGGCAGAGTAGCAGGCAGGCAGAATACAATGCAGAGCGGTGCAGGTGTTCTCCCCTGGTGAATCTGTGGAGAGGGATTGGCTCGAGACAGGGCGTCTGCAGAAACTCCCCTCGGGTTTGGTTGCAGTCCCAGAGGATGACCTCTGATGGCCTTTTTTCTTTCTTTCTCCTATTTCTTCCCTCATCCTCTTTCCTCCACGGCTACACAGGAGAGACAAAGACACATAGGAAATCAATTAGGCCTGTTTTCCTGGCAGAGAACCGTTCCACATTTTTGATTGCGCCTTCTCGTTTGTTCTCACTGGGGGTTGTGGTTGGATCCAAAGACACTATGGGAGGTACAGCTATAAAGGACTATTGTTAGAGAGCTCTCTTCTCAGCACCTAACTGTACATTCTTGTAATTCTTGAAAAACATTGGGATTTCTCACTCGTTTTTATTGTGGAACAACAATCAGTGTTTCTTACAACCTACAGAGTCAGCCAGGTTAGTGACAGGTGTCTTTCATTGGCATTGACAAGCTCTTACTCATGTTGTAGATTGTAAGAATAATAACTTTATTTATATATAGCACCCATTAAAAGCAGAGTTTTTACAAAGTGCTTGGATAGAGGCAGGATACTCAAAAGATATCAGAAAGCTAAACAAAACCAAGACAAATTCATTATAAATTATTAATACAAATAAAAAAGAATAAGTAAAGTAAAAGCAATACAAAGACGACAATAAAACAGATAGGTATGTATAAGGTAAAGGTATAAGGTAAACTGAATTGAATGCGGCTGCAACTAACGTTTATTTAAATTATCTGTTGATCTGCCGATTACGTATGTATTACGAAAATAGGAAAGAATGTCATTTCTAGTTTCCCAAAAGTGATGTCTTCAAATATTTTGTTTCGTCAGTTGAAGGCCGAGATATTCAATTTAATATGATGTAAAAAAGAGATCAGAAGAAAATCTCCATATTTTAGGGGCTGAAAAAGCATTTATTTTGGTGCAATCTTTCATATTCTTTTTTTTTGAAGGATTAATTAATTATCAAAATAGTTAAACATATTATTGTCATTCTTTGACTAATTGTTTAAGCTTTAATGTGATTCAAACATTACTCAAGCTCAAATGAAGAGGAATCACCACCGGATCACAGAAAAAAGATGGATTCTATCATGTCACAAAGTGTTTTGTATTGTCTGTCTTTATTCTTTTCAGGTCCTGAACATGACAGTTCTCCGCTTCATTTTGTTTCTACCGCTCTGAAAGCTTTGACACGAGGCAGCGCTGACTTTTTTAATTGGGAATCTCTGCTGCAGGGGATCTGTCAAACAAATTTCACAGCTAAAAACATCAGTAACTGAATTAACACACTACCTCAAAATTATCTTAAAGCCGACATACAGCTTGCATTTATCAATATCAGACCACAGGGGGAGCTAATGTCTTGCTTTTGAAAAAGTGTGCAGTTGAGACAAAGGGGCGCTGCTTTATGGCCATGCATAGTTGGATTTGCAGTGATATCTCTGAGGAAAATAAGAAACCTACACAAATGTTAACAGCAATGCCTGAAATTATAAAAAGTTCTATATCTTCTTGCACTATTTCTATGACTTGAGCATATGTTACATTATTGTAAGAGACTGGGGCTTAAAATTGTCATTGTTGTGTCTCGTCAAATGTGTTAGTTATGCTTATGTATTTTGTCTGTCATTTCCTGTTTTATTTTGTATTTACCTCTTGTCTTTCATTCAGGCTCTGTTTTCTTCCTCCATCATCAGCGTCTGCCCCGCCCCTGATTGTTTCCACCTGTTCCCACTCACCTCATGTTTAAATAGTCCTGTCTCTCCCCTGTCCTGTGTCAGTTCGTCTTGTTTGTTTCCCCGAATGGTCGGCCAAGCCTCAGCTCTGAAAGGATCGCTTTTCACTCATGTCAGGTTTTGTTATGTTTGTTTATTTTGTTAGGCTTACATTTGTATTAAGTCCTTTTGTTATTTCCACTACCTACTCTGTTAAGAGGGATTACCTGATCTGTTCAAATAAATACACTTTTTTATTACATTCAAGACTTTGTCTCTGGGTCGTGCATTTGGGTTCATCAGTTTGTGTCGAGGTCCTGACAGTCATGCTATAACTATGACAATAAAGCCTTTGAATCTTACATTTTGGATCTTGATTTTTTTTAAAAGATGCTATATATTGTACTAACCTCATCCCTCCAGCAGGGAGCATCACTCACACTCTTTTCTTTTGTCCTAGATTGCTCCCTTACAAAGCAGTGATGTAGTATTAGGAAAAAGGGCCATCCCTGAAAGAAGAAATTACACTTCAGTGAGTTATCATGAATTCTGGGGACAATGCCAGTGAGCAGCATCAAGGCTGGCACACACAAATATTGACTGTACAGCTCAAGGATCAAATCAATCAAACTGTGTCCTTTCCTCATCACCGTCTCTCAGCTAGAGTGGCCAAAATGTGGTTTATATAGCGTGTGTGTTCCTTTTTAGAGGTCATCTATTACTGCAGACATGGAAACACTCAGCCATACTTTGAAGGCTTCATAAAAACGCTTGGCCCTAATCCAAAGGGATTATCCATATCACACTTGCGGGTTATTGATAATGTGACCTTCACAGAATGAATGTGGAATAACCATCAGACTTTGAAGAAAGACTGTCGATGCAGACAGTTGAAAATGTGGCACCCAAAAGACGCCTTCCTAGGTCCCTGGCCACACCTTGTAAGAGAATCCTGCTGCCAAGTGTACACACTCCACCACAGGATCATATGCCAAAATGCCAGGAGCCGCCAGACGAGAGCAACACATTTTTTTCATGAAACAGCTGGTGAAACGCCAAATGTGTCTCCATCTTCAGAGAGAGGAGAGGCGCTGGCAGTTGGTGAGAGGATTGTGCCATGTGGGGGAAACCCACACAGCACTCAGACATGAAGAAGGAATCACTGGAATGGCAAATGGCTTCAGAAAGTCTCGTCTTGACTCTCCAGTGGAAATGTTTGGTATTTTATTGGTTAATACCCTCAGAGCTGCACCAGCTGATGTCAAGAAGCTTAATGAACAGAAATGCAGCACATTTCTTTCATGTCTGACCACAAATACACACATGAATAAACTTGCTCCATTCATTTAGTTCAACATCAATACAATAGGCTTTCTTGGCATGAAATATGACGTGTTGAAATTCAACAATGAATTATAAAGTCTTAAATGCTTTATGGTATTCATTTGAAATACAGCAGAGAGAAACACCAGGTGTAAATGATGTATTACTGAGGTTTATATCCTGAGTGCCGCAGACAAAACACAGAAAGCTGCTGATTTCAGAATAGTCTGCTAGTTAGATATTTCATCTTTTATGCTCCTGCTTTTGAAAGAAACCCGATTAACTTTGAGCCTCAACGTTATTTGATAAGAGCTTTTAATGTAAGAGACCTTCAGGCAGTTATAATATATGTGGATACACTTTGCTTGGTCATTTTCTTGTAGGCTGTTTAGTCTTTTGTGTTTTGTGTGTCTTTTTTTGAGAAAAAGTTGATTATTTGTATGAAATTAATTCTTCTTTGCTGAATTAATTGTATTGTTAGCCAGCTCACTAGAAAACATGGTTCATTAAGCTTTTCTAGCACTCTTAAGGTATCTAAACTTTCATTTAATATAGGTTAACAGAAAAATAAATCCCACAGCAATTGTCCCTGTTGTGAGATGCCAGGAGATACAAATCTAAATGTTTCCATTCAATTATTAGTTTTGTGTATATTTGAGTGTTTGTGTAGATGAAACACCAGACCAGGAGTTTATATTCAGATCCAAGAAATAAAATGAGGCTTGGAGAAAAGTTCCTCCAAACTTTCAAGATATAATACAAACCCTGTAGAAGGTCTAAGAGTAACCATCTAACAGCAAGCTAATTCTTTCATTGTACCGCCAGGTCAGGTTGTTAAATATTTCTGCACACAGGCTTTTCTTCAGTAGACCCCATGATGGCCCAGAGGTCATTACGACCACCATAACACATGATTGATGTAAGTGAAACACAGATGAAGGGATTGACGAGAGGTCCTATGATGCATGCTGTCAGTAGGGATGAAGACATTAAACCTTTTTAACCCTGCAGTGTAAGTTCAAATCAGGGTTTGTCTCTTGAAGGCCTCTAGGAGCACCTAAACCAGGACGGGGTCTGGTAGTGTGCTTTGTTTTCCATTGCAGCGCCACCCATGTTCAGAGGGTCTAATTATACACCACAAGAGCTAAACTCGTGTGATTTTTACATCGACTGGAACAAAACTTTTTATGTAATGAATGTGACCTGTTAGTCCTTACTGCATAGGGCAGGTCCATGTGAAATGTCCCTGCAAGTGTGAAAGGAACAGACTCACTTTGTTCAATTTTGAGGTAAAGACAGTTTTTCCAGTGCTGATTTTTTCTTATATATATATATATATATATTTAAAATATGGGCATGCATGCAAGACCTTGTCACAGTGAGTGACATTGTTTGTGGACAGACTAAGCAAGGGAGTGCCTGTCAGTTTGAGTATATGTGCACAAATAGGCAGTTTCTCTCATGGATTTCCAGCATCATTTCAAATACTTCAAATGTTCTTATAACCTTGAATATTGGAAAACAACATTAGCTCCAAATTGTTGTCATTACAAAACTCTAAATGTTATTCTAGAAACTAATACCAGAGTATGTTTTTTTGTTCTTGAGTAGTGTTAGCTTTCTTCACGTGCATGTGCAGACATTTTCCAAAACACTGCATGATATCAAAATAATATGTGTGACCTTTCTTGCCAAAATAAGACGAGAGGACCTATGATATGATGAGTGGTAGCTATGGATCTTCTCAGATAACTCTGCAAGAAAGTGATAAAGTGTATCATTTTCAGGTTCATATTTGTATTTTGCTCCTCTACCGTGACATGTTTACATGCTTTTAATATTCAAAAAGCTCTTAATTTTTCTCATACTGATGTACACCTCTTTTCACCCTCTGTCTGAAACCAGAGCTCAGTCTGCTTAGAGATGTCCCGCCACTTAGCCTATCACGTATGACGGGTTGGGACGCTAGCCAGTATAAAGCGTGAGTGTTACGCAATGGTGTCACTTTGTCATGGAAGTAAAAAAAGGACAACATGGCGTCGCAGGGGGGAGTTTGTGGGAGAGAAACTCCCTCTGGAGGGGACTTTGGGATTTTAGCCTTTGCAGACCATTTACATGAACAAAAGCCTCTAGAACCCACAACAGTAAAGGGAAAACCCCAAAAGCATAATAAGGTTTCTTTAAAAATCTAAACTACTTGATTGATACAAGTGTTTCAGTTGCCAGTCCTCCTGCTGATTGAAGCTGACTGAGTGAAGCTCACACAGCACATTCACCACTGATACATCCGCTGAGTAGGATGGAGTCTTCAGGACAAATTGATCATTAATCAGTTTCACTTTAACAACATGCTGCCGCACAAACAGAAAAGCCTTGAGTAGGGCGTTTAGTGTGATTACACAAAGTGCAGAAATGTAGAAAAATGTACGTGTCTTACATATTACTTAAAAGGGCTTACTTATAGTGGTTCATCCACCTTTAAATCACCTTCAAGTAGGTTTTTGAAGTGGTAATTATCCTCCTAATTATAATATTTTAATTAAAAAACATGCAGGATGTCTGTGTTTAAAATCTAAATCCCCTTGAGAGATTCCCTATGAAATGTTATGGAGCTGTGTTCGTGGGAGGATCACAGGACGTGAAGATGGAGACATCAAAAACTCTGCCAGCTGCCGCGACCACACCCTCCGTCAACACGCCTCAGCGCCGCAGCACATGTGCCCCAAAAAACCCTTGCTCTATGTCGTAAACAAATGCAGAGCAGAAATTAAAATGATTTATTGAATATACACTAAATTACACCGGCTATATTTAGGCTTCCAAAGAAGACATGGGAGCAGGGAAAGGCCAAGCAGAAGAAGCTCGACCAACAGTGACCAGGGGGAAGACGTCTGCCAAGTTAAACAATACAACCACATCCCTAAAAATGGCATCCAGTGGAATCTAAATGCCTCATAGTCCAACTGGGAGTAAAATACTTAAAAACTGAATGTCCATGACTAAAGAAAAGACAAGAGCACTCTGCCATCTGCTTTAGAAACAGACTGTAATGGAGTTACCGACAGTCTTTTGTTTTGTCTGTAAAAAGCCACCTCAGGGCGGGGTTAAAAGTCCCAGTGAGACCCTGAAGGGGGCTTTTACAAACAGGAGCATACATAAAGTCAGATAGCTGATAAATATCAGGGTAAATCATGTCCGAATTAAGTGTTTTTCAAAATGAATAGTCTGCTGGCTTTGCTGCAAGGATACTATTAAAATGTTATTCAATAAATAAATACGTTGACGTACTAGCCTTTAAGTTGGACCACTACAACTTCTACAAGGCAAATGGCCATCTGCAAAAGAACAAAGAAGGCCACCTAAAGTCACACATTTCAATCACTTTTGGAGATTGTATTTATTGAAAATGTGATTAAGATTTGCACCATCAATGTACAATATTAACCGAGGAAATCCCTGCATTATAACCTGATCTTGTCCCATCTTATAGCACGTAAAAATCCTCTATTTTCTGTGTTATTATTGTGCTTTCATGGTACATAAAAGAGGGTACATTTTACGTTTTGGGTGATCTAATCAGAAAAGGCCTCATTTGCATAATTAAACTTCACAGACAATAAGTAATGGAATCAATGTAGGTAATGAACTGGGGATGTTTAAAGCCATGAGGATTATTCCTTTAAATTCTGTGTACATTTTTACATAGGCAGAAAGCAGATAAAACCGACCCTGCTGTTTGGTTTTCTTGGTCTTATCAAAAAAGATAGAGTATCTGCTGTCTATTAAAATCTCACTGAACACTCGACATATCTTCTGCTGAGACTGTTTAATCTTACCCCTGTCTCCGAGCTCGGCCAAACTTAGGCTTCTGTTTCTAAAATAATCGCCGCTCTGGAGCCGGTGCTTTGGGAACATTTCAATAATTAATTCAGGCTCTTCTCTCTGTCTCTTACTCAGGGACACTCACATGCGTACCCACGTGCCGTACATACAAACACTTCTGTTCGATTTTCACAGAGCGCACCACAGCTGTCTGAGGTCTTTTAAATGATGTGCTTGTCCGATTTAGAAAGAGGCCTCTGAACCCCTCAATCCGACCCAAATCATCATGTTTCCCCCTTTCTGCTCTTGTGCCCGCTGGCTCAGAGAAGCAGTGTGTTGTGGTGTCGGGCTGGGCTGAGGCTGGCCAACTGTGGGCATCTTCAGAGCAAACAAGGGCTGCAAGATTTAGAAAAAAGTAACTTATTGCGATTCATTTGACTGATTTTACAATTGCAATATGTTGAGGGAATGATCATTATTCGCATTAACATAGATATATATATATTAATGTGATCATGGTGTGGTTTTTTTAAGAGGATCTTTACCAAACAAGTTTTTTTTGTCTGTAGAATAAAGTTTGCAGGCCTGGAAAAATGTGTATAGAATGATATTACAACAAATGTTGCCTTTGATCTGGATATTACGATTTTGATAACATTTCGTATAGTTGTGCTTCCCTAGAGCAACGACACATGGCTCATGTGGATTAGGTCTGGATTTGCATCTGTGGAGCCTGAATGTGTGAGTTTTTGTGTAAGAGGGAGGAAGGAAGTAACTGTCTGGGGTTAAATGCAGCTTTGGCACCTGTTCAGCCCCGGGTATGCAGGGCTTATATAATGTATGTAGGGGTGAGTGGTGTGTGGGACATGTGGGTGTGCAGCTGGAATTTATCAGCCTGCTGGACAGAGGGCCGAGCCCTAACACATGCACACCAGAGACGTAAAGACTTATTAAAGGCTTTAAAAACTAATTTTTTAATCAGCTACTTAGTCATGGGTTCCTGATTTTTGGTTAACAATTTGGGTTATTTCAACATCATTTCTATATTTTTCTTATTTCTTTTTTGCTCTCAAACGGCCACGGCTCAGTAGAAAAAAGTATTTGATCACACCAATCCAAATTTAGCAAAACATTTAAACGGAAATGTGATGACGGCATGTTCATTTAAAAAATGTCAGTTTAATTTAAGTCATAGAGATATAAATAGGATCTGAAATACTTTTTTCAGTGGCTTTAAACTATGTATTTGATAAAGAAAAGATTAGGACTTTTTTCACCCTTATATTCCCATGGTAGGTCTACAAAATAAATTACCGACATGTTTTTAAGCCCTGAGGACCGCCTCACCCTTCTCTCTGTCTATTCCTGTCTTTTTCCATCCCATTGGGGCTAAATGCTGGATCTGCTTGAGAAGAAAAAGGGTCTGAACCAAGCAGCACCAGATTAAAAACAAGTTAAAAGTAAAACTAGTGGCCTGGATACGTCCACTTCAGTCTCCCTGGGATTTCCCACTCTCCTCAGAAACATCAAGACGCACCTCAGAGTACCAGCCTGTCAGCGGCAACTGCTCCCTCACCTATCACTCATTTGGCTCCATGTATCCCAAACCCTGACAAATTCAGCTTTTAAACTCTTTCCAAGAGGTTTGCTGATTCTACAGTCTCCTTTCCAGCCTCACATAAATCTGTATATTACAGATAGCTGGAATAATATACCCTTCCTTTCTTCTTTATCGCATGTGTTCAGTGAGCCGAGCGTTTCAGAGAACATTGTCCTTTCCCTTTCCATCCCCTGCCTCCCTTTTGTTTCGCTCTGTGGTGTATTTGACCTCCTCCTCTTGCTCTCAGCAGGTTTGAGTCTGATTGTGCGCCGCAGCTGAAATTGCGACAAACCTGCAACCACAGCAAACAACTGGAGGTGAACGGTAATGAACTTTTGTCCTCTGTGAAACACACACCAGGTGCGCTGAGGGAGGAAGACTGTCCTCCAACTGAACACTGAAATGCTGGGAAACATGTACCTAGACTCTGCAGCATTTACTATTTACATTCTGCCTTATCTTATTTGTCTTTCCATGCAAATAGTTTGCTCATTCCTGCATTTCACTTGCACCATTGTATAATTTGCACGCTTTTATTGCACTATTTTGTGTATGTATATTGTAAATTGCACTGTTGGGACTACATTGTCATTGCTAACAACATCGCTGAAGCTATTGTTCAAATGCACAATAGCTTCAGTCTGTTAGCAATGACAAATCGACAGTCTCCCAACATAGAGCCATTGAATGTGCTGCGGATCAGGATTGTATGGAAGCTTATTATGGCCACTATAAGTAAAAGAATAAATAGAAAAAAACTCACCTTACCAGATAAAAAAGACGAAAGAAATTACATTTTAAAAAGCTCTTATAAGGTGTCATATGATTCCCCCAACTTGCCCAGTGTACAATTAAGATGCCTTCGAGTCTCAAGTTGACCGTTAGATGTTTTCTTAAAACAGTGAGCTCAGACTAAGAGATAAGGAGGAACCGTTTACAGGCATGCTGACGGTTGCTAATCAGCCGGGACACAGATGTGGGAAATATCAGAGTCTGTTCCTGGCCCTGCACTGTGTCACTGAGCAGACACACCAGACAGCACCCATGTGTGAAAAAGATGATCTCAGTCACTCTGAAGAGGCCTGAGTGGAAAGAGCAAACTGTAGTAGGAACTGATAATGTCTTTAAATTAGTCATCATAAGTAAATGCAACGACGACTTGTCAATCTGGATTGTGAAACATTTCAAAAGCTGTCTTTCTGATACGCCTTCCTGCTTCAGGAGGCCTAATTTGTCACAAAGCCAGCAGCCTTCTTAGGAGAAAGCCGATCCAGCAGAGCCACGTTTCTGCTTCTTCCTTTAGTCTAACAAATTCCTACGAGTCACTCACTCTGAAAGAGAGCATTGTGATTCAACCAAACACTACTCCTACTCCTCTACTGGAAATGAGGGGAAAAGGGAAATGGGAGTGCATGTGTGTTCACTGTTGATCAAAAAAGCTTTCCCGCCTGGCTATGACAAGGCCACAGTCTGGCCTATATAGCAATGCTGCATTCAGGTGCTGCTCGTAAAATATAGACCACACAGCTATTGTAAAGGCCATTGCCTGATTAAAACAAACCTGGTTGTAGGATATGTTAGTCAACTAAATCTAAAGGTTAAAGGGTTTATAGCTTTTCCAAATGACCACATGTAGGCAAAGAAACAAGCTAGAAATTCCCCAAAAGGACAAAGCTTTTGTTTGACTTTTAACTGTATATCCCTTGGTGAATCATGCATGAAATAAGATTGTCAGTTTGTCAGTTACATCCAAATGTCATCTCTAAATGGATAGCGCTTCGAAATCCAAATGGGGCATCAATGCTCATAGAGAGTCAATGAAATGGTGCCAGACAAAAATTAAAGCTTGTCTTGTTCATTTTTAGCCCCCCTTAAAAATTAACAGGTTGATAGGTGTTAAGCAAAATGAACAATAATTAGCCCGAACTTTCACAAAAGAGAATAATTTAACAAAATTAAATAGTCTCCATTATATATCTAGAACAGGGGTCTCCACACGTCGATCGCGAGCTACCGGGAGCTCGCAAGCCCTCAATAAGTAGCTCGCCAAGCAAATCCAAAATGTAAAAAATACACACAAAAAAAGGAAATGTAATTAAAAGAATCTACCCTATGCATAAACGAAACCTCAATCATAGCGAACTTTATCTACTTACTACAACTCTATATCTATGTAACACCCCTCCTCCCCCCACCCCCCACAATGAATATCGACCAATCACGTTATTGCTTGATTTGCGGGACCAGCGTTGCAGTCGGGAAGAAAAGCAATGTGGTGCGGCACCACTTTTGACCGTGATTTTCCTTCTGGCAGAATCTACACAACACACCAGCTCCATTGAACACAGCCTAGTCGTGCCAGCATTTTACTGTGTGTGTGTTGCAACTTGCTGCTTGCATATATTTGTATTGCACTTGACGCACACACACGTATGGCGTAATTTCCACTGGGGACAGGGGGGAAATGTCCCCCCCACTTTTAGAAATCCCGTTTGTGTCCCCCCACTTTACAAATATGTTTATAATTATTTTTTTAACGCAAGTCGTCATCGCCACGGAGGAGCACACAGCCTCTGTGAGCGAGCGAGACGGAGAGAGAGAGAGAGAGCACACCTTTAGCTATTTAATATAGTTGTAAAAAATAAAGTAAGAAATCATTCCAATGTGTAGGCTACTATAGGACAGTACAAAAAAAAAACAGTTTAAAAGGGGAGTGATTAGTAAAATATGCATACATAAATAGAAAGGATGCTAACTAACATAAGATAAGAATACACACGTTTAAATGATTTGTTATTGGTTGTGATCATATTCTAAAGATGTTTGGATTATTGAAAATTATACAGCTCCATTTCAGTGTTGAGAGCTGTATCCATACATTCATTTTGTGCTCAAAGTGCACCAGATTGATGCATTTCACTTCAACATTTAAAAAAAAATCTTCCCGGGGCGGGGGAGCATGCTCCCGGAGGTCCACCCGCAAATAAAGCAGGTTAAAATAATTAAATTGCATACATTTTATTTTAGTAAACACTGAAAACTGGTCCCACAGACCCAAACAGCACACAAGGGTTAAAGGTAAGCATATAATAATGTTAAAATGTGCTAAATATATACACTGCAAAAAACAAAACAAAAAAAGGAGTAAAAGTAGCTCACGACTTGTTTTATTTTTTGAAAGTAGCTCTCATCCTAAAAAAGGTTGGAGACCCCTGATCTAGAATATAAAACAATGAAAACTTACATCATTGTTTTTTTTATGATTAATTGTAGCCATTTGATTTTTTTTTTATTAAAGTTGAACTCATGCTAGCTACTTCCCTAAAGGGCTAATGTATCTCAAATAGTTGCTAGTCTAAGTACATTTCACTAATGTTGGATTCCAATACAATAATATCTCTATGACAGTACACTAAGATTAAAAGTTACATGGCGTAATCACATTTTCATTCAAATGTTGTGCTATATTTAATTGGGTGCGATCAAATATTATTTTTCTAACTGAACCCCGACACTTTGGGATTAAAAATAAATAAAAAAATACAGAAATTATGTAAAAAAACACCAACAACTTGTCATAAAATATACTGTTTATATCTGGAAACAATCACTCAAAGAAAGTAGATGACGGTCAATATTCTTCTACTATGTTTCTCGACAATTTGCTGTAAAGTTATGACATTTCCCACAGCATTTGAAGGGACATGAGGACGGAATCGTGGAGGGGGCGGGGCTATGCAAATGAGTCTCGTGGAGTGAATAGATGCTCGGGCTCCTGTGAGCGGTGCGAGGACACTTGCTGTGCAGAGAAGAGCCAGTGAACGCAGCTCCGGACAAACAAAACAGATCACTTTCAACCACAACATCCAACATGTCTTCAAAGTGCCCCAAGTGTGAGAAGACGGTGTATTTCGGTAAGTGTTACCCGTTTTATTTAGTCCCAGCTTTTTGAAATTGCTTTTAGGTCATGATGATGGTGTTTTTTGCGACTCTTAAGCCAAAATATCGATCTTTTGGGGACAACGTGTTCCACTGTTTTTGTAACGTTACACTAACCTTTGTTTACACATTTAATGAGAAAGATTCCTATTCAGACAAAATGAGTGAATTCTCATTCATTGAAAAAAACAAGCGTGTCAAAAAACTACAATTAAGCATGTGTTGAATTACAGAATTTACGTATATTAAAAATGCCTATTTTCAAAAGGAGTTCTGAATGTATGCATATGCTTAAGCCTACTTCAGTTACAATATCTTAACATAATTTGGGGATAAAAAGTATTTGTATGTTTGACAGTAGCCCAATATTGGATCCACAAAGATCAATATTTGTTTAGGCTTTTTATGTTCAGTGGTGGGAAAAATGCCAACCATTCCTAATTTGACCCAAAGGAATTTCTCACAGAAGTAAAGCATTCCTTAGATTAAGCATTATTTTAAGGGAAAAAGTGACTTGCAGAGTGAATGATTTACAGAGACAAACTTTGTGGAAAGCCAACAGCGGGAGAGGAGAAAGAGGTCAATGTAAACAAAAGAGCAAATATTTCAACAAATCACTTCTATTTATATAAAGTGCTTTTGATGTGCGTGAGAGAACCATGCCCCGTCTGCACTGAATTCAACAAAAAAAATCAACGATTTATTTTATTTTGACACTGATCTGTGCCATTTTTAATTTGTTGTGTTTGGTAAACATCCAAGCTTGGCAGTTGGCTTTAGAGGGTTGCTGATGGAGGCCACTGCCAAGAGTACATAAATGCCATATGCTGAGATTGCCCACTCACGAAGAAGCACGGGAACATCATGCTGCGTCAGTGCTATGAAAACATGTAAACATGCATCTTTTGCATCTCAGTAAACAAATATGGGAGTACAAAACACCTACTTGAGCGAAGAGTAACACTTAGTCACGGCGATTGCATGTAATATTTACTGTAACAGATGTTTACAGTGAAGAAATGCTCTCAGATGAGAACAGAGCAGAGGATTAAAGGAGCTCAGTTCATGAAGATAAACACACATTTACATGAATGCTTTCAATCTGAAGGCTGCACTTGCTATGCACCCAGTTCAGTGTATCCAGTTCAGTGTATCCTTAGGACACATGCTCCTGTTCTCCTGTTTACGTAATCCTGTGTTTATGTTTGTCTGCATGCTGAAAACAAAAAATGTGTTCTTCTGTGCGGCTGATCTTTCCTCCACTTCACAGCACACAACAGAGCTGTCACGGGGGTCAAAATCAATTATGCGAGTGGATGCAAGTCCTCTTACGTAACAGTGGCAGCAAACATCACAGCTGCTGCTCTTAGTATGCGTCCCGAGTCGCTGGCATGGAATAAATATCTGTGCAAATAAGATTTTATTTCCTCCATTACAAATGTTATGCATGTCTGAGTATTCATTTATACTGTAACCTTAATTCGCTGCAGCGAGTGATTCACAGCTTCTCTGTGATGTGTATGTTATTTTTTTACGTAACGTACTGAGATCCATCCTAGTGGAGTTATTTTTGGTTGGGGTGTGTCTTATTGGGTGGAGAGTGCCTGCGGCTGAGTCGCCTGTAAAAGGATGATGAATGGCTGCAAGGAAGGAGCATGGGTGGAGTTAGATGCACAGGGAGGATGTAGAAAGTGAGGGAGGTTTTAACATGATTAAAGTCATTACAAGAGAGGGTAGCAGCACACATATGACAAGCATGGGAGAGGTCAAGGGTGGGAGAAAAATATCTGCATGTGCTGCTGCCCACAGCCTGAAGCATCGACGAGATGTCAGTGATGTATTCCGATATGAGCTCAGCAGCTCCACCTACATGCATCCTCCTCTCAGATACTTGGCCTTTCAGAACTCCTTCTAAGGTCTGCAGAACCGTTAAAGTTGCACGAATGAGGGTGTAAAATGCTTCTGATCTACACCAGGACATCTGTTATTGATGGAGAAAATGGTCTATTTCCCGTCCCATTTTCTCCCCTTGTGGTGGTGGTTCGTGGTGTAGCTATACACAGCAGTGATTGGCCCACCCTGCTGTTTCCAACCTGGTCCTCCATCTGCTGTCGCCCAATATTAGATTAATCAGGCAAATGTTTTCTATACTTGACTCTCCTCTTAAAAGAACATCATTTAAAGTGGCTGTGGTGTGCCACGGATAGGAGTACTTTTGAATTTCTTTTTTATTTCTTTTTTCCGTTCGTTACTTTAATGAACAGCTGTGTTATGGTCGGCGTGGTTTAATTTCATTGCCACTAAAAGCAAGTGTTGACTGTTGCTGACGTTGTCTTTGGTTGTGCAGGTTTTTTCTTTTTCCAAGAAAAAGTCAAATTAAATGCCACCGCCTGGCATCACCAAATGGAGTATGAATAACATGCCAATTCCTTAAAGGTAGGGTAGGTAAGAATGGAGAAACCAGCTCGAGTGCGCTAGAATTTGAAAGTACGCAGCCGAAAAAAATCTGCCCCTTCCTTCAGACTTCCTTACAGAGCCTCCTCCAACACACACGAACGAGCACATGACCAATGAGGGCACGAGATAAGTTTGGTGCACAGATGGAAGGCGACAGGCAGGTAGGCCATCCAGTTATTTTAGCCGGGCTGGCTCAGATGATTGGTCGTGCTTTTTACAGCGCCACGGCTTCCACAGATGAAATGTTTTAATGTATTTATTGTCAAAGCATTTAATGTATTCATTGCTATTGGGATGTTAAGAGCATTCCATGGAATATAACAAAAAGTGTTTCTGAAGTGAATTACCTACCCCACCTTTAAGCTATTTTTGCATGCTATCACTATGCATTTTAACTTTGCACTTTCATTTTGATCGGTTGGGTTGGATGGATTTGTCAAAGATACCCATGACTTTTACCCAGGAGACCGCTGTTCGTATGCAACCAAAAGTCCATCTTAGACTTCTTTACGTTGACTACTTAACCTATTTACGTAACTTAAACTCCTTTAAAAAGCGTTTAAAAAAAAAGAAACCCAAACCATGATCTTTTACTAAACCTGAAAAAATAGCGTGCCGTTTATTTAGCTTTGCGTGAGACCATGTTTAACGACACCAAAAAGATGGAAAGCTTCAGTTGTTGCTTGTGTTAAGAGAAAGTGAACCTCTTGCTTTTTAATTGTTGGGTTGGCTGAATTTGAATTCCAAGCGTCCACGTTGCAGCCACACATCTGTTCGTTCCTGTGGTACAGAGATGCTTAGAATACACCAGGGACTATCGGCTGACATGTGACGAGGCCCAGTGGGAATACTTAGTTAGCGTGTGATAGAGTTCATACGGGACACAACACAGCATGGCTCACTAAAGCTCTCTCAGCTCCAGACCCAAATTCAGCTCAGCCATCCAGCCACAACTCTGCATGACAAATTGGAGCAAAGCATCTTTGTATGGCTAAGTGAACTAAGTGAACGAGAAACTAATGGTGCTCTGTTGTGAGTTCCTCTTCCTCTCATTCATCCACCAATTCCTCTCACTCTGGCTCTCTTTCCTCTACTTCTTCGACCACTTGCTCTCGCCTCAGGCTCTAAATTCCTCTTTCCCAAACTAGGAGGAATGGTGGAAATGGGGTGAAATGGCTTGCCTTTATTTTAACAGGAGACTCTCAAAGCGCCTCATGCATTATAATGAGAAACGACAAGTCTATTCACACAAAGCTCTTTCTGTCTCCTCGCACGTTTGTTGCTTCCAGCGAGGCAGAATACCTTCGTCTCTCAGCCCGACGATGGGTTTCCCACACACCTCTCTCTATCCCACTTTTACCCCAAACATCCACACAAAAGCTCTTTTTCCCTTTCCATCTCCTCTGTCAGCGCTGCTGGAGTACCCTGTTTTCCACTCAGCTGCCCAGTGGGCTGTGTGAATGTGCCTTGTTGGTTATGTAACAACATTTCTTGAGTCCTTGCCTCCCGCTCGCTTTCATTGCATAACCTGCCAGCCACTGTTCACCAGTCAATGAGGATCCTTTTTCCCTGGCTTTTTAGGCTCAAATATGATCCCCTAATAGAGATGGCACTTAGCTCGGTGCTGAAAGTCAGCCCTCTCACAGTTGAAAGTATTCCACCTTGCAGCAGAATGACCTGTTGCATAACAGCGGAGGGAACAAAGGTGCTCTGTAGTCCATTCAGATGGCTTGAACTTAAAGTTATAAACCATAGGATTCTCATTATGTCAAATCTAATTTTGTATGATATTTTTTTGCGATAAAGAGTGTTTGCCTCTATATATAATAGTCCTCTGCCCTGCTGTGTGTAGGTGCATAGCTATGCCGGTTGACCTTTAAAAGTTCTTACAGGAAGCATTTAGAACAAATCGCAGACAATTCTATGTTAGATTACAAATCAGTAAAGATGAAACTTAAATAGTGCAGACTTTTTGGAAAAATTGAAAGAAAACTAGATTGAATACCAGCACATGTACCTTAAATAGCAGCTAGAGAACATTTTACATACTCAATTGTATAAACTCACACTCACTCAGTTTTCTAAAAGGATCAACGGTATTTTTTCCTAATTCATTTAGAACACAACTATAATAGCATAAATAAGAAGTTAATGTAACTCAGCAGTATCTGTCAGGCAACATCCTTACCTTTGTTCAAAATGTATCAACACATTGTCAGATGGGGAAAATGTTCTCTGTTCTCAGTTAGTGAAAAGACTAACAATAGCCTATATTTCCTCCCCTCTGGAGTACAATACTCAGACTGTTGTGTTGTTGGCCATGAATGTTTTATTTGACCAGATAATTACAGCTTATTTAATTATGAATGGTAGCTAAAACTCCGGATGATAAGTGACAGCATTTACCCACGCCTAGATCACAGAAAACAAAGCATGTCAGTAGTAAACATGATGCCGAAGACAAATAAATACTGCATGCATGTATTTCATATGATCTGGAAAACAACAATTTCATTTTGCTTATTCTGTATCACTCTTTAGTGCCGTCTCTTTTATTAAAACTCAATATGAACGTTTCTATTCTTCTTTTGTGTTTCCAGGGACTCTACTTTACGAAAAATGTCTTGCCAGAACCATCAGTTCAGGATTAAAAAAATAACTCTCAGGCTTAAAAACTAGATTTTTTTCCTACACTTTCAAAGGGGACTACCATGCAGTAACGCCTCCTAAACGACTCAGATGACTTCACTCAAAGTGGTCTAAGCATTTTACACATTTAATGCCTCTGTCATATGATGTCTGCCCCTCAAGGGCTGATTATCCAATTACACAGGCTCCATCTGAAGGTGCCATTCTAGTCATACAGTCCTGCCTCTCTTTTGAAGACATGGTCCACTTCTCTGCAGGCTAATCGTGCAGACTACATGCTTTTGAAGTCCCTGACTGTAGCTGGGACACAGTGTCCTGACCCGTTAGAGATGAGAGGCAGTGTGGGGCAAGCTTGGCCCCCGGGTCCAGGGAGGGACGTTGGGTGCTTTGGCTGCGGCCCCGGTGAGCAGCGCAGACAGGATGCGAGTTAACTGCAGCCCACTTACGTCAGCCAGCGGGATTCACGAGGTCGGCCTCTTTTATTCTCAGAGGGAGAGGGGGGGAGAGAGGGAGAACGCCTGGGGAGGAAACCTCGCCTTGGCTGAGGCGACAGACGACCTCCAGAGCTAAGTTTTGCCACAGGGTTGCATCAGCCACAGGACGGGGAAACCAAAAGCATGTTTCCTGGTCGCTCTTCAGCATCCCTACCCTGCACTGTGAGCACCGCAGCACACACTGACCATTAAAATAATTCCACTGTTTACTAAACCACTGCCACGGTCAACTCACTCTCACTTCCCTCACTACGAGCAGAGGTTTATCTTTACAAGTTCTGTGACATTTAATACATCTGCTAGTAGCTTATTTAGGTACAGATGGATTTTTACTGAAGTTGAATATTGCAGTTTACAAAATAAATATACAGATCTTAAAGTGAGTTGATGCTTTATTTGCTTCTTTTCACTATAGAATTCTTGTATACAATATATTGGGGTGTTGAACTCTTGGATGGACAAAAGGAGATAGCTAAATAACCTTTGGATCTGGGAAATTATAATGTTAATTTTTCCAATTTTGTAGAAAAAGCTAATTACGTGGTGAAACGTCAGGTTAATCAATGATGGAAAGAATCGTTGGCTGCAACCATCAAGTACAAATAATCTATACATTATTTCAATAATGAAAACAAACATTTGTTTATAGTTTAGTCCTATAATATAAGTTTTGCACATTGGCTGTAAACATCAATTTGTTTTGCCAATGTGTCTTTGACTATAAACGAAGAAAAAGTGCTCCAAAATAATCATATGAACTAACTATCAAGTACTTTTAGAATATTACTATTATTTGTGGAATAAAGTAAACCTGTATCTTGGCCATTATAGAAATTGTCACAGATTTTTCCAGAAATTAATAAAAGACACTTGAATAGTGAATGAACAAGTGGAAAATTCCTCCAAAGCCCCTTCCCTTGGTGAGGTTGAATCCCCCATGTGCCCGGACTGAATGGCGATTGTCTTTAAAGTTTAGTAAAAGGTCACCAGTCCTTGAGGGTGTTTGTACTCCAGAGAACAGAATAGAGAGGATGCAGAGGAGGAAACGCAGGCTGCTTGTTTTTTCCCTTCATACATTTCTCTAGAGATGCAAGATTTTTTTTTTACTAAATGTTCCTCTCATGTTCGGGTCCGGCTTTGCCTCCTGGGCCTTTAGTTAGTCAGGTGTAGAGTGTTTATCAGGACGTGCAGTTATCACACTGCTGCAGAGAACAGAACAGATGGGTCCATGTTACCAGAGGGTGCAATGAAACAAAACCCAGCCAGGCGTGATTTAGAAATGATAATAACATTGGTTACATTATGAACATTAGGAAGAAAATAGAGCTTAATTTGGTGTAAAAATGTGACATGAATATAAAAATACTCATAAAAATCCACTTGCGATTTAACATCAACATTAACTGTGACAAACTGATTGAGCTGGTTATAAATTGTGCATTTTTAAATAGCAATGAGGTCTTCGATGCTCCATTAAAGTGTACTACATCAATTTACTATCAACCTTTCTTTAGATTAGATAATTGTGGTCACGATCGATTCTAATCGATTATCGATTCAGTGCCACATTGGTTCTCGTTTCAGGATCTACTCCAGTCCGCTGTTTGCTATCAAAGTGTTTATAAAAGGCACATTTTGACATGAAAGCAAAGTCAAGTTTGCTTTCAATTAAGGGGTTTTAAATTTGAAAAACGTATATCAACTGATTGCACTAATGTAATCACACAAAGGCAAACATTAGACGAAAGGCAATAGTTCTTCATGCTAAAACTTCCGGAAATAAATATTAGTATTTCTTAGATCTTAGTGACTTTGAGGATAATAACTCCAAGGAATACTAAAAGTGAAAAAGCCGCCTGTTGCATAAATACAATTGGTGATTAGGCTAGCTACCTTTTATCTCTTAGAAACGTACTTACTTCAAAAATTGGACATAAAATAACTATTTAAAACTTGAGTTTGTGTCATTATTCAACAAACAGTAATGCGATCTAGGTTCTTTTAGAAAATAAATTGAAATTATGAATTGTTTTAAGCATCTTGGGAGATACCAATGTTGTTTATCTTTAATTAATCAATGTGTCCCTCCACCCTTACTATTCACACTTCTCTTAAAAGCAGTTCAACTCAAACCGCAGCTTCACGATTGTGGCTCCTCCTGCAGAACTTCCTACACATAGATCTCCCTCTGTCCTAACCCAATCTAATTATTGAGTGATAAGAGAGCACCCATATGAGATTTCAGAGCCCAACCCCCCTGGTGGACATTCCTGCTGCATTGCATGCTGGGAGTTCAGCTGTACAAATGTTGTTCAGAACTTGTTCTTTAAGACAGAAAGGATGAATTTCCCCCTGACCTGAAGCTGAATCTCTGGTGTTTTTTGGGTGCAGCTGCCCTGTCACTGTTCACAGTAAAGCGCCCATAATTAAGTCGTTTGGAGAAATTGGCCGTTAATGTTTCCCCTCTGAAGACAACTCGTTAAATTTCTGTTTCTTAATGTTCTGTCCAATTACAGTGTGTTTTGAGGACCGTTTGCTGCTCCCATGCGGCTCCCCTTACAGTCTGTCTGGAGCATAATTGGTTTCACTCCTAATATGATCTGAAGTGTAAGTGAATCATGTCACAGAAATGATATTTAAATTGAATTATAAATGGCTTGAAGTTTTCTGATGTGCCTCTCATCTTTGGAAGCAGAACTGATACTCGCACTAACTGAATTTAAACAGCAGTCATTTGATGTTTAATTGCTGCTTTTATACGCTGCCTAAGATGTCTTGTGACTCCTACTGCACTTTTGCGCAAATACAGTTAGGCCTAATAAAGGATGTCGACCCCAGCTAATCCTGTTGCATCAGCTTTTAGTAAATATTTGTCTTATGGGTTTATATGGATAATATGTCAGGAGAACAGTAGAAAGACTTCAAACCAAGTGAGAGAAAACAGCCCTTTTCTCATTAGTTATGACGTTCAAAGTATGTTTGAAGCTATGAATTACATTATGGCTGTATTAAGTGTGAATATGTCTGACCTTATTAGTTCAAAAAGCATGAGCCACTCTCACTTTAAATGCTTTTTCCATTTACGTAAAACTGCTTTGAGTTTTGAATGGCACAAAGTAATATCTTTAAATGAGATGTTGCCCCTTCATTTCCGCTAATGTCGTAATACCTCTTTCATTGGGCGTCAAGTCGATTTTTTGTTTTTGCTCTTTAGCCTGTTCGGTAATTTCCTGGCGCCAAATGAACTAAAATGTGCCGGGCTGGGTGGAGTGCCACTGCTGGGGAAGTGTTTATGCACATCAGGTGGTGCCGTGTGCACAGTTTCAGAACTTGTTTTCCACATTAAATTGTGCTTGTGTTTCTTCATTACAAATGCAAGCTCTGACTGCAATGTTGTGGCTCTAGACCTCAGCCTCCTTTCCTTTGATGATGCTCAGGAATATACTGAAAGCGAAACAAGTAATTAAAACGCTGAGCTGAATCAGAAAAGAAGAGTCCACAGCAGGCTGTCTCAGTGATTTAAACCATATTGACAGCGCAATAAGAGATTCCGGCCGCAGACTGCAGAGCTTAGATGAGGAATTTACAAATGAAGCTAAGCAGCTTATACGGTTGCAGGTATCAAATGGGGATGGTGATGACCTCTGATCTCTGCCCAGACCTCTGCTTTCATTATTACATCATCCTCTCACCTGGAGCTCAGTGTTCCTGCAGTCACATTGTCTGTCACTCTGGCTAATGAACATTTATTTGTAGAACAAAAGAGTCCCCACCCCTTGGCAGCCATAACGTTTTTTCCCTATGATTTAAATGATGACATCAATGTGAGGAAGTCCCACAAATCAAGACGTTTTTTGGACCTCTGAAGCAAGTACATTTGAATACAACACATGTCAGGATATTTTTACTTAGAAGAATGAAATTAAACACTTTATCAATGCCAGCAACCCCAGACATTTAACCTTTCCAGCTCTAAAACATACAAACACTTGTATTAACTTCTTTTCTTGGACTTCTTAAATCTATTCCAAAGATCCATGTTCTCTCTTATAACACAAGGTTAATATTTACACATATTTTTCAAATCTATATGATCAGTTCGGCAGTCCCTTGGACCAATCCCAAACAATCAGGACAAATCTCATGGATGGACCTTGTCTGATATTTTTGGCATGTTATATTCACTGAAGATGGATTGCTATTGCAGCTTTTCCCTCAGGAAATGGTTCACCCGAGATGTTAAGCCTCCCAGATACTGACTTATCTCGTGTCGTGATCCGTTTAGTTTGAAGATTACATCCTAAACAGGAGTCATACTCGCATTAAATATATGGCGTTTACTGTTTGTGGAAAAGTGTGCTTCTGCTTATTTGAAGTATCTCTTAAAGTTGGTTTACAGCAAGTTTTACGCACATGTCAGGTTTAATGTTCAAGGTTCAAGGCTTTTATTGGTCATACGAACATAGCTACAGTGTAGTTATGACGATGAAAATCTTAGGTCACAGGCTCCTCCAACAGTGCAACACAATAACACAGAAAAATAGTGCAAGTAAATACAAAAAGAAAAATAGTAAAAAAAAAAGTGAAATAGTGCAATAAGAGTCTATATACAAGTTATTGGAATATGATATATTAGATAAATAATTTCTAAGTAGCAGCCAGATTAATGTTATGGATGTTGTTTCAAAGTTCAGGTGTTTAATAGTCTTACAACTCTTTTCAACTACAACTCTTTAGCAGTGATTCCCCAAAGCTGTCCCACTGTTTACTTCGCACCAACAGGGGAATGCTTTGTTGTGTGCTTGTGACTCATTTTGTCGTGAGAGAGTAAACAGAATTGGCTGAAAGGATTTGGCACATCCTCATCGATGTTGACAATGTAAATGTGAATATCCGGAGAGACTTCCCTGTGAACAGCAGTTTGTTTGTTTACACAAGTGGGTGCTTTCACCCTCAGGTTGTTGCTGTAACGAGGTGAAGGAGGACATGGTGGCATTTCAGTTGCTTAATTTGAGCCCACACGTTACTATTTTAGGAGACAAAGAGCTCAATGTGGGTCCACTGGTGCAGTGAGTTCGATTTTTCTTATTAGATCTTAAGAAATGTCAAACCAATTGCACATTTTCTGGCTTAATTTCACTGGTCAAGCTGCAGAGCATGAAGGATAATAAGGATAGAGGCTTGCTTGCAGCTGGGTGGGTATAAACATCTGGACCATAGGCATCCCCTCCACATCCCCCACTCTATAACTCGTACAGCACATAATACAGAATACAGACAGACTCACCCCTCTTATAATAACAACTGGCCTTTAAAACATAGCTGTTAAACAGTGGACTTGTTTATACAGTCACAGACTGAATGAGGACACACTCCTTCAGAGACAAGGCTCTGACGTCCACTCATACACTGACTGTCAAATCTGTGTGGAGGTGTGTCTGTTCGTGAGTCAGTCGACGACAAGAACACACACACACACACACACACACACACTGAAAATGCAATGCTGAGCAATCGCTGGCAGTATTTTGAACACTGTAGAGCTGGTAGTAGGTATATGGGTGTCCTTAGTTTTAGGAGGAAATAACTCACACACACTTGTCTCATGAGCAGACCGGTTAAACTACTGCTGGTTCCAGGTTTGTTCTCGATGTAAACATCACATACTGTAAAGGTGTTTTAAGGTTTGCTCTGTTGATATAAAAGGGAATAGAGAAGGCAACAGTTACTGTGTCTGACTCTGATCTTCTTTGTTACTTTCCATAACTTGCAGCCAGACAATAAATCAATGTATCCACCACAAATTCTATTGCTTCAATAGGAGAGTGTATTCATTGCATTTTCAGATGATTTAGTAACTAATACCTCTGTCCCGTGTGGTGGTAATGACTGGAAAGGCTTATGGAAACTCAAACTTATTATGTCAACTTATTAGGTGAATTCAAAGTGAGCTTAAGTGAAACAAACCAAAGAGCAAGAGGAAAATCTTTTGTAAACTGAATTTTAAATTAAATGTCGATTACATTTTTTACACTATTTCTGTCACTTTATATGTGAACAACTAAGTGCAGCACTATGAATGACTTTCAGGAGACAATATGTGCCATTTCCCTCCCTCTCAATTATGACCTGCTTTTCACTCACCTTAGAATGATGCAAACTATAAACACATTTAACATAACTGATGTGGTTGGACAACATGTACAAACTCATTTTGCTTGAGTATAACCAGCGATGGCGTCCTTTTAACTCAAGTGGCTGTCTCTAAAGGTGTCGTGGTCATCTGATTTAAGAGCATATTATTGATTTTAAAGAATGATTCATTGTCGGCTTACTCTGAATAACAGTATCTTTAAGAGTGATTTAGCATTTCCGGCAATTTGCTATGTCCAAGTCAGCATTCCTCTGCTGACGTGTTGATGGGAGGTCACGCTCCTCGTCTCCAGCTCCTCTCCAGGGCCTTGTTTGGCCATTTGTCTCTGTGTTTTCATAATTGACAAGGAGAGCTGATGGGAGAGCAAACAGAAAGCTCTGCAGGGAGTAGTCTGATCTCCTAAAGCAATCCCGAGAAGCATTTTCCAGAATATGATACCCATAACATCATTTTCACATCGAATTAAATCATATATCGGGACCCCCTTGAAAACGAGATGGTGCTTCTCAAGGGGTTTATCCCAATAAACAACATTTCTATATATATTTCTGAACAAAATCATGGTACTTATTTGGTCAATGCTGAAATTAGTATATTAACAATCCATAAAAGGAACAATATTAAAGTCTCTCAAACTCATGTTGGCAATGGCTCATGCTTGCTTTTTCCTTTTTCTGTTTTGAAAAGTCATAAACCCAAAATAATTACTTTACCACTTACATTTTTGCTATTTTCATACTTGATTCTTTTATGCACCTTAAATTCATGTTTGACCTTTCGTGACATTTTATATTAAGTCTACATTTCATTATTATTTCTGCATTTTTTTGGTACGGCTGCAGAATGTGTTATTTGACCATCATTGCAACGTAAACTCGTAAAAACATTGTAAAAGATCAGTGGAAATGCACCTTCAAATGTAATTATCTTTTAATTTGGTCCTTTTTTTCCCGTTTAATGTTCAGCAGTGCAAAAAAAGGATAATCAAATCTATCTCCCTCACTTTTTTTTTGGTTCAACAAGCAATTTGAATATCAGTTAATGTATCAAGCAATATTAGTCTCGCTACATTCAACACTGTTAATGCATTTTCATCATATCGTGCAGCCTTATTTTTCTTTTAACAGACGAGTTCTTTAAATTCCATGAAACTGACTGTACGCTCTATGATGTGTGATTTCCCGTGCCTCCTGACGTGACGCTGACGCAGGAATTTGACAGCAGTTATACAGGTTATGGTACATGTGTGAAAGCAGCCAGAGAGAGGACGTGCAGCAGGAAGTGATCGTCTGTGTGTCTGCATTCATGCTGTTTGTTTGTGTGTGTTTGTGACTGGAGGTATGAAGGAAACAGACTCCAGCATCCGCCTATTATTTGTGCCCTGCCTGATAAGAGAAGGTGTTTCCTCTGATGCCTGCACGACTCCTTGGGGTCCATTGTGTGGAAGCAGCAGAGATTTATTGTTGGAAAGGGTATAATTAGGGGTCCCTCGCTTGTCTGGGAGAGAAAAGGGGACGGAAATGGGGTTGAAGGGCCATCTGCAGCCGGATGGGTATACTGTAAACTGGGGGAGGGGTGTGTGTGTGTGTGTGTGTGTGTGTGTGTTTTAGGAGGGGGGATACAAAGGATCTGGGTTAGATGTGGGAACCCCCCTGCTGTTCCAGCTGGACGGGGGCTCACGTCACGCCACTCTGTTTATCCCGAATGACATCATTACTGCATCCTGTGGTGGTACACAGGCCTTTGCACAGTATCTCCCACCCCCCAGTCTCTCGGTTGGCACAATTTCCCCGAGGGGAATCAGCCCACAAATACAGTACAAGCTAATCATTATTCTGGGGAGTGAAGCAACGAGGGCGCGTGATCCCTCTCAGCGATGAGTGATTTGAACGCCACATTATAACGCAAACAAAGCGTGAAACAATTGATGGTTGTTGGGCATAGTAATGTGTATAAAAGCTGCTTTATGTGAATGTTTGCACTCATCCCCTCATCTCTTTTGTCTTTCATGTGCAGCTGAAAAGGTGTCATCACTGGGGAAGGACTGGCACAAGATGTGTCTCAAGTGTGACCGCTGCAACAAGCTCCTGAACGCCGGAGGCCACGCTGAGGTCAGTAGGACGCCACCACTAACTGTACAATACTGTCCTCTCACTGCTGAAACTAAAGGCATCTTATACTAATCTGTCTTCTCTGGTGCTGCAACTAGTGAAGATCTCGTGAGATTTGATTGTATTTGTTGCATAAATGTAGAAGTATGCCAAATGTTGTTGCGTCAAGGCAGTGCACAACGTGAATAACAGAGAGATTAGAAAAGGTAAAATAAACAAATGGAAATATACCAAAAATAGCACATTTTATATAATCGTTTAATAACATACACAATTGTAAACATGTTTAAGAGTGAAAAGTAAAATAGATGGAAACTATAGTAGAGAAAAGCAACTTAGTACATCTACTCAAGTTTTCTTAGTATTCATCTACTCATTTAACTTTCAAACTATGCCATAAAACAACCTATCAGAGTTAAATACTTAACTCAATACTCCAATGATGTAAATCTATCTCAAAGTTGATTTACAGATTAAGAATTCAAATCTATGGTCTGTTTGTAAAATAGGATTCATTGTATTGTAATATTAAACTACCAGATAGTGTCGACAAATTGTAAATTACACTACTTCAGCTTCTTGCTTAAAGGCACATAGCAGGGTCTAAACACAGCCTCTATTATCAGTGTATATGAATGGTGAATTTTTAAAGGGAAAACAGGATGAAGAGATATGTACTATACTCTGTAACTGGGGCAGTGTTATGGACTCTTTCTATGCTGTATAGTGGCTCTGTGTATGGAGCACATCTCTCATATTGCCTCGGGTAGGAGTTCACTTCCCACTGAGGCCATTCATGCTCACATTATATGCACTCAGTGCTGCTGTGAAGCACTGTGGCTGAAAGTGTCACACAAATGGCTTCTCTGAATGGACTTTAAGGGCTTTCCACTGTTAATGCAACTTCTATTTTAGGAAGTTATGTTGTCTTTCTGTATGAAATATCAGCACAGTCGGTTGATCTCACGAGGTCAAACAAACTTCATGACAATATTCCTGTTCAGTTCATTGACTTTAGTTGTGAAATCTAAAAAGAGGAAGCCAGTTCTGCCTGGTCATGTATTGACTTATTGACAGAATGCCTCTACAGTGTGGATCCTCAATGAAACATGCTAACAGCTATGCTAATGTTAATGCTTTTAGGAAACCGTTGGCACGTTTCAGCGATTGGCATTATGACGAATGATGTATGTCATGTATGTATGTTCACTACTCAAGAGTAATGTTTTATATTGAAAATATGTTGGTAATATATGCTAGAGACTACATTCAGACCTCGTTTGTGATCTACAGTGACTGGAGATGCTAACCGCTAACATGCTAGCCAGCGAAGAACTAGTATTGTTAGTCGCTTCCTTTTTTTATAGCTTCCTTCTATTTTCTCTTCTCGGTGTCGTTTACTCCCTCATGTTCCCTCTCAGGATTGTTCATAAGTTAATCCAATAAGGATTTATCTAGTGAAGGGGAGGATGTTTTTGCACCAATGACTCTTGTCTCATAGTCAGTAAATCATCCTTTTTTTGTGAGACAGTTTTTACTGCAACACAGAAGGTTAAATGAAAGTGAGTGAAGCCACTTAGCTAATAAGCTACAATACCTTCCTCTTATGTTGAACTTTTAGGCTCTTCGTCAGCACCATTACGAAGGCTTCCTATTGGCCATCGGTGGCATTAATGAGAAAAACGTAACCAAAGTGAAACCAACAATGATGAAAATGAATGCTGGTGAGACCGGCTCTTAAGACTGGAAGTGTTTTTCTGCTTTGCAAAGATATGATGTTCTTTCCTTTCATTTCACCCCACAGAACGTGTGCTTTCTGCACAGGAAATTGCTGAGTTCATGCCTTTTTCCCTTCCTTGTTGTGAGTCTGGCTGCATCTGTCAATAAGAGATGTCCTTTTGGGAATTTTAACCCCTCCAGGATGAGCACTCTTCTTCCTCTCTGTTGCATAATCACATTGCAGTATCACATCTCAACATATAGACCCCCGCCCACCGGAGGTTTTCTTATCAAGCCCTTTTTTATGTTGCCCTCTGTGACCCAGCCAGCACTTCAATCTCATCCTCGCCATTTCTGTTATTGGATGACTTTCCCGCTCTTTTCTCAACACACAGAGGATGTGATCTCAGCATTTTTGTACACAAAAGCAAAATCCCTGCAGACCCCAAAGGATGCTGCTGCTGCGCTGCTGTTTAATCTCTGCATGATTACAGTAATGTAGTCTCTCTCTCTCTCTCTCTCTCTCTCTCTCTCTCTCTCTCTCTCTCTCTCTCTCTCTCTCTCTCTCTCTCTCTCCTCTCTCTTCTCTCTCTCTCTCTCTCTCTCTCTCTCTCTCTCTCTCTCTCTCTCTCTCTCTCTCTCCTCTCTCTCTCTCTCTCTCTCTCTTCTCTCTCTCTCTCTCTCTCTCTCCATGGACAGCATCCACATGCTGCCCCGGGCTGCAGCACCGTGCTTTACTAGGCAAAAAATCAATACTTAATCATCGTCATGGAAACAGAGCAAGGTTTAGAGATGAAGATTTTTTGTTTTAAAGCATGTAAAGGGGACTGCGGGTGCTTGATGTCATCTCAGACCTGGTATGCAGAAGGTTAAGACCCTCTGAGAAATACTGACTGCTTCTTTAAAAGGAAACTGGCGACCGTGGCCTGTCGTCTGAGGGCGAATGAGGGCAGCAGCCTGGTCAGAGAGCCAGGCTTCAGAAAGGAAAAGGTGACAAGTCCTCATTGTTGCCCCTTAAAGACCAAGATTGTATTTGAATGCAGATCTACTTGTCAGTCTTAACGGAGTGAAATCTGAACGTACAGACGGGAGATTTTGAGTTCAGGGAAACATTTTTTCCAGTGATAAATATCTATGAATACCAACAGCCATGAAATTGTGCTTTTAAAGGATAAAAATCTATGCAGCTGAACCACAGATATAGCCTTTTTTAATTCCATGCTTTTTAGCCAACATTTTGGTCAGAGATTCTGGATTGCTATGCTAGTAGCCGCTAATGGAGCCAAGAGCCAAAGATGAGGAGTGGGATACAAAGATCTGTTAAACTCACTTCTTTCTAACTCCACACCCCCAATTTATTTAACCAGTGCCTTTTTATTGAAGTGACAGTGTTAAAAGGGGGGTGACAGAGGGGATGACACGTGGCAAATGGTCACAGGCCAGATTTGACCCCGGGTCCTCAGCCCCAGTATTTGGGCCACGAGCTCTACCAGTGAGCTATATGGTGGCTCATGTAGCTCACATGTGAAGTAGTACTCACTAAGACCTGTAAAGTGACTTCTTAAGTAAAATTGGTGGATACACAAAAGTTATTTTTCTAAGGAAAAAGACTCAATGCTTTCAATTATTTTGGGCTCTAAAAAATCCTTCAAATGATAAAATCTAAGAGGGAAACATCGCCGTTTTAATTGAACTGTCTAGCCATAACTTGATAGCATCTTTCTTTTAAAATAGCTACCTGTTAAGACATGAAGTGACTTGGCCATAAGCCTGCAAGCAAGTAAAAAAAGCAGATCAAAATCAGCTAGTGGTACAAAGTTAATCCACAAGCATCCTTGTCTCTTGTCCAAGGACTGAAGCCCAGCAAAGTGCGTGAGCAGAGTTCGAAACAATGGGGCACGGAGATTAAGATGAGGATGACGACAGGAACGAAAAAGATGGAGAAAACAGATTTGAATGTCAGGATGTGGAAAGTGAGCTTCTGGGAAGAGAGTGGGCTGGGTGTAAAGATGGATAATCCATTTTTAGGGTCCCTCTGCCTCACAGCCAGAGCCAGTACTGTACAGCAGACTGTTAACAGACGTCTCCCTTCACTTGACAATGAAGCCCTGTGTGTGCCCTGTCCTGAGAAAGTCATCAGTGCTTAGTCACGGCAGTGCTGTCCGGACCTTCAAGGATCTCATAAATGTCAAACAGGAAGTGAGAGAGTGCTTTAACGGTAGCTGATCCTGTCACGGTTAATTCATTATTTAACGTGAGAGAAGAATCCTCTACTCTGCCTCACAGTCTTCTGAGGTAACGGAGCTCATGTGGCCAAAGCAGAAGGGACTGTGGGTAGTTTGTCCCTTTTTATGTAATACAAGATTACAAAGATAACTAGATACAGCATTGGAGGCAGGGTCAATTCATTCCTGTGAAAGTTGTGGTTCAAATTGGCCTTTTTAATACAAAATCTCTTTTTTCGCATCCTATGGGCCCCTATGAGTTTTTCTTGAATCCCAGTGCTCAGTGTCGGCTGGTACCGGTTTTGTCAAATGAATTCAGGAGGGTAAAAACTATTTTCCCTGGTTTGTAAGGTGATTTACAGAAAAGTGATGACACTTTCTAAGAATGTTGATCTTACGTTATTTGCATTTTATGTGTACCCACAAACGAATGGTTATTTATAAAAATTCCCATGGAGTAAACACACTGTAATTATCCATGGTCAAACCTACAATATCTCTACAGTATCCATAAAGATATGTATTTAAAAATATCATTATATATGATTTTGAAGCCCGACTTTAAATCCTGGCTCTCTTCCTGGAGGGTTTTCCCTCACCACCCAGGCTCTGGCATCGTTCCCGTGTCATTCGCTTGTTTCTTCTCTTCTATGGGCATCGGGCTCTGGACCAGTGGCCCTCGGCCCTGATCCCCTTCCCAAGCTGGTCACATGCTCCTGCAATGACCGCCACATTCCCAGCATGCATCCGCAGCAAGCCATCTATGTCTCACACTGACACCTCAGGTGGGGTAGGGACACGTCCACTCGGTGCTGGCTCATCAACAGAGTCCTGTTTCTTGGATACAGCCGGCGTCATTATTATGTGTTGAAATGGAAAGAAAGAGTCTTGTATCCGTTTTTGGACAAATTCTTTCCATCTTCTCCCCAAACCAAAATATATGATGTCAGAAAAAGTGAAAAATGACTACTTTAACATGTCATGGTTGCCTTTTCCCATTTGCGTCATCAGGGTTTTTTCTATCCTTTCATGCCCATTGAGTATACGTTTATTTTATAAATGTCACTGATGTTTTTCTGTCTCTCCCACAGCACGATGGACGGCCCTACTGCCACAAACCGTGCTATGCTGCCCTCTTTGGGCCAAAAGGTAATACTCATGTACTTTTATTTAGCATTAAATACATTCACCTGTTTTAGCATCTTTACTTTGATTGTACTCTCTTACAGTATATTAACTGGATTTGTTGTGTACTCTTTAGTTTTGTGTTACTTCCTTTGTTTATTGACTAACTATATTGTAAAAGGTTTTCAGAATGGAGGCACAAAAAATACTTAATCACCAATAAATAGATAAGTAAATACAATTTAAAAGAAAATCTAAACAAATAGATCAGTAGTGTGATTCATAACAAACCAATAACAAAGAGTGCATTTTATTTTTACAAAAACTACATTTATCAATTTTTTTATTCACGTGTCCAAATATTCTTTGACTTGTTCAACTGCTACTGCTGTTCGATAGCTGCAATCTTTTTATTTACCAATATTTATTTATTTATCAATACATTATTTATGGAAGGTAATCATTTTGTAATATTCTATTCATTTCTAAAAATATATTTTTTATGTATTATGTCAGATATAAAATCAAATGTTTTCTCTGGTGTTAATGATTTTTTTTCAGGAGTGAACATCGGTGGAGCTGGCTCTTATGTGTACGATGCTCCCGCCAACAACAACCCCACCAGCGTGGATTCAGCCCCAAAAGCTGAAGAGAAGCGAGTGTTTGTCCCCAAGGCAGCACCCAAAGGTAACTCAGAAGCATGTTATTCGTACAGTGTGTACTATATTTGTGGATCTATCAGCGAGCGTTGACTCGCAGGGAGAAAGATAGTTCATAGGGTCGTTTTCCCCTTTAGATTCCTTGTGTTTTAGGTCAAAGGAAAGCTGTTGCTGACTCAATGATAAGAACGTCGATACACAAAGTCTTTTGGGACCTCAGGAGGATTTTCTCAGACGTGTCAGATCGGGTGTGTTTCCCCTGTCAGCAGGAACAAAAACCCCTTATCTGTTTTTTCTTCAATTGGTCTCCGCTGTGCACTTTTCTGTTAATGGCTTTTTTCTATTCACTTGGTTTTTGAAGCTAGAAGACTCAGCAAAGGTTAAGGATTTTTTGTTCGTTCTCTGGACATAAAACCATTCAATGTGCAGGGGCTAACTTTTGAAATAACTTGCCATATAACATACAATCTTTGGAATACTTTACAGTGTTGAAAAGCTTTTATCTAATCAAATAAAGAGGAAATTCTGGCCTCACTACACTGGCTTCCAAATCGGTTCCGAATTGATTTTAAAATCCTTTTATTTGTTTTCAAAGCCCTAAATGGGCTGGCTCCGGCCTATATGGCCGAACTCCTCCATCGCTACACCCCAGCCAGAGCTTTAAGGTCTGCTGACCAGCTGTTGCTGATAGTGCCCAAGACCAGGCTCAAAACCCGAGGGCACCGAGCCTTCGCAGCAGCTGGCCCCAGGCTCTGGAACACTCTGCCCCTCCATGTGAGGTCGGCCCAGACCCTCCCTAGGGGTTTTTAAATCCTCACTAAAAACACTCTTTTTCTCTCTGGCCTTCTAGTCAGAGCAGAGTATGACACCTGACTATTCCCTGTGTTTTAGTTTTTTATATTTCTGTTGTAAATGATTGTCTTTTATTGTGATTTTAGTAATGTGTTTTTATTACATGTACAGCACTTTGGCTCGACCAAAAATCCCTTTTTTAAATGTGCTATATAAATAAGATTTGATTGAATGTTGACAAGATTTGATGAAAGCCAGGACTACTGTAGAAATATTATTTTAACTTTCAAGTGTCATGTTCGAGTTTTAATCACAACACCTAGTTTTCATGCTATTCATGGTTTGTTTAAGGTTTGAGTTTCTATGTGCTCAAGTTTTCAGTATCATTTAATCTTTGTGCTTTTATTTATTCTTTATTAATATGTTGGTGAAAAAAAAGTGTTGTACGTGTAGGTTGTTTTATGACAGAATAACACCAAACCAGTGTCTTTGCTGTTTGGCGCCACCTGCTGTCTGAAAACAACACTACATGTTCACTAAACCTCCAATGACTCTCCTGATTGGCTGTTTTAAAGATGGAGTAATGAAGTATCCTGGCAACCAGAATATGTCAAATTGTCGTATTTAGCCTCTTAACTTAATTATTCCCTGTTGTAACATATAAAAACTGTTAAATATTAAGCGCATTTCATTTGGTTTCATTATTAGCACCCTGTTTTTCACACCTAACTCGAAAGATTGGTGGTCATTATTCATTAGTTTCTCTTGCCTTTCCAGTAATTGAATGTGTGTTTGTGTGTAATGTTTTAGCAGCTGGAAGCATCACCACCTTTTCTGGAGAGGCCAACCTGTGTCCCCGATGCAGCAAGAAGGTGTATTTTGGTGAGTAGTTAACACATCCAGGGACAAAAGGTGAGATGGAAAAAGGTTTTGGAAAGGTGTGAACCTGCAGTGGTTGCCATGATGTCTCACAGGTGTGTGTGTGTGTGTGTGTGTGTGTGTGTGTGTGTGTGTGTGTGTGTGTGTGTGTGTGTGTGTGTGTGTGTGTGTGTGTGTGTGTGTGTGTGTGTGTGTGTGTGTGTGTGTGTGTGTGTGTGTGTGTGTGTGTGTGTGTGTGTGTGTGTGTGTGTGTGTGTGTGTGTGTGTGTGTGTGTGTGTGTGGTGTGTGTGTGTTGTGTGTGTGTGTGTGTGTGTGTGTGTGTGTGTTAGCTGAGAAGGTGACATCACTGGGTAAGGACTGGCATCGACCCTGTCTGCGCTGTGAGAGGTGCAGCAAGACTCTGACTCCTGGCAGCCATGCAGAGGTGAGGAGAATACTGAGAAAACAAAAATGGAGGAATACTGCGAAGAAGAAAATAACTACTAGGGTCGCACAATAAATATACATTTGATAAAAATTGCAAAACGTTGACGAGTACAATCTCCAAATAGCAGTAAGAGCAATATTGGGATAAAGTATTGTGGTGCTGCAGAGAAGTCCCGGTTTGCAAACAATATTTTACTTTGTTTGGAACAGTTCCTCTTGAAAAATCACACCATGATCATTTCAATATATTTTTTTAATGTGAATAATGTTTCAAAAATGATCATTCCCTCTTATATCGAGAATCATTTCGCAATTGCAATATCAGTCAAAAATAATTGCAATTAGTTATTTCCAAACATTCACATCCATGTTTATAATAGATTAGCTGAGTCACATCATTATTTTTTAGCGCTAACCATTTTTGATATTTAAATTATTAATAATAATAATAATCGCACCAATGGCAGAAAATACTGTTTCAAGCCTCTCAAATATATAGATATATATAACATTTTAAATTCAATATTGGATTTTTGACTGACAAAGTATTTATAATATATCACAGGCAAATCTGGCTTCATCATTACAACTGTAAACAACACTCAAATCAACAACAAACATACACTGTGTTTCAGATAACTCAGATAACTGTATCACGTTAGTTGAAAGCAATAATATTAAGTTGAAACCTTATATATTAATTTAAACTAAATATTATTGCTTTGAACTAACTTAATGCAGTTATGTGAAATCTGTTGACATGATATATTTAATTAAAGTCAACGATTTCAGTTTTTTCAGTATAATGGTAAAAAATATATGTTTACAAAGACAATTCTTTTGAGTTATATATGACCTCTACAAGTTAAAGGATCCAAAAAAAGAAATAAAAAATGTATATAAATGAAACAAAACAGCAAACAAGGGAATGACACAAGAAGAATGGAAATTAACGTCACTAAAACAATCAAAAATAATCACCTAGACAGAATAAACAAAAGTATTTGTTTTTAATAGTCCTTTCCACCTGTCTGCCCGACCATTTATAGATCAGTAGTTATAGAAATGAATGCCTTCATGTGTTAATGTTTGCATTTGATCCTATTGCAGCATGACGGCCAGCCCTACTGCCACAAACCCTGCTACGCTGTTCTCTTCGGGCCCAAAGGTATCCGCTAGGGGGCGCTGTCCACCCACCCATTATCAGCTGCACTTTATAACAGAATGTCAAAATGTCCGAGCATTGAGCCACGCTGCACACGTTGCACATTACTCGATGTTACTCAAGAGTCATTTCATCATAGCATTGTCTGCAACACTGCAGCAGCTTCTGGAAGAAATGTTTTGCAACCTCTCCTGCTCATGTTGTTCCTTCTCTCCCCCTCTCTCCTCCCCCCCCTGACTCCCCCCTTGTCCCTGTGGTTTCTCCAGGCGTGAACACTGGTGGTGTTGGCAGCTACATCTATGAGAAGGAGCCCAGTGCAGTGACCCAGCCTTGAACCTTTTGTCCCCTCAGCTTCATCCCTCCTCTTCTCTACACAACACTGACCATCAACCACAGTATTATTCGTCCTCTTCCTCCCACCTGGCGCTCATACCTGAGACAAATTATCCCTTTTCTCCTTTATTCTGACCCGCTCCCAGCTGATTTAGCACCTGGAGGAATGATTTAAAATGGCCTAAACATGTGTTGTATATACATTTGCTCCGGGAGAGCCACACCAAGCATTCCCACAGGTATTACAAGTAATTTAATGCCATGTTTACACATTTATAAACGTATGAGAACACATTAAATGTCACCACAGTCAAATACGAAGGTCCTATATTTCAATTGTGTAGCCTGACAACAGTGTGATTGAGGATATCCGGTTTGAGGTGACTTGTGTTTAACAAAAATGTGACAGAGATTGATTCTTGGATGTGGAGAAGTGCCTTCTGGCTGGAGATGGAGGTGTAGCGCGTTGACAGCCAGAGGGATTACGCCTTGGAGGCACAGGTGGTGCTCAGAATCAGGTTGCCAATAAATGTGTATTTTAAAAATGCCATATTTACCTTTTGCCCGCCTGTCAACGTTCCTTATTTTAAAAGAAATTTAAGAAAATCCCAACATATTGCAAAAAAGGTGGGAGACTGGACCTGTTAGGCGACTGTTACATGACTTCCAACACATCCACAACGCTGTATTGAGTCAACATGAATTTATTCTAATTTTAAGCATATGTTATTAACCTGTTTAATGTCAAAATCTGGTTCATGTGCTAATAAACAACAAAACCGTCCATTTTCAAAATAAGGCAGAATGTGGATGGCGTTTTCTAAACGGAGGAATGTGGGTTGCCGGATAAGAGCAAGTATTTATTGCTTCAAATTAAGTACTTCAAATTTGATAGCCATTGTACTGCTGCCCTTTATGGGACTGATTGTGAAGGAGGTCAAACAGGGCAATGTAAGCTGTAAAAATCTCTACAATTAAGATGTTTTATTGTTAATTATAAATAAATAACCCTGCTGTTATTTTCCGAGAAATGACGCGCTATTTGAGCAGAGAGAGTAGCTTAGCTCGTAGACACACTGCAGACAAGTCATTCTGTGAGAATGTGCATCCTAGTATTATCGTAAGACTGTCACTGTGTTTGTTTAATACCTGTCGTACATCATAGGGCTCACTGTTTGTAGAATGAGACGCTGCACTTCAGCCCTGCTGCATTTTGTCTTTTTAATTCCTTGAATAAATATGTAATAAACTCTTCTTCCGTGTTGTTACAGTTATTGACAGATTTTTTTTAACTCCTTTTTCTGTTCATGAATTGTAATAAACAAACACTACATGCAAGGCCGGATTAGTACCTCCAGGGACCCCTGGGCACTGAGAGCTCAGGGCCCCTCAACCCAACACGTAACAACACGCCTACCCAACATGACCAATATTTTACATGTTAATTCAATCTGGCATGTCAATCGCACACCTATTTGTCAAAAGCAGGGACGCAGCCACATAGTTCAACCAAAGTAGGTCTAGCCTTTTGCCCTTTCAGTCAAAAATCACAAGACAAAGATACAATGGATAAGATCTCAAGACAGTGTATGGCTCAAGAAGACCTTAATATCACTCAAAACCTCAGAACAGCACCCCACTGAAAATGCCAAAATATGACTGGCTGGCTGTTTCATGTATTGAAAGTATGTGGTAGCTCAACTAAGTGGTGTGTGTGTGTGTGTGTGTGATGAGTGAGGTTGTGCCAAAAAAACATTTTTCTCTTGTCACTGAGGGCCCTCTCTTGCTCAAGGGCCCCTGGGCACGTGCCGAGTGTGCCCTGTGGTTAATGCGGCCTTGACTACATGCGTTTGAGCTTGTGGATTCCTTGTTTAATTATTAGTTAATTTATTGCTATTAGACGAGGTGGAAAGTAAAATCTCATACAAAGTATTACCAAAAAGAATAATGAAGTATTTCTTTTTTATGAATACTAAACCTCATTACCACAAATCACTTTGATTTACATTTTTGTGATTGAGAGCAAGGGAAACTAATTTCCCTACAGCCAAAAGAAGAAAAATAGCTAGTAGGTCTGCACGATTAATCAAACATTTGAATGAAATCGCTACACGGACTAGTGCATTTTTCAAAGTATTTGTTAAAGTGCAAAAGTATTGTGGAGCTACAGAGATATCCCGATCTACCAATTTAGACTTGATAAAACATCTTAGTTTTTGTAAAGATCCTCTTAAGCAATCACACCATGATCATTCTAATATACTTTTCAATTATAATGAGAAACAGTGCTGTACAAATGATCAATCCCTGCTATAAAGTGCAGGCCTGCCAGCTAGCTTCAGAGAAACGTCATTACAAAAGCTGAGCCCTTCTCTGAATGAATCACTTGGCTCATTCATATCAGGGCGGTTATAACTGTAACGCATTATGCTTTATGAGGCAGGAAAGCGTGAGATGGGATACAAGCTGCATGATGTGTTTCTTAGTATTTTAATCCGGTCTAAACTGCACACTAGCTGATGCTCGTTTTGGTCACGCTCTATTTTATAGGTCCCTTAATTCCTAATGATTTCCTCTGACGTTTTAAAGAAACAACTTTGATATTAGGTTTGAATTTAAAAGGAAAATAGACAATGGTTATGTTAATACTACAACAACTAATTCCTCCTATTAATCAATATTGGGATAATATGATTCCCAACACTGGTTGAATTCCTCTCTATGCTGTGATTTACAGCTTTAATATCACCTACATTTTTAAAAACATGTTACTATCTTGCATGTTTGGCTGATCTACTGTTGACTGACAATAAACCTTAGATCTCACACCAGTAAATAATAGGAAATCATCTCTTTTGTGTTTTCCCTCAAGCAAGTAACGAACTCACATGCAACAGTGACAGGTCTCATAATCGGGATAAGCTCGCTTTGTTAAATGTGACAGCGCTCAGAAACCTAACGAAAATAGACCAAGCTTAGCACTGAGGCAACACTAAGCTCATTGTGTTGCACTTCACACATATCGAAACATAATGACTGACAGCAGGAACAGTTGCTTCACTGCTGCACAATTTCAGCCTTGCATCACTTTAAAGAAGTGTAAGAAGGGTACAGTAGCTTCGCTCGTGCACATGCAGGCTGCACGGTTGCACACTATGTCATCATTGTAGTCATAAAAATCAAAGTATGATCAACCATTTGTCCCACATTTGGTAACTTTTAATAACCATGTGGAAACTTTGTGCTGAGCCGCACCCGGGAAAACACAGTACAGTTGCCTGGATACCAAACAGATGTCAGTGTATGTATGTATGGCGTCACACGGCCGCCTACATGTGAACTCTTTATTGTCTTCAAATAATAAGACACACACATATTCACGCACACACACCTTGGTCTGACTGTGGTCTTGTGATGGAAAGTGCAAAATGAAACCATCTGTTGCAAAATGAGACTCGTGACTTCCAGAGAAAACAATTGTCACCACCTGTAGGAAGTGTTGGCCTCAGGAAGGAATAGTGAAGTTATTTGTTTGCTCATTTTGAAGTATTGGTTTCTTTACACAAAACAAAAAAATGTGTTGTTGTTTTTCTTGGTAAAGGTGAAACTCTCTGCTCCATAGTTTCTCTCTTCACTGTACATTTTACATGTAATATTCCATCTGTATGTAATACCTTGCTTTATACCTTGTTATTGTTCATTTGTAAATTCAACATGTATATTTTCTACTTTCTTGTTTATTTCTTGTCTTTTAATTTGTATTGTACAATGCCATGTCTTTTTATGCTGCTGCAACACAAACATTTCCCAAATTGGGATCAATAAAGTAATATCTTATTTTATCTTATCTTATTGACTTATATACTTTTTTTAATAAGGATTCAGATGAGTTACACATACAATAGATGAAGACTATTAAGGAGAAGAGGTTGGATTTGTTCCTCCTTCATGTCACTTGTGCAAAGACATTTTTTTGTGGACTCTGTAATTGAGGTTGAGACACTACAAATGCTTCCAAGGGAGAACAATGTTATGTAACATGTGATGTTAGTCCTCTGACTTAAACACCCTGAACAAAGTGGTTCCAGAAACCATTTCCATCCAAACTGAAATATCTGAGTGCCATTCAAATGTGTACCGACATCCACAGGATAAACTCTAATAACTTTTCTAATGCTTCGACTTTTGTCTACCGTGTCATCAGATCAAAACTCCTGTGAGGCCTATTTTGGTTTAGGCCTTAATAATGAACAAATGACATTCCCAACAGCTCCAAGACGATTAAAGAAACCTTCTGTGAACACAACTCAGCAAATGAAGTGACTGGAGGTGTCAGATTTGGAAATATCTGCTCTTTGTGTAATCCATAACTGCTTTTCCATTATAAGGGGATATCAATTCCTCCCTGTGTCTTTCTTTTCCTTTGGACCAGTCCCTCTTCATTGAGGGGAGCGAGACATTGTCTCACATCATAAAACAATATTTCCAGCATCTACAGTTATTCCCTAAATAGAAACTTGCATACCGGCGATGTGAACGGACTCAACGGATCCAGCAGATGTCCGAAAGCTTCATCATAGTAACCAAAGCAGCCATATTGGAAGAGAATAAACGTCACTTTAATGGAGCCAGGACTCTCTGGGGATGTCTTGTCACTTGTCATTGTGCACCAGTCACACATAAAGCAGCGACTTCAAATGTCCAAAAAGTTGTTTGGGTTTTGTTGCGAAGAAATATAATACATTTGTTGGGTAATTTGACAGAGTTGAGGTGCTACCTTGAGCCTCTTAACATATTCATTACTTTATGTGCAATACATTTATAACGTTTTGATCGAACACACGTCTTTATATATTCTTAATTCAGACGTTATATGGAATGCAGTTAATGGGAAAGCATGATAACAGAGTTGGTCGTTACATGATCAACCCTTACATTGATATAGATCTACGGTCTTTGGCTGATGTGCGGCATGCATACGAGAAGCCACCAAAATGTGTTGATGTATGTTTTAAATGGGGAGAAGTGGTGTCATTTTACAAAACTGAAGGCTTTGATTGACATGATTGTATTCTCAAAAGTAATAAAAGCACTTAACTGCATTGGTATTGATACATATTTTAACACTATGTATTTGTTGATCAGATTTGACTGAAACCATCTAAGCAACATGAGCAAACAACATACTATCCAACTTCAGATTTTGATTCAAATAAAGCCGAGTCCTGATTGGTGCACAGACATACATGACATCACCACCCTGCCCTCATTAAACCAGTGGAAGGGAGTTCAGACTTCTCTCAACAGAAAAAAACCAAAGTGATGGAAATTTGGCAGCAGATATTGTGTTCATAAAAGAATCCAAACTCTCATAGTAGGAAGCTGAATGAGAAAATAGGTTTTCCAATGTATTAGCTGTGCATCCTGTGCTGCAACTTCAATAACAGACAATTCGTATTAGTCAGGTGTCAGTGACGCTGACGCCCTGAAGCAGCTGTTCAGAGCTCTCTCTCTTGATCTCATGTTGGCTTAACTTCAGCCACAGTCAGGAGGGTGGCTGCTAGGAAATCACTGCTTTGTTTCCCATTCAGTTAACAGGCTGAATTAATTATTGTGGCGCCTTCTTCTAATTAAATTTCACAACTCAAAACACTTATTGTGACTGTCTAATCACAAGAAATTAACATTGAAGTAATGAGTAAGATTTTTCCGATCACTATTTGTCCTGCCAAGAGTCTGATTAAGCAAAACATCTGATGGGAGGTACCCAGTTAATAACTAATAAATGAATCACACGTGCCGCCACAAGCCTGGTTTAACAGTACAGTTACATCAGATCCGACGTATTAGTAAAAGGCGACAGGGGCTTTATAAGCATTGTCCTCTTCATCACAGAGACAATGCCATCTGTATCCACATCCTTCCACTGTCCCTGATGGTTTTTCCGAACCTTCAGATGCTGTCACACCTCAAAAAACGCCTGCATACTAATTTATGTGGCAGTTATCAACATCTAGGAATCGGTGAGAAGCAGATGCGAGAGTTTAATCACAAAACAGCCTCTCCCTCCGTCTGCTCATAACATCCTCCCTGTGGCCGCCTGAACACAGATGGACGTGCATTTGAGATATAAAAATGTGGAGGAGGATAAAGTTGCTGAAAAGCTGAACCCCAGAACCTCCCTGCTACCCCGACGGCCCAAACCGAGGTCTATAATCTACCCCTACATGAACAATCCCTCAGCACAGGTGGGCCGTCTGCTGTTTCACATTGTCGACAGCAGTGAGGAGACATGAAACCATGGCAAGCTGCCACTGCCCGGGCCTGAAGCCAAGGCATTCCCTCTCTTTATCTCCTACGCTCTGTATCCTCTGTGTCCCGCTCTCCCACCAGTCCCTTGAGGGCCTGCACAGCCCACGATGAAGGGATTTGTATCATGCTTTCAGTAAAGCAAGCTCCATTTTTTTTTAAATCAGTAACTCAAAGTGACAAGCAGCCGTTCCAGGTAATCTCACACGTACAGTATCTGTGTCTGAGCTGTGATACTACATGGCAGGGCAAGGGGCAATTGGGGGTCGATGACAGCGAGGATAAGCTGTGTTTTGGCTCAGCCCTCGTTGAAGCAGCCAAAACACATCACAGATAAGTTAACCAGGTATACAAGGACGGTCCCTTTGATTGCAAATCCAATAGCAACAGCAGGGCTTGCGATGAACTTGGTCAGGAAGAACTGAACAGATAGAACTAGAAGTGAGATAATAAACACAGAAGATTTCTTTACAACTGATGGACAAAGGATGCCTTTGCAGTTCTGGCTAAACTTAGATGTTTGCCTTGAACATCATTGCCTAAATTAAATCATGTGACATCCGTCCTCTCTGCAGTATCTGATGCAACTAAAGGCACTAAAGTCAGTCACCTCATCTCTTAAAATTAGCTTTTATGTTTTAACTGATGCTGGATTAGTAACATAATGTTCAGCTACTCCCTTCCAACGGGCAGGAAGCAGCTGTAAAACCGATCACATGGGACGGCGGGCTTTTCCTTCTTTTGTCACCTTTTCCTGTTTTTCTGCTCTTTACTGCAGTCTTCCATCGTGCATATTTGATGGCGTATACTGTACATACATACACAATATACAAAGAAAAGGTTATTGAGTGTTAAGATCAGAGGTGAATAATGGAAAGAATAAAATACATTTGGAAAATTGCAAAAAAGGAAAGTTGGCGCTCCATTAACTTCTTAGCATTTTGTGTAATGTTCTGTTTTCCCATTTGGAAAGCTGAGAGCGTAGAGACAGCACAGAGAGTTCGGTGGGACTCGATCCCAGGGTTTTACGTGGGCTGCTGCACTCAGATCCAATATTCTGCTATGAAACGTTCATTGAGAAGAAAAGGGTTGAGCGGCTTGGAAGAAATACGTCCAAGAAGAATAAATGTTTCTGACACTTTTGGCTCTCATCATTGTATGAATGTCAGAAGTCCGTCTACATCTCACGACACTGTTTTGAAAAGTCCTCCAGTACCATCCCAGATCAGTTTCTTAGCAAGGGATCTCAATTAAAGTAAGGCAGCTCTACAAACAGCTATGGAGACTTGTAGGTCTTTTAGCTCATTGTTTAAGTTTTACAGCCTGTAAAATTAACGTTTTTGCCCCGTATTACTGTTCTTTTCAAAGCAGCAGATTTCACTACTGCAGGAAGACAAATTCACAATTTTCTCTTTATTGTAATAATATGTCAAGGTTGTGTTAACTTGATAAGAACTAAGAGGGATGAATTAAGTAGTCAACACGTAAAAAATGTGTACCAACTCAAAAATGATAAATATAATGTGATTGTAATAAGCTGTTTGACCCTTGATCCACAAAATCCACTTGGGTGTGAAAGTAGTAATCATTCAGTTATCCTGAAGTTTGCATGATTGAATGTCTGTGAATGCAGCAGCTGCCATGAGTAACTCCACCTAATTCTTATCTTTAATTGAGCTCAGATATAAAAACAATGACCTAATCGCCGGGCCTGAAGCCACTGTGCACACAAAACTACTAAGAAAACGGTTGCAGAAGAGAAACAAGATGTCGACATTGAGCTGCTAATGTGATTTATGTTGGGTTCTCGCAGTTGCTTTACTGTACATTTTGATATTTTCAGTTATGTCAAATATATAAATAAAGTCTGTCTGCATTTGACGGCCACGCCTGATGTCGTCACACTCATTGTCAAGTATCCAGTAAATGGGCAAAGCCTCTCTTTGTACAATGGACCCAGTGTGCAGGCTGCCAGACTGAGATGGAAAACAAGTGAGGAGGGGCGCTGAGCTAACAGAGCTGCGAGCGGTTTGTAGTCACTTGTGGAGGAGGATGAGGGATGACAGGAATGTCAATGAGAGGGGATGATAGGTAGGGAGGGAGACAACAAAAGTAGAGAGGATACAGGTTGAGTAAATGTTGACTTTAAGTGATTTGGGAGCATTGGCAAGGTTGGCAACGCTGTAGAGAAACTGAATCGCCCAGCTAGAGAATCAAAGTTTAAACATTGTTTCCACAAAAATCTCAAAGAAAGTGTTTTTCTCTTTAAAGGGGCCCTATTTAGCTCATTTTCAGTTTCATATTTGTATCTTGTGCCTCTCCTGTGACGTGTTTACATTTACATTTTCAAAACATACATTACATAGTGACATCAGTATGTATAAGAAGTAAACAAAATAGTCAAATGGAGGTGTTGCAGGCATGTGTCGGAGAGAAACTCCCTCTGGAGGAAACTTTGGATTTTAGCTTTTGCAGACCATTTTCATGCACTAAAACCCTTACACACTACATGCAAGGGGAAACCACAACAAGCACAATAGGGCCCAATTAAATAAAAGCAAGAACAATCATTTATTTCAGATCCTGTTTTGTTGCCTGTGACTAACTTGGGAAGTTTTACATGTGCACTTTAAGCCAGTCCAAGTGCCAACACACGAGATAACAGATGGTCAACAAACCAGAGTAAATCTTTAAAGGATCTTGATTCTGCACACTTCAGCCTGCAAAGACCCCAGCTGTTGCTCTGATAATATTTCACAGACTTCTTCAGTGGTCTCAGAGCGTTCCCACATAGTGAAAGCCCACCACAGGGACCCTCCAGAGCCAATCACTTGGGAAAACATTTTCTCTGCGATCGCCTTTTACTTGTCTGGCGAGGGATTCGAGGCCTGTTTGTGTTTTGGGGTAGGCGGTTGCCAAGGAGACGCGGTTTTCTCAGACGAGCAGCATTCCAAGTTATTTTGAACATATCTCACTTTGTGTATGATCTGGAGAGCTTTACTCTGCTGCTAAAACACATCTCCGAGCAGGAAATGACTCCATTTTGCTCTAAGTGGTAGAGGACGTGGTGGACAGAAAATGAGCCCACTTCAGATGCAAAGATGTCTGAAGAATCATACTTAATATAGGTATAACATGTTATTAGTGTTTGATTATTCATTGGTCTGTGGGTGGACAGGCTTGGTGGGGTTGCCAAGAAATGTGGCTCCAAAACCCCCTGCCACAAAAACCTTTATTTGATTAAGTGCAAGTAGAAATGTATCAGGGAAAACCACAAGGTTGTTATGGTTCCCTTCAATAGAAAAGAGCATGGTTTACCCTAAAAAAAAATACACTCTGCAATGTTTAGGAAAATGTCTTTTAGAGTACAAGTGATGAGCATGGCTGATCAGCTCCTATCGTTGCCATGTAATATATTTCTGTATTTTATTGCTGCTTTGCTGTGTGTTGTTGCTGGGAAGCAGCACAACAATTTCAAGGTTGCCAAGCTTTGGATTTCTCCAAAAAGCCTATTTGAGCAGTCGTAAAATACTAAAATAAAACTTGCTATAAAGAGTTTAGAAGAGTGGTGACTCTATTTTTAGACTTTCCAAAAGACCAAGGAATAGTTTAAGGAATGGATAAACAGTAAGTTTATCTGCTATAACGTAAACTGCAAACGTTAGCATGTTAGGCTAACTAGCTGTAGGCTACTTACAGGGCTAAGCTGTTGTTATTTACTAAGACAAGGAGCATATCATAAATAAACTAGTCTATTAAAAAAAGACCTGTTCCTACTGTGTTGAAGCTAAATCTAGATAGCTATATCACATTTAGCAAATACATATACTGTTTGAAAATACAAAAGCATGTGAAAATTTGCCAAGCAACTAAAGAGGGTTATATTTGAATTATAGCCTACAACAGTATGCTTTTAAATCTTTCCTTATCATTCTTCATAGTTAATACTTTAATAGGCTCTTCTTCAGTAAACAAAAGGTCAGCCAGAGTGTTTTCACCCAACGAATGGAGGGGCTAACGCTAGCATAATTTGCAAGTTAGCTATAGCTGCACAAAGCTACAAGCAATAGTTGTCTTAGCAGCTGATAATGATGGCTACGAGTCTGGTTTTGTCTGCCTGTATATCTGAAATAAAAGACCCATTGTTTAAAATAATTTAAATGGAAAATCTCACACAATTGTCATTGTAAGCTGTGCCGTGCAACAATGTTCTTTTATAAGCCGTTTAACTGTGTAACAGGGACACAAGCTGCCAAACCTTGGACACCACTTCCTCCAGTGCAGCAGCTCCAATAAAAAAAACATTTACTTCTGGGAGCTCTTTTTATCTTTTTTCTACCACTCTGTGTGATTATGTCACCAATGAAAAACAGTCTGACTTTCCTGGACATTAAAGGACCCGAAAAACACGCCCCGATGGATCCAATTTGCTTGCTAGGCTTTGTCAGAATACATATACATCTACACGCACTTCAAAACACATCTTTGTGTCTGGTGATCTGTTCAATGCAACATCAGATCCCTCGCTGAGATACAGCTCTCACAGGGGCCTCACCAAGCTCCCAGAAGTGGACCACATTACACACAGTATACTGAAACTACACCACCGATTTGAAAGAAATGAAATGGAGTGAAAGAGGGGGAATTTTTTCTGTAGGTGAGCCTCATTGGTCTGCATACTGTCAGACCATTGACTAAAAGCTTAAACATTGACGACAACGTAAATACACTATGGGCCACACTGACAGTTGATATTGTAATGCTCAAATATGATCCTTGTGTGAATGTTTCCAATTAAATTACACATAGATCAAAATCACCTCTTGAATTACTGGTCTTTGCCACAATCTTGGAGAGAACAACAACAATCCTAAACAGAAGAACATAAACAATGGCCACCCGCCATACTTATATACGGCAAACAAAATATACAGTCAGAGTCAAGTTTCATAAATTCTTTCAAACTGTGTGTATTTCATAAGGAGTACACACATGACGTCAAACAAGGAGGTTATGTTTACGCCTCAGTTTGTTTGTCTGTCAGCAGGATAACGGAAAAACGTATTCAGGCCCAATTATCATGAAACTTGGTTAAAGGGTGTAGCATGGGCTAAGAAAGAAACCCAATACATTTTGGATGGATCCGAATCACAGGGCTCACGCACAAACTATGTTTTAATCTAGTTAACATATAGATATGGGGCGAAGCCTGCGAGCTAGTTCAGGCAGTCAACTCGAGCACTTATGCTGCATTCATACATAACGCCCCTTGCCACTCTACAACCAACCAAACAGGGTCTCCTTAATATGCCGCTCTATTTAACCTGCCAGATCTCTCTCTATGCATTGCTTGCTGCTGCTATTGCTGCAGCTACTTCCACGTCGCTGCTGCTTGCCTGCCCCACCACCACCCCAGCTTCCACCCCAGCTTCCACCTGTAGGCTCGGGGGGTTAGTTATTTAATCATCACTCATCGTGCTATGTATATCTGTGGAGTGATCAGGCCCGAGCCTAGACGCCAAACTCAACTATATGCTGCTTCTAATAAACATGTTAAAGAAACACGTGAGTTGTCTGACTGAAATAAGGACATGTGTGCTGCATCGTGCTGCATTTATTGCCTCGTGTGATGTAAGTAAAATGGGAAACATTAGTTACCGACTGGAAAAAATTCCCCTGAATGCACCCCTGAAGTAGGAACAGCAACTCAAAATCATCTGAAACATGTTGTTTAAAAGCCCTGAGCAATTAAATAAAACCCCTTATTTTTCCACATAACAACTTAAAGTAATGCTCATGAACACACCAACGTTGGAGAAACGACTTCCCAACTCTGGAATTGGGACCATTTTAGAAAAGCATCTGAACCACTGGCCTTGCTGTAGGTCTGCTCTCTCCGAATGAGATTTATACTTATTAGAAATGAGACGGTGCACAGTGTACAAAGGAACTGTCTAAATAAAGTTACTATTGTTTTTTTTCCAAAGCAACCTTTTCCTTGCATTAGGCCAATTGCCTACCTCAAACGCTTAACATCTACTGTAAGTACAGTATTATAATTCTTGTAGTTGAACCAACTTTATGAGGTTTTCATGGAATTACAGACAGAATAGACATGCATGCTTGATGATGAATGGCTGTCCGACTGATGACATTCACTGGCACACATATTCTGTCTGAACGAAAGGCATTTAGTCATAAATATCATGAGATCTATTTTTTCCCATTCACTTAATGCATTCTCCAGTTGCACAGCGAACACTGTACTGGTCATTTTCCAAATACCAGCATTCGGTCATTATAGCCCACTACTGCTCTAAAAACAGCATATGGGAAAGTGTGCAATAGCGGAAAATAAAACTGTTAAACATCAAACAAGATAATTTAGACAGCTTTGTACATGTAAGCATTCCTTTGGGGTGAACTCTGATTTATTGAAGTACCAATAATGGCTTACATTAAGGGTAAACAGTTACACAGCTGGTTCATTAAGTTGTGAATATATCCATGCTGCTTTACTTTTGTTCACAAAACATTTAACAACGTCATGTGTCCTGTTCTCCAGTCGGTGGTATAAATTGTATGTTTATATTATGAGCTCAATAAACCATAAATAATTTTTTTACCATGCTAGTAAATATCTCAGTTATTGAACGGCCATCAAATCAGAGTCAAATGTACAGTCTGTCACTGGTCACTGTTCCTGCTGGGACTCTTCAAAATGACTTATGAGGAGAAGTAGAGCACAAGCATGCCATTTCATGCACTTTGTGAATGATTAGTGTAGTGATTGATCGGAAATGGGATTTATATGGCATTTACAGGATGGAACATTTAACTATCCATAGCGCTTTCAGTCGATGATTGCTCAAAGTGTTTGGGATTTAAGTGCAGTTTCAGCGGAGATGGTAACCAACCATGAAGCTTTTAAAAGAATCAAAAGGAAACCGCTGTGTGATGAAAATAGGAGCGGTGGACGAAGCGAGCTGCTTGAATTGGTCTGGAAGAGTAATTTCAAAACCTGCTAACTTTGTGAAGGTCAATGTGTGTGGTTACCACTCCTTAAAGTGCAGTAAAATATTGATGAGAAACCACCTGAACTTGAAGCCTGGACCACTTAGAAGTTATTTCAACATTTTGTCAAACACTTTATTGCTGAGAGTTATATGAAAAGATCAAGTAGTAACTAGCTTAGCTTAGCATAACGACTGGAAGCAGCAACTCCCCATGAAACCACATCCTGTTGTTTTTTGTGCATAGAACACTAAAGACTTGTTTGTTCTGGCTCTGTGCCAAGTCTACAATGAGGTGAGACCATCCCACCAAGTTCCTCAAAACTGACAAATGACTCTTGATGTAGCAACTACAAGCCCCTTGTTTGCATTAAAGTATCGCCATTCATGTGCCAACAAATATTAAAATCTCTCTCCTGACATTTCTCTTACTCTTAATAGGCCCGATGGTGCTGAAATAAAGCAGCGTGACTTGGTATCCCAGCCAGAACTGCGCTCTAATGAGCAGAAATCTTAACACATTCAGAGGGAAAGTCATGAGAGACTGTCAACAGGTGCAACATTACAGGGCCGTGGTCAAGAGATATTTGACGCCTTTCAGTCAAAAGTGGTTTGATCTACAGTGACGATGAGGTTAATGGAAGAAGGCTGCTCTGCTCTGCTGTGAATCGCCTCCAAGGCTGCCGAGGAGAACCTTGATTTACCGGCTGTACGCAGCAGAAGTTGTGGACGCCAGGAAACAAGGAGGCGATTGAGTCTTTTGATCATTTATTGAGGTTAGGGAGGAAACCCTTGCCAAGTTAAACAAAGTGTAAATATTTAACCAACAGTGTTGGACATATTTCTGCTGACTATTTTCTCATTCAAGTGGAAAACCAAAGCTCAGATTTGCAATTGGAAAAGGAGCCAAAAGAAAAAGCTTCATGGAAGGATACTAAATCAACTGTGTCCAAGTGGCAATAAATAAAATGGTAATAATTATTTAACCAGACATGTCATTAAAGCTGCATTCATTGATGTTTTGCTCCTGGGCTACTGGGCAACAAGCTCTAAACACAGCATTGAGATATTATCAGCTTCTAATGTTATAAAGGTAGCAAACATGAAATAGTGCAATATAATCATTGATTTGGAGTCGCTTTGGTGTCGACCTGATGAATCCAAGTTCAATATTTACTTGTCCTGGTCGACTCGTGAGGAGAATATCTGGCTTTTTAGCTGCTAATCCATTGTTTTTACTAGCTAGTTGCTAACTCTGCTGTCAACTGTTTAATACTAGGTGGGTTTCTTGCTGGAAACAGCTGGAAACTATATGAGAGATGAGAGTGGTGGTATAGATTGAGGAGATTGATTGAGTAGATTGAGTTGGAAGACACTGAACACTCATGGTGTTGAAGGGAGCTGCGTAAAGTGAAAGTAATAGGTAAAAAGAATAGAAATATTTGAATAAAATAACATCAAATACAAAAAGAAAGGCATGATAATAAGCCATCTTGCAAACATAAGGCAGGAATCCCTTTGATGAAGTGATTAAAAAACAAGAATAAACATCAAACATCATTCAAACATCCACAGTCTTAATTTTCTGCTTTGATTCAAAGTAATATCCCACTTTAAGTTTCACAGCCATTTTATATAAAGAAAATTGTCTGCCTTTGAGTCATGCTCTTCAGAATAAAACACCCTTAATTTTCATCCAGCATGCCTGGTAACGATTCAGCAAATGAGTTCCAGCAAAGGCCGCTTTAGACAGTGAATTTAAGGTGATATTGTACAACTGAGGTTCAAAAACCAGCAAATAAACAGGTCTGTAGTATGTTGACAATTAGAATAAACGCAGATGATCACAAGAAACCTTCTGTCAACAAGCAAAACATCAGACTGTGAGAGAAACACTTGAACTAAGATGCTGCAGTGATCCAAGAAAAATACGAAGTTAAGAGTGAAAAATGATGTTTCTCTTAGTCAGAAAACATACTATGTGAAGGTTACAGTGCGAGGCACGCATGTACAACAAATCTTAAAGCGCCAAATGAGGCTCAGGGGAAAACAGGGAAGATAAATACTTCAGTGTTAAACCAGATGTTAATGACATACAGGCCCTCCTGGGTAAAATAAATTATCTAAAGCACCCAAGCAGCAGGCTACTTGTTTTACTGAAGCACACATCCAATTCTTTATTTCACAGATTTATGGTGGATAATATTTTGACTACACAACTACATTTTTACTTGGATTTCCTTCAGAGTCTGTATTTTGTCTGTGTTTTGTGCTGATTCACGGAGATGACTGTCAAAATGTCCACATTGGAACAGTGTGGAGGTTTCAATTGATAATTTACTAGAATGTTTTGAGTCCTATGTCCTTGTTAAAACTAAGCACTTTGGTCCTGTGCTATATGCACATACCTTAATAAGAAAATATGTATTTGGTGCAAAATTGGTTTCCTTCTATGCAAATCTGCCTCATTTAAAAAACAAAGACACAAGGATACACAAGGAGGGTTACACCGAGACTTTACAGTGGACCTAACATATTTTAAGAGGACAAATGATGCTCATTTTCAGATTCATATGTGTCTGTGTCTCTACTGGGAAATGTCTCCATGCTTTAATGTTCAGAAAGCTCTTTATTTTTCTCATACTGCCTGTGCTGCAGCACCTCTTTTCACCCTCTGTCTGAAACCAGAGCCCAGTCTGCTCTGATTGGTTAGCTGGCCGGTTCTGTTGTGGTCAACCGCTTAGAGATGTCCCGCCCCTTAGCCTATCACAAACAATGTGTTGGAGCGCTAACCAATAGGAGCATGAGTGTTACATTATGATTTCACTATGTCCCGAAAGTAAAAAAAGGAGTCCAACAGAGGCGGTTCAGGCCGGCAGTGTGTGGGAGAGCAACTCACTCTGGAGGAAACTTTGAGATTTTAGCCTTTGCAGACCATTTACATGCACACAAACCGATATGGGAAAAATCAGGAAAGAGAAACCCCAAAAAGCATAATAGGAATCAGAAGGTTTAATCATATTTACGGTTTGTCTGGCTGGCTAACATTTTGGGGAATGCCTCTGCACCTTGTCTGTCAGCACCTGTAGTTTGGTCTGAAATATGAATTGTTCTTTTTCACCCCATTGTTCTCACGACTGTGTATTTTCGGGGCAAAGGCAACACAACACACAGTACTTTGCAACATTGATAATTGCAATCAGACACAAAAAAGGGCAAATTGCACTCAGCTGCAAAACTTTATGGGAATGCTTGCACTGTTATATCATTAACGCATAACTTTTGTTCCTTGAATTTAAGCTGAGGCAGACACTAATGCGCACGTTGTGAATTCCCCACTGATCTATCTATAATCCGTTTCTTCTTTCTGATGTATTCAACATCTGTCTTAGGAATCACATTTTACTTTAAGTGACTCGAAAGGGACTTTTCTTTCATGTCTCTGAAAGGAAATGATCACACGGCATCCTTAGAAACACGCGGCCTCTTCATTTCCTGTTTTTGAGGAACTAACGGTTTCCATAGCAGCGGACCCAAACTCCCTGACAAACAATTACCCAGTTGCCAAGGAAATTGCAGCTTACCACAGTGTTTATTTATCTGACATTTCTCCTCCTAAATAGTTGAGCTTGTGCCAGGCCACATTAATGACGATGGTTCACCGTAGCACAGTGGCTCTGATTGGTTGTTTTGAATCTGTGCAATCTTACTGGTTTTCATGGGATCCTTTCTTTATCCAAAAAGTCTGCTGCGACATTTTTCCCTTAATGGTGCCCAATTTGGGCTTTCCTCCCCTGACAATTCCCATAAAGATTCGGATGCTTGACCTGTTCTTACCCCGACCAACAGTGTTTGGGTTACATGAATCTGTTTAAGTGTGTGTGTGTGTGTGTGTGTGTGTGTGTGTGTGTGTGTGTGTGTGTGTGTGTGTGTGTGTGTGTGTGTGTGTGTACATGAGAGTATTTGTTTTGATTGAGGGCCCACGACTGAAAGGCATCCAAGTCAAACAAGGCTTGAGCATGTCTGCCATCTCTGCCATCTCTGACTTCTCGCACAGACGCTCTGAAAAGTGTAGGAGACACTTTCCAACCATGGGAAGAAGAAGGAAACAAAAATGTCCAGAAAATATGAGCGCAAACTCATGAGGGTTGCTGGTTCAAATCTAGTGCATACTCTCCCCTCTCCTTAAATAGAACTGTTTTCAATGCAAGTTTACAGTATATAACACTTCAAAAGCTACCCGGCAGAATATTAAATGATTAAAACTGGCTTACCCTTTAGCACCTGCAACATTTTAGTGATTAACTAAATAAAGCATCAATGATTATGATCAAACAACTGTATGTTAAGTATACTTTGATATTGAAAGTATATGTGGTAAGATTTTGAATGCAGTATTGCTTCTTGTTCCACCTCTGCATGAATGTAATCCAACTTGGCTGCATTCAAATCAGTGGGTTACAAACAAACATTGGCGATTTGAAATTACTTATTTGACACACAGGGAGTCGATGCAAAAATATGATGAACTTTCTCACAGCAGCTTAATAATGTGCAGATCTGCAGAGAAACTGTTTCAGTAAGTTTCAGAATTACTGCTTTAAAAGAGCTGAGACCAGGATTCACTCACTGTTACAACACACATGCACTCATCTTGTCCAATAAGTATCATGCAAGAGGGCAAAAGAGATCAGTCTGCACACCGTACAGAAGCAGTCAGCTGGTAAAACATGATCAAACTAGCTTGTAAAACTCAGCAGAGGGCGAGTCACACGATGAAAGAGAAAGAACCCCTCCAAAATAAGGTGAGGCATGACAAATTTCACCACAAACTGTCAGTGAGAGATGATGATGCTGCTCAGGGCATTTCAGGAACATATACACTGTTGTTGTTGTACGGACATGATTGATATTACGTATGAAATACTACATGCTTTCCAAAAATTATACTGGGAAAAAAACTCCCTAAGACGATTTTTAAAGGATAATTTCAGGGTTGAAAACAACACATAAAGTCATTATTCTGGTAAGGATCATCAAGTCTTTCGGGAAGAGAGTTGTCCTGCTCTTATTATAAACGTATCATTACAATTCTCACAGACAACGGTTGCCTTCAGCACAGGACCAATAAAGTCTTCTACCTCTGATGTGGGGATAACGGCACCAGAAACCACAACAAAGTGCAGATGCTCCCGAGTTTCCCAGTCTGATTTAAATCACAGGAAACAAACGAGGAGCGTGAGGTAATGGGAGCATCAAAGTGGAGCGGAGATAAGAGGGCAGACAGTGACCTCGGAAAAACCTGGAGTGTGTCTGAAAGAGAGACGCTGTGAGAATCTGTGAGAGCATTCAAGTTTCCATAAATCACTTACTCTGTAGTCTGTGAACAGGTTTTATATGTTATAGGACCTTCTAGTGACAGGTATTGGAATTGAGCAGTAACTATAACTTCTTGCATTGCATTTTTGTGCAATTCTCTAGGTATTTTATATTAGTCTATATTAAATCAATACAAATTATTGTAAATAAAAGTAGAGTTTAGATTCAATGTCTGGTAGTGAAATTGTTTCATCTCCAGTTTATTTTTCATGCTTCTAATAAGTTAAAAACATGCAGGGCCAGAAAGGGCAATATAAGAAATACAATACTTAAGGAAGGGAGAAAATAAGGTGGGGTTTTAAGAAGCAAAAAAGAAATGCTAAAATACTCCTTATGGCTTCACTGCAGAGTCAGGTGATAACTTTTTTCTACGGGTTTGTCACTACGAGCAACACCTTCTTGCATAAAAATTCATCATGCTGTTTTGGCAGTATCAGCATTTGCTGCAGATGTTGTGGCAGGTAATTCATATTCCTCTTTGTGTGTACATGCTAACAGATCTGAATGTGCAGTACTTGCATGCATGTGCAGCACACTGAAATGCAAAACTAAATACATCTACAAAATGTTCTGTGTGTGAAAGAGTGTTTGCTTATAGGTTTGTGAAACTGAACCACTTCCCTCTATGAGTAGGCACTCTGACAGGATGTGCTTCACTGAAGGGACACGGTGTCCTCCTGCATCCGGCCTCATCTCTCTCCACTTAATCTGCTGGCCGACAACCCGTCATTGAATGTTTATCTTCACTGTATAATCATGTTTTCTTATTTATTTATATAACAGGAACAATGCACATTATTAACATTGCTGTAATTGTGTGTGATTAACCTAAGAGGCTATTTTTCAGCTGTAATCCCTGGACATGTGTTTCAAAGTCATCCTAAAAACAGATGACAATGTTTAAAAATACAAAAGTGTTCTTGTGTGGTGTCATTGCATAGACCCTGATCCATCACGGGGTATTATCACAGCGCTGCTCACATAGTCAAATACAAATCCCAGAACATATTGGTGCAACTAAAACAAGCAGAGCAGCTGCTATTCAAGGATCCATGACAAGAAATGTAGTTTATTTGCTGCTCTGCAATTAATATCAGACTTTACTTTTCCGTTAACTTTCAAAATTAGAGGACTCTCTAATTTCCTGATTGATGCTCAAGCAATTTAAACGTCAAGTGAAATGTTTTTCTCTCTATTCTCACATGATGAAGTACTTTCACGGTATGTGGTTGCAGCAGGATATGATGTCATGCTACAGAATTTATGGCTCCTTAACATAAAACATACTTTATCTGACAGTAGCTCACAGTAGCTGCTCTTACAGTAGCTCTTCTGTGTTTGAGGAATTTGAGCCACAGAGCAATTCTCTTGGTCAAGCGTTTTTGGATCATATGAACTCACAGGTCAAAGGTCACCGCACAGTCTGCACATGTGTTGGAATGATGTAAATGGAGCATTAAAAATGGTGTGACTTTCCTCATAGAGGAAAAATATGACATCATATTTCAGGCCCAATATGTGGTGCCAGATCTATCGAGCAGTTAAATATAAGTCGTAAAATATTTAAAGCTTATTAACTTCTTTACAAGATTTCAGTTTGCTGTTCTGTGGATTGATCCTGATGGCTGATCAGCTGAAATGCATTGAAAAGCACTGCAGGACAAAAGAAAGCTAAATTAGCATTTAGCATTTCACTCAAAAAGAAGCAGCTCGGCCTAGGGCAAGATTTTTGACATACTGATGTAAGGCGTAAAGTAAAAAGAAAAAGAAAAACAATTGTTTAAAAGCCAACCTCCACCCACTCTGCCTGGAATAAATCCAGTCAGACTGAATTCTTTATGTTTTTATCTGCCAAATATATGTCAAATGTAATCATCTCAAAAACTCGGAATCAGCCCACAAAATGAACTACTATATGTAAGATTTTAAGTCCAAATCGAATTCTAAAAAAAATAATATTTATAAATGTAAATATAAATAAAATACTGTAGAAATAACCACGTTTTTCTCTCTGTTTCGGGTGCCACACCATCATAATCAGCTCTACATGTGCACTGATTTAAAAGGGTGCTCTTAGTGGCCTGCACAGCTCAACAAGTGTTCAGCAGCCTGCTAGACTACATGTCGCTCCTGCAGGACAGTTGATGTCTTCATGTGGTAGCAGTTTGTGTGTGTTCACTGTACTTGATTAGTGATGTAGAACATGAAACCTCTGTCTTAATCTTGTCTAATTTATGGGAGGCGGCTGATCGCTGAGAAACATAATTACAAGGCAGTAACAGAAACATCAGGGGCCGACCTCACTGCCTGGACCAGAGCCCAGGACCCAGGAGCTGTGTGCAGCGCTGAGGCGGACCCTCAGCTACCTGGGTGGCTGGGAGGGATTATCTCTCTGATTAATCTGCAGAGGGCAAAGCTTCCCCAATTTAATGGAAACCATCCCATGGAGAAAATGACAAGGCGGCCCTGGTGTCTTATCCATAATAAAGACTTTCAGCAAAACATGCAGGTGTGAACCACATTTGAGAAAGATTTGGAGATATAACTATGCTGAATCTTTATTTAATTATTTATAAGTTTCCCATGATGTTTCAGCCCAAAACCAAGCAGCTGATTTACCATCCAGAAAGTTGCTTCTACTACCAGTGTGGCCAAAACAAGTTAGTGTGATTTTGCCTCTATGGACATTTTATCTTGATTAATTTGATCAGTTAACCAAAGAATACCCAACTAAGCCCAACTTGAATAGCCTACCAAAGGTTTTTGTTACAGTCTGAAAAGAGCAGGTTTTTGTTTTGCTGCCATCGTGATTCAATTTAAGATGGAGGATTTGTTATCTTTAAGGAGTCACTCAACTGAGAAAACAGAAATATGCCCCACTCTGCAGGTGCGTCTGGATCTGCAGCAGGCGTAGCCACTACACTATAAGGGAGCATAGCAACATGACACACACACACACACACGACACGGCCAGATTCATGTAATAAAGTAAGGAGAACTCTTCCCTCTTGATCAGGCCAAAGGTCGCCCTGAAGTTGGGTGTGTGATCTGCTTGTGTTGTAATGATTACACCCAGGATTCAATGTTTCAGCTCAAAGTCAAAACAGATTCCAAGCACGAGAGACGGCTAACATCATCATAATCATCATCATCATCCTCATCATCACGGTGCAATCACAAGCCAACCTGCTATAGCCTGTGTTACCAAAACACAACAGGCCAGCAGCAATGTGGCTGCTAATCTGTGGAGAATATGATGAAATATGAAACTAAACTACTGTACAACTAAATAATGAGCATCTTTATCAGGCTACAAAATAAATTGTGTTAAATGTCCATGTGCACTCTAGTTAAACAACAGCAGCATGCACTAATGTCCAAACCAACAATAGCCTTAATTCAATTTCTATAGAGAGATGTTTACAGCCTGTGCATAATCAATTATAAACAGCTGACTTCCTCTTACTCAGACAGATACTCCAAGTTTCCATTAATAAATACAAACCCTATGGACACCGGTGTAGCTTGAGGAAGACCTAAATTAAATAAATCAGCTACTGTAATTCTAGCGTAAAACATCCCCAGGCAGATAACAGAGAGAGTAACTCAATATAAACGCCACAGCAGCTGCTTAAACACACATATTGGCAAAAAAAGAGCTGTTGTTTGTATACACGATGTACTGTTGCTAGGTAACGCAGTTGTTTTTGTGTTGATGCACTCACCTCTTCAAACGTCATCCTGTGAGTCTCTGCATAACGTTAAGCCTCCCCCTCCTTTAGCTCCAGATTGACCTTTTTCTGCTCGGCCTCACTAGTCCAAGTGTCTGTTCTTTCTCAGAAAGTATTTTACTGAATGAATCCAAGCAGTCTCAGATTATTGTCACCAACAGTGGGAAGGCCTCACTGAAGGTAGAAGGTCCACCATGAGCATGTTAGCATTTAGCATGTTAGCTAGATCCAGAAGGGTTAGGGTTAGGTGCGTTTGATTTGGGTCACTTATCTGCCAGCTGGGTGGTGCAGTGACACTTCCCTTCTGATTTTCACACATTGTTTAAATAATTTGTCATGTGATAGTTGTATAATTATTGTTCATTAATTAGCCTACTTTATGCCGTATAAACATTTAGCTAACAATTTGAAATGCTAATTTATTAGGCCTACTTGTGTATTATCTAATTTATTTAACTAGTTAGCATGCACTACCTTATTGCAACATGTGTTAAGCTTGGACAGCTGGATGCTAGTGGAGCCTCGCAGCGGCGAAACCGTGCCGCGCCACAGCCACACTAATTGCGCCGCATAAACGCATAGGTGCGCCGCATTTTCGGCTCAGTTGAGACACCCTCCGCAAGATGAGGCCCCCTCCGCAAGGTGAGGCCCCACGCAATCTGCATGATCGGCCTGTAGGGAGGGACGGCCCTGTTTACACATTAACCTTACTATATAAATATATTCTACAGATTTACAGCCACAGAAAAAGAGGGCTTGCTCAGCTGACAAAAGGTCTGTTTTTGCTTGAGTCACTGCCAGCTTGGGTGATTCACCTTGACTTGGATTATTTATCAGGTGGGTTATCTTGCCATTCAGTATAGTTAATAGATTGGTGGAGTCAGATATCAAGTAGATTATGACAGAGCAGCGTGGAGGTCCATTTACTCACACAGGGTAAATAATTAAGGATCAGAAAGTGTCAGCTACCCAACTTTGATAGGATTTGGTGTGGGATATGTTGTTTGTTATTTATCGTACATTGCTTACTTTTAATAAAAGGTAGTTGGTAATATGACAAACTGCTATAAAAGAGGATATGTTTAATTAGTTTAAATCTTTAATTTCAGTGCTTCATTGTGATGTTTTCTGTACGTACACTCACTCACATTCAACTCAAGCCTCTCCCACTGTTAGAAAAAAGAGAAAAGTGTCAGTTGAACTATTTCCTCGGTGCTATAAAAAGAGGACGCTGCGCACATCTGCACTTCAGCGAGGCGTGGTCAGAGCGACAGACAGGTGCGACAGACAATACAGCTGCAGGATATCACCAGCACTTTCTACACCTACCCCGTACACACAGCTGCAACAAGATGCCTAAGTGTCCAAAGTGCGAGAAGGAAGTTTACTTCGGTAAGATTTGCTCTCTTTGTTTTTATTTTTTTCTCCAATTAGTTTTTCTTTCACATGCAGAGAATATCGTGTTTCCTGATTTTTGAAATCTTAGCGTCTTTTTGTGCTCAAATGAGGAAACAGGAAACTGAATTGAACTAACACGCTGACAGGCACATGACTGCAAGCAGAAACATGTGTTTTACGAGTCAAATATTAAATAACCTGTTGAAAACTTTGGGAAATAAAAGAGTACTGGTTGTACTCGATGCAATTAACATTAAGGCAGTATTTGAAATTGTAGTAGGTTAAAGTGTAGCTAATCCTAAGTGCTTTATGTATTTTGGATGCAAAATCATACTTTGTATGTAACTATCTTTGTGAAATAATTGTATTTAAGTTAGTGTCCTTTTGAAATTGTGTGTATTTATATAGAACAATGCAGAAATGTGAATGATTTTAGTAAAATACCTCAACATTTTGCATCTACCCAAGTAGCCTACAGCTTAGATGTACTTTCTACTACTTAAAACACAAGGGCCTTTATACACAAATATTTTGAAATCTAAGCACTTTTTCCTCATAATACTTTCCTGATATTACTTCTGTACTTTTACCAAAGTACATTTTTGAATGCAGGACATGGTGGCAGGTGGAGCATATTATAACTGCTTTATGCACTTTAAAGGAATTATCAATTATGCAGTATATTTTATAAACTGTTTGTTGTGGATTGTTTCGGATGTAAAACCGAAACCTAAAGTTTAAAATCTACAATATTTTATTCGGAAAACGGAAATACTGAAGTACAACTGTACTTAGTTACTCTTACTACTGCAGTTGTATGACTATTTCTAACTCTTTAGTAGTCAGTCTACCCTCTTAGCTGTTTATATTTATATATTTACATGTTTTCAGTTTTGCAGATTAATTCCACATTACCTGAAAAGGTCACTGCACTCTGTAAGCTTTCTTGTTATCAAGTTTCTTTGGAGTTGAGATGAATAATGACTGAATGCAGCGGAGGAAGCAGGTTCTTTCTGTCCTGCAATGCGTCTCCATCCTTGTAGATCATTCTCATGAGGATACCATCAAAGCCCGGAGCAATTACTGCATCCAGGGAGGAAAGGAACAGCTCCATTTTATTTGTGTCCTAATCCATTTAGCACATTGTCTGCAGCTCAGTAGTGCAGCAACAAAGTAAATCTTCTCTGGGGAGACGCAGAGCCAATACAGAATACAAGGCCAAGTCTTTGGACTGTCAGTCAGATGAATTGACCGTGCGACCGGGGAGCTTTGCATCCCATTTTTCTTTTTCATGGATAAACTTTCTCCATCTGGCCAAAACAAGCAAACCAATTTGTCTCGCTCCAGCACAAGCCCACCAAAGAAATATGCTCTTTTCTAAAATATACCTCAGAGGAAAAGTAGCCTGAAACAGAGCATTGTATTATTTATGTGGAAACATCATTATCCTGAACTGCCAGCATCAATTTCCCTCCAAACCTCCTCAATAAAGGTTCTCCATGCCTCACTCCTTCACCATGATCACCCCCATCACACCTCACCGCTGCACTCCCCCGTCCTCTCCGTCTCGCTTGCAGCTCATCTATCTTAATGTTTCTAAGCTCTCAGATGGAAACAATCAGGCTACCGCTGCCTCCCTGAATGATGAGGGGGGAACTTGGTGCAGTTCCAGATACAAAGAGAGCACAAGACAAAAATACTTAAAATCTATTTTGTACACCTCTTTTCGTTTTCGAGTGCTAGACTTTAATTAAGTGCTGCAGAGAAACTAACATGTAGGCTAGGTTGTGTTTGGTGCATAGAGGAAGGCATCAATGAATGAAATGTCTTTAAAACAGGCCATGCTCTCTAAAACTATAGTTTGTGACAATATTGGAAACATGCTTCACTCCCTTTTAAATCATGCTGTCCGCTAAACCATACAAAAATGTAATACAATAAGTTAATTTGTGAGCTGTAAACCTGCTTGGCGGCCGAGCTTTTTCACGTCCATATGCAAAACGAAGCTATCTGAGCTGCCTCTACGTTTTGAAACAAGCTTTGCCTGCGTGTGTTTAGTTTCCATATATTTGCTTCCAAAGCTCTGTCATCCGTTTTGTGGCTTCCTATTGGATGTATGCTTATAATCTGGCACCTAAGTTTTTATCGACGTTAATGTACTAACTGGCAGAAAAGTGAGAAAGAAAATTATCCTTTTTCCCAAAATGTCAAATGTGTCAAAGGCTACAGCCAGCAGCTGGTTGACCTGAGTACAAGTTGATTTCAATCCAGTCAATTTCCCCACAGAAAACGTCTGATTTAAAAAAAGAAAGAAGCACAGCTAGCCTGGTTAGTCCTTGCTAGTCTGTCCTACCATAACGATACCCATACCAGCACATATAAAGCTCACGATTAAACACAAAACTCCTGGATATCACAGCGTTAATGTGTTCGGAAAGAGCTACGTTTTCATGCTTCATACTGCATTCTTAGCATCCTTTTTAGCTTGACAAACTGTTATACAACCTCTCCATTAATCTTTTGTTGGGATTGAATAGGGTTAATAGTTTAAACAGTCTCCCTCACAGTGTGTTTTTCCATTCAGATGTGAGTGTTAGTGTATACTGGACTGACTCCATAATGCCCCAGTCAGTTTGAGTTGATGCAGAGAGCAGATCGGATTATCTACATGTCTCTCACGGCCCATTTATTCCCATATCGTTTGGTAAAATAAATGGCACAAAAAAGAATGCTTTATCAGATCCATATACAATCAGGAGTAACACAACATTGCATGGGCGTGATCACAACTGAGGATGGACTCTGAGCCCAGCGTTAACTGGGAGACTTCCTCTTGATTACTCATTCGACAGACATGTTTACTCAGTCCACTAATTTGTTATTTGAGGTTGTACACAGTAATTATTTCAGGTCAAACAAGCTCCACCATATTGTGCTGAAATGTTGTTATGCCACTGGCCTGAGAGGCTGACCTCACCCTGCAGCACTTTCCCTGCTTCCCTTGCCTTGTTTTGGATAATCTCAGGCCATATTTAGAAAGGAAGTGTGTCATATCCAAATTATTTTTGGAAGGTCAGTTATTTGCATTCATCAGCTGACCTTCCTGAACTCTTATTCTTATGAAGTCTTATCATAAAATCTGCAAATGTCAATCTTGTGTTGTGCTCCTCAGTTACGACATGTTTGGTAGAAACGACTTCACATCATGATAACACTTCTGTAATTTTCAGCATTTCCTGTGCCTGCCCTCCCTGGCCTCTTGCATTCACAGCCTGTAGCTTTTTTTGGTTTTTGCATAAGATTCTTTGGCAAGATATTCACATGTGACAGTCTTAAAAGTCGTCTAAACTCTTGCCAATGTTTCTCCAATAAAGTCCTGAAACTCAATACCAATGGATCGGATTCCCCTCCCACTTTTACAGTCCTTCTCATGGGTGTTTGTGCAGATCAGCCCTGCAGATAAAGAGAGTCTTTATCAGAGTTTATGAGGAAGGAGTTGCACAGATTCCTTTAGGGACACTCAGTTCTCTTTTACCCTCAAGCACCACACCCACATAAAGTTCTCAAATGTATCTACAAACACATAATCTTGTTGGTCTCAAACTGATATTGTGACCCTGTGACTCATCTCTTTACCACAGAAGGTCTCTTTGTGGACAAAGTTCAAGGCCATGATGATTAATTCTGTCTTTTTATGTGTGTTTTGCAGCCGAGAAGGTAACATCCCTGGGCAAGGACTGGCACAGGCCCTGTCTGAAATGTGAGAAGTGCAGCAAGACGCTGACGCCAGGCTCACACGCATCGGTGAGACACCTGGAAAACAAACAATGCATTCAAGCTTATCCTGTAATCTTTGTTAATGTACACAGGTTTTGGGGTTTGATAGCGCTTCATGAAATCACTATTGAATCTCCATTCTGAAGTCGATATGACAGAATTTAAGTTAATAAATAAAATACTAGTTTTTCTAGTAGTAGCTAATGATGACCTTAATGATTTGGTCTTATTGTATTCAAACTACTGTCACAATAGATGTGTTAGACTATGTAGACTATGTTATGCAGGTTAATATTTTACTTTTTACACTTAAACGTACTATATCGCTCTGCTAGCTATAGGACTAACAAACTAAGTGCAGTTAAACTTGATGGACCTGATGGCGCCAAAAATATTTGATCGGATAAATGTATATATACATACCTACAGACTACAAGATGATTCATTAAAAATCTTTACAGGAAGAGAGAAAAGGGGGATTTTGATATGAAACACTATTTCGAAATATATTTGGCACATAACAAAAGATAAATTAACAATTACCATAAAGATAGACCATAGAAATAGAAATAATAACATGTTTGCTTGTTTTTTTCTTTGAGGTTTTATCAAATAATAGACACTTTTTGATCATATTTGATATCATACAGATACTTCAACTTGTGAATGTTTCCAATACACTAGTGCTAATACATGTATTCCTCTTACAGCATGAAGGCAAGCCATACTGTCATAACCCCTGCTACAGTGCGTTGTTTGGACCTAAAGGTAAGCATCAGTCACCTTTCCTCAGGTGTAACGCCCTGTGTGAGGATTATTTTCTGTACCTCAGTGTCATGGCTGTAAACCATCCTATCAAAGCACACAATGTCACCTGATGGGGTCCCACCCTCAATAAACCAGTCCTTACGTAATTGGTGCAAATCCTTAAACTCTTATCTTTTGTTAAAGAATATGTTCTCTTCAGATTTTCAAAATAAAAGTCTGAAATGCCTGTTTCTGTTAGTTCACTGACTCCTTCCCTCCTCTTATTTTTGCAGGATTTGGACGTGGTGGGGCTGAGAGCCACACATTTAAATAAACAGGTAATGTGCATTTGATTATATTTGTTCACCTTGTACATCCTATTTCTTAAGACAAACACAGCCCTTTTGAATTTAAGCAAATCCATTGTAGTACTTTGCCCAGCCTCATGTGTGTTTGCATTTCTTTATCATCAGGTTCAACGTTGCCTGGAAGCTTGATTGAAGAGGCCAGCAGTGCTCACTCGTCCAATAAAAACCAGCAAACAAACTGTGTTCTCATTCAGAAGAAAGATTTAGTTTGCCTGTTTTTATTTCATGTTTTTAAACTCTGGTTTCTAAAAATGATTGTGTATTCCCATGATGTAGTAATGAAGGGTTATCCTCAAACCCTTTCCTGTTCTTAAAGTGGACATTTTGATTAAACTCTTGTGTTTCTTTCTTGATTTAATTGTATTTATTCTTTGTCGAACACCCATAAATTAGACCTTTTTTCTTGTCAATGACAACGTTCATGTCAGTTGCATTTAGTGTCATATTGTTCATTATGTGTCATTTAATCTGCATTCCCTTTTTATTTCTCACATAAATGTCAACCGGTGACATTTGCTGCATGATTTTGGGCTTCAATAAAGCACAACATTCCCAAAATATAACTAGATGTATTAGAAGTACAACAGTTTAAAGATAAAGTAAAACACAAGACAAGTCGGGGTTGATGAAACAACCAGGACACCCCTTTTTGATTTATCTTTCATATAATTTATTCAAGAATGTACAAAAACAGAGCAATCCATATGTGCCGAACCTCAAAAACTGCAAACTAAACCAAAAACCTTATCAATAAACCTGAATACAACACATTCAGGTTAATAGCTCATGTCAAATTATATTAAATAACATTTTAATGCACCAATATTAAAATGTAATATTATGTATGAAATAACTTCTTTAGCAATGCTTACTTTTAAAATAAAATCATGCTCATGCTGGTGCATTGTGGGTATCCGGAGCAGCTGAGTCTTTGCAGATCCACCAGATGCTTCCTTTTTGGTTTCTTGCCAAACTTTTTCTCTGCACCCCCGCCCTCGATGTCCATGGATCACGTAGCAGCCTCCACCCTCCACCATGCCTCTGCCATCCCAGCCTGTTGCTATGACAACAGACACAAACAGGACCCAACAGACGGCCCGTGTCCGTCCGTCTGGCGGTCATCATGTTTTCCCTTCTCTGCAACAAAGACGCTCAGTGTCGCAGGAAAATCACAACCTAGTCCATACACACTGAGGAAACTGATGAAAATGTGCAAAAGGATGTTTGGCAATGAAGCAATTGTCGGCATTTTATCTAAATTGACTGTGAAATTAAACACAAATGCAGCTTGTTTATGCATTTTGTATATATTTGAGTTGGCATGCATTTAATATAATATGGCCTCTGTTTTTGACATTTACTTGTTATAATTGGTCTATTTAATTTAAACTTTATTAACTTAAAGACAGAGCCAATAAATTCAAAGTGAAGGAACAGAAATGCTAAGACTCATACAAGCCAACACTTTTGCAATTTAAAAGTTAATGAAAATTAGAATAAATAAACACATTTATGTAGAAGTCTGGAAACAATAGGGGCTTTTATAAAAGTAGGTCATATAGCATTTTTTGCTGAGCATCATGGAGTTTGCTCATAGAAACAATTTACCTTGCTAGCATATTTTCTTCAACTGTAGCTAGCTGCAGTAGTAGCTAATTTGGCTAACGTTTAGCTTGATTAGCTAAACTCTGAGTTGGTTGAAAACTAAATGTGTCTGTAGCTGCTTTATTAATGTTTTAAGATGTTACATTTCAATGTAAGAACCTTCATAAAAAAACAAACATCCAGACTATGTATTCTACTTAATGGTGACACATGATTGTGCTAAAAGACGGAAGCTAACGCTAAAAGGTCACAGGCCAAAAGTTTATCCTTTCTGTCCTGCTCAATAAAGCTGTCTCTGTAGCTAACACTAAGTAATGAAGACTTGCTTTCCTTGGAAGAACGAGTTACTGCCAAGCTACAGTAGATAAACACACTGTTTAATTCATTCATTTCACTATAGCTCTTTGTGTTGGTTTTGTAAAGGCTTAATCATCTTAATTTTAATGTCTATAGCAGAAGACATAAAACAATTGGCCTTATTTCTACACGCAAGTCGGATAAAGTAACTGGAAAATCTCCTTACAAAGCTTACAAAATCAGGTTTAGGAAAGGCTAATTGTGTGGTGGATTGTGCTTAGATTCCTCTTCTGATAATAGTTTTTGCTTGTGCAAATACCTCCTATTTGCACAGGAAATACCAACATATCGTTTATCATGATGACGCATCCAGATGATGGCGAGAAACCTGCAGCATTAATTAAGTTCACAGTTGGATGTTCAAGACGTTAATAGGTCACAGCACATACTTTGTTCATGATGTTGGGACATAATGAGGATCATTTCCTGACATGATTGTAAATAAAGCTGTGTGCAGGCAGGGAGAACATTTAAAAAGCACTTATGGTGACTTACATTGCACTTAAAATGAAGTGTTACAGGTTTTATTTTTACTGTCTTGCAGGAGGAGTGAGAGCGAAAAAACCTGCTGTGTCAGCGTGAATCAGAGGCCCCTCAGTCATGAAACTGTATAATTACACTCATAAACCTATTAAGGACTGGAAAATAAGTGTTGAAGTGTCTCAAGGCTATTCCAACTCATGCAGACCTGGGTGGCCTGGCCTTCATTCCCAAAGTCAGGCTTGAGAAAAAGATGGATTGAAAGAGTCTTCTGGACAGTTAGGTTTTGGGTTTTTAATAATTGTTTTGAAAGTAAAACTACAAGAAAGTACAAATAAGAAGATACAGTTCATAAAATTACTTATTTTTGTTGTGGTTAACAAATAAATAAAGATAAAATGAGCCTACAAACCAATAAAATAATTATCTATTTGTACAGTCCTGCGACAGCCACAGTAGGCTACTTGAATTTGGTCATAGCATTTGATTTATTTAAGTCTGTAAGGACAAAAATGCTTCAAAATCAAAATGAAATGGCTACCCTTGAATCTTGTTTCTATTATTGGTTATAAATGAATTTCTGACATAAAATAGTGCGATAGTGCAAGTTATACAACGGTTCAAGTAAAATGCTGCAATAAATACACTTTAAACATGTAAAATATACATATGTACAACTCAAAACTGTACACTGGAACAAAATGCTGCTTATTGTAATAGTATATAAACATGTTGACTGTAAACAGATGAATGTGCTACAAACAGAAGCAAACTGTGGATCGTCTGAGAGATTTAACAACATTTCTGGCCTTCCTGCTTTTCTAATAGACAATAAGTGAGACTGAAGAAAACTTCGTATCCTTGAGGCTAACAGTCAGGACTTTAAACTGTATCACATGTGTGAAATCGTGAAAGTCATAAAATCACGCCCGCCAGTTTTAATGTGGACACACACATGTCTGTGCCAAAAGGCTATTATTATTTTAAACATCTGTCTTTCTAGATTCAACCTTCTGAAGTAGACCACTTAAAGTAATAATGTTCATTTGTGAAAATTGTCTTTACATTAGCAGTCTGTGCATGGGCCGCTCTAAGAGTTTCCACTCAGAAAAAACCTGTTAATGTGATTTCATGGCGGTAAAAATAAAGGTGTGAACAGGAAATCCACCATGTACTTTTCACTCACTTAACCCTCCTATTGTCTTCGTTCCCCCCCCCTTACTTTGGTGTTCGCGGTCAAATTTGACCGGTCCTGTTTTAACTGCTATTACATTAACACAAAAACCATTAATCATCACCAAATTTCATTTAACACCCTTTCAAACTGTAAATATTGTATCAGACTACTGGTATACATGAAAAACTGCAGTAAATATACAAAGAATAGAGACTGAACATGTATTGCGTGTGCCAGGTGTGATCCATGTGGGGGGATGGGCACATAAGAGCGGGAAATGTGTCAAATTGTTCTGTGTGTGTGTGTGTGTGTGTGTGTGTGTGTGTGTGTGTGTGTGTGTGCCAGGTGTGATTCACATGGGGGGATTGGGCACATAAAGGGGGGGAACACATCTAGAGTATGTGTGTGTGTGTGTGTGTGTGTGTGTGGGTGTTTGTGTGTGTGTGTGTTTTATCTGATCCGGATGGTTACTAATTCCTTTTCTTCATGGCGGTCCTTTTTGACCGGGAACACCATGGGTGTTACAAAGTTGACTAAATCATCCAAAATTCAATGAAAGTGGTGATCAGTAATTTATATTACATTACATGTCACTTGTTAGACGCTTTTATCCAAAGCGACTTACATACTCGATACTGTGGGCAATCCCCACAGGAACAATTTGGGGTGAAGTGTCTTGCCCAGGGACACAACGACATGCTGACTACAGTGGGGTTTGAACCTGTGACCCCCTGATCCCAACACCAAGGCTCTATCCATTGCGCCACACGCCTCCACAATGTTATATGTTCAAATGTCTACTGTGAAGGATATCATAAAGCCTTAATGCAATCGAATGTAAAACTAAAAAGTTATGATCGATGAAAGTAGTAAATTGGTCAGATTTAACCTGAAGACAACAGGAGGGGAAGACTATAATTAAAAATCTCTAAAATGTATTATAACTAACTGTTACTGAACATTTTCAGATTTTTCATAGGCAGTTTGAATTTTTTTTTTGCTTTGATAGCAGTAATAAGGCTGAGTTTTATAATTTTCTACAAGGTTGTTAATATGCTAAATCAAAATGCATGATTGCCTACATGAATTGAAAACTGCAATGAAAACTAAAATCAAATGTAGATTCAAAAGGTCACAAGATGATTCATGAAATTGGAGAAAAAACAAGTATTCCTATAAAAAGTTGTAGCCTTTGGTTCCTTATATTTTTTCGATGGGAAATTCACTTTAGTTAAACGTCTTAAGATAAAATTTAGAAACGTGTCTTTGGACAACCTCCCGTCTTGAGAAATGGTAACTCAGGGAGCACCTTCATCCCTGTGAAGGATCCCAAGTGGGCCGTTGGAGTCTGGCTGAACGTATCAATCCAGAGGCTCCAGCAGAGTCTTGTTTGTGGCAGATTACCAGCGAGGCATTGAGGAGGTTACTGAGGTGAATCTGGTCCTCATTTCTGTAATTGAATATGCATGGCTGTCTCAGATACTCCCTCTGCTCCTCAAACGCTGGTCCATCCACCCTGATCTCACCATCGAATGAAATAAGGAAGAGGAGTCTTTCAGATCTCTTGGCATTACCCTGGACAATAACTTCAGCTACAATCATGGACATTTGTAAGCGTTGTCAACAGAGACTGACAGCCAACCATAAACTAAATCACCTGTCTGTCAACCCCCATCTTCTTCTTCTCCTGTAGCATAGCAATTTCACTGTTCTTTTTATATCGTGCCATCTGGTTTTATGCCGTCCATATGCTTGCAGTCACCAGTAAGAATATTAACTTGAATATAACTCATCGAGCCAGAAAACCCTCTGGTATAAAATAGCTAGGATCACGTGAGATCAAGGACGCTTCCTGTTAATACATTGTTTTCTTTTCATGTGTGTTTGTTTGCGAGGTTTGGTGTGTTTAAAAAACAGAATTGTTATGCCTTTCCACCTTTTTGTGCCTCTCCACCTCTGTTCCTTACTTCTTACTTGCTACCCCTTTCCCTCAACCTATCCTAAGGGAGTGCATGTACGTAGATACGTTGTGCCTCTCCACCTCTGTTCCTTACTTCTTACTTGCTACCCCTTTCCCTCAACCTATCCTAAGGGAGTCCATGTACGTAGACACGTTAGTTTAGCTGCTATAGGCTTGGACTGTCGGGGGACACCTTACTTCTGTCTGTCTGTACCTGTGTACTCTCATGTTCCGAATAACCAGCTTCCCCCACATTTATTTTTGGTGTCTATCTACGCCGGGATCCCGAGTCGTGGCTGATCCTGTTGCTGCGGTCCTGTGTCCTGGATCCTCTATCCTGAGTTCTGGATTTGAGTCCTGGATTTCGAGTCGTGGCTGAACCTATCACTATGGTCCTGCCTGACCTTCATCATACTACTTCCCTGATGGCTCCCACAGGATTGTTGACATCCTCGTGGATTCATCTTCTTATTATAGACACATGCATTTCCAAACATTTGGTCTACCTATGCTGTAAAATGTATTATCTCTTCGATTTACACACGGCATCTATTGCACGTCTGTCCGTCCTGGGAGAGGGATCCCTCCTCTGTTGCTCTCCCTGAGGTTTCTCCCATTTTCCCCTTTAAACTGTGGGGTTTTTCTTTGGAAGTTTTTCCTTGTACGATGTGAGGGTCTAAGGACAGAGGGTGTCGTATTGTCATACTGATATTCTGTACAAACTGTGAAGTCCACTGAGACAAATGTAACATTTGTGATATTGGGCTATATAAATAAACATTGATTGATTGATTGATTGATTGATTGAGAATTGGGGGCCAGACAGGGACCACAGCACTTGGTTAAAAGTCGACCATATGTCATTATGTTCATGAACATCGTCCCCCTTACCCACCTCATCCCTGGCAGAGATTCTGTCTTTTGTTTTTCTAGATACTTGTTTGATACAGATTAGGTATGGGATACGTACTATATGTGCAGAAAGGCCCGTTTAGCAAAATATCTGTACCTACTGACATACCTAAAGCTCACTCATACTATCAGTGACCTCTGCTATCTATGGTAAATTGACATAAAAATGCTTTGAGCAACACAAATCAGTATAAAAACGTGCATTCATATCTTGATGGATAGAACTGAACCACTGACTATCCAATTGGTGTACAAGCACTCAACTGAATCTTAAAATCCTTCCTTCGATCCCTTTCTAACAAATTTCCTCCATTCTCCTTAACTTTGCGCAACCTCTTTTGTTTTCGTCTTCCCACCTCTCCTCCTCAATTACTCACTATCCTCCCTCCCTCCATCCTCCCTCCCATCTTGTTTCCTATTACCAGGCTGCAGTTGATTAGTGCTGCTGGATGTTTCTGTTTCCACTGCAGCCCCCCGTCTCAGCACATGTGTATAAATAAGCCCTCTGGCGTTGTAATTACTAAATAGGATCCAGTGTGTTTGTGTGCAGGAGAAAAAATGGAGCTGCTGCCATAAGCATCTCTATGGCAGCCAGCTCTCCTTAAACACACACAGAGAGGGGAGCCATCAGCGGCTGCAAGCCCAGGAGAAAGCCTCAACGCTGGGGAAGATAATGAGGTGGCCAGGCCTCTGAGTCTGGATCTGGATCGCTGAAAATCCTCTTGGTGCATCAATCATGGTTTAGCCAATGGGGTCAAAGTCCAGTAAACTCTGTACTCGTGCAATTAGACTTTCAGCAGCTTCAATAACAAGGGTCTTCCGATTTGAGTGCAATTTAACAACATTAGTTCAACTTTTGTGAACGTTTCGCACTCTCATCTACCTGTGTCCAGAAAATTGTTAAAATGGTAAACCTGTTGTTATCCCATCTTTATGGAGGTAGGATTGTCTCAATGTTATTAGTGTGAGCAGATTGACAATCCATGTATAAATGTATAATCTCTAAATTAAAATATCACTAATATAAGCACTGCCTTTAACACTGTGAGCAATAAAATGCAATGCGTTCTTTGTAGGGTCCATGTTGCTTTTACGTGATGACTCAAGGCTCATGAACACAACATGTCGGAAAAAATACTTCTATATTTGGGGGGAAAAAACGTTTTTGCGTCAGGGAAATTGTGTTTTATAGACTGAGCTCCTCTGTGGTAGATAACACCTCCAGGATTTAGTCCTCATTATCACACCTCCTGATGGACTCTGATGTCCAGGCTTTTAAAGTATGATAACGATGTGGAGCATCATTACGAGCTGATGAGTGTTTTGTGTAAAACACTCATTAAAAAAAGTCCACATTAACTTCGTCTCTCTACCTCCTACTCTCTCTTGTTCTCAAAGCACCTGGCTACCATTTTCAGGGTTTTCTCTCGACACATGCTGTCTGAGCCTCCAGGGACTTGCAGACAGTTTAATTGTACAATGGCAGTGAAAAATAACCTGTGGTCTTCTCCGTGTGTCCGTGTGATGGATGGTCTGCAATACCAGTCCATATATAAGTGATCATTAAGCAGGAGGAATTTCTCAGAAGTGTTTTTCCAAATGCAAAAGATGCAATTCTTCAAAACTCAAACGACATTGAGAGATGGATGCCAACAAGTTCTCGGGAGCATTTTGTGATTCAGTGTTTCCCCCTGAAATCCTCTAGGACTTCGCTCTGATCTCTAACTTTCTCCAGCTGTCCCATTGTCAGATGAAGTTGTGTTTTTGCACTCAGGATCCCTCTTCTCTCTTCCTTAACTCCCATCCCACCTATTTGTCTTCCTCCTCCACCTATTCCACCATTTGGAACAAACAAAAGATTCTGTCAGGATACATCTGAGCTGCAATGCTGTTCGTCTTTGCTTTTCCCAGAATGCCCTGCTGCTGGTGGGAATTAGCAGTCCCCCTCATAATTGTATCTCCATTGTCAGATCTACACTGCATAATAACCCGACCGATATATGATATGATTTACTCATTAATCTTGTGATAATGGCGACAATATAATATGGCAGAACAACCTAATATTCAGTGCTGTGATCTGTATGTAATACAATAACTTTTCAAAGTATGAATTCATATTTACAGAACTGTGTTCAATGATGCAGGATAATAATGAACGGTTTCAAATGTCTCATTTTTGTCAATAATAGCAAATGTTTAATATCTCTAGGCTTTTCTCCACCTCACTTCCATATTTTTAGTAAAGCCAACATGACAGGGGGATTTAAACTTAAAATATTATGTAGAACAGTGTTAATGATCTTTATACTGGGCCCAATATGCAGTAGATACAGACATAAAAGGATGACAAAGAAATCGAGCTGGCTGACACTGCAACACTAACAGAAATGTTCCTTAATGTGTTTAAATCTAATAAATAAAGGAAATGAAATGTAACTAAACAGATGCATGACCTTTGAAAGAGTAGACCGTGTTTAGTACACAACTGCCACCAGCCTGGCTTTGTGAATGTAACATTACATTAGCAGGGTATATGCAGGAATCCTGAAGTCAAATTGAATACCTGTTAAGACCTTTTTTAAGACCCTTTCCATACATTTTAAGACCTCATCGCCACTTCGAGTTTTAACTCTCACATTTACTATATACAGTATTGATTGTCCTTCCTCCTTATCTTGCAACCATTTGGACGCAAACTTGCATTTCCCCATAACGATGTTGTTTAACAACCGGCGTAAACGGACCTTCGCGCGCTATCAAGCAGTGAGCGCGCGATGTCCTGTTCAGATGACGTCAAATCCAACGGGATGCCATAAATAAACTACAAAGAATCACACTACACACCTACGCAATGATTAAATTCAGGCACACTGTAGAATACAACCTCTGGACAATTGATATACTTATTGAAAACAAGCTACAAAATGTAATACCTTGGAAAATGCCGTTTAATACTTTTTAATAGCCTTAATTTTCGCTATATTGATTTATCAACTTTTAATACTTTTTAAGACCCGCGGACACCCTGATTAGGCACCAGAAGCACAGTGACAAAGAGTCTCTGTATGTTTTCAGATTTTAAAGACCTCTGAGACAGTTGTGTGATTTTGTGCTACATAAATACATTTACTTGCCACCTTTAACCAATGAAACCACTAAATGTCCACCAAAAGGTGAAGATGCACTACACAAACACAGCTTTGCTTTTAAATCACACCAGCGCCCCCCTCTGCTCTTTGCTGGTACTACAGTCCTTTAACTGCTGAGACTCTGCTGCCCTCTTGTGCCGTTTATCTGAATTGCACCATTAACACCAACATCACTTTTTAGTAAAGGCCCTCATCCCTGTTAGATAATGGAAAGAAAAGAAAAAAGACACATTCAAAAGTCTTGGTGAATATTTTAAAACTTTAATATACAGTGCTTTGTAAATCATTACTAAAAACACAGGTGGTAAAAATCAAATCGAAACAAATAAGTTACACTGTAGTAAAAAGCACTTGAGATTCCTTTCCGTTTTTCATCATTAGTGTGAACCCCATATATGAAAATAGCATAGAAAGTATGCAAACATAGAATTTCATTCATATATATCTTTCTAATCTTTAGCTAAATAAACCTTTTTTTCCTCTTAAAATTCCCTTAACTAAGTGGATGAAATTAGGACATTTTTACAGCTGTGTTTTGTGTCGACGGCCTCGAATTTCATCCATAATTCTGCAGCTTAAAAACCCTTTCACAACAACTTCCCCCTCATGAGGAACCTCAAGAAAAGCCCGAAAGAAAAAAGAAATATAAATTAACATACCAAACATGTGAACAGTCTTGCAAACCTTTTTTTTCATAGAGCGGCGTACAGTTTAAAAATTTGAACCTCTCACACACACACACACACACACACACTTAACAGTACATCCAAACACACACACACAGTCTGTGCATAGACCCAGGTCTGAGTTGTGGAGTTAATGATAACCGGAGCTTTATTTCGCCGCAACTTCCCCACTGTGGTTTGTCCTTTAAAGGAAAATAACCCTTTAACCCATTTGTTGCGACGGCAACAGAAGCTGGCTCCGGGCCGAAGAGCTTAACGTTGAGATATGTAGAGATAGACAGATCAAAACACGCCGTTTCCACAGACCAATTTAGTGCCTGCCATCAGCGACAAGGTAAACAGAAATAAAGTCAACCATAGATACACACGTTAGGGATAGACATGGAAATATTTTAGTTATTTCGTTTTTTTTGTGAATTTTTCAGCCATTATCTTCATTTAAATGTCATATTTGCAATATATATATATATGACTATGTGGGCCAGCAGTTGACCTATATATATATATATATATATATATATAATATATATATATATATATAGTAACTCAACATTTCCAAATGCTTGTGTAAGCTGTGTCATGCTGCCCTTAGGTCAACTGCTGACCCACATAGTCATGGTTTCATCAGAGCGTGTTAGTGTCACAACCATCTTAACACAGTGTGAGACACAGGAGAGAACAGTCTCCAAAATCCAGCACAACAGGTTTCAATTTAAAGGCACCAAATATCAGCAAATAAGTATTTTTAGTCTGAAAATATAACTTTCATAACAACATTCGAAATCCCCTCTTAAAACCTGCAACATTCTAGTTACGTTTGGTTAGCAGAAAATAATGCTTCTGCCTCTCGTAATGCAGGTTTGTTGATGACAGTTATAATTTACTGACATATTCACAGTTTGTGGGAAGTAGAGAACCGACTGCTGCTGATATCTGGTTCTAAAAAGATAGTAACATGTCTTTAGCATTCAAAACATCCTGTAAAGTGAAGCTATGTTAACAGTAAACAATGGGTCTGCTCCTTTAAATCCCTTGTAGAAAATGATTTATAAAAAATACAATAAAGGGAACTTTAGCTGAAATGTGTAAGAAGGGAGCAGACACTGATATCTGGTTCTAGAAAGCAAAGCAAATGTCTTTTGTTGACATTAAAAATATGAGTTAAGTTGTTTTACAGTAAACAATACTTCCTCTCTGTATACCTGTTCGTTGATGACAATATATCGACTCCCACTAAATGATCTGCTATCAAAACCTCTTGTTTAAACCGTCAAAATATGACTTAAGTTTGGTTAAAGTGAAGACTGCCTTTGTGCGAGGAAGTCATTTCCTCTATTAAGAAACTCATAAATACTGATATTTGTTTCCAACATGTCTTGAATTTGTTTGTTGTCTTCCCCACTCGTCGTGTGTACCTGCGGTTTACAGAGAGAGTCAGTCCTCCTATCAGTTACAGTGCTGACAGCCACGCGTCCACAGTAAGCATGAGGTGGGGGGGGGGTTTGACGCTCAGGGGGTCAACTTGTTCTATTGCACATACGTTTCTGCCTTGTCTTCATTTCTGGCCTCCCAAAACAAATCTCACAGTTACAAACAGGCAGCGAATAGCATTATTTTTGTTTGTTTTTTGTTTAAATAAAAAAAGAAAGGAAAAATAAGGTATAGACAAGTACGGAAAAGCGCTCACTTAATTGCAGCCAAAAACCAGGATGATATAATAATATTAATAATCAACAAGAATATTCACAAAAACAACAACAATAAGCATATATAGCAACACAGGCAGAAAAAGTAACGTTTACCTGTGTAGATATTTATAAAAAAAAGAAAAAAAACAGTGTAAAATTGATTGTCATTTCAGGGTAAAAAGCATCAAAACATCCAAGGCATTAACAGTGAGGAACACACTGGGAACTATAAAAAGAGACGTGGGCTGAGGGTACAAAGAACTGAAGCCCAAATGAAGGACGCTCACAGACACATTTGGTGCACATCATGCGTCTGAGAAAGCTTTGGCAGCCTTTAGTGCAGAGGAGCAGCCAAACAAAGGCAACAGTTTGCAGTTTGCGCATGCCATCCGTCCGTCTGTCCAACAGCAGGACCCTCCGTTCATCCCCCAGCTGTCAGACTTAAAAAAACTTCATCCAGATGGGATGCAGCCTAAGCAAGCGCGGTACTGCGGCTCATCGAGAAAGAAAATAAAAAAGTTCCTTGTCCGTCGAACGAGACTTGAAGTGCTGAGGAAAGGCCTGGCGAGGCGGCATGGCTTTGATTTGAACGAGCCCTGTGACCAAGAGAGGTAACTCTTGAAAAGCTTTTCAAGCAGAGTAAAGGGGGGGCGTTTTGGAAAGTTCATACACACTCATTGTCACACAAACACACACACACTCACTCACATGGGAGTAAATCTGTCCCTGAATGTGCCAAGCAACGGAAGTCTTCTTGTCCCACGACATATACACAGGAGGGGTTTCTCCTTTTGAAATCCTCCTCCCGTCCCAGAGAGTAAAGCCACGCTTCAGTCAGTGTGTGTGTCCTTTTCTCTTACTTCCAGTCCTTATCGTCCTTGTCCTCCCCGCCCGACGACTCGTCGTTGGAGCTGTCCCCCCCCTGCCGCGCCCCGTTCTGCCGGGCGGCGAACGCAGCGGCCGCCTCGCTCGCCGCCCGCTCCTCGGCCTCCTTCTGTCGCAGCGCGGCCGCCTTCTTCTCCTGCTCGGCGTGGCTCTTCATGTGGGCGCTGCGGCTCTTCACCTTGAAGAAAACCCTACAGGAAGACAGGGAAGAGCTTATTGCCGAAGCCCTTCTTACGTATTGTGCAACATTGCTGGTCATCGAGCTGGAAAAGTCGTGGCTCTTTGTCTCCTCCCCCACAGAGGCAGGAGCTCCACTCTTGAGTTATAAAGCAACAACATCTCTGCTCTGTCCTTACACAGGCTGCATCAATGATGAGAGATTTTAAAGCTTGGACATTTATAATTAATCAATGATCACTGTGAGCGAGCAAGACGCGTTTCCCCACATTTATAACCGTCAAATCCCCTTTTCAAAACACTATCAGTTTAATGATTTCTTAGATGGAGAATAATAGTGCCTATTTGAACATTTCTAACGATGCACCAGTATAACATGACAAGGTATTAAGTTGGAACGCTCAAATCCTTTTTTAATTAGATTAATTAATTGTATTCATGCAGTTAACTTGGCAAGGATGACTTTGATTCTCATTAAAGTCAGTTTGCTCTGCACCAAAAGAGGATTCTTTAAAAGTCTGTTTATTTAGCTTTGTTTACTTTCTCTTGACGCGTGTCTCTCTTTCAGCTTTATCTTGGACGATCATTTCGTACATAATTATTTTTGGTATCGTCGACAGTGGGATTTCGATATCACCCAACCCTAAGAGTTATTTCCCCTCGTGGTCTTTCTACATAACGAAAGGGTTCACAAAGCTCAGTGTGAGGAATGGAAATAAAGGCAGAGTAATCAGTACCGCAGCATGCGACACAGCAGTGGGTCTGCAGGGGCATGAAATGTGCAGCGATGCATTACAATGGCTGTAAAATGGCTAATAAGCCTTATTGGATTTCCAGTAAACAAACATTATCAGACCCTGAATGGGTCGCTTATCCATAATGAGCACACATAGGGCAGTGTGAGTATTTAAAGGGTGAGAGGAGCTCTTGGCCAGTCAGTGGGCACAGTTTCATGGAAGAGAGGCGCGATGTGCCAGATCTTCTCTGTGTTTCTGTTGCTAGGACACAGGTTGCAATAACAGGCGCAATGTTGCCAGAGGACGGGCTGGTATTTAATCAAAGCAAGGCAGGAGGGTTTGATTCTTTCACTGTGAGACTTCAACCTCTGGTTTCCAATACATATTCCAAGTGGGGGAAAGCAGCAGAAATGTAGTATTTCAAATATAGCGAGTTCAGTCTAAAGCACACCTATGTAACTGCTGCTGTCGGCTTTGCATAAGTAAACAGAGCCGTGCAAACAGCAGTGACTGATGGGATATTTCTGATCTCTCACCTGCCACATTTCTTGCAGGGGAACTCTCCCTCCGGGCCAGCTGAGGCTTTGTTGGCTGCGGGGGGGCTGGTTTTACGTGCGTTGGTGTCGTAGCGGGTTTTGGAGGCTGGGGGGGGCGGCTGAGGGAGGGGGGGGACCCCGACCCGGGACAGCGGCTGCTCCCTCCCCACGTCCTCCGAGGCCTTCATGATGAGGACGGTGCCAGGCTGCACAGAAAAAGGAGTGAGAGGTCAGAGGAGGGGTAGCGATCATGAAGGCAGAAGGAGAGTAATGAGCCCAAAGAAAGAGCTACTCTAATGTAGGGTAGTGCTACAAAATGCCACTTAAAACACTGTTTAATGAGAAAAACACTACAGGCAAAAACTTTGATTTACATGGAAAGGTACATTTTTGAGGGCCTGTTTTGCTTCCGTAACATGTGCTCTTTCAAAGTAGGGAATGAAAACATCCAGAATAAACATTTAGGTGTTTGTTTTACAGACTTTGTCTAGTTGAGTCTGTAGATTTTTACTAAATTCACCTGAAGTTAGCAAAAGATAATGCCTCTTTTGCATTTTTACATAACATTTTAGTAAACGTAGATGTAAAACACGTTCATATTCAGTGAATTCAACGATTATCCGTTTGTTATTTATTTGTATATTTTTTGTGTTTACATCTTGAGTAGCTTTCAAAATGCTAAACTCCACGATGACATTACGGAACTTTCCGGTTAGATTCCTCAATATATTCTGAATGTTGTTAAGGAGGGGTCTGTTTTTTATTTATGATTCAAAGCCTCATTTGCAATATTATTGCTTGAAAAATGGAAAAAACTATTATTATTATTATTAGAATAATAAATGGATGTTATCACTATCCAAGGTTTAGATTTCTGCTCCAGAAAACGTTGCAAATTAGAAATTATTTTGCAAGTTACAGCCTCATTTGCACATTGAAACATACAACTTAACAAATCTTTAAATACACAAAAGGACATCTTATTGCGAGTTAACAACTCTGTAAATTCCAGGGTTATATCATTTAAATGTGTTACTTATTCAGCTTAAGAAAAATGATACATTGTCATCAGAAAGTAATGTAAATGTAAACTACTCTAATGCAAATAACATGAATAAAAGGATTCCTGTTGAGTCATTGTTTGCTGACGGACATAATGGGGTTACACAATCCAGAAACAACAGCAGCCAAGTTAGTGCTCTAAAACATCCAGCAGGGGGCGCCACTTCCAGCACGCAGCCACCAGGACAGGACAGGAAGAGTTCAAAAGGACAAATGTGTCAAAGTCTTAAGCGAAAAAACTGAGGCTTCCTTCCTCACCTGTACAGAATACTGTTTATTCATGTCTAACTGAGAATATGTAGGTGTGAGTGAGTCTGTACGTGGAAACAAACAAATAATCATAAAGAACAAGACAATTGATCAAAGTACTTTCAAGGCTTTGAGGTAATTACATGTTTTGCATAATTAAGAGACAACACCCAGTATGGTAATGAGAGTATAACTAGCACGGTATTTATTAAGTTGACACACACAACAATGTGAGTAATCCCTCGGGAGTGCTGACCTACTTCTGTGGTTTACAGGGTATCTGCAGGAATCCTGAAGACAAATGTAATACCTTTTAAGACCCTTTCCATACATTTTAAGACCTCATCGCCACTTGGAGTTTTAACCGGTTACATTGGCGACACACTTTACTCACATTTACTATATACAGTATTGATTGTCTTCCTCCTTATCTTCCAATCATTTGGACGCAAACTGCATTTCCCCATAACGATGTTGTTTAACAACCGGCGTCAACGGACCTTCGCGCTATCAGCAGTGAGCGCGCGATGTCCTGTTCAGATGACGTCAAATCTACCCACTCATAACATCAGATATTTATTTCAAAACGGCGTCTACTGGCTCCTACAGAGTGTTGCATTATGCAAGCAAGCAAGTCAGTCCCCATAAATGTTCACGCTAAGGTTTAATGTGTTTACTTAAATCTTTCCCACAGAAACAGACCAGGAACTAAATAATCTGTCAGACTGCCCATCCAAACTTTTTTTGTATATATTATTTAAGAGTTTGAAGATGCTAAAAGTGACAGAAATCCTTACAGTTGCTTTCAAGAGCCTTACAGGAGAGTTTGTGTGCGTATGTAACTTGAAGCTTTAGCTGACAAACACACAGTATTTCATGTTTTACGAGAGAAAAGGCTTCAAGTGTGAGGACCATGTTGTTCTCACACTCTCACTTTCCCAACAGGACAAGTATGAAGGCGTTTATGTGTGTCATCTCAAATATGGATCAATACACAAACATGGAGACAAGTACATCTCATTACTGTATTAATAATATATAGAAACAAACTTAGTCACTTCCTTAGCTGTCAATACAAGAACACAGTTTGCAAAGCTTTTAAAAGATTAAAACTCAAGCAATTTCACCTTAAAAAAAGAAATTCCAGACACCCGAAACCTTCATGCATAAATTATTACTATAAATGCAGTTGCAAAACAATTAAGTTTAAATAATTTGTTTTTACCCACACTATATTGATCCTTGTTTATTTTACCACACGGGATAGTTTCAGTTCAAAGTTTAAAATATTTTTGGAGTAGATGAAAGTCCAGATTATGTTGAAAAGATTTTCCAAGGACTATGTTCAAGTCAAGCCCGTCCTAACCTTGAAAGCATATCCATTTAATTAATCTTCAAAACGATGTCGCAAACAGACAAAATCAACAAAGAAATACAAAATGGAAGTTTTGAGTTACAAAATGAAATCCTATCCTAGTAACTTTCCCTTAAAAGTAAAAGACTCATGGTCACTGAGGACCTTATTCACTTATTTCCCTTCCCATGCAGAACACATCATTCATTTCACACTCACATTGTCAGCAGGCTGCAGTGTGTGTGGCGCCCTGATGGGGCCGACATCCTGTTTCCTGTCAGCTGACCCTTCCCACTTCCTGCTGTCCTCCTCCCTCTGTGGCTCCAACCTCTGAGAGCCCTATTGGTCAAGAGAAGAACAGAGTAAGACAAGGAGACATTTACAGCCTGATGCTGGTTTACAAAGCTCTGCAGTGGATCTTTGCTATGCAACAACTGTCAAACTGCTTCTCTTGAAATTGTAATTCTACGTTACTGGATGCCAAAACAACCACCAAATCTGTACTTGCAATGTTTCCGTGGATAAATTACATCTGTGTTAAAGCTGAGGACAGTCTGGTCACATAGCTGCATGGTTCATTTTAGATGCAACTGGTGATTGAAAATACTCTGAGCTGGTTTATTTCTGAATCGACACTCAGCAGTTTCACATCTAAAGAAAACGTTGCCGTTTCTTGTTTAATCAGCGATCTGTTTATTTCTGACCAGAGTGGTGCATTAGTCCGTGCTTACTTTGGACAATTCCCCTGAACCACTTTTTGCATGCTTCTAAGCTGTTTTGCTTTCAGTCAAATAATTAAAAATCTATATTTTGAGTGCTGTAGTTCTTTCTGCAGCACAGATGCATGTAGGAATCGCTGCAAAACCACTACAATTTACACCAAAAAACTACAAGGAAGCATAACTGGTACAGTGACAACACAGAGACACAATCCACGTGGTCGTACAACTACCAGTGACTACCAAAAACCCCCACTGTGACCGACTAGAGACAAAAAACCACAGAGGGATGCTAACGACTACAAAGCATCACAACACAACAACAAAAACCAGCTAAACAGCTATAAGGTCTGTGTGTCATATTTAGATGAGCTGGTGGAACATTTTGCATGTTTGTGATTGTCTGTGAACGTCTCATAATCCACCCATGCTAACAGACGGTTTGTTTTGCTTAATGTCAGGGTCTTGGTCCCCTAAATGATGTATTGACTTATAGATACATCAGCAACAACACTCCTGTGACTGCAGAACAGATATTGAACATGTCACTGACCTTGTGGTCCGTCTCCTCCTCGGTGGTCTTGCTCTCCAGAGGCTCCAGCTCTCCGTAGATCAGCATCCCGCCGCGGCCGATCTTCACGTGCTTCTTGTAGGTGTAGTAAAACTCCACACACTGCGCCACTGACTTAGTGATCACCTGTAAACCACACACACATTCCCCTTTTTAAATGGAGTTTCAATTTCCCGGTTTGTAAGAAAATGGCTCTGACAGCACACTAGGTCTTTTTGCTAGGGCATTTTGAAAGTACTTAAAAACAGTCCTTAGCTGTTCTGGATAGAGCATTTTATGCATTGTCTGTGTTTATTTTGTACATTTTGCATTGTTTTCTCAGCTGTGTGTATTTAACCCTGAAGAATAGATGCCCATCTGTACGTAATATAATAGAAAATGATTTGTTCTTAAGAAGTTTCATTGCAGACAGGATGAACAAAACAACATAATCATGATTAAAATTCATAAATACAATTTTCTAATCCTTTAATCTTGTGGTTTTGCCAATTAACATTGAAAGTCTACATGTCCTCCCTGTTGATCACTGTAGGGGCAAGGACAAGAACATGTAACGGTATTCCAGTCTTGTGGAAAAACACTGATCAACTGTGACATGGCAAATATTCAAACAAGAAGGAAACATTGCTCCATAGTGACTGCATTTCCTCTCCCTGCCCACCCATTGTCAGGGAAAATATTGTGCGCGCTGTTATCAGCCCACAGCTATGCTGCTACTGTGTGGCCTGGACGAGAAGGGAGAGTTTTATTTCTTCCCCTCTTGTGTTTAAAACCACATCCTACCTGTTTCTGCACCATGAAGAAGTCCTTCTTGTATGCAGCGATGCCTTTGTTGAACTGGCGTCTCTCAGCGGCAGTCCAGCTGTCTGATCCTGCAGAGAGACATTTAAAAAGAGACAGGGATGCAGACGTTTAAAAACACTCAGCAAGTATAGATAGATAGATAGATAGATGGACGGATAGATAGATAGATAGATGGACGGATAGATAGATAGATAGATAGACAGACAGACAGACAGACAGACAGACAGACAGACAGACGGACGGATAGATAGATAGATAGATAGATAGGTAGATAGATGGACAGATAGATAGATAGGTAGATAGATAGATGTTTGCGTTGCAGCATAATAAAAGACAATGCACATAAGAGAAACTAAGACACAGAAATAAACAGTCCAATATATAAGTCTCTCCTTCCAGACAATAATCAGAATGTGTGCTGAGTCTCACAAGTTCAATACCACCCCCCACCCTTAAACACACAAACACACACGCAAGCGCACACACACCGAGTCAAATCTCTTGGTAAACAATGGCTTCCCTGTCTTCTGCTTGGGATTAACCACATGCTGTAAAGCCCCTCCTCCCCTCATCCCGTTGACCCTGACAATCCTCCACAGTCCACCCCCACACCCCGCCCCCACACACCCACCACAGCCCAAACACTCTCACTGCTGCAGCTGCTTTGAGGCAAGGCCTTAGAACGACTCAGTTTTAGTTGGTTTAAAGAAATAGGAGAGGATTGTCTTTGTTGACACCCCCATGATGACAAACCCAAACACAAAGTTCATTTTTCACTGAAATCAGCATTTTCAAGTTACCACAAATGCTTACATTTACTTGCTGGGGTTTGTCAGATAACGCAAAAATGGAAACAGCAACTCCTTAAAACTGAGAAGCTGGAATTTGTTTGAATACTTGGAATATCAAAACAATCAAGTGTTTCATCCCTAATTATATCACAACCATTTATGGTACTAGAGGATTTGAATTGAATCTACCAGAAATGTGTGATACATGTACACCCATCCTAGTATTAGGAATAGTGGGTAGATATTACATTTATACAGGGACAACATTTCAGGGACTTGCACCAGTGCCAACAGACTGAGCTAATGCCAAAACCAGCAATGTACTATTGCAGGTTGAAATATAGAACTCTATATGGATACACAGAACAATATGTTGTAGAAGACGTACCTGAGTAGTGGTAGTGGGCCAGATAATGAGACTTGGGGAAGACTGGATTCCTCAGCATCAGCAGCGACAGAGCAGCCTGAGAAACAAACAAACAAACACTTTACAAATGCTTGACAGTAAACACATATTAGCTGCACAACAGTGCCTTTTGGTCACTGCTGCCAAGTGAGATGAGTCTGGCTCTATTAGGCACTCAAATTGTGCTTTATAAACCTGTAAAAACACACAAACAGAGAACCAGCGGGAGAGCGAGATAACCACTCTTCATGTTTCTCTATGAATCAGGTGAGTGCCTTATGTCATAATACTCTCTCTGGTGTTGGAAACAAAACTCGTGCTCTTTGAGAAGTCTTGACTAAGCATGAATGCTGAAGACGGCAGTTGGAGCCGGACTGCCGCAGAGAGTGGGCGCCTTGACACCCCCCCCCCCCCCCGCACGTAGTTTCCTTGACAACGTTGGACCAGTGCTGGTCACTAGGGGCCTGAAATCTCCTCCAGTACGACCACGAAGCACTGACAGCTCTAAAGTATTGATTCAGGATCACCGGTAAAGTTACTGTGTGGACAAAGTAATGCACTTGTAAAAATGTGTGAGTATTTCTCTCAGCGTCAAATAATTCATTTTTTGGATCCACTGTAAGTTATTGTCATTGAATAGGTCTTCTATAGACAACGAAAAATGTCTATGGACTAATTCATATTTTTTAATAGATATTTCTTTTGGCCTTTATTTTAGGAAATGGGGGTAAGGGGTTTCTGACATGCAACCGAAAGGTCCCAATTACATTTTTTAAAACCTCATATTTAGAAAGCTACAATTCAATAGATATCTAAACATGTTTTTACCATATTGTAAAAGTGTTTGTTTGTTATTAAAGGTAAATTATTTAAATTATTAATCAACATACATTTAATCAGCCATTATCCCATGCATTATTGATTGGAGAATGTGCTTCTTTGTCTTGTCTTAACGTTATAATAAATGAACTATCTTTAGATTTAGACACCGAGCATACGATTGGTTACTCAAGTAAATAACTGGCTTGCCAATGATGAACTATTTGATCATCATCTATTAAAATAATGTAGTCACCCCCCTTATTATTACCATTATTCGATTCAAGCTGGTCAAATAAATGTTCCTTTTTTTAAATGATCATAGCATTGCTCTAATTCTCTGTAATAATATACATGACTGTTGGATATTCAATAGGAGAAGCGTGAGCAAGAAATATCCACTTCATATTTTGTCTCATGGCGTTTAACATTGACCGCTGTTTGGCCTCATTCCCACAAACAGAGCGGAGCACGGTGTTGGTTTTATATTGTTGGATGTATTCTGTGGCGCAGCAGATATATTATCCTACGGTGTGTTTTATTTGAGCACGGCAGCGTGCTTTAAATAGCCGATTCGTGCAGAGGTCAAGGATGGACGGAGCAGATCTGCACTGCGGGCTGCTCATGCCCCGATGTGATCAGAGGTCTGACAGCAAGGCAAGAGGTGAGAGACACAGGAAGCATCACTGCTGCAGCAAAGGTGGAGCGCCCGACTGACCAATCAGAAACCTCGGGGACACTATGAGTCAGGGCAAGCTGGTGAAAATCCAGGAGGACTTTTTTCACCCTTCCTCAGAGATATTTCAGACTTTTTGTTTGCCTGGTTTGGCTTTAAAAGTACAACAAAGAAATATGTGCATGCGATCAGATACAATAAAAATAACTCCATCTGAAAAAGATTAAAACATTTCACCTCATCTTGTTGAGTGTTTTCTGTTTTTGTAAATATCTCAGGAGAGAACGAGGAGGAACTTGGCTAGAACACTGTGAAATCCAAAGTCATCTAACAATGTATTGTTGTTGAATTAATGCAGGCCCCGACACCAGGCTGTCAGGAGGCTGAACTCTCTGAACTCTCTCCCCTCTCCCCTCTCCCCTCTCTCCCCTCTCTCTCCCCTCTCCCCTCTCTCCCCCCTGCCCCCACTGGACTATAACTCCTCACGCACACTCAGACACTCAAATCCAGCACCAGACACTTTTTTTTTAACGCTGCTATGGACAATTTTGCAATAAATGCACATTCTATGGACAATCTTGCACTAATGTACATTCCCAAAGACATTGATATTGAAATGACTGTTATTTTGTATATATTCATTGTTGTGTTTTTTTATCTTAATGTGTGCATATGTGTAAATGTGTTGATTGTGTATATATAGGATATACATATTTTATACATATTTGTATACATATCTGTATAATTGTATTTTTGTACTCGGGATTGTTGGAAACGTCATTTCGATCTCTGTCTGTACACACTAACTGAAAGATTGACTTTGAGGTTATTTTTTTGATTAACAATTTTAGCTTTTGGTAATAAAATATGAAAGACAAAAGAAAGAAAAATCAATCACGGTATCCTAAAGAATGGAGAGACATCTTCCAAGGTCTTGTTTTGTCTGACAGTCCCAAATATATTTAGTTTATTATTACACATAGGACCAAAAGCAGATTTGAGAAGCTGTAACTAGGTTATTGCAGCTTTGTAAGGGTCAAATTCATTTACTTTCAAGGTACCTAAACCAAAATATTTGGTAAGCTTTTTATCATAATGAAAACAGCTTTGAGAATGTGGATATATTTGTAAGACTATGAATGGAATTGCAAAAAAGTGGTAATGGTTAAAAGTAAGCACTCAATCCTTTCTGCTCTTCACAATGCCATCTCACCACACCTCTGGCTAAATAACCAAACAGTTTCACTTTGTCAGTCACCTCAGGCCACCGCAGCACACAGTCTGCAGATCAGTCACTTCCGTTCAGAAATCATTGACAGTTTAGATGAAACTTTCAATCGCTTCATGAAGAGAGAAAGCAGCTCGGTGGAAAATGTGGTGCAGGAAGTCAAAGGACACACGTACTGCAACACAACCAGTACTGTAAACTCTGTGTTTACATGCATCTGATTAGTAATGATTCAATTCCAAAATCATTTATGACTTACAGAAACCCACTATTGTCTATGACTACAAAAATCCATAGAATTTTGTTCTTTCAATCCTTCCCTAAAAACCCCTGACAAGAAGTCTTATTCTGAAACAGTACATATGAATGACTTTTATTAAAAGACCTTTCAGATTCAGATTTAATTGAACATGACAAAAAAGAAGAAGAATATTGCCGATGCCTGATTGGTGCACCAAAGTATGTGACATTACTTCTTTTTTTACCTGCTCACCTAAACCAGTGAGGAGATTAAACCAAAATATCCAAATATAGATATTTCTCTCAAGGACAAAGCCAAATGACAAACTGTTCTGCAGAAATGACTATTGAAGCAAAATCCAATCACATAAAGAGAAAATGCAATTTAAAAGCCCTTGAGTTTAAAAAATAATAATTGTGAATCCTTCCAAATACTCATTTTCTACGTGTTACACAATCTATAAGGGTAAACAGGTTGGTGTGCATGACATGTTAGAACCAGACCGACCAGTGATGTTTCCATTAATCACAGAGGTCCCTTCCCTGTCAGTAGGTATGGATTGTTCTGTTGTGCTCACCATTATGTCCCCTTTGCACTCGTACAGACAATGGTGGGCTAGCTCCTGGTTGGTGCCTCCTCCACACAGAACACTGGTGCAGGCCAGGTGCATGAGGTCTTGCACTGTGAACACAGAGAGAGAGAGAGAGAGAGAGAGACTGTGAGCAAGAGAGTTGTTATTATTTTGCACGCTGTGGTGAGAAAAAAAAAACTTGCTGTGGGAGGATAATTGTTATAAACATTATTGTGAGCGTGGTTTTATTGTGTTTCTCTGCTGTTAATCATGCAGGCTCAGCAGTTCTGTTGTGTCAAAAACAAAACCAACCCACAGTGGCAATTACGTCTTTTTTTCAAATCATATTTAATTGCAGCATTTACCTGGAGGGTTTAAATTGCATGCATGTCTTAAAAACTTAAAAGGTAGGGTAGGTAAGAATGGAGAAACCAGCCCGAGGGCGCTAGAATTTGAAAGTACGCAGCCGGAAAAAATCTGCCCCTTCCTTCAGACTTCCTTACAGAGCCCCTCCTCCAACACACACGAACACGCACATGACCAATGAGGGCACGAGATAAGTTTGTGCACAGATGGAAGGCTGACAGGCAGGTAGGCCATCCAGTTATTTTAGCCGGGCCGGCTCAGATTGGTCGTGCTTTTTACAGCGCCACGGCTTCCACAGATGACATGTTTTTATGTATTTATTGTCAAAGCATTTAATCGGGATGTTAAGAGCATTCCATGGAATATAACAAAAAGTGTTTCTGGAGTGAATTACCTACCCTACCTTTAAGTATCTTAATGAAAATTAAAAAAAACTAAGAAATAATTTGCAGCTTTTTAAAATGTAATGATGAATTATTGAAAGCACAGAAAGTTACTTCTGTATTTCACATTAAGGAAATGACTCAAGTTTTAAGAAAGTCTTTTACTGATTATTTCACATACAGAAAAGGTCATAAATAAATGAACTGATGGAACAGATCATCAGCTTCTCAGTAAATAATGTCGAAAACAAATCTAACAAGATAACAAGATCCTGCTAGAGCTATCTACCAATATTAATCGTTTTTTTTTTATTCAAGGCTTTTATCGTCATGTGTACATAGCTACAGTTATTTAGTTATGACAATGAACATCTTAGGTCACAGGCTCCTCCAACAGTGCAACACAATAAAACAGATAATAGTGCAAGTGAATAAAATAAAGAATAAATAGAATATAGAAATAGTGCAGAATAGTCTATATACAAGTAATTGGAATATTGATATATATGAGTTGCGAACAGATGAATGGTCTTTCAAAAGTTCAGGTGTTTAACATTCTTATGGCCTGTGGGATGAAACTGTCCCTTAGTCATTTCCTACCTCTCTGCGTGAAGTCAGGCTTTTCCTCCAGCTCAGTCAGCGGAGTCCAGAGTTGATCCGCTCGATGGTGATCCCGCTCCACCGCCGACCGCTGCCTCAGCTCCGGCACCTCGGCCTGGTACCGCGACCCAATATTTATCCGTCTGGGAACAGAACATCAGTGTGAGCGACAAGGGCTTAAATGGGATCTTTGGCAAGGCAAGTGTATTTATATAGCACCTTTCAACACAAGGCAATTCAAAGTGCTTTACAAAAATGAAAGACATTAAGAAACATATAACAGGACATTTAAAAACACTCATTTAAAAGCAAAGATAATAAAACATGAATAACAAAGATACATGACTAAAAGTTACAGTGCAGTGTGAGATACACACATCTGAAATGTTTAGCTCTGACTCTCACTCATTGATAACTGTTTAGCAGAAATAGTTTTCTTCGACCTCACTTTCTTTCTACTTTCTTTTTTAACTGATCCTTTAGTTAATTCAAGTGTTTCATGCTAAACGAAGCCCCCTTTGCAAAATTCATCAAGTGCCTTCCTTTGTTGTGAAGTGGTATTTGTTCACAGTTAAATATCACATATCAATACCAGATTTCCTTTAAGAATGAAGCTCTGGTTTTATTTCTAAACTCCCATTTTGAATTATTGGCTTTTCTATCTGCTCTGATCTTTAAATAGTCACAGCAGGATTGTTGGGGCTGTGAGCACCGAAACCCTTGCACTGTTTTGAGTTCCAGCTTGTTACATCGCTCCTCTTTTGCCCTCTCAGCATAATGCATAATATGCAAATCCCTTTCAAATTGTGTGTGTGCACTTCTTGATTCACTGATCTGAAAGTCCATGGATCCTGAACCTGGTGTGGGACAAAGGTCATCCTCAAATAGGGAGAAAGACTCATCATCCCACAGATGCATGCATTCTCTATAGGCTTCCACTGAAACCTGATACCTCAATGCTACAGTTGTGAAAATCCTGCTGTGTTGCATTAACACACAATCCTGTTCTAGCATGCCCCCTCCCTCCCCTGCTTTTCCAGTAGGCCTGCGGTATTTCCAGCCGTGTGTGTGTGTGTGTGTGTGTGTGTGTGTATTCTGGCAGCCTCCCCCAGGGAAGGTGGGCTGCTAAAGGTTGAACTGAGATGGCTCTCGTGTGTTTTGGATTACAGCGGGCCCAGCTGAAGGCATGATTTATGGGCCGCCTCGCTGGCTCGTCCCTGACTAACTGCTGAGCAGCTGGCACCAGTCGGGGGACAGCTTGCACAATGAACCCCCATAAACTGCTCCTCACTGTTGATGCAACTCTAAAGTGAGTCCAGAAAAGATATGTCAAGGGTTAAACTAAATGTAGCCCCAGTGTCCTTAAAGCTCCCCCTGTCTTTATTGCTCTAATTTCCACAAACGTCCAAGCTATCATTGTCTGTGTTTACATTTAAGGAGTAACCCGGCTGATATACTGAAGGTCTTTTTTGGTTCAAGTGGTTCAAATGCACTGTTAATACCCTGCAAGTTATTATCTTTACAACTTTAAAACCACATTTTATAAACTATCTCTGTTTTATTATAATTATTTACATCCTCTCTGTTTTGTAGTTTTTAAATTGTAATTTTCAGATTGCCTACCTACCCGAGTATGAGGGATTCACAGGAGACAATGCAGCTGGTAATGAAGTGTAATTTGAACTCTTTGATAATGGCCTAACTGTTAACTCTATTTACACAGAGCTTCATTAAGTCACAGCATGGTGGCTTTTATTGTGAAGCAGCCGCAGGACACGCGGTGTATTTGTTATCGAGATGAACACAAACCAAATTCAGTTATTAAATGTGTGTCTGCAAAACACATATGCATTTTGGACCTTTTTTGACAGTGGCCGTTTCTCAATGTCGAGTATACCTGCTGCAGAGCCACTATTTCAAGTATACTACATCATCGAGTGGCGCTGAATGCTGGGCATTTAACATGCATTTAAAACAGTCCTTCGGCGCCACTCGATGACGTAGTATACTTGAAATAGTGGCTCTGCAGCAGGTTTACTCGACATTGAGAAACGGCCATTTCCTACTCAGGAAGGTACCAGATTGACTTGGCGTAGGAAATGATTACATGGGCATTACCTAAACCCTTATCTTTTACTCATCATTAACACTGTTACTGCTGACATCCGACAAATTAGTTAAAATGTCAGCTTAATGTTATTAAGTTTTAACTTAGTTTATCTGGTTGTTGTGTATATGCTTTTATTTATCTTTCATATTGCTCAATTCTTAACAATTTTGCATTTCTTTTTTTTTATTATTATTCTATGGTAAAAAAGGGGAAAATCTATAATCTTGATTCATTAAAAAAACAATGTGATATATAACTTAAATATAACCAGAACTATTGTCTCTGTGCATGCAAGTTAAAGATCGCAGGTCTCTTTAGTGTGTCATTAGTTTAAGAAGGCTTTTTAAAGTCCTCACTGACACTAACACAGTGGATCACATCACACCTGTTCTGAGGTCTTTACACTGGCTTCCTGTGTGTCAAAGAATTGATTTCAACATATTGCTGCTGGTTTATAGAGCTGGTTTATAGAGCTACTATGTTCCAAATATCTGGAACAAACTACCAGAAACCTGCAGGTCCGCTGCAACTCTTACTACTTTTAAATCCAGGCTGAAGACTTTTCTTTTTGCTTTTAATGGATATATTCACATCTTAAACTGCACTGTAACTTTTATTATCTTTGCTTTTTAATGCCATTTTCTTAATGTCTTTCATTTTTGTAAAGCACTTTGAATTGCCTTGTGTTGAGTCCCCCAAAGGTAGTTAAAGTCATTATTGGGGTTAAAGTCCCCTACGTGTGCCGTTTTGGTCTCAAGACCCTGGTTCGCGGAGGACACCAAAAAAGTCCTAGAAAAGACAACTTAAACTTAACTAATGTGCATTTAAAGAAAAGAGGAATAGTTTGGCGAAAACTAAAAAGGTACCATGGGGTACAGGAATTAGTTTTGGTTTCAAGACCCTGGTTCACGGAGGATACCAAAAAAGTCCTAGAAAGACAAGGTAAACTTAACTATGTGCATTTAAAAATAAAAAAGAGGAATAGTTTCGGCAAACACTAAAAGGTACCATGGGGTCAGATTATAATTTCCAAAGGGGGGTTCGTTCAGATGTGTGTATCTCACTCTGCACTGTAACTGTGATTCATGTATCATTGCTTTTAAATGAGTGTTTTTAGATATCATTTCATAATGTTTCTTAAATGCTCTTAATGTCTTTCATTTTTGTAAAGCACTTTGAATTGCCTTGTGTTGAAATGTGCTATATAAATAAACTTGCCTTGCCTTTATCTGACTGTTATTACAGGATGTACTTTTATTGAGACATTAGACTGCATGGTTAGATAAGAAGGCGAAGGCTGGCGCTAATGCTAGCAGTGGATGACAGGGCAAAAGATTCCAGTGGTATCAGCAGTGGGGAGGAGGAACGCCTTAAAAGATGGGTTTAGCATTTCAAGAAATCTATGTTCGCTTTCAAGACATTTCATTATTCATCCCAGTGTTGTGATTTCATTAATTGATTGCAGATCTTCTACTCCAGCTATGGTAATGAATGCTCTGCCCATCAAATTCTCTGGAAATGAGACACAACATCCCCCCTGAAGCCCAAAACCTTTCTACAATGGAAGAAGATATTGTGTGGAAGTTGAGAAGGAAATACTCACGGCTCTATGCTGACTGGAGTGGCCTCTCCGATAGCCGACGGAACGGGTGGTGTGATGTCACAGCTGTCTGTTAGAGAGGCAACACAACATGCACTCAGTGATATGGAAGTAGATAAACAGAACAATAGCTAAAAAGACAAGAATATCAAATACAGAAATCTGTCAGGCATCATTTTAATATTTATAAAGTGACTGTCCTAAATCACTTAAAAAAAGTGGAAATGTTTGCCAGATGCAACTCTAAAGTGAGTCCAAAAAAGATTCCCCAACTGATATTTAAAGGGTTAAACTAAATGTATCCTCAGTGTCCTTAAAGCTCCCCCTGTCTTTATTTCTCTAATTTTCATAAACGTCCAAGCTATCAGTATCTGTGTTTACATTTAAGGAGTAACCCGGCTGATATACTGAAGGTCTTATTTGGTTAATTAACATGCACTGTTAATACCCAGCAAGTTATTATCAAAACCACATTTTATAAACCATTTGTTTTACATATTTACATTCACCTCTCTGTATTGTGGTTTTTATTGACATTTTCAGATTGCCTACCTTCCCGAGTATAAGTGAGTCACAAGAGACAATGCAGCTGGTAATGAAGTGTCATTTAAACTCCTTGATAATGTCCACATGCACTGTTAATACCCTGCAAGTTATTATCTTAACTTTCAAAAAGATGCCACAGTTAAGATGCCCCGTGGATAATTCAGACAGGTATTTTCTTTATTTGTTTTACTCACTGGAGCGCAACAGGCTGCGTGTTGCAGACTTGGGGGTGATAGGAGGCGGCAGGCCCTGGGCGCTGGCTGCAGCCGACGACAGGAAGGTGGAGAAGTAGAGGCCGGAGCCCTCTCGGACAGGGCTGAGGATGGGCGGGGGGGTGTAGGGGGGGATGGAGAAGGGGTTTTCAGCGAGCCGGACAGGGGAGCGCAGGTGGCTCTGGTAGGGTGTGATGCTGGAGTACATGGGAGGGGCGATGAATAAACCAGGTTTAGGCGGCGGGATGAAAAGAGGCTCAGGCCGGGGACGCCGTTTAGACTTTTTGCCGTCATCGTCCCGCTCTCCTTCACTTCTTCCATTCTGGAGAGGAAACAATTATAGTTTCAGTTAGATTCATCGCAGTGCACTTTCATTTTTTTTACATGCAATGCTACTATAGACAGGGGTGCACATAACTTTCTCAATGAGGTACTCAGATGTACTCAGTACCAGGAGTCAGTGTTTGGTACTCCAACTTCTGGCCCCATGCAAAGTTATGTGATGGAGCCTGAAGCCCTCTGTGTCGCGAACGCCGACGGGGGGGTGGGGGGTGCTAGTGGAGTACTCCGGGACCACAGAGCGTGAATGTTGTGATCAGCTGATTTTGCGCAGTTTTCCAGTGTTTGCGCGGGGCACAGAATGTGCACAGGGGAGTCTCCCTCCGCAGCCGGTTGGCACAATTCCGTTGTACAGACCGACGTTAACAGCAGCCCCGTCTGTGCACACGGAGACCGACTCTGTCGTCCAGTGATCTAAGCGCCTTCTGGAAAAGCTTCACAAGTACGTTGGTACGCAAAGGCGCTTAGTGACACAAGTGATGGTACGCATTTCAGATTTTTGACGCGCGTGCGTACCTGCGTATCAGTTATGTGCACCCCTGTCTATAGAGGTGTTTTAATGAAGCTTCATATGTCATGTTTTAGGACCTTATCACGCACAATTAAAGCTTCAAACTAAATAGTCAAATAGAATAAATTAGGTTTTTAATAACTCAATTTTCTTCAATTAATCTAACCCGTCAGTTTTGTCAACGTAAATACATTTTGGTAAGAGCTGTGTGTGTGTTTGAGAGAAAGTGGGACAGAGTGAGGAAGTGAAGGTGGACTATTGTACAGAGCTTCTGTAAGTTAATAATAACTTACTAGTTTGTGTCCCGCCTGTACACGTGATGTTATCTATAAGCTTAGCTGAACACGCCCAACCCAACATCACTACATGCAGCCACCACTGGAATCTAATTCTATAAATTGTATAATACTACTCATATTAATGTAATGTAATCTTTATCTGCAACTGTGCAGGAAAGCCAGGTTTAAACAGAATGGATGGACATGCAACATTTAATGTTAAAAATGCAATTGTTATATTATGAATGAAATTTGGAGCTTTGTGACAGCCCTAAAAACACACACATAAAAACCTCAATGAAAGATAAGCATGCGCGTACAGTTGTCTATTTACCAAGAGAAAGAAAAACCCCTACCCTCCACTGTATGGTACATAATGTACAGTATGGCATTGCTAAACCCTGATAATCTGCCTGATCTGGGGCAGGGCATCTAGTTCACTAAATCCCCCCCAAATGAACCAGGGAAAGGGAGAAAAGTGCAGAGGACCCCAATGGGGGCAGGGGAGACATGGAGCATGATGGGGGGAAGGGAGTGTGTGTGTTGGTGGGGAGATGTGGCTCAAATGCGACGACTTAATATCTGGAGTTTAGGCGTACTGATAACAGACTGAGGAATACAGTGGAACACACACTACTACCCCACTATTCTTAGTACATTCATCTGCCCATTCAATAAATGTATGCAAGTGTGTATGTAAAAGTATAAAAACAGCATCAAAGTACAGCATTTTTTTTTATGCATGCTTCTTAGGTTACATTAAGCTGCTCTTTTCTGCTGTAACAATGTACATCTCCCCTCGGTGGGACTAATAAAGGGATTCTGATTCTGATAAATAGAAAAAATAAGCATCAGGGAATTAATATGAACCCACCTGCTCTGAGCTCTCTGACAACGAGTTCCTGAGGGAGCGTCTCCGGGTGACGATGACCGAGGGCTTGTGGTCGGAGCGCCCAAAGTCCTGGGGGTTTAAAGGTCTCGGGGGCCAGGTGGAGGCCAGCCCTGAATCATCTCTGTCCGGAGAGGAGGGGTCCTGCCTTCGCACGGGAACGGACACGGGGATGACGAGGGGAAGGAGGCTGTCGTCTCGAGGCCGCTTGGTGTTCATACCCCCTGTCTGAGTGGGACTCCACGAACGGTGGGATTCCTGAAAAAGAGGGTGGAGGAAGGTGTTACAAGGGATCTAGTACATTGATTTCTCCTCGATATAAAACATCAACAGGATATGACAATGCATTGCTTGCTCATTGCAAATAGTAGACGCTAAACTAAAGGCTTATGGTTCAATAAATAAAATTGAAAATGTATAAGAAACTGTTTTGATGAGCGATTTCAAGTTTAAAGGAATTAAAAGGGAGTAAAAACTGAACAACTTTGAATGTTGACTGTTGGCTTGACAATAAAGCTTTTTAAGTTGGCCTTAAGGGAATTGAAATGGGCCGAATGATTCATCCAGATGTAATCGCCAAATAAGCCTAATTGATAATAATAATAAACAGAAAAATATAAATGAGGTCGTTTGGAATTGCAGCACCTCACATGGGGAGGGCTCATCAAGCAGGGCTGCTACTAAAGTTACATAAAAGGCTGATTTGAAGACAAAATCTTAGACTGTTAATCCTGTTGTAAAACTCCAGTTGCTTACATAAAGAGTTGATGGTGACACATTTTCAAATCATCACCTTGTGTAGCAGATACAGTGCACTACTCAACAAGTGCAAGTAGACAACTTCTAGCAACTCAAGTTATAGCTTAGCTTTCCATCTTAGCACAACCCAGCACAATAGATATCGAACCAAGTTGTACCTCGGTGACTGGATGGCTGTTAACAAACCCAGGCAGACTGCTAAATTATAATCAATACAGTAAAAGAGGAACCCTTCTCTTTTCCTCACACAAACTGAAGAGAAAATTGTGCCGATACTCCTAATGAAGTGTTCACTTTTATACAAGCCTGTTATATAATGTTTCAGTGAAAGCCTTACCAAACAGGCATTATGTACCACTGCACCTTGACACAGCTCTGCTAGGTGCAGCACTTAGATACACCTCAAAAAGAACCGTCCCCAAAAGCATTCTCCACATTTTCTCTATGAGAACCCATAATGAGTGGGCATGAGCAGCCTGTGAGCTTTAGAGCAACTTCAAAGCTGTTTTTCCCACCACATCATTGAAGACAGATGCATTCTGTCACTGCACTCTGCATCTTGATGAGCAGGGAGGCATGCAGCACTGTGGCTACGCTGGATCTGTTCTCATTATTGCTGGTGGAAAACTCCAGCCGCTACACCAGAGCAGTGGAGAGATATTCTGCTGAGCACTGCAGGCAGGGCACCCCTGCACCCCTCCCTGTGTCGAGGGGGGAGGGCAGTGGAGGCCAGGCTGGAGTTTCTCTCCTTTGATGGGATGGGGGGAGGTGTGCAGGCATGTAACCAAACACACTGTCTGTAGGATCAGCTACCCGTGAGGCGAATCCAGGGCACAGCCGTGCTGAACTACAGACATACTGGCTCAGTGCTGTTTGGCAACGGAACTTGTTGCACAATAAAGACATTCAGCACATAAACATAGACCTGTGACTCGACATGGAGCAGCCTGGGGTTTTCATCAGGTTTGTTCATTGATTCATCCAGTGAAAGCTGAAAAGCACATATTTGTGAAGTACATATTTACCTTGCGACAATATTCACAATGCAAAGTCTTGTTTTAGAGACAGATGTTCCCCACAAGTTAGAGCTGAGCAGCCCAGTTCTGTGGTGTAAACTTTGTTGGGCGTTGATTACATTCAGCATCTCTTCCAGCAACACGTTAATCACAAACAACACAAGTTATGGCACAGTTTTCCTGGCAGTAGAGTTAGGCCTTTTGTGCCAGTTCCCGCTTTTGCTCTGGGAGCTCAAGTCCCCCTGCAATTATACCCTACTCTAACACAAAAAAAATACATAATTAGCCATAGCGATATTCACAATTAAAGCTTACAGCTTGAAGCGATGGGTTTATATATTAACTGATATGCAATCATCTGGATTCAGAACACCAAGTCCTTTTCTGTAAAAGGTTATTTTGCTGTAGAGGTAACAGCTGAGAAACACTGACATGAGTGGGCAAAAGAACTAGAATTCAGAAGGAAAAAAAAGGAAAACAAAGAAAATTCAATGTTGGAACATGTTGACAGTCTCAAAAGTGAACTGAGCCCTTACCTTTGCAATATGGGATGGTAGAGACTCCATTTCCGAGGCCTTCTGAGCAAGAGTCTCCAGGTTGACCTCCTGGGACACCCTGCGTTTTCTCCGTGTGCTCTGGATGACGCCCGTCGGGGCTGCCTGGATGTCACAGGCCCCGTTCTGGGAGCCCTGCAGCCCTCCAGGAACAGCCGGATCCGAAGAAACGGAGAGAAAAGGGTTGTCGGACGGCGCCCCGCCTTCCTTGGAGAGCCGTCGCGATCTACGAAGCTGCGTTTGGGATTGGTTCTGGGGTTGCGTTGGGGGTTCAGGGTGAAGAATGGGCGGCAGCAGATCCGAAGGCTCCAGGGGTTCTGGGGTGATGTCCTGGATAATTGGCTCCTGGATCTTTGGGGGATCTGGGGCCGAGGACTCCTGGGAGTGTACCACCAAATGCTGTGGCTGCGGGTGTGCATTTTGTGCAGCGGGATAATAGTCAAGCACATGAGGGTTTTGTTGTTGCAACTGCTGATGTTGCAGTTGCTGCTGAATTTGGAGCTGCTGCTGCTGTTGTATCTTTTGTTGCTGCTGCTCATGCTGCATTTGTTGCTGCTGCTGAAGCTGCTGTACGTGCTGTTGGTGCTGAATTATTTGTTGCTGCTGCATCTGTTGATGGTGCTGCTGCTGAATTTGCTGCTGGAGTATGTGATGCTGTTGTTGCTGCCGTATTTGCTCTTGCTTCTGCAGCTGCTGCAACTGGGGAGGGGGCTTTGCTTGTGTTGGGTAGTTGGGTGGGTTAGGTAGCGTTGTCCTGTTACCCTGAAAGGCCTGGTAGTACGCCGGCAGGTGCTGCTTGGGCTGCCCAAAGGCCAACTGAAAGGGCTGCAAGACTGAGCTTCCTCCGGGGTGAGACGTGCTGTGCTGCTGGGGGTTCAGTGCCCCGGGTTTCAACGTCTCCTGAAAGGCCTGGGACTGCTGCTGCTCCCAATCCAGGCCCTGAGCCTTAACAGCATCCCTGTATGCTTCGCCTGCAGGGTTAGGACCCGGAGGCTGCTTTTCTGCAGCTCTGTTAGGGGGCTGTTGATTCGGCTGTAAGCCAGAAGGCTCATGCATTGATTTTACAAATGCATTTTGGGTCCTTGAGTCTGTTACGTTTACACCCCCTATGTAATTTGCAAAGTTTTGTCCCCAGTTTGTCATGGTATTCCAGGAGGCGGCTCTCTGCTGCTGGGACAGAGACGGCTGCTGCTGAGCGGGCTCCTGGTGGGCCCACTTCATAGGCACAGTCTGCTGATAATGACCCCTGCTCTGGTCCCCTTTGTCTGGGCTGAAGATAACAGAGTTAAGGTACATGTGAGGGGCCTCTGGATTTGAAGTCACAGTACTTGCAGCCTCACTCTGTCCGGGGTCTGAGGCAGGGCCACCTGGGACATAGTAGGACCCTTCAGGGTGCTGAGACGTTTCCTTCATTGCTATGCTCTGATCGCGGAAAAATGTGATGCGTTTGCCCGTTCTCTTGGCGCTGGGTTTCTGCTGGGTGGGTACACTCATGACGGGCATGAAGAAATCTGATAAATATTCCCAACCAAACCAGCTAATAATGTTCCACTGGATCACTTGTTTAATAAATCCAAAAACCAGTTAAATAAAGTGTTCAAACTACATTGACATCTGAGTGAGCAGTAGAAAGGTCAACCAGGATAATCTTCTCCTCCCCTCTGGACTTCTTTGTGACCCTGTCAGAGGTCGCTGGCCTGGGGTGAGCAGATCTGAAGAAGTCTGTGTGTTTTTCTCATTCATGGGCAACACCCTGTATAGAGAAAGGAGACAGAGGTCAAGCATTGAGCCATCAAACTAAAGAGGTCCCGCAGGGGGGGCCCATTACCATCCCCGCCTCAGCCATGTAAAAACCTGCTGTTTGCTTTTTCAACAATAGACCTCCACTGAAAGGTAACGAGTATGACAATAGGGGAGGGGAAGGCCTTAATGTCATTATTCACTAAGCTCACATGACAGGGATAAGGTCCTGCTTACAGGCGAACATGTGGACCGGCCCTGCATATACTACTGCAAGGTAGTTGGTAAAAGACACCTTCATCAATAGTTGCTGGAAATGTCATTATTACAAAATATTACTGCACCAATTTTGATGATGGGATAGGAGGAAATACAAGCAAGTCCCTCAGGGCTCAATCTGACCTGAACAGAAGCTCTCTTTCCCGCCAAACTACAGAAACAACAGCAGGTTTAACGTGATATAAACCTCTTTTTACAATTGTATGAATCATTTGAGTTGAAGAAAGGAGAACCCGTGCCTTTTGAACCGCAGCTGCAGACTCAAAAAAGGAACGGCAACTGAAAGTGAGCAAAGCATGACTCATGATGAAACTATCCCTGAGAGGCAAAAAAGTCAAAATGGCCTTGCAGGCTTCGATAGCTCGCTTCTTGACAATTTCCATGGTAACACGTGGTGATTATCAAAAATATTATCTGATGGCAAGGTTTGGGAGCAGATTTTTGACACATTGCATGCTGCCAAATTTCAAGAAGCACACAGATCCCGAACATTTAAATCCGTGCTCCATCTGTATACGTGTGTGCAGAAATCACCCAGACAGAAACCATTAAGGCCGTTTCATCACTACGAGAATTATCATAATCTGCAGGACTCATGTTACAAAAACAATATGTCAAGATGGTTACATAAATGAATACTAGAATCTTTTACAACATGGACATCTCTGACAACCTAGGAAGTGACTGATAATCGTCACCCTTTCCTCTGGTGGCATAGTAAAGCACACGCTTCTTAAAATAGACATCTGCAGCTGTTCAGATCCTGCACTGGCTCAGAGGCAGCTCTGACTGTGGAAGCTGATGACCATGCTATCAAAAAGTGTGTGCGTTTGTCTAATTCTGTGTGTGCACCAGCAAGGCCATGTGATGTTACAAATGCCTATGGCCATGTTGTCAAATCCTATAAAACATCCTTTAAGTAAAAGGTGCACATAAATCAATCCTAGTCCCCTTGCAGAAAGAGCACAAACACAACTGCTGCCTACTGAGCGACCATGCTCTGAGCACTCTGTGCACTGAACTAGACTCCATCTGAGGTGAAGGGATCATGGTGACGCATCACATCATGCAACCTTACCCAAGCCCAGGGTTTAGCCCAATAAACAAAAGCAACACTTTAAATTGGCTTAAAATACATGTGGAGCACCATTAGCCGCCCTAATCCAACGCCGTTTCCTCATTTACACCAGCTCGTGCATGCTGTAGGCCTGCAGCGTGCACGAGACGACACATAAAGAAAATATAGGAAGAAAAACATGCGCCAGGACTCTTCCTGCTGCCCCCTCCCTGAACATTACTTTCTGTGTCCAGCCAGCTCAGCGCTATTTACGAGAATCCCTTTGTTGCAGAAAACGGATAATCCAGTCACCAATGCCACAAACAGAGCCAGCCCTGCAGCCTGCATGATAAAAGCGTGGCTGCACGGCACACAAACAAACACAGTGGGACATTTCAACTTGTCAACAAGATTAAGACGTCACATGTCTCTCTGTCTGTGAGTGTGCAATCGATCATCTTCGATTGCGACATGAAAACACATCCTATATCAGCCCGTTTGGATGTTGGATCAACAGCCTTCAGCGAGGTAAACAAAACTTTGTCTGTTGCAACAATACCATGCAGTGTGGAGCACATCAACAACAACAACGCCACAGTCATCGACGCCGCGGCTCCAGCAGCAGCACCCTGTCTGTGCCGATACTTACTGTGTTGGTCATGAGAGCTGCTCCTCGCCCGCAGGATCGCACAGTGGAAGCTCTGTGCGGCCAGCAGCGGGCCCGCACAATACAGCCCTGCGATGATGATGATGATGACTGCATACATCCCCAAGGTTGACTCATGCTATGCTGCTGACCTCACTCACTGGTACTTTTTCCCTCAACAACCCCCCCCCTCGCTTTAAAGTCAAGAGGGGAAAAAAAGGGGGTCGATGCGTAAACAGAGTCCTTCCCGGATGGAAGCGCAGCGCTAATGTGCAGCAACGTGGGCGCAGTGCCACCGCTGTCTGTTGCACATTATTGCACTAAGATTGCACAAAAAAAACTCACGCTGGTAATGCGGCCCTTTTGCTGTGCATCGACTCCCTCAGTGTCTCTGCTTGTCTTGTGATGCCCCCCCCCCTCCGCCGCCACCAGCTCCATGGCCACACCTACTTCCATGCCCATATAAGGCTTTCCTCTGACAAGCAAGGCGCTGTAATTTACGGAGCAAGATCCCTCTCAGCCCATGCGGGAAATTCCAACACATATGGGAGGACTGCGGGGATGAAGGGGAAGCGAAAGGACGCACCCGGCTAACATTCACTTTTCAGCCAGTTACAAACTTATTTTTAATGACCAAGTTTCCCTGGAATGCATGACACAGCAAACAGATGCAGCAAGGCCCCATGAAATGGTTGGGAGACTCTTCATTTTCTGTTTATTTTTTTGTTGGAGCTGCTGGGGATATTTTCAGAGTGAAATCAGTTTTTGTTAATTATTCAGTATTCAATTAAAAGCTATAATAAAAACTGGGACATGAAGGGAGCCAGTTCGAAAGCGTTACATAAGGAATGACTAACATAAATACTAAACTTGGGCAGCAACAAATAATTATTTTTTAATTATTTAGTCATCTGTTGTTATTTTCTCAATTCAATATTTGTTCTCTAAAATGGGAGTAAATAATGAAAATGTTTGAAGGGGGCAATCTTCAAATCTTTTTCTTAGTGTTAAGAAACCTTTGCTTATGTGAGTTAATAACTATCCTATACCAAGTGAATACTTTACCATGCCCTAATGTTGCAAGGTGATCTGTGGACTACAAAGTGATGTAATGTCAAACAAATAAAATGGAAGCCTGCATTAAAAGTGACCCTGATCCCCATGGGGCCATTTGAAATTGTTCTGAAAAATATTAATGATGAATTCATTAGTGAGAAATGTTTTAAACTAACATCATGATAACATATCATCATTAATTATAGTGCTAACACAATAAAATAAAAGTTGTTCAAGAAAAATGTATATAGGAGATCATCACTAGACAGGTTCTTTCAAAGCACAGGTGTAAATAATGAGGTTAAGATGGTTAAATTCCTTTTAGTTGTTTGAGTGTCCGGGTCTTTGTATTGTGCATGCTGGCTTGCTGCCACACCTCAATAGATTACTGGGACACTTGAGAAGAACCAAATCATTGTTACTGTTATTAGAGACACTTGAACTTTTCTACTATGACAAGGCAAATTGCAAAAAAACGTATATAATGGGAAGATGTTGGAAATGTTGTGATATAATGGCACTGGACATGAGCAGGCATGATCCAGTCAGACTCTGCCGGGCTGCAGTCTCTCCCTATTCACTCTGACCCTTAAAATAACGTGCAAAGCCTGAACACATTCACAGATGCCTGTTGACAAGAAGTCGAGTCAGGCTGACATGTCTGTCGCCAGGGACACTGTCACTGCAGTGTGCTGAGAGTGTGCAACACAACCTTTTCACATGGCTGCAACAATATGGTTTGTTGAAGCTGATTCCAGTAGTGTTGAAAAGATGATGGCTTGTTAAGTCAACTGTCGAAAATTGAATCAGCATGTCATCAGATAATCTATTAATAGTTATTTTTCAAGCAAGAAAGAAACATATTTTATATTTAAAGTGCCTTGAAAGGGAAGACTTGCTTCTACTTCCTGTTATATTTCATTATACAGAGAAAATCTTTGGGTTTTTGAATGTTGATCAAACAAAACAAGCAAATTGTATAAAATGGTGAGGGACATAAAGTGAACAACAGGGGGAAGTGTTTTTAGACGTTCCATTTTATAAGGATTTAAAGTTCCCTATTAGTATTTGTTAGCCAAAAGGCCAACATGTACTGACTTTTAGAACTGACATTCAAATTAAACAAATCATTGTATAATATAGTGATCATGTTGATCACATATGTTTTGTAGAAATGTGCAAGAAGTACTCAGATCTTGTACTTAAGTAAAAGTAGAAGTACCAGAGTGTAGAAGTACTCATTATGCAGATTGGTCCATTTCAGAATAATATATGCATTAAAGTGTAATCAAAGCTGATAAAGTTGCAACTAGTTTAATTACTTTGCTTTGCTGCAGGTTAGCTCGTGAATTTACTCCAGGTTTAACCAAAGTAATTTTAAGTGTTGTTTATATTTCACATTATTAGTCCAAATCTGCAAAATATTTTAAAATATTAAATAAATGTAGTGGAATAAAAGAACACAATTTACTTCTAAATTGTAGTGGGGTAGAAGTACAAAGTAGAAAACAAATTGAAATACTCAAATAAAGTACAATAGTCCCTCAAGAAGTATAGTACTTGAGTAAATATACTTAGTTACTTTAAACCAGTGTACTTGTTTTGTAGGAAAGTTTTTTTTTATGCACAGCAAAGACCAGGAAGATAGCCACAGGTAGTAATGTTGCACTATAAACTGCACACTGGAGAGTCTTTCTTCTGGGTCTTTCTGTGATTGTGACATGTGTTTATGTGAGGGAGAGGGTGAAGTGAAGCTAGCTTCTGTCCAGACTAGCTAGCTGTCCACAAACAACACGTTAAGTCCAGCGTACAGGACCATCATAAACAAAACACATAGCCCCAGCGTTGGCATGCACAAGCGAAAAGCCTTACAGTACTTACATTAAACTCTGTCCCTCCATGGCACATACGCCTTCATGTCCTTGTGTTCAGTGTCCTGCTGCAGGGTTAGCTCCTGTAACAGCAACGATCCTTACTCATATAAGATCACACCCACGTAACGGTACTCTTTTCTCAGATTCTTCCACGAAGCGTCACTTCCCAGTTTGAGACACTTTTAGCTAGCAGCAACAGATACTGTGTGCAACCCATCTATGGGACTTCACAAGTTACCCACTTTACGAGTTTTAATGAGAAGCAGATCGATTGCATTGACAACATCGATTTTAAATGTTTGTTAATACCCTGCTAAATATAGTTTAATACTTGCAGCGTTGATGATCTGGATTAATAGCTGTTTAAGGCCGCGTACCGTTTCTGATTTGCAGTAACTGCCTTTGCCTTTAACGGCTAAACTAGGAAAAGACTACATATGTACGACAAGATGGTTCCCACCCGCTATACCGGAACATGGGGCAAATAATCTCGCACTTTCGTATAAATACCTCATATAAGCATTAACGTTTATTAAAACGTGCAATATAATATACTTTTGTATTTAACATATTGAAATAATATATTGTATTATACAAATGTTTATTAATATATTAAATGTAACGGCTGCATGCTAAAAATGTTTTTCAAGACATATCCTGGGTGTGTGAAACAAGGTTATCACTAGTTTACATTTTTTATTAAATATAGTTGTTTTTTAATAGACACGTAATCAATATAATGTCAATTCACTGCTAAGTAAAAATAAAATCGGTTTAACTTCCGATTGGGTTTTAGCGAAGACGGAAGTTGGTTGCAGGGAACCATCTTGCTTTCTATTGAATTAGACCTCCTCAGCGGTCTGTTGACTTTCTGCTAACCTCCTACAGAGCAGAAGGAATGTTAACACAGTGTTTGTAACAGGTTTTACAAGAAGTTGGACACTTTTCGTGTTGCTATTTTATATAACAACCAGACATTTCTTAACACACTTCTTATCAAACTTGACGGTTGTTGCCAGGTCGGGTTTTTAATTCAGATACCACCAGTGCCACTTAGCGTAGACATCAAGGCTAGCGTTACTTTCCAAGGATGCCGGTGCAGAGAGTCGTTCTCAACTCACGACCAGGTAGGACACTTTCCCTAAGAGATTACCTGTTTTGTGTGTGTCCTGTGCTGCAACATTACTGCACACGTGTGGCTAGCGATTACTCAAACTACTTATTATGCACAAGGTAACAACGGAGTGCCAGTTCCTGCACATTTCCGCCTAGAGGAGACCACTTTGGCACCTGACCTGGAAGATGGGGAGGTCCTTGTCCGGACGCTTTGCCTCTCAGTCGACCCTTACATGGTATATTGATACAATCAGAATGGACATCAATCATCAAAGTTATTGTATCTGCATATGCATAATGCATATTGAGATTACACACTGTCTGGTATAAAGAAATGGTGCAAAGCAGATGAGTTTTATGTAAAATTACAAACACTGAAGGATCAATTTGTCCATCTGGGATATCTATTGAAAGTCTAAGACAAGAGGCAAGGATTAAACCACTTGTAAAGCTTCGCCATCTCCATCACTCCTACCAATCTCTGTTCTTTTCAGCGGTGCAGAATGAATGAAGACACCGGTGTTGGTTATGTGACTCCATGGCAGCTGTCTGAGTGTGTAGATGGTGGAGGTGTCGGTGTGGTCGAGTCCAGTCGCTGCAGTGCTTGCAGTGAGGGAGATGTGGTCACTTCATTCAACTGGCCTTGGCAGACCAAAGCTGTCATGAAGGAAGTGCCTTACAAAAGGTATGTCATATTACTGTGTGTCCCTGGGATAAAGACCATAGTTCATATTTTCTAATGCAAAAAGGAGAATTTGTTTAATATGCATGCATGCCTCTAAAGTAACCAGCATCTGACATGAAATCATCTCGAATATTGACATCAAGGACAACAAAAAAGATATTACCTTCCGTCTCTTGCAGGTTGATCCACAGGTGGTCGATGGACACTTGTCGTACTTTTTGGGTGCAGTTGGGATAACAGGTCTCACTGCACTGTTAGGCGTAAGGGAGAAGGGCAATGTGACCAAAGAGGCCAATCAGACCATGGTGGTGAGTGGCGCCGCTGGGGCCTGTGGCTCCGTAGCTGGACAGGTAAATACAGCAAATTTCAGATTTAGGTCCAAATAAAATGTAATGTTTATACAGCTGTAGTTACATCAGATACTTACAACTTGCATGGTAAAATTATTCTTAAAATTGTAGGGCTTATACCTGAGTTTTTTTGCAGTAATTCCTAGTATTTTCTATTTTGTAATGGTTTGTGATGAAACAAATATAAAGGCAAAATGGTGAGAACTATAACTTTATTATTCTAGAACAAATCTCAGGTTAGCCGATCCAATCTAGAAAAAACACATTTGCCAAAATAAACAAGATTGGATTACAAAGGAAAGAAAGTGAAGTCCTGATTCTATTATTTCTCCCTGCTTCTATTTTTCCAGATCGGCAGGCTGGATGGCTGTGTGAGAGCGGTTGGGATTTGCGGCTCTGAAGAGAAGTGCAGAGCTTTAGTGGAGGACTGCGGCTTTTCTGCAGCCATCAACTACCGCAAAGAGGACATACCTGCAAAGCTCCAGGAGCTCTGCCCCGATGGGATAGATGTTTACTTTGACAACGTGGGAGGTGGCATCAGTGATACTGTAATTGCACAGGTACTGCTTGATATGTGTTTGTGTTTCTGCAGAGCATATCGTCCTTTAATTTGTGGTTTATTTGGCTTGAAAATATGTGAATTATGAGATATTATTTGTTTGATCTTTGCCTAACTGTTCTACCAACAATTGCAAAATTAGATTTTTGGCTACTATGTGTTCAGAAGTGTTTTGCCCTTATCTTTAACAATGAGTGTTTTGTGTCTTTTTAACTCATTCGCACACATTGATGATATCTGACACTCTTCTAACCTCCAGATGAACAACAACAGCCATGTGATCCTGTGTGGGCAGATCTCACAGTATAACAAAGATGTGCCATATCCTCCGCCTCTGAGCGAGGAGATACAGGAAACCCTGCGAAGGAAGAATATCACCCGGGAACGATTTACAGTGCTTAACTACATGAACAAAGCAGACGCTGCCCTCTGTGAACTCAGCCAGCTAGTTAAATCAGGACACATCAATGTAAGGAGGAATGATTGATGAGAGTGTGTGGGTGTCTTTGTTATTTTTCAAAATCAATGCCAATCCCCCGTCGTTCTCTTTACATCATTGTAATTGTGCTTTCACTCTGCAGGTGCTGGAAACTGTGGTGGAAGGCATTGAAAAGATGGGAGGTATGTTGATTTAAATTACTGCGTTTTTCTTTAATTCATGACTTTTGTTTGTTTATTCACCAGAAGTTAAACATTTCTTCCTTTTCTTGCAGATGCATTTTGCTCCATGATGAAAGGGGGAAACATTGGAAAGCAAATTATAAAGATATCAGAGTGAAGGAAATTGCTTCTCTCACCAGACGGATGCCTTGGGAAATTAACATGTTGCATTTCAATGACTTCCAATAACACTAACTTAATGATCTCTAGTGAGATCTTTCATTGATGAGCAGTTGCCATTCGTTGGCAATTATGCATCATAAACAGAAATCACACAACATTGGTTTCTTGACAAAAATAAAAGTAAAGAGTGCTTAGAAGTCTTGAACTTTATAACGTACTGATTTATTCTTTGGTGCCAATTTGAATATGTGTATGTGTACCACAATTGCCGTGCTGCCTGATAATATTACCCTACTTCTCAGTCTCAACACTTGTGGTTTTAAAATCATCCGGTGTGGAAAATAAAAGTGCCATGATAAGACATCAGCAGATGTTCTGGTATGTAACGCTATAACTGACAAATGGCAGTGAAGGTTTATCAGACATGAGAAACACAAAATACTGTTAGTAAAATAATCAAAATGTGGTGTTTAAAGAAACGCTAGCTAGCTTAACTGAACACTGCTAGCTTACTGTTAAATGACCAGTCTTCCAGGGAGCTAATGTTATGTAGCCCAATCTAACTTTCTCCAAATATTACATGAGCCAGTAAATGTTTTCTTTGTCATTCATATGCTCTGAATGTGGCTTTAGCATCAATGTATAATTGCTTCAACAGTAGCAAAAGGCTGCTAGCTAACACTACTCAGTAGCCTAGCTTGTTTATACCATTATTGTAATTTTAAGTAACATCTCTTTTCTTGATGATTAACATCAATGAAACACGACTTCTGACTTTGTGTAAATGTGATTTGTGGCCCCTTTTAATGTTTTAACTAAATGCAAGACGTTTGATAAGCCTTAAATAGCAAGGCTGTGCTAAAGATATTCAATGAAGGGCCTTTAGATCAGGGGTGTCAAACTCAAATACACAGTGGGCCAAAATAAAAAATGGGTACTAGTCGAGGGCCGGACTGGTTCAATGTTTATTGCAAAACTTATTGAAATGAACTTATTGCACATATTAAACCTAGAACTAACAAAGCTTAAATTATTGCCTATAAAAACAACATTAAACATTAAATAATCAGTTGCATTCATTTCTTATGGCTCTATCTGCAGCTTTTCCTCAGTCATTTCTTATGGCTCTATCTGCAGCTTTTCCTCAGTCATTTCTTATGGCTCTATCTGCAGCTTTTCCTCAGTCATTTCTTATGGCTCTATCTGCAGCTGTTCTGGAGTCATTTCTTATGATTACATTTTTCCACAGGCCAACAACAGCTTCAAAAAAACTATTTCCCTCAAAGAAAAAAACAAACATGCCCTGTTGTCAAAAGAAAGAAAGTGCAGAAGGAAACATCCATTAAACTCAGTGTGCTGCTCTGTGATGCTAGTTCAAGCCAGATACTTGGCATCTCATCTTGGGTGCAAGTTCATCAATGTTTGGGCTCAGGCTCTGAGCTGAGGAAACCCTCAGGATTGAGTGAAGGTGTGCGTGCAATATACCGGCGGGCCAGATCTAATAGTAATTAGAAATTATCCTGCGGACCAAAATTAAATCCACCAAGGGCCTGATTTGGCCCCCGGACCTTGAGTTTGACACATGTGCTATAGAGTGCTACAAAGACGACAGAAGTGATTCTGCAGCATTAGGAAATGGCTCATAAATATGACATGCGCTTGATGGTTTGCATTAGTTTTACAAAGAGATGTAGCCAGCGGAAAAAGCTAGTGCTTGGTAATTTTATTTCCCACCAATGTTTTCAGTTAAGCTACATACCAATGGAAATCTTGGTATCCTATAAACACGAGTCAAATTGCATGTGTTGAGGAAAATGGAAAGTGTTAGATATGGATAAACGATTAAATGTGTACCAAGCTGAATTAGGAAAAAAAGAGAGTAATAAGAGGGAACTGATTTAAGTTAAAAGGATAAATATGAAGCATTTATTTAACTTTTACAATCCTTTCTAATTATTTAACTAACAGTATTATTTATTGACATGGTTACTTTTTGACTCATCTTTAACTTTTTGTTGTTGTCATTGTTGGGCTTCATATTGTTGTTGACTCCCTTTTGTTTCACTTTCTGTGACAATGACAAGAGAACAAACACAAAATATATGATTTACTGTAATGAACATTTTATTCCACAGCACTATAAACCATTAATAAAATAACATTGTGATTGGCTCTTACCTTAGTAAGTCTTTTCATTCATATACTTCAGTGTTTGAACATAGGAAGGGATGCAAAAGAAGTGATCGCCGGTACATTACTTACAGTATATGCCCCCTCAGAGACTTAGTGGTAGTAATGGTTGTTTTTTTGTGAAAATTCAAATCTTTGCACAGTACAGAACAATCACAACCGGATTCAGAGAAACATTGGTGCTTTTCTGCAACAGAAAACAAAACAGTTCCATGCATTAGTTGGTGTGGAAGTCAAATGCAACACACTACTCCCTCCTTGTGGACAGATATATATAGAGATAGAGATATATATATATATATATATATATATATATATATCTTGTGAGAGGTACTGCGCAGCATTAGGGAAATTAACTATGCCAATAACAAAAGTCATCCATTTTTAATATCCGTCTCTACGCTGGAATTATACATTTGGTAGTGCTCCCATTACACTTGTCTGAGCAGAGAGGGGAAAAGGTTTTCAAACAATTTCCTTCAAGAGTGCACATAATTTACTCTCTTAGTGTCAAGCAGCTGTTCTAATAATAAACTGCATGTCTTATCACACGACTGAGCAATTATTCCGCACTAATGCTGGGTATGGTTTAGAAAAAAAACCAGGATTCAACTGTGTTGGAACATTACTTCTATTAAAAGACTTGATAAATGTGGTCTTTACCCTATTTGTCTTTTATATTTAGATCAGTTTGTTGCTACTGATCTGCTACTACAGACGGATTGAGTGCAGTTTCAGAACAATACAGACAAACATCGTTTTCACACAAAAAGCTCTCAAATGAACTTCAATTAATTCAAGGAATACCCATTTCCAGTGCAGATATATAACATGAAGGGGAAAAAAGAGAAATCACTCGATACAATCAGAAAGAATAAATAATTAAAACAGTATAGTACTGGTTCTTCTCATTTCATCTATTACACATTCATTTTGTTTGGAAGCCACCACACATCTCGGCTGTTGGAAATGCTTTTTAGTTCAATGAGCTACTATGTAGTATAAAAACATTGTCCTGAAATACTACTGGGACCAGCCTTTTGTTCAAGTGCTCACATTCCTGAGAAACAAACAGCTGCTTTCTGTAGTCACATTTGAAGGAGCACGAAGAGTCAGGCCGGCATGTTGTTGCGTTTTGGTGAAAAACGGCGTATACGTTTTTTAACTATTCACTGCGAATATTGACATGTTTTTATGTGGCAGTTGTGTGCAATGGTATTTTATTTAAAAACACTTTAAATCATCAACTATTTGAACACAGACCAACTACAGTATGTGATTGATTTTGAAATCTCCTTCCTCTGATCTCCTGTAATCATGTGTAGAATAAACTTTAACATATGATGATCTAGGTTGCATTTCCTGCGTCATCTCCCCCGGATTTACTGTAACTACAACACTGTCAGCCATGGGGAGTTAGGAAAGCTTACAGAATACAAAATTAAGCTTTCTTATCCACACTGTGTGTCAGCAGGTAAACACGAGGTATGGTTTGGCACGTCCAGCCTTCATTAGCGAATGAAAATGATTTTCAGCGGGAAGAATAAAAAGATGAAGAAGTCGTTCTTATTCATCCTTTGGCAGTGGTGAGGTGGCATTCGGCCAAGGCAACACTTCCTAAAAAAGCTAAACGCTCAAGTAAATGATTCAGCCTAAAGGGATAGTTTGAATTTTTGAAATGCTGTTGCATGAGGTTTTAATCAGTAGCTCACGTGATCGGCACACCCCTGATCTGGAGAAGCAGACAGGAGTATGATCACCTAAGCAAATCAGTGTACTGCTGTGGATGGGGGAAGCAGAAAAAGTAATATTGTAGCCACCTAAAAGAAAGGCTTCTGTCAGCAAGGTAAAGCATTTAAAATATTCTGAATATAGCATACACCTAAAGAGATGAAAAAGTGTATTTTTTTAGAATTCCAATGTCCCCGATCCATAGCAGTACATTGCTTAGCTTTTGTGCCGGTAATCTGTCTCTCCAAAGTGGTGACGCAATGACTGTCATCTTTTTATGGGTCAGTTCCTCATACAACCCCACTTTAAAAATGACAAACTATCCCTCTGAATCACAGCAGAATATACTGACTGTTAAGTGCAGCACAATTTGGACCGCTCATAGCTCAAAGAGGCTATTTCACTCCCAAGGTGTCTTTTTTATTTTCTTACACTGTACACATTGTTTTGGATATGGCTAGAAATGCGCTGACCGGTGTTTAACAATAACATGCATATTAAGTAAACAAGATTACCTATAAACAGATAGTGAGTGATGTACTGGTTTTGGAAGAAGGAGAGAAAGAAAGGAAGGAGCTGCTTTCAAGGTGGATAGAGACAGTAAAATATATCAGGCTCCAGAGAGATCGTGGTGGAAACAGTGCAATTACTGTCAAGAAGGAGTGACGCTCTTGCTGTTGTCACGAGCGAGAGGGGCGGGGCATGTCCAGGCATGGTAGACCAATAGCAGACTGAGCCCAAACGCCCACGTGCGGACCGGAGACAGTAAGAAGGCCACGGCGCCGTAGGTCTCGAAGAGGAAGTAGCAGGAGTGCGCCTGCCAGGTGAGCAGCAGCAGCATGAGGAGGTGAAACGCCAGAGTCCGCCAGCGGCAGCCCGGCCGCAGGAAGTGGGATCGGAAGGTGTTACCACGGCAACGGTGGTGGAGGCTCCAGCAGAGATAGCAGGTGAGGGGCATGTTGAAGAAGAGCAGCTGGCGGAGAGGAAATGAGTCCGGTTAGATGTGATTAGTAGCTTGAAAACCACTGCAGATTGTTTCATAAGAAATACAGCAAGGCAAGGAGTGTATATGAACATATGGATTAAAGTGACAAATGTTGACCATGATAAGTAAAGGTTTGAGAACCCTTAAAAAGGAAGAAATATTTACCCGTGACCTCTCATCACAAGTAGGAGAGAATATGGCTTGCTAAAAAAGTGAGTTGATTTTAAAGATGTTTATGGCAGAAGAGTTTTAGGTAGTCAGTGTTTTACTAAAAAAAGCTATAACTAGAAAAATAAATACAATATTTCCATTCCTTTCCTTAAATATCTTGTGAGTGGGTAATACATCTTCTGTGGCTTCACCGCTACGGGCAGACACTTAAACATAGGGTAACCATGTGACCTTTTGATGATTAAAAACATGACTAAAGTTGCTGGTTAAAGTCCATATATCCACATATTAATATAGACAAAGCAAATCTGTTAAAGGTTTTGCCTATGTACGGACACTAGGGAGATGTAAAAGCGTTATATAAAATGTAAGTTCTTACTTGAACGACTCCAATAACATATGTGAGACTGCCTTCCAGGAAGTGCCCATCGACAAACACCCCGAAGGCGAAGCAGGCACCACTATGGCCATCTATCAGCTCTCCTACGAACCATGGACCTGAGGGGGGGGAGGCAGAAACAACACAGGAGGTATTTATACAGGAAAAGATGCAACATGACAGGAAACCATGCTTTTTTAAAGAGCAATGTCTCATAGTCAGTTTGAGTATTACTTCAGAGAGATTGTGTACATTTGCTATGAAGCAGCACACTAACAATGAATGAGACAAAGCAGTGGACCCACCTAAGGCTGTACACAGGTTGAATAGCAGCAGAGAGTAGTAGAAGTGTCCATTGAGCTGACCAGATGGAGAGACATGCATGCTTGAGAGGTCAATCCTGTAGACAAAACAAAACATATATGAATATACAAAGAACTATTGCTGTTATTCAAATAATTACTGAAATGCACAATATGTCATTTCTGCAGCTAGGGTTTCTCAATCAAAACAAAAACAAGAGACAGAGATTGGTGAAGTTTTGAATAGCATGGTCCTATAGAAGTAGTTTCTTTTTGTTGTCATTGCAGTCAGCTTCTCCCGATTATTGGGTTTTCCTAGGAAGCCAAATGATTGACACAGGTCTCATCCTCTCATCCTCTCATCCTCTCATCCTCTCATCCTCTCATCCTCTCATCCTCTCATCCTCTCATCCTCTCACCCTCTCACCCTCTCATCCTCTCACCCTCTCACCCTCTCACCCTCTCACCCTCTCACCCTCTCATCCTCTCATCCTCTCATCTTCTCATCCTCTCATCCTCTCATCCTCTCATCCTCTCATCCTCTCACCCTCTCATCCTCTCATCCTCTCACCCTCTCACCCTCTCATCCTCTCACCCTCTCACCCTCTCACCCTCTCATCCTCTCATCCTCTCATCCTCTCCAAACTCAAATAAGTGGTGATTATGGGTGAAAAACCCAATAAAGCAGTTTCAAGTAAATAATCGTGTTCTTCCAACCCTGTTCAGGAGTGCTGTGAGTCGAATGTCGACTAATGTTTGCTCAGCTTTATTCTTTGAATAAAAAAAAAATCTTATTCCAGTTAAAATAAAGTTAGAAACGATAAACATCTCAGAAGTCTATTGTAAAAAATGTTGCGTGTAACCGGATAAACAGGCAATCAAATTAAACAACCCAATACTTTGGTTAAAATGATGGATGTTTCTTGGTTTTAAATGTGTCTGAAACATTTTAGATTAAAGTACGTCTTACAAAATATCAAACATGTCTAGTCATTTTATGGCGGTATCTGATTTGAAATCCTGCAGAGTCTGATCGTAGACAACAGGTAATTCTACTTCAGTTTTCTGTAATCAAACAAAAATATGAGGATTTGACTTCAGTGACAGCTCACCTCTCCCAGAAGGAGCAGGCAGGAACCTGAAGGCCAGCAGCACCCCCACATTCAGCAGGATAACGAATATGAAGGCTGCTCGGGCCAGGATGTAGTGGTCTGTGAGGAGGATGAAGGACTGCATGAACCCAAAGCTAGGAGTCAGGTTGCCCTCCAGAGTAAAGTGCTGCTCCCGCACTGACGACCGGCCCGCCGAGTCCTGACACACACACACACACACACACACACACACACACACACACACACACACACACACACACACACACACACACACACACACACACACACACACAACACACACCACACACACACACACACACACACACACACACACACACACACACACACACACACACACACACACAACACACACACACACACACACACACACACACACACACACACACACACACACAGTTAATTCTATAAGTATAAGAACATGCACGTTAAGAATCTTAGTGCCAAGACAGCAGATCCATATTGTAATTAAATCAAGTCTCTGGACACTTTAAGATAAATGAAAGCTCCACTGACCTCCACTTTAACTCTGATGGTGTGCACTCCAGTGAGGTAGAGAGATGGATCCCACAGCAGAACATAGAGAGGACCTCCAGCAGAGTGGCCCTCCCCCAGAGGTTCCCCATCCACGCTCACATGCACCGCTGTGATTGTGGCCTCTGAGAAAGCCAAGATCCTATTTGGAACCGAGACAATTAAGGGTTAAATATTGAACATTTTAAAAAGTTCCATTCCTTTCTTGTGCTAAGGTTGCAAAACATGCAATGAGGACATATTATGCTGATTTTCAGGTGAATATTTGTAAAAAAAATGATGACCATAGTTTATGAAATAATTGAGACATACAGGGTATACATATTTGTATCTTTATAACAAAAGAAATCCATTTAAATAAGTGCAGTGGTTCATAAGAAATAGACAAAACGTTTAGAATGGCCTCTTGTCATTTACGTTCTCAGTGTCATTATTGATTTGATTTCTATACATTTTGTTTTTCATATTCTCATGTTTCATTTTTAGGATTTGAGACGTTAAACATGTTGTGACCCCTTGTTAAAGAAACTGTTCATCTAAATGGGAGTACTATTGGATGTGAGAAAATAACTAATAAAGAATAAGTTTAAAGAATTGCCTCTTGTCTCTCAATTTCAAGTAGTCCTTTAAAAGAGGAACTAACCCAAATCTCTACAGTGACGAATGGGGACAACGATAATTGAATAACGTCCAGGAAATAAATCAGAGCCTGTCGGGGGCAAAAACAAGCACTTATATTGGACAAACATCAACCTGGAAAGATTATACTGCCGCTTGTTCTGCAGCTGCAGCACTCTCACTCCATACTGGCCCAATTTCAACAATAGTTGTTCCCATTACTCAGGTGGTGGGAAAACATGGCAAAAAAGGGTTCGGGGTAGGGCTGTGCGGTTATGGCAAAAATCATAGTCACGATTATTTTGGTCAATAATTGATCAAAACGATGATCCATTTACTTTGAAAACATCAATTTCTGTCTTTAACAGTTGGTTACCCTGAACTTTGAGTATAATTCAACTGAAAAAACAATCAAAAAAACAATTACATTCGTAATCGTTGCAAGCCGAAATCGTAATCGAGATTAAAATACGATTAATTGCACAGCCCTAGTTCGGGGTTAAAAAACACTAACGTTATTCTTTCAGCATCCGGACTAAAACCACCAGACTCAGGGACCGTTTCATTCCACAGGCCATGAGACTGTTAAACACCTGAACTAAGTACATCCATAACATTCACCTGTTTGTAACTTACAAATGATGTATCACTTGTATATAGACTCTTATGGCACTACTTCTATTCTATTTTATTGAATTAACTTGCACTATTTTATCTGTTTTATTGTGTTGCACTGCCTGGACCTAAGATTTTCATCGGCATAACTACACTGTAGCTACAGTATGTACGAATGACAATAAAAGCCTTGAATCTTGAATCTCCACAGTATGGGTCTATAGGTGTAAGTGGCAGGTGCTCAGTAAACATGTGTGTTGTGTACACTTGTGTAGCAGGTGAGAGGCCAGGGAGGGGTTTATGGCTCAGCAAACAGTGATCACACACAGAACAAACACCTGATGTGCGTTGATCTCCGTATTCGGCCCAGCGGCTCCAGTCCGGGGTGCAGGTACTGAACGTCCTTGGGGTTTGTGATGAGCACGGCTGGCCACTGCTCAAACTTCAGGTCAGAGAAACTCAGCAGGTCGTTGTCAAAGGCCAGAACCCTGTACCTGGAGACAGGCGTGAGACGGGTTATTGCAGGGTTCACCAAGTTCAAGACCTTTTTAATTTACTCAAAGTGCAATTTAATACATGCTCACAATATGACAATACAAGGGACTACCAGGGCCGATATGGCCTTGAATTATTTAGACACCATTTTTCAGTATTTCCCACAAGTATAACAATAATTAATAAGGATATATTGCATACAAACTTGACCCGAGTAAACAGTATCATCTAAAATTATAATTTAAATTAAGTAAAGTGTTTGTAACAGCTATTATAGTTTCCTACTGAAACTCAATAAAAAAATATTTTAACAACTTTTAGCATAATCCACTGTTGTTTTATTTAATAGGCATATGATGACGACCTGCGGTCAAATAGGAAATCCTTTGACCAACATTACTACCACAACAGGGAGGTGAAAATATTTTAGACTTTTGTAAATTAATTCAAGACCTTTTAATAATAATAATAGATTACATTTGTATAGCACCTTTCAAGGGACCCAAGGCCGCTTTACATGGTGAACAAACAAACAAACAAGATGGGAAAATAATAACTTGTTGTTTTCTTTCGTACCTGCGGTTGTCCATCCAGTCGCCCAGCTCCAGCTCCAGGGTGCCTGTGGGGTGTCGGCTGTGGAGGACGGGCATCAGGCCGCCCAGCGTGTGCAGGTGGCCACACAGATACGCTACTGCAGATCTAAACACAAGGATCCCACATGTAAGAATATAAGTAACATTGTCATAATACACCAAGTACTGCTGTAAACATTTTAAAGGTCTCCTATTATACTGTGTTTCATCAATATATTACAGGTCTCAGATATATACAAAACATGTCTCTGAAGTGTTTGGCTCCAAACACCAAACAGATCATTGCAGCATCCCATAACCCCCTCTGTTTCAGCCCTGTTTCAAAAGTGCTGATTCTCTGTCTGTTACTGTAGAGCAGGGGTGCCCAACCTTTTTTGAACCGAGAGCTACTTTTAAAGTTGCCAGTCTGCCGAGATCTACCAGTCCAAATAGAGAGGCGTAGCCATTACTGACAGCCTACTACCAGGTAAATACACACTTCTACTTGTATAAAACTGACCTTTGTACGATTAATACTTCATAAAATACTGCAGATCCTTTATCTTGCCTCTTTCTAATCTACACACATACAAGTATTTAACTGAAGCTACACAACAGTGTTGTTGATACAGAGTTGGAGTTTATTCACACGTCACATACTACAGTGGGTAATGTTTTCAAGAAACATTGAACAGTGCTGCCACACAGGAAAAAAAGAAAAGACACTGAACCCTTTCTTTGCCATTATATAAAAATAGTGTTGCTACAAAAGTATAAATTAGGCTTACTAATAAGACAACTCAGATCTGAAGCTACACAGGAATCTGCTGCCAAAGTGCAATAAAAAAGACAAAATTAATAGAATCAAACCCTTTTTTTTTGCATTTTAGTAGAGTATAAAAAGAAATGCCTTTAAAATAGGATGCAAGCAACACTAGTTTCCTGAATTGATAATAGACTATAATCAATTTAAACAGAACAGATCTTAATGTTTGCATTCTTATACCATTTTGTACAATAATTATAATGAATAAGTTCAAACAAACTAAAACTTACAGCTGATTAATAACGGTATCTAACTTGAGTTTTTATTATATCAAAAACCTGTTGAAATGCTAGTTATTTTTACTGTCCCCAAAAAGCGCGTCGGCAGCCTCCAGGAATGCTTCTTTCACAACTTCGCCGTCTTTGAAAGACTTCATGTGTTTCGCAAGAACGTGACTGACACGATAAGATGCTATGGTAGCAGCCTTGCTCTTGTTGTTGGGCCTGGTGAAATGGACTGCTGTGCATTTAGCTGTCCTTTCAGGTCCCTCACCTTTTGGGAGCGTAGGGCAGAATTAGGAGGGAATTCCGTCTCGTAGCGTTTGTGCACTGTTTTGAAATGCCGCTCCTAAATTACCCTTCTTCGATAAAGCCACGCTCGCATTGCAGATGAGACAGATGGACTTTGAATTGGAATAGATAAAAAAATAATCATCCTCCCACTCGGAGTGAAAATTATATATTTTGGGCTTTTATGCTTCTGCCATAATTGTGGTCTTGTGTGTGTGCGGACTGTCACAATTTGCCACGGACAACGTCAGCGAACTAGTGCCCACTGCCCACCAGCCACGCCCCGACACATGGGATCACGCCAATCACAAAGCTTTGATGCGTTCAAGTGCATTATTCTGGCACAGGAAGATTATGTTATAGGACATTAACGATAAAACAGAATATTGTTGTTCTATTTTTAGACACATCTCGCGATCGACTGGGAATCTCCCCGCGATCGACCGGTCGATCGCGATCGACTGGTTGGGCACCCCTGCTTTAGATGAAAATAAGGAGCCACTCCCCACGCCCCTCTGAGAGATATTTGGTTAAAAAGAACACAATGGTGCTCTAGGAGGAGATAAGTCAAACCTGTTGGCAGACAATGGGACAATGTACTTGTAAGGAATGTAGCTGGTTCGGCACTCCTACCTCATCAAGTCTCTGATTCCTGGAGACGGGGAGACGACAGTGGAGGTGGTGTAGTGGCCAAACCAGATCGACTGGTTGCTCTTCAGACTCTCAGCTCTGAACGTGTCCAGCAGGTCCATTTGAGTCTTTCATAGATTGAGAGAAAATACATTAGAATAACTATATATTACTTTACATTTATTATCTGCAGTATACAAGTGCTGGATTTGTTCCTTTTTTAAGACACATAAGGCACTGTTTATTATCATTTTTAGTAAGTGAATACTGTACATTGTGTAATTTAGTACAACCTTCTAATTTTGAAACATTTTCTTTTCCATTTACTTTTGAATGGCCACACTACCCTATAGAGGATTATGACCTTAAATCCTTTAAGCCTCCACTAATCCTCTAATGGGATAAAAGAACGGTTGTTTTAAGTATTCAAAGGTTCTCTGTTTTCTAAAGTTTACAAAATATTCAGCCAATGTTTATATTCAACAGATTGTGCACTGGAGTTGTACCTGGTTAAGAATACCAAAGAAATTGTACGGCCTCTTGGGTCCCGGAGTCAGAGTGGCGTCCGCACAGACAAAGGAGTAGTTGCCGAAGGGAGTTTTGTGAACATAGTGGAATGAGCCTATTTTCTGATTAGCAGAATACTTCCTAGAGAACATTGAACAAAAAAGTCTATTAGAGCAACAAGGGTGGTTTGGGATGGAGCCAGCAGCTTCCACAGAGTGCTGAGAGATAATTTGATGCATTTTTATATAAATAAATAAATTAGGCTTGCACAGGAGACAGCCTTTGTCTAGCAGAGGATGGCCACAACATTAGGAATATTAAGGAGATAAAAGATAAATCAGCATTAACAGAAGCAACAATGTCACATAAAACATAATTTGTGTCAGAAGAAAGGAGAGTCAGTGTCTCTTTCTGCCGAGTGTGCTTCTATTTCAGTCCTCAGGACTCTCAGACAGCTCGCATTATTGTCAAAAATAGGTCTGCAACTGCAACTACTCAGGTTTCAGAGGCATTGAAGTTACTACGCTCTCTGATCGACTTCACATTTAGCTCGCTAATATAGGACATGGAGGAGTAGACTGTAACAGTATATAAATCAGGTGTTTACTGTGTATCATACTGACCGGTAATAATTGTTGACGCTGTCCAATGACATTATATTGAAGGCATCTGTCAGAAGAAATGAAATGATGGTGAGGTTTAACAAAATGTAAGCTATAAAAGACAACAATTTCATAATTTGCTTGCTAAACACCAGCATGTCTAATGAAGAAAGTCTATGATTCTGATTTCCTCATTTGATATCAATCTACAACTGCGATCAATAGGAGGAGATTTGGTGGTCACAGAAACTCCAGATCCAATAACTAGCTTTCTTTTCTTTCAAAAGCTACAAAGTTAAGATATCTTCTTTCCGATCTAATAGCTTGCGATCCAATAAAAGAGGGGAAAGAGGCAGTGAAGAGGAGGGGTAGCATGAGCACTGCAGTTAATGGATTCTTCAGAAAATCTTAATTGTACTCTGGGATGTTTCCATGGCACCAGTGAGTTTGCAGAGAACATTAAAGACAACAAAGTAGTGCGGTTAATCACCATGATTTCCTCGGATGTCTATCCACCTAGTGCGCTCCATCACACGAGACCTCTTCAGGATGTTGTGGTAGGCCTGCCACTCCACCTCGTGCTGGAGCGAACCCACCTTACTCTCCGTTTTAGCATCTGTCAAATCCCCTGTGAGAGCGAAGAAGATACATGAGAGAAACAACATGGCTGCTGCTTCATTAAAACACTTTCCAAGCTACTTCGGTTGAAGTTGGAAGGGTACTCTCTGTTTCAATGTGTATGAGATGATTACAAATTAATAAAAATCAGCTGGAAAGGGAAGGTGCCATACCAAATATGTGTACTATGTATACATCTACATCTTTATTGTTGGTTTAAAATCAGAGGAGGAAAGCTTTATCAAGGAGAACAATGGATGAGTGTCAAGGAGAAGTGTCCAATAGAGGAGTTGAATTCTCTGATGTACCAAACTAGAAATAATAAATGTTAATTTAAAGAGTCTGAACCGTTGTATGTTTTTTTTGTGTTTAAGTAGTGTTTCCAGTTAGATCTGGTTAGGTCAGAGCTATAGAATATGAATTCATCCATCTTTGATCACTACATCTTAGCCCTTTTTAACCTCAGGTGTTCATAAACTAAAGTTCAATAACACTATAATTAAAATACTGAAATGTGAAACTATCGGTTGTCTCGTAATTATTGGCAAAGAGGAGAAGTAAAAATATTCATCCCCTTTTTCTTCTTAATTGTACTGTTTATAGATTGCCACAGTGACGCGTCCTAAAACCCGGAAGTAAGTTAGCATTTTACCACTTCCGGTTCCTTCGACAAAAAGCAATGCAATTTCTCCATAGGATTTTGGAAAATAGCTGGAAATAAGGTCTGTGGTTGAGACACATTGAAGAGACGGATCACGTTTTGTTCTACGACATTAAATACAACAGCAGTGACCCCACTGGTGATTCTTTAAGAGTTGACGTGTCTGAAAAACGATGGTTGTCAACATGTGGCTGAATAGGACTACAGAAGTTGTCGAGGCCGTTGTACGTCATTACGCCGAACACGTAAACACTCCCGCTAAGTTTCTTTTTCCCCGTGTTCTGCTTGAAAGCAAGTACCTGCCTCCTGCAAACTGTTCAAACAAACGCTTCAACTCCTACACTTTTGAATCTGTAGTTTTGAATATGGATCTTAAGTTGGCGTGACATTGAAGCAGCGACCTTGCTGTAGTTCGTTTATAGCATAACGTTAGCATTTTGCTTCTGGCGACTAGATTTATGATTCGAAAATGATAAAAGTAGGGTAGACATGTGGATATTATCCGGCTGAACAAAACGTGATCCGTCTCCTACATGTGTGTGTCAACCACAGACCTTATTTTGAGCTATTTTCCAAAATCCTATGGAGAAATTGCATTGCTTTTTTGTCGAAGGAACCGGAAGGAGTTTACTTCCGGGTTTTAGGACGCGTCACTGTGGCACTCTATAGTCTCAAACTAGCATAGTTTAAAATGGAGTTATTACTGTACCTGTTGCGAGCACTAGATCAGGCTTGATCACTTCAATTGTTTCAGTGCAGAACTTTTCAAAGTCAGGAATGCGTCTTGGGTCGTGAAATCTGCTTATGTGAATGTCGGAAACCTTGAACCAGACAAAAAACATGACAATATAATGAGAATCTGTGTGTTATTTCATATTAAGCTGAAACTGAATATTTTGCTTTGTGACTGACAAAACAAGACACTAAAAGACAACACCTTGGACTTAACTAACAGGGATGGACATTCTTAAAGTCTATTTCATTTTCAGAAATGTTAAAGAAAGAATAAGGATTGATCAATTAATTAAAAAGATACGCTGCAGATTTACCAATTATATAAATATGTAGTTGTTGTAGCCCATCTACTAATTGACAGACATATTCAGAAACGGGCCACTTTACATAATGAACACATTGAAAATGTACCTTAAGGACCAATGGGCAATGTAACACTATTGTTCTTTTAGTTATTAAAGATATTGAATGTAGGACTGTTACTTGGATATTTTGTTACCCCTGTATGATTGCTATTTTTAACTCAAGTAAAACACAAAAGGTGACATTTGACTACAACTTACTGTGTTGCTGAAGCACATTTTTAACCTGACAAAGACACACTTCTGCGGTCACTGACCTCTGTCTGTCAATCATTCAGAGAGGGTTCAGAGTGTGACCTACCACAGCTAGCTTCCTATGACAACACTATTGAGCCAAAGGAAGCCAGGTGTTAAACAAGTAAGACTATAATATTAAAAACAGGAGATATTGCTGAATTTTAAGGGGATTTAACTCCATTTATGGTAAATGACCAACAGAGGTTGAAGAAGTTCTCAGATCATGTACTTCACTAAAAGTAGAAGTACCAGTTACAAGTTAATGTCCTGTATTCAAAATGTTACTCAATTAAAGTATGCAGATTACCCAGTTCAAAATAATACATATCATAGGTTTTGAAATTATTTAAGCATTTAAGTGTTTATCAAAGCTGGTACTTGTATTGACTTTGTGTACTGCAGGATAGCTTTGGAAATGTACTCTTGGTGTAACTAAGGTCTTATTCAAGGGTTGATTATATTTCACGTCATTAATCCATATCTGCAAAGTAACTAATAAATAAATGTAGTTTAGTCAAAATATGATTAACCTCTAAACTGTGTTGGAGTAGAAATACAAAGTAGCATACTCAAGTCAAGTGACAAGTCTCTAAACATTGTTAAGTAAAGTAGCCTACTTGAGTAAATGTACTTAGTTACTTTACATCACGGAACAGATATATGGCTGAATTGGGAGGCTTTAATTCATTGTATGGTAAATGACCAAAGACTAAATAAAGCTCGTTAGCGACACACAGAATAAATCCCACCTGTATAAACCAGAAAATATTGCTCAACTCGCCGTCGGGAAATGGTGGAGGGCTCCCGGTATGTTCCTCTCCATCCCCGGCAGTCGGGTGCTGGATGCTCCGCTTCGGGTGCCATGCCGTGTCGTAGCTGTCCAGCATCCAGGAGGTGATGCACGCCATGGCCAGCCCGAGAACAACCAGCGCGGCGAACAGCTTCAGCATCCTCCTGGAGAGAGGCCGTCTGTCCCGGGCAGAAAAACAGCTAGCTACTGGTGGGAAACAGCTACACGAATCACCAGGCTAACATTAACTACGGATACTGTGAGGCATTTAGCTACATAGCTACGATGTCAGACCGTCTCTGTCGCTGCCATCGCGGCCCCGGGAGATGCATGGAGGTGCGGGGGGTTCATCCACGGCTCTCCGCTCAGCTGGAGGAGGAGGAGGTGGAGGAGGAGGAGGAGGAGGAGGAGGAGGAGACGGTTAGCTGACTGCTAGCTGCCTACCAGCTGCCGACAGACAGACCCGTGGATGTGAAAACGTCACCAACTGAATGTTGGCAGGAAGAGCTCCCACTCTGAGAGAAAAAAGAGGAAAGAGAGCTCCCACTCTGACAAGGTTTTCCAGGAACCGTAACAAACCGGTTTTCTTCTTCTTTGGTGTTTATTAACAGTTGGTATATCAGTCTAAAAGTGCTATAACGCCACCAACTGGTGTTGAGCGTAGAACAAAACCATAGACTATAAATCAGGGGTGTCCAAACTTTTTTCACCGAGGGCCACATCCAGAAAAATATACGAAGGGCTGGGCCACTCATAAGTTCAGTTATAAATTAGCAAAATCAATCAAATGTAGGTAAATTATGCTTGTGAGTGTTGGCAGCTCATCCATTAAAACATAAGCCTCAGATTGATTATAATAAGGAGAAATAGGAAGGGTGTATTTCAAGCTTGTTATGTAAATAAGTCATTGGGCTTTTTTTCTTATCAACTAAGATATGTTAGAAAATGTTTCCAACTTTAATTGACTGAATTTATTTGAAAAGTGGTCTTATTAACACATGAATACTACTGTGCAATATATATTTACATTTATAGTTAAGAAATACAATATAAGACAATCACAAGTTTCATTTGTGGGCCATATTCCATTGTAGGCCTACTTTTTGAATTCGCTGAGGGCCGATTCAAAATGGTCCGTGGGCCGCATTTGGCCCCCGGGCCGTAGTTTGGACACCCCTGCTATAAATATAACAAAACACTATGCAGGAATACAAACTCTAAATTTCATCAACTATACATACTTTTAAAAACGGAATAATGTCCCATTATTTGCTGCCTTGGTTTCCCCAGGAGCAGTGGTGGGAGAAGTTTTCAGGTCTTGTACTTAAGTAAAAGTAGAAATACCAAAGTGTAGGAATACTCTGATACAAAAGTCCAGCATTGCAAATATTACTCAAGTAAAAGTTCAAAAGTATTGGCATCTAAATATACTTAAAGTAACAAAAGTAAAAGTACTTATTATGCAGTGTAGTGGAGTAGAAGTATACAGTAAGTAACATAACATGGAAATACTCAAGTAAAGTACCTCAAAATACTACATAAGCACAGTACAGTATATGTACTTAGTTGAAGATCGATAACAACTAAATGTGTTTATTTTAAAAACGAAATAATGTCACAATATGTGCGGCCTGTGTTTGTTTACCTTGGAGACTTCACAATGAAAGGTCATTCAGGCTTTCCCTATTGACTATATTATATGATTTCTCTTGAGAGGTGATAGTGTCTATGGAGCAGTATGTGTTTGACTGTTTCTGCTTTGCTACAGTGGTTGCATTTCCCAGTATAATTTCATATAATAAGTGCTTGAGATCTGTATGACCTACCCTCATGTGAGTACTAATGTTTCCCCCCCCCCCCCCCTTGTTTCTTCCTGCAATTGCAATTTCGAGGAGTTATGGGAATGATAATATAATCCAACCTTTGGGAAGGGTTCAAATCAATTTCCTGTCATGTCAATATATTGATGCTAATGGGAAAGTGGTGAGATTGGTTACATGTTACTAGTTTGTAAACTTTGCAAAACAAAGCTGAACCAGGTTTGAAAACCTAAATAAAAATGGTTAAATAGTTGTATCTATTAAAACAGCTGTGTTAAATGACTTCTGTTGTAAGTGCAAAAACATCAATAAGGAAAGGATTTTTTTTTTAATTGTATTGGAAAATAAAATAAACTGGATGAAATATTGTCAGAGCTTTGTCAGATACATATATGAGTTAATGTCGCCTTCTAGTGGTGGTTTTTAGTTTTTTTTAACCTTCATAAATTAAGATAATTAAGACATTTTTTATTAAAACACGGATTTATTTGTCTGTTTTAATTTGATGTCAATACTGAATAGCTCCAAAAAGTATTATAAGGTTGCTCTTATGAGACAGACAAGATATTTAGAAATATATATATATACAAACATTTCTAAAAGGTACAGACAGATTCACATTTTCCAATTATGAAAGCAAAAAAAAAAGATTATCCAATCATAAATGTTAAATGTTAAATGTAGGCTAGTCATCTTCTTTATTGAGGTGGACATTTTAGGATTATTTATTTGATTAAGTTCATTTTTTTGTCAAAAATTAGACCTTTAAAGAAACTATAACAATCGAAAATGTTAGTCATAGATGTATATTAAATAATACTGGACTAGATGGTCAACCTGCAAAAAAAAAGAAAAAACATCTGTGATTTTGTAAAGCGCGCTCCCGTGACACAGCGAGCGCGCTTTTAAAGACCCCGTGTCGCGCGCTCGATCTTGTTGCGAGGGGCAATGGAATCGGGGCCGCGCACGCAGGAAGGCTGATGACCATCACACTCTCGTCACGTCACGGATCCGCAGCGACCGATAGAGATGCTGAGGTGACAGCAGGCAGAAGGAGAACAGGAACGACCAACACTCCGACATATTCCACCCTGTAAACCTGCTTATTATTCTCTAACATTTTCTACAAACGCGACCACCGCCGCCATCTCTTCTTCATGGACGGCTCCCTCGCGATGGGATTCCGTTCAATGTCGTCCCCTCCGCCTCCAAAAGCAGAGGATTTGTTGTAACCACACCCGGCTGGATTGGATCAAGGATTGGCAGCAAAGACCCGAGGTAAGGATTCAGGAATCAGGAGGCCGTGCTTGTACATATGCTCTGGCCCTTTCTCGCTTTCGCCCCATTGTCCAAAACACCTCAATTCGTTGTCGCGTGCAACGGCATGTTTGTTATCCTGCATGTTGTCAGCAGCTCACAGTATATAATATAACCTCCTCCTACACAGCCAGGCGGGATGAGGGTGCGTGTGGCGGCCAATGTGCGTGGACGCGCCTGAGTAAATCTGCTGTGGCAACCAACTCGCTATGCAACAGTCCGTCCACCGCAGGGAGGGCACATAGTGGTTATATTTTTGGAAGACTATACCATGATAAATATATATGGGGACATTGCTGCAGATTTCTACCTGTCACATCCCATTGCAACCAACTAACCAGAGGTTTGTCTTTTCTTTTTTGTTGTTGCACTAATGGCTCTTAAAATGAATACATTTGAGGCACTCTCCATTTAAAGTAATTACCAGTGGTGTAAAGTACCTAAGTACATTTAATCAAGTATTGTACTTGACAGTGACATTTGGAGGGACTTGTACTGTACTTGAGTATTATTGTTTTTGCTACATTGTACTTTTACTCCACTGCAATTATTTATTACCTTTAGTTATTTTTGCACAATTGAAATAATAATGTGAAATATCAACAACAATTAAATAAGACTTTAGTTATACCTGGAGTACAATTCACAAGCTACCCTGCAGCATACAAAGTAATTACAACTAGCTGCACCTTTACCAGCTGTGATAAACACATCCATAATTATAATCAAGACATATATTATATATTATTCTGATAGGTGGTTTAATTTTTGGAAGACTAGCATGATAAATATATTGGGACATTACTGCAGATTTCTACCTGTCACATTCCATTGAAACCAACTTGCCAGAGGTTTTTCTTTTATTTTCTGTTGTTGCACAAATGGCTCTTAACATTAGTGCATTTTAGGCACTCTCCATTGAAAGTAATTACCCAAACGGCTCTTAAGGTGAGTGCATCCTTGATAGTTAAGGCTTCAGTGGCGCCATATAAAAACACACTTATCCTTTCACAGTTTTCTTCAGACTAGATCAATGTTATCCATGCTGTGGCCGAGTGTGGAGCCCCCCCCCCCCATGCTTGCTCCTCTCCAGGGCTCAGACCAGACACTTATTTCAGCCAGCAGCAGCAAGACAAGTGTCCCAGAGATGCTACTGAGTCAGGCCACACACAGATTCGACAGCCAATTAAGCAGATTTTCAGTGTTATACTCACTTAAGCCATGTGTTGTGTTGCACATGCAGTCATAGCGCGCTTCCGGGATCAGAGCTCACTCAACACAAAATTAAGTCGATTAACAGTAACACAATCCCCACCATTTTGACTATCATTTAAGTTATTTTTCATATTTGGGTTTTGGACTGACAAAAAGAAGACATCAGTTTTGATTTTGTAAAACTGGAATGGACATTACTCACTTTTTTTGACATTTTGTAGACCAGACCTTTAACAAATGAATCGTGAATCAAAACAACAGTAAGTTGCAACTGTCTTCTTTAGCTTTTTGTCAATATTTACTGATAAAACATCTGCAGAATTGAGTTTTAACTGGGAGGAATCCTCTGTGGGTGGCAGCATATTTCATGATGCTTTATGAAGCCGTAAAAACTTACAGCTTCCAGCAGACCCAAAGGGCAGCGGCAACGACAAGCTGCAGTCAGCAAATGAGAAAAGGACTGCTCCATCGTCGGCATGGTGATGCAGGAGGTCAGGAATCGTGATTCATGATGAGAAGACGGCAGCAGCCGGTCGTCATTCATTGGTTTAATTTCAGTTTTTTTGTATTCATTCATGGAGGTTTGATATCAAGTAGGAGGCGGAGGAGGAAGAGCAGAGCCTTGCCTCTCTGTGAGGTGTGAGATTACTCCCAGCGTGAGGTGGCCGGGTTTGTGCGTGTGTGTGTGTGTGTGTGTGTGTTGGTGCAAAGTGTGAACAAGCTTGAGTTAGAGACATGTGGGTTGTGGCTTGTCATATGTAGTAAAAAAAGACGACTGGCAGGTAGTATCTTTCATCTTTCCGGTTTTTCAGGGATAAAAAGGGCACAAGATGGCTAAGACTTATTCAGACTTTTGACCTTAAAGCATATGCAATGGTGTAAAGGTCAAAGTCCTACAGAAACATCCCTCTTTTCTTGTATGTTTTCTACTTCTCTGTCCAATGTTTGTTCACAATCCGTAGATGCTGAATGTCAGCCATCTCTCGCATTGCTCATCCAACCATCCTGTTCCTACAGAATAAGAAATGACTCATGCACGATAGCTCAGATGTAACAGAACACGTTTTCTTCCTATAAAAGAAGGACAACACTAGTGACCTTGAAGTTGTGACATTAGCCTCACAGCAGAGGTTATTTAATCAGGGTTTACAGTGAGTCTCTCAGAATTACACAGATGTGTTTACAAGGCGGCTCCTACTCTGTTCTCTTTGTCTAACTGTGTTTCTCTGTGCAGATTTAGTGTGTGACATTGACATAAATTGGTGCATGAAAGAGACTTGTGTAGAAGTTTGGTTCAGGATTTATTTACTTATTTATCTACTTGTATGTGGATCTTTGAACATATCTAAATGAATGTATTTATATAGCTGTATTTATGTATAGATACCTGGCTGTACGCACATGTATTAATTTACCTCAGGGAATGATGGGAACAGTAAGAACTCGACTTTTGTAAACTGTTTAAACCATTAAAAAAGCCCTTTATTAAAAAAAGAAACCGAAACCTCAATATAAATCTTGGACGTTCAGTGTTCACAGTAATTCAAATAATCCAAACTCTATGACATGCATACTAAAAGAATACAGTTCAAAGGCCATTAGAGTGATAACATGTCTTAAAAAGAGATTTATATTACTGAGACATCTCATCTAATCTTGTCATCTCTGTATTAAAGTTTAACCTTACTCCTGACTTTCAACCCTGGGTCACATTTCATGCTTGTTGTTCCGCTGTTATGTAGTCTAACCACGCTTTGCCCTCTTCCATCAACCCAACCTCACCCTGGTGCATGATGGGATTGATTGCCTCCTTGATGTCGGGATCATGCCTCGTAACCAAATAGTGTTTTGAAGGCTGGTTGCATAATGGTAGAGGCCAGCGCGCTGTGTGCAGAATGATGAAACGAAGCATTTGAAGCCCGTCTGAAGGAAGTTATCAGCGTGTTCTCTCCGGAGGAATGCTTATCTAAGACATGGATGTAAAAATAGTGATAATAACGGAGTGTGTTCCCAACTTTTCCACGACAAACTTCTTTTGATCCTTGTTTTACAGACAGCCAACTGTTTATGTAAAAAAAAGCCTGGGAAACATGCCAGTAGATTTATTGGAGCCACTTTCCAACAAGTCACCCTTGATACAGATGTTTAACTAATGGCCTTTTAAGAAACAATTTAATTATATTTTATAAATCTGTTAAAAGCCATAACCTTTGGGTTGCCAGTTAGCAAAGAAATTCTCTGGGTTGCTTTTTTTTAGCTCTTAGTTTCATTAGCTAGAAAATGCTGCAGATATGTGATGTGTTTTATTAACAACTTGATCAGCATGTATAACGTCAGACTTGATGGAACATAGAGAGAGTTTAACCCTCAAGTATTTTTTTTTTTATGAAATATGATATCAAAGAGAAATAATAAGAAGAGGGATTTCCCAATGTGGCAACCCAATTGAGCTTTTACTTGTGTAAAGTAAAACTGTTACAACATGTTATCCAAATCAAATTAGTGAACATTGTTCAGTTCAATAAATGAAAAAACTTGTGCCACAATTTCATACAGTTTAGTTAGTCTTCAAAATACTGTTTTTTTTTAAATTATAATGATGCAAACCTTGTCTCCCATATAACAACCAGAACTAATGAACATTAGGCAGACTCATTATATCTGACTAGACTCTCCTTATGAGACGTGCTCCTTGGCTGTCATACCCAGAAGATAAATTGCTTGGAAAAATGAAACTCAGATGAAGCCTTTTTGTAATTTAAGACGCAGGAATGTTGTCTGCGAGTTTGTTCAGAAGGCCAGCTGCTGGCAGCAGGTGTGGCAGCTGCTGCCATGGTCGAGTATCAGAAAGCTGCAGACATTAAGCCGGGGGTTTAACTTTGTCTCTCCAATGTGGACATTCTCCAACTTTCACATGTAGTTCAAACAGTCCAAAAAACAGGCCTATTGGACAGGACTGAAGACAAACGTTTGCATTTATGTGCATCCAAATCGTTATGTATATTATCTACTGTGTATTCTAAGCATTGTTGGAGTGTATTATCATTTTGGCCTTCTCACTGCTTGAGTTTGCCGCTCCTTGAAAATGCTGCAGGAGGGGGTGGTCTATCAGCCAAACACCTGTCATGGTCACAAGCATGACATGTGCTTTTTTTTTAACGTTTTGAATCAGAACGTATATTGTAAAAGCAGTTTTTGGCTGACTCTTAGCAATAAAATGCACTGTCTAATATTGGATGTTTCATCATATCTGAGCCACTGTAACTGAAAAAGCCATTTCTTTTTGGCTCCTTTTGTGATCAGAGGTCTGGGACAGGTGTGACGACCCTGAAGCATTTTTATGGATGAAATATCAATCAAAAGTTCTCCTCACTTTGAATTACCTGTATGTTTGTAAGGCTGTGTTGTCCCATGGGGAGGAGTACAGGGCTCCAGTTCGAACATTACACACATGGAGACAGACGTGCTAAATGTCAGGCCCACAAAAGCGACCAATAAAAACGTTCAGTTGGGTCGCACTTGACAGATTGGTAACACTCTGGAGCCCTGTTTATGCATATTCAACTCTAATAAATCTCCCTTTGAAGCACCCAAGAGCATTATCTCGAAGCAGTGCAGATTAATATAAGATGAGATAAACTTTATCATCCCCATAGTGAAATTCAGGTGTCATAGCAGCAACATTTATAAGAGTCAAACACAGGAGAGCATAGGTAAGACTTCATACAAAGAAAATAATTGTAAAATGAAGGAAGTTAGACATAACATGTAAGGAACCGTGTAAATACAGGAAACTCGCATAAATCCAGAAATGGATAATTCTGAATATGTTAAATATATATACATGTCAACATAAAAGTATGATTTCAGAGTTGGTATATTATGGTTCAAGTCATAAGTACATACAGTAAAGGTTGTTAGATTAGCCTAAAAAACAATAATTCTATTGATTTCCTTGAGAGTTGTTCCTCAGTTTCTAACATTTGTGTCTCTTTGGCTTCCTAAGGGTTCTCCATCAAGGCACTAATGCTCGTGTCAGTTTGAGGTCGCTGGTCGAGGGGGGGGAAGCAGTGAGGACAGCGTCCCAGGTCCACAGACGGGATGAGCGGGGGAACGGAGCAAGCTGACATCCTGACCGTGCTCTCCCTGGTCAAGGAACGATGGAAAGTGGTAAGTGACGTGTTATTCCGCGACAATAGGCAGAGTGTTTGTCCAGCCCCATCACTGCTTGGCTCACACTCTGTCACAACACAACAACTCTTTGTTCCTCACACAATGATTTCCCCTGCTTTCCTCTAAAGTGTCTCACCTGTGGGTCGGACTCTTTGGGGTTGAGTCTTTGTGTCCAGTTAGGGCTGCCTGCCTGCTGCAGTACAGGAGATCCAAAAATAGCCTTTATATCTATTTGTGGTGGTGCAGTGAGCTATAGTTAGCAGTACCCCCCGGAGGTACCCGGCCCCTCACTTCTCTGGCCGCCTGGGTGCCATGTGAGGCTGCTAGTCCTCACTGGCAGCCTGGCACCACTAAGGAACAGAGTTACATAAGAATGCTGCAGCTAATCCAACAATTTTAGCTCATAGTACGACACTAGACTGTGTGTGTGTGTGTGTGTGTGTGTGTGTGTGTGTGTGTGTGTGTGTGTGTGTGTGTGTGTGTGTGTGTGTGTGTGTGTGTGTGTGTGGTGTGTGTGTGTGTGTGTGTGTGTGTGTGTGTGTGTGTGTGTGTGTGTGTGTGTGTGTGTGTGTGTGTGTGTGTGTGTGTGTGTGTGTGTGTGTGTGTGTGTTCTGTAACTGACTTTGACCTTCTAACTTTCCTAAGATAGGGCACATTATGTTCACACTTTTATAAAAGTACATCTTGCTGTCCAGTTACGCAGACTGTGTGGTATTTCCTCTGATGTCAAGTCTTATCATCTCCCTCTAGGCGAAGAAGATCGGGGAGGCGGGTTCGGGGAGATCTACGAGGCGGTGGACCTCCTGACGCGGGTCAGCGTGGCGCTGAAGGTGGAGTCGGCCCAGCAGCCCAAACAGGTGCTCAAGATGGAGGTCGCCGTGCTGAAGAAGCTCCAGGGGTGAGTCGAAATGGATTCACTGGATTTGGTTACATTTCTGAAATCGATTGATCCTCCCTGGCCCGATGACCTACGGAAGACAGGACACTGAGTTGTGGCAGAAGAACAAAGGCTTAAAAGAAGAGAAACATTTTCGATCAATTATTTGTCAGAGATTGATGCAACACATAAGCAGGGAGAAATTAGTAAAAGACTAATCCAGGAAGTGTCATGCTTGTGAAATGCAAGGGTTTGCCTGTAATCTCTTCCCCTGAGACCAGATATAGATCATCTGACTCATCTCAAATTACAATTTGACCCAGGGCTCAGCTCACTTTGATTTAGCCTCTGCGCTGCATAACACACCGTCATCTAACAGATAATTCATTCTTTCTAAATTTCTCATTTTAATTGTGGTTTAAGAGTCAGGAGGTTTAAGAGTCAGGAGATTCATGTAAAAGTTCAAGATGCCAGTGATAGACGAAGTTTATGTTTGTGCTCCCGGACACTCCCAACGTCTCACAGCAGAGACACAGGATCAACAAAAGAGAGCTACTTCGGGGGGGTTGCATAGTTTTTAGTCCTCTATCTGTTTTTAACTGTGTCTTTCCCCCTCCCCTCTTCCTTCCTGCCTTTTGACCAATGTGCCCTTTTCGTTTCTCTCTCTCCTCTGAGAGGAAATCAATGGGCTGGGATCATGTTCGCTGTCTAATGGCTGCGGCCTCAGGCATCATGTGTTGGGTGCTTCCTTGGGGAACCAACATGTAACTTGAGACAGGCTTAACTCCAACTCCCCCCTTCATAGAAACATTGCTGACCCACCCAGATGTACACAGTAAACATTGACCTTATAGGAAGACAAACTGGAATAAATATACTCCTCTAAATGTATTTGTTTTAACTTGGGGGTTTGGTTAGTAGCTGTTTGCATTCGCTTAAAGCGTAAGGGTTTGGGGTGTGGCTGCTGTCTAGCTTCTATTGCAGCAATGTCCTTTCAGACACACACACACATTTGCTCCCACACACACATATGCACAAACACACTATGCATTCATGTATGGACCCGGCGTTGTGTGCCATAGCCGATAAATCAGCAGGGAGTCGTACAGCACAGGGCCGCTGGTGATGGAAGGGCAGTGAGCTGTAGAGGGCAGAGAAATATGAACATGCACATCATCATGATTCATACAGCGTGACGCATCTTACCATCAAATGATGCTGTAAAAGTCACCTCTCCTTCTCCTCCGAAAGTAATCTTGAGACTCTTCCTTTTTTTCCCCTAGGTAAAGACCACGTGTGTCGCTTTGTGGGATGTGGCCGCAACGACCGCTTCAACTACGTCGTGATGGAGCTTCAGGTTGGTATAAATGCAGAGGACTTAATGTCTCACTCTTAACTGAATTTAGACATTAAACTTATGCCGATGCAATTAATCGAATGACCAATACATTATTGACAATTCCAGTGAAAGTCTTGACAAAATATTCACTCAGGCTCTTCCAGTTGATGGAGGAATCGTTGGAAGCCAATCAGTACCATGTGTTTGTGGCATGTCTAAGTGCAGTGATTGGCTTCCTTGTCAATAATGTATTAGTCTATTCAATGTGTCTAGTCAATATAACTTTTAAGTAAGCAGAATATCATTATAAGTAAATCACCTTCTACTTTTTGATTCAGGAATTACAATTTAAAGAAATGTGTATGTGTTGGAAAACATTTCAATGAATCAATTAGTCATCAATTTTGATAGCCAATTTATTATTATTATCACCAGTTTCAAATGTACCTCTTATTTCTTTTTTCTAAGGTGGAGGAATATTTTTTGTGATTTCTTTTACAATTTTCTTTACAATTTTTTACAATTTCCAGATATTTCCTTGTGGACTAAATTAGTAGACAGACCAAAAGACAAACTGACTTTTGCCATCCCATCCTGTACTAAAAATATTTATAGCAGCATTACTCTCCAGCTGGTGATTTAGGCAGCAGGACTACAAACTGTTCACATACTATAAAACATCATGTGATGTATACAACCACCTCCCGCCCGCACCGTGTGTTTAATTATAGATGATTGGTGTTGACTGAATGTATGTGTTTTCTATCCACTCAGCACATCTGGCTTGTTTGTCACATCGTCAAACATTTCAGCCAGTAAAAGACTCAATAGGTTCTATTTCCATTTCCCAGTCACAGTGTGCTGCTTCCAAACGAGTAGTAGATAGAGACGATTAGGTCTTTTATGACTGTAGCTGCCAAAATCATATAGAAATAAAACTGATAATTAACTTAAAATAACACTGAGGGCACCAGTTAGCGAAACTTACGCAGGGCAACGATCCAAGTCCAGACAAGAATCTCCGTTTGTGCATTTTATTCCAATAACAAAGTACATTCAACAGGTTTCCTTATATTTCGTTCCTTAAGCCTTTCCTATGGCTTTCCTTTCTTCTGGCTTGAAACACCCTGGTAAAAAACCCATGTGCCTACTAGTGCTCTATTCACATCACCACCTGTCTCCAATATATACACAATTACACCAGGTGCTCTAATCATCCAGTGCCCAAAACTGCCTTCATAATAAAAGCATAGAAACTACTTTAATAACTAAGAATACATTTACTATAATCACTAAACAGCAAGAAATTAAATGTTTAAGTATTAAATAATAGAAAGCAATACATAGCTCCAACAATGACATGTTTTTATAATAGAAAGAGTTCCTGTTGTTCCTTTATGATCTCGTCCATGTTCTGATCTCAGGGTCGTAACCTGGCTGACCTGAGGAGGAGCATGACTCGGGGAACCTTCAGCATCAGCACCACGCTGCGTCTGGGGCGGCAGATCCTGGAGGCCATCGAGAGCATCCACTCTGTGGGCTTCCTGCATCGTGACATCAAACCGGTGAGTCACCGTGAGCTCGGAGCAGCGAGGCATATTTAATGCTTGGCTCTCATTTCAGTACACACGAGAATATCTTTATTTCTGCTGTCAGATTATTTATTGGCTGCCAGTATTTTTGCTGACTCAGTTTCTTTGTTGCACTTACAGTAAGCTGGCTCAATAAAAGTGTTGGCTTAATGCCCAACAATCACCAGAATGTACATATTTTCTGCCTTTTGAGCTGCTGTATTAAAACATGTTTCACCATAGAGATATGTGTATTCCCCTGAAACTACAAGAACATTATTAACATGTATTAATGTTTTTATTTTAGGGGGAACCTTTACAGTTGCAAAATCAATAAACGATCTACACGTGTATATAGCTAAGGCTTATTTACAACATAATAGTTCAAGTTCAATCATTTTAATCACATTTTAGAGTTTTAAATCTCAAAACCATTGCAGATGATAATCAAAAACAATTGCCATCAACAACAACAACACACAATGAACCAAACACTCAAGCAGAAATAATGGAACAAATAATGTGATTTTATTATTCTGTTTAACAACTGCCTCCTGTTTCTCTGCTTCAGTCCAATTTCGCAATGGGCCGCTTCCCGAGTACGTGTCGGACCTGCTACATGCTGGACTTCGGTTTAGCTCGTCAGTTCACCAACTCCTGCCAGGAGGTCCGACCTGTAAGTGCCCTGCTCTGTTACTGACTTTACACTGAGCTTAAAGCTGCACTTCACAATACTGATGTATAAAAAATGATATGGTTATTCTCTGTGGTCTTATTTGAAATGTATATATTAAAGTAGTGATGCCAGGAAGCAAACCTCTACACAACAGTGGCTGTATAAGCTACGATGTGCCTCTCCTCTCTCTCTTAGTATACCTAAGCTGTAATGAGAGAGAAGTATAAAAAATAGGAGTGCAGAGCTCTTCTTAACCCTGCCCTCCTAACACAAAATCCAGTCAGAACCGGTTTCCAAGTAGCATATATCACGAAATTGAGACATCCCAAGGTCTTCTAATCTTTACGACTGGTACAGTATGAACCTCCTCTGATGTCAAAGGCCCAATGTATCTTTTTTTAGTTATTTAACAGATGATTTAAGTCAGTGACTTTCTAAAAATAACAATGAATACAATTACTATGTGTAATGCAAAATGTCCCCTGTAGTCACATAACCTCAGAGAATTTCAAGTCACTCCTTCTCATAATGTGATGTGATAACACAAATGCAGAAATGTTTAATGTGATCTAATAATATTTGGGGGTCAGAGGCTAGATAAAAGATAGGTGGACATACAACTTGTTTCTTTAAATAGTTTTGACTTACTGAATTTAAATAGTAAAATGTTTGTATTTAATGTCTGTTCCTGTCTTTGATCATCAGCCTCGTCCAGTGGCGGGGTTCAGGGGAACTGTCCGATATGCATCCGTCAATGCACACAAGAATAAGGTCAGTAACTATTATCCATTTATTCACATGCATTACACAACTTTCTCTTTTCTGTCCTGATCTGACGATGATCCAATCTAATTGATTACTGTGAACTCAACCTTGATGTGGTTTTGCAGGAGATGGGTCGTCACGATGATCTGTGGTCTCTCTTCTACATGCTGGTGGAGTTTCTGGTCGGGCAGCTGCCATGGAGGAAGATCAAGGACAAAGTAAGCAGAGCCAATAATCGCTGCCTGTCCTTCATGGAAACTAAACAGCCCTGTCCAGGTAGCTGTAAGTGATGAGATGTGACAGGTGTGTGTGTGTGTGTGTGTGTGTGTATTCCCAGGAACATGTGGGGAAGCTCAAGGATACTTACGACCATCGTCTCATGCTCAAACACCTACCGGCAGAGTTTGGTGTTTTCTTGGAACACATCGCCACACTCGACTACTTCACAAAGCCAGACTACCAGGTGATGACATTTTGGTTTTGCTAAATGATGCTACATATTTGAGTAAAGTGTGCAGTGCATGATTTAGAAATATCTCCTCAAGTCAATGTGGTATCTTCCTGTTTTTAAGAACCACAAGTGTTTGTTCTTTTTCTGTAGACTCTTGCTGAATAAAATCAATGTTTTTTGTATTTCGTGTTGTTACAGCTGCTGATGTCAGTGTTTGACAACAGCATGAAAACCTACAATGTTGTGGAGAATGACCCTTATGACTGGGAGCGGACCGGCACTGATGGCACTTTTACAATCAGTGCTAGTGCCACAACACCGCAACATCACACACGCCTCACTCCGGCACACATGGGGTATGTTTGATTGAATTACAATTTTTTTTAGTATAGCTAATTCCAGTGCTATTTGTAATACATACTGTAACAAGAGGTGGTTGAAATTCCCAAATTTGTACAAGTACAATTGTAAGACATAATCAGCGATATGTGAAATGGGACAAAATATTAGCCTAGACACTCAACAGAAATAATTTACAATATATATTTCTAACAAAACTAGAATTGGAGAGAGCTCATGTATTCGACTAGCCTCTGAACACGTCCTGTTAAACTGTTGTATCGTGTTTTTTGTTTAGTTTTTTGCTGCATATAAATCTCTGGCTGTGTTTAAATTGTGATGTGTGCCTTGTTAAAGCACTTTGAGCTGTACCTGATGCATGAAAATTGCTATTCAAATAAAGCGTATTATTATTAGAAACGAAAAATAGCTTTATACATAAAATAATGCGTGTATCTTTGTCCCGCAGTATGGCGAATGCCTCCCTGATCCCTGGCGACCTGATGAGGGAAAACACAGACGAGGTTCTGCAGGACGAGCAGCTCAGTGACGCGGAGAACAACCCAGCCCCGGACCGCCTGCCGGGATCCCCCCTCCACCCCCACCGCAACCAGGAGGCGGATGTGTGGGAGGAGCTGGACCGCAACCGTAACCGCATCAGGACGGCGGTCTGGAAGGTAGAATATAGTTTTATCCCCTCTCAGATAACTTATCTCCAGTTATACTAATAGCAATCCACCATTTTTGTAATCCTTTGCTAAAAAAACGGACTTCTTTTCCATAGGCGGCAACGGAGGAGGAACACAGCAACAACCAGGGCAACCACGCAAACCAGAACCCCTACGCTGGGCCGAGTCTCGGTTCTCCAGTCAAACTGCACTCTGAGCTGGGGGCTTCAGACCGCGATGGCCCCTTGCTGAGGAAGATCCGCAACATTCACAGTCTGGATATGGAGAGGAGGCTCAGCCTAGAAGCCAAACCCAGTCCAGAGCGCTTCCTGGAGACCTGGTATGTCTATCAAGTAACCTTTGATTCAATGCTTGCAATTTTGTTGGCCAATTCAGATTTTTTTAATTGTCTGACATGCACATTTATCCAATAACTCTAATTGACAGCACTCACAAGCATTTTGTAACTTTTCTTTCATGGAAAACTGACAAAAAATCATCATCCTTCTATCACTCTCATTCACACAAATACCACAATAATAGTGCTTCAGGTATCTGGACAGATACAATTTGATTAGAAATAAAGTGCGATATATCTCACCTTATCTCACATGTTTCACTTTCTAAGAAGAAAACAGGTGCAACAAACTTAATGTAACTTCCTCCAGGGCTTATTTTGAACTATCAGATGTTACATATATGCAAGCTTTTTTGTCTTCTTTACTCCCAATGAAAGAACTTGCACACCAACGAAAAGGTGTGTGTGTGGTTGTACACTATCTGTGCTCTATGCAATATGAGACTGGAGGCAGATACATCTATGTTGACATCCTTTTCTGCTAAATTTTCCAGAGGATAGAGCACTAAGTGGATGGTTTGAATCTGTGTTGTGTGTTCAGCTCAGGGAGGCAGCAGCTCGGCCCCCAGCAGCAGGAGATGGCGGCTGACGGAGCAGCGATCATCCCTGTCACTCAGGCTGTACCCGCGGGGAGCGCCACGACAGGGTCTGGCACTACGACGAGGAGTTCCGGTCGGGTGGTGGGTCTCCTAAACCAGCATCCTGTGGATCCCTGGAGCAGGGAGAGGGGGCGGCCATCAGCGGGGGCTTTGTGGCCCTGAACCTGAGCTCTGGGAGGCAGGACATTGACTCCAGGGAGTGGGTAATGGTGGAGAGGCCCGGCGGCTCTCCAGGAGCCAAGACCGCCACCTCAGAGGAGGATGAGGAGCCAGAGCTGCTCCAGCGGGGGGATCAGTCTCCTGGCTGGGAAAAGTGCAGTCCCAGCCCTCTCTCTGGCAAAGCTAGACGAGAAAGCACGGCTTCTTCCAAGGGAAGTACAAAAGTGGACAAGTTGGAGCTTAGCGTGGGCCCCGTCGGGAGTCTGCCTCCCGTTACTCCTACCAGCCCGGGGGAAGCTCTGGCTGAAGGAGTTCTCACTCAGGTAAGGCCTTCTCACAACATGGCCTACATGTTACTGACTGTATTTTACAAGGTTAAACAGCTCTACAGAACCAAATGCTTATATCATACAGCAGTCAGAGTCCCACCAGCTGCATCTTGCTGTAGTTTCAAGCTAAATGTTACAGCTTTATGTTTTCTCGCTTATTCGCCTGTGTTTATGTGTTAGAAAAATATATATGTGTCACAACTGCAGAGCTTATCAGATCACAGCATGGGGGAAAGAAAGCTTATTGAAATGCACTTTGATTTGCAATAAATATGCTTAAATTGATCCTATTTTGCAGACATTTTCCATATATTTGGTTGGTTTTTATTTACTTCCCAAATTCAATAATTTGCTTATTATATATGCTTTGGTTATGCTGATTTTAAATTACTTTTTTGCTCTTTTACCTTTGTATAACTTTCAGCCAGCCCTCCGAAATCTAAAAGTTAAAACACTTTTACAATTGTTGAGCAACTTTTTAAACGACAGGAGGAATAACTGTCCCCTCACTCTCTCTTCTACAACCAGAACAACTTCCTCCATGTTCATAATGTCCACGATCTGCCCAAAATACTTCTCCTCTGTCTTCCTCCCCTAGCCTAAGGTCCTCCTCCTATCTTAATAATCCTCCCGTCGCTTTATCGCTTGAGAACAACTCATCCTCTTGCTCCCCACGGTAACTCCCGCCATCTCCTCCCTCCCTCACCAGTCTCACAACCCCTCCTCTCTCCTTCCCCTCTCTTAGTTCCCCACCTCTCCTCCGTCCCTGCCTGAGGAAGTCGCTTTCCGGACCTCCAGCCCCATCCCTCTGCGCTCTCCCAGCCCTCACACACTCCTGACCACCCTGTCGGACCCGTTGCACCTGCGCCACCCTCCCTCCCTGAGGCGCAGCATGTCCGTCGACGCGCAGCAGCAGGAGCGCGCCTCCTCCTCCTCCTCTTGCCACGCTTCCCTCCCACAGTACCCCGCCCCCGGCACCCGCTCACCCGCTCGCAGGAAACTACCAGCCATCCCGGCGGGCGCTGCCAATGCCAAGTTTCCCTCCGTCATACGCATCACTCGTGCCCAGCTGCAGCAGGTGATGAGCCCATCGCTAAAAAAAAAACTTCATTCAGCTTCCTCTACGTCATTACCAACACACCGGCTGTCAACATTTTCGTTCTTTCTTTCTTTTTCTATTTGTTTTTTTCGTTTAAGTTGCTTATTTTGGCTTCTTTGTTCAGTTGGCTTGCTTATTGTGTTGTTGTCCGGCAGCTCTCTCCAGAAACCATGAGAGGCATTGTGCAGGCCAGACAGAGCATGGGTCAGATGTGTCCTTGTGTCTGGACATGTGTCCTTGTGATCTGAATAGGGGGTGTGTGTTTGTCTGATTGTGGCATGTGTGTTTGGAATGTCGAGTCATGACTACAGGTCGCATGGTCTCTTTTGTTTCAGATCGTCTTTGTCCTCTCTATCTTTCTCTTTCTCTCTCTCTCCCTGTATTTGTTCCTCACCCTCTCTTCGCTGAAGCCCCCTGCGAAGTTGCGTGAACGTTTCCTGTCCTACTTGCTGGTTTAGTACTCACAGCTTGACTGACACTGCCATAGCACTTGTGTGTTTCGGTCTGGTAGCTATGGTATTGCATGCTGTTGCCAAACTAATCACCATTTGTTACCCCATATTATAAAATTCTTCTCTTTTCACACATCTGCATCAGGCTCTTGCTACAGAACTACAGCACAACTCGACATGTTGTAGTCTATCAGCAACATGCCTTTGACAACTAGAATATTTTTCCCATTTTAGTATGGTTGATTTTTTTAAATAACACCTGTGTTTCTTTTTCTTTCCTCCACTTCCCCCCCTCCCCTCCAGTTGACGGCTCAGCGTCCCTCTGGGCTCTCCTCCCAGCTGGGATCAGACAGTGCTCCACAGTGCCTCCTGCTGGAGAGGCGGAGTGAGGCTGAAGCCGAGGCTCAGCAGGTGCAGGAGCGCACAGCGGACATCAGCTCCCCCCAGGACCATGTGCCCACCAATCCCGGGACTCCTACAGACCCCCTGGCTGAGATAATGGTCAATGGAGACATGTTTCCCAAAACTCAGGGCCCTCCGCCAAACCGTTTGTCTTCCCCTCGCTCCCTACGTTCTCCACACTCGCCTCCTCTGCGCTTGCCTTCCTCTCCTCGCTCTCCTCGCTCCCCTCACTCCCCTTGCTCCCCTCACTCCCCTCACTCCCCTTGCTCCCCTCACTCCCCTCACTCCCCTTGCTCCCCTCACTCCCCTTGCTCCCCTCACTCCCTTCGCTCCCCTCACTCTCCTCGAAGCCCCTTGTTTGCCAACGGCCACCTCTCCCCTACTGTTTACAGCCAAAGGGATTTAAGTAACGGGGCGTTCCCCAAGCTGAAGGACCCTGAGAATGATTCTGGCCCGACTCCCTGTGCCACAGAGCCTCAGCTGAGGGGGGAGGGGAGCAGAGAGGTGAACCACGATCACACCGATGGACCACCCTCCTCCTCCCCGGCTGCCCCCCGTAAGGACCCCAGCCGGAGGCTGAGTCGCATCCCAGTCCTGGAGCCCTCCAGCCTGTTGGATCTCCCTCCTGCGGGGTCTGCCAAGGAGAAACTCCTACAGAAGAAAGCCAACCACCACGGATCGGCCCCCTCTCCCACTGCTTCCCCCTCCCTCTCTGATAGGCGTGGCCCCATGGTGGCGTCCCTTGCTAGGGACCCGCTGTCCTCCACCTCTGACCGCTCTCAGGACGAGGACTCTCTCATGGGCTCCCGCTCAGACCGGCAGGGAGACGACGGTCCCTCCCTCTCCCTCTCCTCCTCCAGCCCTCTGTCCCGCAAGAGCAGGATCCCTCGTCCCGTGCATCCGGTATCTTCTGCTGAGCAGCTGGCCGCCCAATACCTGCCGCGCCCGCCCCCTGGAAAACCACCGGGCCGCCCCACAGCGGAGGGCAGGTAATTGGTGGATTTTTATAAATAAATAGGCCATTATTGTTCTCAACAACTATGATGAACAGCAAAGACATTATGTTTTGCTAAGCTAATTGGATAAGATTAGAATAGAATTACATTATTAAGCCCAATTTGGGAAATTATTTTTAACAGCAACATAAACAAGACTTTGCAAAAGAGTTAAAAATGAAATAAAATTAAAAATACACACCCAATACACAATATACATTTACAGAAACAGTTAGTATACACTAAAATAGACCATCATACTACTAACAAAATGTGCATAGTAGTTGCTGTTTTTAAATAAATGTACAACCCCCTGGCTCAGTTTGATGTATCACCCTGTTTCCTGGTTTGCTATGATATGACTTGGCTCTGATTCATAATCTGCCCTGCTTCTTTTTTTGTATCCACTCAGGCTCAGGCGTTACCGCATCCGAGCGGCAGCAACAGTGACTCAGACCTGCTGTCGTGCCTCGCTCAGCTGATGCACGGCTCCCGGGGCTCCCCCCTCCACCACCGCTCCTCAGCCCAGTACGGGGGCTCTAGGATGGGCGTCTGCAGCCTGACGAGCTCCCCCCACCACCACCGCAGCTCCAGCGCCTCCCCGCGCAGCTCCTCCTCCCTGCAGCGCTCCGTCAGCTCCTCGCCCTCCCGCCACGAGCACCGGGGGGGGCGGGGGAGGGGGTTGCCTGGGCCGCAGCCGCTCACCTCCCAGCTTCTCCGGCTCGCCACCTCCCCGCCGCTTCTACCCTCACCACCAGGAGACCTGCTGCAGCCGCCAGGCGCGCACGGGCCCCTTCCACCTGTCCAGGGGAAAGAGCTGCAGCCGAGACGGCAAGTGCTCGAGCAAGCTGGCCAGATAGTTCCCCAGCGGGGGGGGAGGCGCTGCCGCAGCAGAGGAGGGGAAGACTCCTGTATCTTGATAGTTTGGTCAGGATTAAAGCCTGCGTCTTCCTGTATTCATTTCCCCTTTTGACGCTGTCAGTCTGAACCTTGTCTCGCTGTTTCCCGCTGTTCTCTTCACTCCTTCTATTTGCACACAGGGTTTCTCATTGATTTATGTGCCCAGTTTTATAGGAGTGATTTAGTAATGCACTTCCTTTTCCATTTTGATTTAAGAAGAATGCTAAAGAATCTGTGGGACAGAATCTGAGATATCCTGACTTTTAGTCTTTTAAACTCCATTAAAGCTCCTACATATCCCATAATGTAACTTAAAAGCATAAGTGCCCAGTTTGTAAGGCTTACTGTTGAAAAGTCTCAAACCCAATCTGACATTCACCGGCTGAAGAGTACTTCTTACGACGACTAAACTGAGCCTCATGTGTAAAATCGGTGCTTCTTTAAGAACTTATTAGACAAGCCATGTTGACAAGTCAGGGTCCTCGTTTCATATATATTATTATGTTGTAGAAAAAAATAGTATAGCTGCAAAACGAATTAATGGTTTACATGCAGGCATAATATCATATGTAAACTAATAGTTATTTGGCCGGTGGGCACATAAATAAATCAGTTTCCTGTTTATTCATCTTCATGCATCCTGCACCACAATGTAATGTAACTTAGTTATCCCCAGTATTAATGCACTTGGAATATACTGATGGAAGATCAGTAGACATGATCACTACTTAATTAAGTATTGCCCTGGGGCTGACCCAGTTATCTCCTCTGCACTCAGAGATTGCAGGCAGGGTATGATGTTTACTTTATGTAATATCCGAATGCATAAAGCCAATATTTGTGTACAGTTGTATTTATTGAGATATTTATTTTGATGCTTAGCAATTTAAGACTCTTACCCTCTTCTTTGTGATGGTGGATGTATGGTTTTGTGTCACTCACATTAGTTTTAAATGCTAAATCAAAAAGGATTACTCCTTTTATACAATCAATCATGTCAAGTGCGTGAGGACACACACCTTTTTGTGCCTACTGTGTTGCTAAGAGGGAATCGGAAGTGTTTCGCTGACTGAAGGGATTACAGGTTAGAAGTGTGTTAGTAGTAGCAGTAGATAGCTTAAGCAACACAAGGTACATTACTGAGTATGTATTAATGTTCAGACACAGATGTTTGTCTCAGCGTGTGCCTTGGCACTTTAGGGCAGCTTGAGGATTCACTTTGTATTTAAACAAAAAGGAGCCAAAAACAGTCTTGTGCCAGCGGTTAACACAATGAGAGTTACTTGAGTAGCAATTATTTGTAATGACAAAAAAAGGAAATATTTTAAGTGGAACCCATCACAACTGTCCTGTTTATAAATACCTGGTCAGTCCTGGAGATAAAACTTGATCAAAATGTGATTTTTAGACCTCAAACATCTTGTCAAATGTTATTGAAAATCAAGGCCATATGTAAATATATTTCCCACACCAAAATGATGTTCCATGCTTCCATGCCAGATGGTTTTCTTAGTTAGTTTTGTTCCTCCTGTGCCGAACAATGTCTTTTATATAATGACATACAGTTTGTTTGTGCACAAGGGAAAGGAATCCGTTTGTGTTTGATTTAGTTAGGATTCCTCACTGAACCTCCACAACCTCCTCCCACTCCTCTGCTTGTAAGATACTGTAAAATAACTCCAGCTTCCTTTCGATGCTACTCTTTGCATGCTCAACAGAAAAGAAACACACAGAACCAACGACACACGGTATCTCTCTTGGTTCTAACCCAGCCGTGAATCACCTTTGAATCTATATGTATTTTCTCTGACCCATCTAATATTCTTTCTATTGCCCTTCCCACCTGATGTCTGACTTGTTTCCTTTGCTCCCTGCACTGACTTCACTGGGATGAATGTGTTGCAGGAATATGATAGACTGTACGAGCCCAGAGGACTGTACTCAGTGCAAACACTGACATGATAGAATGACCAGAATAAATAAGGAGAATAGACTTTACAACTGTGATTTGAAGAATCAAAGGGATAGTTCGGATGTTTTTAGGTGGGGTTGCATAAGGTACTTTACTATAGTCAGTCTATTATTTACAGTAGATCACTTTATGGCCCATTATGAAGAAACAGCGTTTAACGTCACAAAGAAGACCTTTTTTTTTTTTTTATCCGGAAGGAGAAATCTAAAAAAGCAAAGTAATGTTCTGCTGTTGAACATATTTTGATATCAGTTAAGTGTACAGTATATTTAGTATATTTTCTTCCCTTTACCTCACTGTCTTACAAGTACATACTGCATGCAACCACATTTCAATAGCAGTCACATATGGAAAAAAATCACATTGCCAAATATTTTTATAGATTTTGCAGATGTGGTTCGACTTGAGATTTGATAATATGAGATCGTACAGAGATTGATGTATAAAGCATGCTGTTTTGTGCAGACCTTGCAGATATCACCGCTCACAGAGCAGCTATGATGACTCATCCTGAAGGCAGACAGCGTTCAGTCAGTCAGTCGCCTTAATGTCTCTTCTCTGCCCCTCTGTGCAACGCGAGGGATGACTGAGCCTTGTCTGTGTTTGGAGATCATTCCACTATTCGGGCCAAGCCAAGCCTTTCTGTCACTCATCTCCTTGTGTGTGAAAGGTCTGTCAGCGAGGTCAATATATCAACACTGAAATCAATGCTGTCAGACTCTTGTGCTTACCAAGCTGTGCTTCTACCGGAGAGATCCATGTTTTTCTGTGAGAGTGCGTGGGGAAATGTTTTGATCGACTGTGCAGCATTCAAGATGTGTGTGTTAACAGTATGCTCTCAAACTGGAGCGTGCAATTCCTTATATGTCGCCAGCAATCAATCTTTGAATCGTCCCTCTTTCAACTCCAGATTTCAAGATATTTCAAGCTTTCAAAGTTCCGAACGCAGTTGTGCAGACTTTTAATATATACCTGTAAAAATATAAAGTAATTATTGAAATAAAAAAGAACTATTGTAAACTTAAATGCTAACAGGCTTCAGTGAAAGGGAGGAACAGACAGTAAACAGTGCTGCTGGTTTCTAGAGATAATCAGATTTCTTCTCATGTTTTCTTTATTATTAATGCACATAAGTGATGTGGAGATCTAGTGTTACCCTCCAGATGAGATTTTCTTTGTCGCTTTTTAAAGGGGCTTGCTCATAGAAAGGTGTCATATTTATAGTAGCTTGCTGAGTATCTGTGGTTAAATACCCATATGCCAGCAAAAGAAACCCAGATGTTTTAATTTATTTTCAAAGTTTAGGCGGAAACTAATGATAGCTTTGTGTGCACTTGTACACTTCTCATGTCATTACATTGAATTACTTGTAAGTAACTTCTAAATATTTGACAGAAAGTATTTATTTGACATTTGCTAATTCACCCATCCATCATTTTGACTTCAATTGTCGGGATTTTTTAATGGTGGATATTTTTACGTTGTAATGTACGTCATGGTTTTGAAATGTTACTGTACAGTTTCAAGGAAAGAATGTAACAAGTGGGAGTTTTGCATTGTATATAACTGTAATTATTTATGTTTATTCTATCATTTGTATCATACCAATGCCTTGTACAGTGTTTTTTTTCTTTTTTGTTTTGAAATTATTTTGTATTTTATTTTTATAAACTGGTTATAAATAAAATACTCATTCCGCATGCAGACATAATCCTGTGTAACGTTTCTTTTTTCGCTTTTAAAAAAAATTGTAGCCCCTTGAATTGTTTTAATTAACATCTTCATTAAGAACGATTCATACAAGATACAACCAAAACAGCCCAGAAAATGAATACATTGAAGATTTTAGATCCATATCTATTCATTTTAATCAAGTCTATATTTACCACAAGGGGCTTTTTAATATTATGTACAGCAATTAGGAAAACAACTCCCAAATACCTGTTAAGAATAGAAGAAACCTGCACAGATTCCTGCACCCACGAGGGGCAGACATGCAATATATGTATGGACACAATAATTAACAAAGGGTAAAACATGACACTATAGACAGTCCAAATGACTAAATTGTACTTAGAATATACATATTATTGACGAAAATGGATCAAGAAAGATGTCAAGCAGCTTCCAGGAGTAGCCAAACATTTAATGACATAATGTTTAAAGATAACAATCAATGTTAGTAACTATCTTTGTAATTGATGTGTATATTTCACTAATACCTCAGCTGTATTGCACTACTAGACATGAAGATAATGTAAAAAGTAAGTACCTTATTGTATTTATTAAATTGTTTTTTTGTACAAGTTTTCAATAGGTCATATAAGCCTTGAGTTTGAGAACACTGCTCTCAATGTTTATAACAATTTAGCCATAGTCTAGCCAGGGATCATGGAAACGACGATCAGCTTTTTTATTTATTTTGTATTCATCTATTCAACATCATACATGAACATCATACATTCTACATCCAACAAAGTCCAGGGGCAGACATACAAAGCAACAAGACATACATACTGTGGAGCTAATTTCCTGCCATAACTCCACAAACAAACTAAAGTTTTACAAATGCCTTATGATTCACTAACAAACACAGTGTGGTTTGCAAATACAAAACACCATCTACAAACTAATGCATTAAGTTTTGCAAATAAAAAACATATCTATCAAACACATATTAGAAAAATGTTATGTGTTTATCTGATAGAGAACTTAATGCATTAGTTTGTAGATGGTACATTTGTATGGTATTTAGTTTGTTTGTGGAGTTATGGCAGGAAATTAGCTCCATAACATGACGATCAGCTTCTGCCAACTGCACACTTGTATCTATACGTCATACGCAGTACGCGCCTGCGCAGACGCTGGCCCCGCCCCTTTCCCCTGAGTCCTTCAGCCGCGTAGCTCCGTACCAGAATGGCGGCTCTTTTGGAATCTCTTCTGTTGAAGAAAGTGGACATTAAAACGGTCTTGGACTGGCTAAAGAATAATAAGGTTAGTCTGAAATGATTACGAGACACATATGTGAGACATCTTATTCGCCAGTGCTTTTGTATATTGTGTTTTATGAGATGACATAGCACTCAACTGATTGTAAACAAAACTTTTAGCTGCAGGGCTAACGGGCTAAGCTAGCTGTATCCTGCATTGACTGCAGACCAGATGCTACGATGTCAACTTTACTTCCAGAAAATGTAGCATTAACACATAGTTTACCATAACTTTTTGACATGGTATTGTTATTATTACTATCTGAAGAAGGCTGTGTCCACTAAGTAAACAGGCCTGCAACAGGATGCTGTTATTTGAAAGAAAGCACAGTGCAAATTATACTTAATAAACATGGTAAAATAAATCCAGACTTAGCCAAAGACTGGTCAAGGTGTTACAATATGCTCCCTGAAAAAACATCTGAACATTCAGCTTTATCATTGGAAAAGTAAGAGCAGTATTAATGTATGTGTATATATATATATATATATATATATATATATATATATATATATATATACATAAAGAACAACATTTCAATCTTGCCGTTAGTATTGCTTCTACTGTTGATGTAGGCTTCATGTGGTGATGAAGCTATTCACTGTTACACAAAACATTGCCCAACTAAATGAGCTCAATCTGCTTTTACAATAACAGCAGCAACAACCTTGCTCTGTCCATGTTGTAAATAAACATGGGCTTCAACTAGAACATATTTCTTATTGTTGATTCTGCTGCCGATTCTTTTTCTTGATTAATCAATCAATCGTTTTCAAAATAACGCGGAACATGTCTGCCCCCCCCCCCCCCCCCCAAAAAAACCCCGATGTATTTAAATGTTTAGTTTCGTCCAAAACCTAATGATATGTTGTAAAACAGTGAAAGAAAGAGAATTAAATATCTGCATCCCAATATGTTTTATTATTCAGTCTGACACAATCACCACATTCAAGTCCCTCCTCAAAACCCACCTGTTCAGATCAGCCTACTCACTGTAGTGCTCCCTATCATCTGTTTCCCCTGAATACCTTTTCCCAATCTTTTGTGTCCACTTGAATTGTCCTCTCCATGATGGTATGTTTGAGTTTTTATCATGTTCTGTTGCTTTTACCTCTTAGAGTATTTAACAAATTGTACGGTGTCCTTGGGTGTCATGAAAGGCGCCTTAAATAAAATGTATTATTTATATTATTATTATTGGCTATCAAAACAATGGCAATTATTATTGTGTCAGTTCTAAATTAAACCAATACATTCATCTGAGTAATTTCAGCTATCAATATTCTTTTATTTTTTCATTTGTATCTCTTTTTTCCTCAGGAGGATGACAGGCTGGCCTTCAGAGAACCTGCGGTGACAGTTCTCAAACAAGAATTTGTCCCATTTCTTTTGTACTTCCTGAGAGAGCAGAGCAGTCAGGCCCTCACCCATGGCCCTGCGACGCCAGCTAAGACCCCCAGCCGACACAAACCTGCTGCACAGACGCAAAGCTTCAGTGACAAGAGAGGTAGCCGGTCTGCTGGTGGTGGAGCTGGCTCTCGGAGTGCCAGCCGTGTCCAGCTGTTTTCTCCTGCTCCCTCAGTGTCCCCTGGAACAGAGTGGGATGCTGCTGGTCAGTCAGGGTCTTTCAACAGCCCCCCTTTCACTCCAGGATGGAGCCCCGCCTCCAGGCCTTCAGGCGCTGATCGTCGGAGTAACCAGAAGATCAATCTGGGAGACTACATGGTTTCTCCTCCTGACGTCCAGAACAGCCCCAGCTTCCAGTCACAAAAAGCCCGCAGGAGAGGTGGAGGCAGCATGGCAGTGGGGGGACAGGGGAAACATGGAGGATGGCGTGGAGGACATCAAAGTGATGAGAGGAGGTCAGGAAGAGGTGGAGGAGGAGGAGGAGGGAATAGTAGGATAAGTGAGCAGGCTTCTCCTCCATCTGTGGAGCAACTCAACTTCAACAACTTGGAAGACTTCCCTCCTGTTGGATCATCACCAATTTCACCGCCGTGAGTTGAAACAACTCTGTTTAACAAAAATGAACTCTTACTCCATCATCACTCCACCTGATCATTGATATTTTAGATTTGTCTAAACGTTTCTATTATCCTTCAGGGCATCTAAACCATCGAGAAGAATCAACCCAACACCGGTCAGTGCAGAGCGGCCTCACTCCAAACCAAAGACCTGCTTCACCTCCACCCCGTTCACTGAGTCTTCGGGCCCCTCATTAATTGCAGAGGCGCTTGAGGGGCCAATGACAGTGGGGAGTCCCCCGAGTCTGCAGGAGGAGAGGGAGCTTCTCAAGAGAGAGAAGTGAGTGAACATACATCATTATTCTACCGATTCTGACGCAGACGTTAACTCTTTACTCTACGGCGGTGGTTCTCAAACCTTTTCTGTCACTCCCCACTTTGAACAGGTGGGCCTTTTCAAGCCCCACCTGTTCCTCATCGCTCCAATCAAATGGTAGGCCAAGCTTAAAATGGTCAAATGTATCGTTCTATAATAGGGGTCTCCAACCTTTTTTAGGATGAGAGCTACTTTCAAAAAATAAAACAACTCGTGAGCAACTTTTACTCCTTTTTTTTGTTTTTTTGCAGTGTATATATTTAGCACATTTTAACATTAGTATATGCTGACCTTTAACCTTTGTGTGCTGTTTGGGTCTGTGGGACCCGTTTGCAGTGTTTACTAAAAGAAAATGTATTCAATTTAATTATTTTAACCTGCTTTATTTGGGTGGACCTCACATCCTCTAGGGGGGTCCGGGGGCATGCACCAAGTTAAATGCATCAATCTGGTGCACTTTGAGCACAAAATGAATTGATGGATACAGCTCTCAACACTCAGATGAAAGGGAGCTGTATACTTTTCAATAATCCAAACATCTTTAGAATATGATCACAACCAATAACAAATCATTTAAACTTGTTTATTCTTATCTTATGTTACCTATAGCATTCTATCTTTTTATTTATGCATATTTTACTGATCACTCCCCTTTTAAACATTGGAATGATTTCTTACTTTATTTTTTACAACTAGGCTATATTAAATAGATAAAGGTGTGCTCTCTCTAGCTCTAGATTTAAAAAAATAAAAAAAATCTCCCGTTCATCGCGTCCATTCGCGACCCACCTATCACATTTCTGCGCCCCACACTTTGAGAAACGCTGCTCTACGGGGGGGGCAAACAACTCAAATTTTGGCAATTGTGGCTTTTATTCACTTCAATTCGGTGACTTAAGTGAAATTTCCAAGGTTGAAATACTTTGTTTTCAACAGTGTACTTCTGAGCGAACTGCAGGATCTGTTGTAAGGACCTTGTATTTCATCGCTGGTCATGTGGTGGTTTACTCTCATTTTGGGGAACTGTAGCTGGCACCGCAGCAATCACTAGGAAGTTCGTCACAACACTCTCTTCCTGCACTTTACCAGTGGCAAGATAAGCTAACACTTATTTGAAAACGTAGTTTAACTACATCCAAACTAGTTGGTTGAAAATGATCACAATAGATGAGTCTGGGATCTCATATAGTTATACTTGGACTGAAGTGACAAAGAGTAAAGTGTGTCAGTGTTTAATTTAGTAACCGGGGCAGGTCAGATCTCACTCAGGCAGCCTGAGGGTGTCTTTTAGGAGAGGGCTTTTAACCTGTTCAGTGCGACATGTCTTCTTATGTGTGCCAGTCAACAATATGGATTTATAATGGCTTAATAATAGTTGTGTAATGCCTTGCAGTTTTTCATAGGGATTTAAAAAAAAAGGTGAACTACATTTTGTAATTAAAATGATATACATTCATTATGATTCTGAGGTTCTTTGACAGATGTCACAACATATCATTTTTTTTTATTTTCTTATTTTTATCAATAGTAACTAGGGCTGCTCAATTAATCGTATTTTAATCGCAATTACGATTTTGGCTTGCAACGATTATGAAAACAACATAATCGAAATAAAACGATTATTTATTTATTTTAATTAATTAATTAATTATTTTTTTAAATTATTGGTTTTTCAGTTGAATTATACTTAAAGTTCGGGGTAATCAACTGTTAAAAACATACTGTTCACATTTTTTTTTTTCAATAAATGGATGTTTTCAAAGTAAATGGATAATCGTTTTTAATAATCGTGATATCAATTGTTGACCCAAATAATCGAGATTATGATTTTTGCCATAATCGAGCAGCCCTAATAGTAACCTCTGCTGTGCTGTGTTTACCCTACTCACTGCAGCATCACTTGCTCTTTACCTCAGTGTATCTCTGCTGTTTTAAATCAGAAATGTCTTGTTTTTAGGACAAAGCGAGCTCAGCAGGTCGGCTCTCCCCTGTCGTCCTCTCTGGACCCTTGCACCCCCACTAAGTCAGGGCTTAGGATGGGATCTAAAGTTACACCAGATCTGCAGACGCCCTGTCCCGAACCTTTCAAAGTCACTTCTCTCTGGAACTGGATCTCCTGGCTGAGCTGTACTGTACTGCATCTCTGGTAAGTGACCACAAGGTGGTGCTAGTGTGCTACGCGAAGAAACTGGAGGGAAAGAAAAATTCAATGTATTTTCGAATGCATACATTTTTAAGATAAGTTAATGATTAGGTTATCAGACTTAAACTTAAAAAAAGAATACTTCTGGAGTTCAAATGCTTTAGGAGTAAGTAAACAAATGTATGTAAGATCTAAGAAAATGTGTTTGTTTGTATCATTACAGAAAACCTTGTGCCAAACATTTTCCTGGAGCTTTTCTTTGTGGTGCAGTTGCTCACGTCTCGGTCGCCTCACACTCATGATGAGGAAGAACAGGGCGGTTTGTGTGTGGGTAATACAGGTGTGTAACTCTTTTATATGTCACTTTATTCCCATTATATCAATGTATTCAGATTTGTTACTTTCTGTTAGATTTGAAATAGCTATTAAGTACATTTCTGTTCACATTTACAGAAGTTCTGGAGAGAAGCTACCTGAGACAAGTACACAACTGTGTGTATTTTGCGGTGAAGGTTCTGGAGAATCAGTTTCAGTGAGTTCTTTGTATTTCTCATTTCACAGTTTCCTGCAATTTTCTCCATTTCACTAACAGGAATATTTCAGTTCACAGCTCCCTGATATTTGATGTGGCTCCTCCAGACTTCGTGAGTTGATTGTAGTTGTGATTTCTCGTCAGGTTGGTTTCTAATTTGGACAAGTGCACCTTGCGTCTGCTGGCAGAGAACGAAAGAGTGGCGTCTTTCTCTCCGGATCTCAGAGACCTCCTGACTCAGGCCCAGGAGGGGAGCACAGCCAAGGTGAAACAATATAAATGCTTTTTTGTTTCCCTGAGTGATACTGAATAGACTGAAATATTGGGTGATCAATACACACTTCTCTTATTTACGAGAACACTTGATTTCAATGATTTATTTATATTTAGATTGTCTTATTAATGTTTATAGCTTCAAAATCTGCATCTCTTTTGATAAACTATTAACAATCTGAGTAATTAAAAAAAAAAAGTAAATATTATATAACAAGTTGATGCTTTGTAGACAAAATGATTGATCGATTAATTGAGAAATATTTGGGATATTAATCCATAGTAGTAGGACAGGGACACAGGAGACATTTAGGAAGATGAGGAAGACTGAGATAAAGATACAACTCATCACTAGAAACCTAATATTTGTTTTATCTCTACTACTCTTTTAACTGATTTGTTTTTATTTCTCCATCTGCTCCAGCTCTCTCTTTCAGTTTCTACTTTCATCCACTCAGTCCCATTCCAGCCGGCTACTGACAACCGCTCCAACTTTGGTAGTGACAGAGCTTTCCACATCTTCAAAAAACAGAGGTACCTCTCGCTTCATGAAAACTCCCTGTCTGAAAATGTGTAGCAGAGCAGTCAAAACTTCTATATATGTAAAGATCTTGATTTCAAGCAGGCTCTTTACTTTCTTTTCTCAGAGATATTTTTTACGAGGTGTTACGAGAATGGGAGGACTATCACAAAGAGCCAGGGTGGAGTTTTGATGTTGCTCTCGGAAGCAGGATAAGGCAAGTCTATACAACTTTTTAATGTTTTTGTTTACGGATCGGGTGTGATTTCAATATTTAAATTTTTTTCTATCTGTCCTTTTTAGGGGAATGATGAGTCAGCTGACCTCGGCCGGAAACCATTCCCATTTTGCTCGACTGTTTCTGAAGCAGCTTGTTCAGGTAAACCGTGGCATTCAGATCTTTTAAAATGGGGTTTTTATTACGTACAGCAGCGTTTCCACCAGGGGGGCGTCTTGCCGTCATTTGACGCCCTTATTCAGCTCGGAACGCCCTGAACTCGAGCCGAGGGCGTCCAAAAAAAAAAATAACTCGAGAGAAGATCGAGTTTTTATCGCTTGAAATGACGAAAAGGAAAAAGGACAAGGACATCCCTCTGTTGGAGGGGCAAAGGAGTCTGGTTGGATTATTTTCGCCGCCAGCAAAGCGTGTTCCTGTGACGGAAAGTGTACTGCCGGCGAGCCTTGATGGGGGGTGCTAGTGGAGCACGCGTGTGAACTGCGAGCGCCGGAGCCTCGCAGCGGCGAACCTGAGGCTCCGTGGTAAACTGTGGTAACAGGAAGAGCCGAAAGAGCCGGCTCTTCTTAGTGAGCCGAGCCAAATGATCCGGCTCACAAAAAAGAGCCGGATTTCCCATTACTACTACGTAAAGAGATAGTATCTATAACTTAAGGGACAGCTCAATTCAAAATTCAAGTCACGTGACACGATGTGACGTCACAACCCCCCCCCTTTTTCATTTCAGATGTGCAAAGGCCCCCGTGTGAACAGCTCTCCTGGGGATACTGCCGATGCTGACCTGCTAGGCATGCTGGGAGCTGACAGCCTGGGGCGTCTGAAGCGTCTGGAGGAGCGTCTCATCCAGCCTCAGGGAGTCGCCGGCCCCTGCCCTCCTCCATCCTTCCCCGATCACCAGGAGTTCTTCAGGGATTTCCTGCAGGCAGCTAGCTGGTAAGCAAATACCAATAAATACAACATTTTATGTCAGAAATATCAAATCTATCAGGTAAGAATAAACATACTCGCACAATATTAACATCTGTCTTTGTTTATTCATCATTTATTTATGCTTATGGTTTATGATTACCTTTCTTGGGATTCTTAGATTTTTACTACAAAAGGATATTCATTAAAAGAAAGATGTTTGTCCTATCTGTGATGCAAATGTTTTACGTTAAATAATTCCAGTCTGTTTATCTGTGATGATATGATTTAAACACAATTTTGATTATTATCGAGATAATATCGTGATTCTCATTTATTTTGACCATCATAGACGTAACATAAAGAAATGTTTTGCCTAGTTGTACATTTTGTTATTCTTCAAGTAATAATAATACTCATATATGTCCTTTTTGTTATTTGACAGATGCCCTTTTTTTTCTTCATGAAAGCTTTCAGTGTCTGTTGTCCCTCTGTGATCTAACAAGTGTTGCATACTGTGTCCCAGCTGCCAGCTGAACCAGCACCTGCAGGACAGTCTGTGCCAGCAGCTCCTTCAGCTGGACGAGGTGTCCATCCTCAGCCCCCCCTCCATCGGGGAGGGGGAGGGGGAGGGGGACCTGGAGCAGCAGGTATATACAATCAGAGTCAGACAAAGGGATGTTAGTGAAAACTTGTTTCCACCACTTTTCCTTCAAGTACTCTGTCAATTTGGATCAAGCTAGTTTTTTCCAACTTAGGCAAAATATTTTGTGATATTTCAGGAGTCGTTTTAATTGCAAACAAACACAAAAGTCCTATCTGATCGACATGCTTCTGATTGTTATGTAAACCATTTTTCTCTGTTGTATCTGCCTGATCAGGATGAGAAGCAGCGTTTCACCTCAGTGCTGCTCCTCGCTCGTCTTCTGGCAAAGTTTCTAGGATTCATTTCCTTTCTGCCTTATCAAACATCTGAGAGACCCTCCAGGGAGATACAGGAGGCTGCTATAGCCCTGCGCAGCAAGGTGAGGGGATAACAAGAAGGTTTATAAACGTACTCTTGTGTTCTGTGTTTAGTCAAGTCCAGCAGTTGTTCAAATACGTAAATAAATGCATGTCTGCTTCAAGGCATTCACATTTTAAAGGTCACCTATTATGCAAAATCCACTTCTTCATGTCTCTTCTACATCAACATGTGTCCCCTCTGTGGAAAGAGATTCTGGAAGTTCCAGGAAAAAAGATTCTCTCTCTTTTGTCCTGATCCATTTATATAAAAACCTGTCTGAAAATGAGCTGATCAGATTTTGACCACTTTATGATGTCATAACGTTTGTTTGGCTTGTGTAACCATTAGCCAATCACCAACCAAGGTAACCCCCCCCCACCTTATCACCTGAATCTCCTCCTCGAGCACCATTGTGTTCTTTTTAACCAAATATCTCTCAGAGGGGCGTGGGGAGGGGCTCCTTATTTTCATCTAAAGGCCGCTACACACCAAGCTGATTTCCGCCGTCGATAGATGTCGATAGATGTCTGGCCGTCGATGAGCATCGTGTCGCCTTACTCAGATTGGTGTGTCCCGCACCGTCGTGTCTTCTCGGCCGTGCCGACACCTTCCGCGGCCGATTCAACATGTTGAATCGGGAGGCTGTCGGCAAAAGAAATCACTCTGATTGGCTGTTCAGCTTCGCGAAACACTATTTGCCTGAATGGGAGTGGGGCAGTACATTACTTAAGTAAATGTACTTTGTTACTGTCCACAATCTGCCTAGAAGTATTTTAATGTTGTAGCTGTTCAAGATGGTCATTTTAAAATGTTTTAAAATATACTGTTAGGCTAGTTAAACCAATAGTAATGCTACGGCTGCAACTGACAATTATGTACATTTTTATTTCATCTTAACGCTGTGTGATTAAAAGAATAAACACAAATAGCAGGATAGGCACACATATTTGATATATCTTTCCCCACTGAAAAGGCACTGCACCAATACTGTTAAAATATTGGCATAGTTCATCCCTGTGCTGCTTGGCTCGAGCTGTAGCATGTAGCTATTTTGTTGTTTGTATATCACGCAGTCTGTCTTCTGGTTGCCTCTTTTGATTGACGAATACACACTACCGCCGCCTGCTGGTAAGGAGAGTTATTGCGACTCACGCATGCGCAGTTCGTACGTGCTTCTTGGCCGTCGGCTTAAGTCTTTGCGGTGTGTTCCACTGCGACTGTTTGGCCAAGACGCAGGAGACGTGAGGCGACACAACAGTCGGGTCCGTCGGGACGTGTTCTTTGGTGTCAGTTTGGTGTGTAGCGGCCTTTAGTAACAGACACAGAATCATTACTTTTGAAACAGGGCTGAAACAGAGGGGATTATGGGATGCTGCAATGATCTGTTTGGTATTTGGAGCCAAACACTTCAGAGACATGTTTTGTATATATCTGAGACCTATAATATATTGATGAAAAACAGTATAATAGGGGACCTTTAAACAATGATATCATGGTCCCCCAGAGTGTTCCGGTGCTGGATGTGTGTGCGGTGCTGAGTAACAGCATGAAGAGGAGGCGCACCATCCTGACGGTGCCCTGGCTGGTGGAGTTCCTCTCCATGCTGGACTTCATCGGCCCTCGGCTGCTCTGCTACAGAACGGCTTTGGGAAAACTGCTCCTCCTGTACAGGTCTGTTTCCATCGCTGCATATTTATATTCTGTACATTATAGTTTTTAAAAGAAAGCGAATTCAGAATCAGCAGGTCAGACCAAGTCAACCAAGAAGATGTCAGGTAATGCATCCAATCTAAAAGTATAAAACACATCTGAAACATGTGTCTAAAGTACAAATACACTTTTCATCACGTTAAATCTTATTTTTGTGTGCTTGTAGGAAAATGCTGCTGGGCCGATGTGGAGAAATGTGTTACCTGAACAAACTCCTAATGGTTTCAGTGTTAGGGTGGCTGTTCCAGGTGAGACACACTACCCAATATGATGTGTTTTGGTTTACAGCTAGTAATACATCCTACATGGCTCATATTTTGTAATTACCTTGTGAAGATCCCAGTGATTCCTAAGGACATTTTCTTCACCAATGAGTTCACTGAGGTGGCAAAGCTGGAGGACGGCATCACGAATGCTGCAGGGCTAGTAAGTGAATTATCGCATTAAAAAAGCTGTTTCTCTAATAATTGATGTTTTTTTTATTTTTTACTGATTTTGTTATTTTTGTAGGACTGCATTCCCCTGGTTGATCAACAGCTCCTCTATACATGTTGTCCATTTCTGGGTAAGTAGAACATGATGAGACATCTTTTATGTCCCTTCAGAGATTAAGGGTACATTTCAGATGTTATACATGGATATTTTGTAGTAGTATAGTTCGTGTTCTCTATACGAGAGGTAAAAGGCTGTCAAGTACGAGCCAGATAGTTTAGATCACATTTGGTCTGTACAGCATATCTTCACTTTTCGCCACAAATTAAACATGCACTTGTTTAAGATGTGTGTTGATGTTCTGCCCTGTTTTCATCTAGGTGAGTTCCGTAAGCTCCTAGCTGCTTTTGTGTCTGGAAGCGCAGCCAAGAGTGGAGGAATTATCCGCAAGATCACTCCCACTTCTGCCGACCCGAAGGACACGCCGACTGCCAACAGGTCACAGCAGAAGCTGCAGGTGAGTCAATGCAGTCGGTGAAGTGAAGTGAAGTGTAGAAGGACATCAACGAATTGCCTGTGTGTGCGAGTATTTAAATCATCCATTAAACATGACAGGTGGACCTCGAGCAAGCCTTCTTTCACAACCAGCCCCCGTCGCTGCGTCGCACCGTGGAGTTTGTCGCAGAGAGAGTTGGATCAAACGCCGTCAAGCACATGAAGTAAGGACCAACAAGTTATATCTTTCTCTCTTTCCATTCCTTTTCTTTACCTAGAATAACAGTTAATCAGCCTGCTACTTTGGTTGGTTGCCTTCCTAAGAAGCTGAGACTGTTAAACAATCCACATTTATCAGCACTTAGGTGGTGGCTGCTGTGAATTCACCCACTTGTATAGATGTATGTGTATTAAAAGCACTATTTTTAACATAATCCAAACTAAACTATACGTAATGTAGGTGATTTTTGTTCTATGTACGTGTGTGTTTATGTGTCTATTTGCGGATCATCAACAGGGCGACATTAGTGAGTGAGTTGGTGGAGCGAGGGGACAAGATGCTGAGAGATGGGTTGAAATCGCCAAACTCAAATCCTTCGAAACTGAACGACTCCATTTGTGCTCAGCTGTGTGTCGCAGGATTGGAGGCCTTGGCAAAAGCCACCAGGTATGACAGCGTCTTTCACAAACAGCCTGCAAAGCTGTCCTTCTCTGAATCCATATACAGAAATTAATGGGATTTTTATAGCCATTTGATTGGTCGAGGTAAAATAAACTGCTGCTCTTCTGGCCTCGTCGTCACACACCATTAGCATTTCTCTGCTGTGTGGTAATCTCGATGTGGTTTTGCAGATTTTGCTGTGAGAACAGTCCTGAGGCCATACGCACTCTGCTCCCCCATGAGACCTCCCCTGCTGTAAGCTCTAAAAACCACTCTGCTGAAAATCACACCTTTCTTTTGTATTCAGTAAAGAATAAACACATTATAAACTTGTGTTTCTGATTTATTCCTTTTTACTTACTTTCTCTGCAGGTCCTGAACACATCTGAAAACATCACCAAACGTCTTGCAACAGAGAAAGCCAGCAGCTGGCTCTCTGCCAACATCACAGGTAGCTACCTAATGCACCATGCTTCTGCCTTTTCATGATTTTAACATGAAAGGAACTTTAAATTGATTCTCTCCATTTCTCAAAACAGTCTTTTGGATGTTTATGCTTGGGTTTTGCAACTAATGAGACTATCCTGGTTGCTTCTTTGTATGCCAAATTCAGTGATCCAATACCTTTTTCTCAAATTTGAATTTGAACCACATTAAATGCACGGCACTGCTGTGACTGAATAATCTTAACTGAATATTATGACAACATTGACATGGCCGATGCGATAATCTATCTAATAATGTCGTATTTGGACAAACAGCTACCCGGAGTATCAGCTCAGTGGATCCCTATTTTGATATCGATGCAAGTGAATTCTCATGCCATAATGTATGGTATATACAGGGGCGGCGGGTACTGTAGGCTAGGGAAGGCTAAGCCTTCCCAAATATTTTGTCACTGCATCCTGGTAAAATTAAAATATAATGTTTGTGTCTTTGACATTAGCGCTGCTATGCAGCCACCAGTAAACTGTACTACGAAGCCAGTTCAACAGACCCTGGATATGTTTGAGTTATCTTATCTAACCCTAACAAACGAGATCTCGCTAAGCGGTCCTACGACGCTGGTTATCAACTCAGTAAATCAACCCAGGGTTTCTCTGTCCGGCTGAGAGCGCGTTCAAGGGGCGGGGCTAGCAACATTTGACCATTCACAAACATGGACAAGCGTACTGACAGCGCAGCGTCATACTTCATTAATGAGAATGAAACTAATATTAGACAAATATGAAGAAGTTAAACTTTAAACATCCATGACTTAAACACTTTATCCAGGATACAAGCCACATAGTTGCACATGCAAGGTGAATACAGAACAGCTGGTTAAAAAATAAATAAACTACCGAGTGTTTGAATGCGTAGGCCTACATTAACAGGTTTATGATATCACTGCCTCATCTAAGACACGAGTGATCTGACTTTAATTACATTTGATTTGAGTGTTTCGTCAACTTAATGTGTTGCTTGAAATAATACTTCTGCATACAGTAGGCTATGTGACACTGTAAGTGTTGCACGGCCAGATACGGCTCGAGAAGCTGACTCAAATAAGGAGATATATGATATATTATGATATTATATGATCGATGATGTGATTGATGATGTGATATGAATGATAAGTGCGACACGTCGGCGTCTTCCCTGCATACGGCAGTTGTTCTGTATTTCCTTTATCCTGTAATATGACTTGATAGATTTCAACTCCGCACACTGAGCTCTGATTGGTCAGCAGGCGGTGCTTTCACTGAGTTGATCTCTTACGCAGCGTCCACACGTGCGCGGTGAAAAAATCTTGGCGGTGGGCGTGTCTGAAGCTTGGGGATTTTTTGCGAGCAACGCGACCAACAACCAATCACATGAATCTCCCGCCCCCGACATACAAAGCAAAAAACTGTCTATATATATATATATATATATATATATATATATATATATATATAATATACTGTCTATGCTTGCTAGCAATGTTAAAACGAAGTAAACTGGATATAAAATCCCCAAACAGGCGAAAACCTACCAGTTTCACCCACTGTCTCTGCCACCTCCCTCCATGCCTGGTTCCTCCGGTATGTATCCCGGTAGGTAAATAGGGACTGGTCATAAAGAACCGGGTGATTTGCTACCGCAATAACTAATTTCTCCTCCATTTTGTTAGGAATATAGAAATGAACTGCGGTATGTCACTCCCAGCTTACACGCGGTTTGATTGGCTAGCGCTTGTACTGTCAGATTTGCATAAACGGGATTTGATTGGCTGACGCTTCCACCTCAGGATTTCCAGGCGTTCCAGGCGTCAAAAGTTGAACAATGTTCAACTTTTGAATCCTGGAACGCCTGGAAATCGCCGCTCTGCTTCCCACAATGCAGTTCGGGGAAAAGTGAGGCGAAGTGACGTCACCCCATTCAAAGTGAATGGGCAGAAGCGTTGGAAGATTTTTTCACCGCGTACGTGTGGACGGGGCGTTATCTATAAACGCCGGAGGCAAAAGAAGTTATTTAGCCTTCCCAAACCTGAGCCTCACGCGCCGCCTAAGGGTATATACTAGGGATGCTCCGATCGCCAATTTTGGGGCCGATCGCCGGAATCAGTATCGGCCGATACCGATCGCCGATCCGATCGAGTGGGCGGGGCCTATGGGGATCTTCCATTTAAAGTGATGTTTAAAACTCAGTTAATGGGGCTCATTCACTGGAGCTTCCACAAACAACAACCAACATAATTATTACATTCAAATGAAGTACATTATTCAAGTTTACATACACTTTGGATAATAACATGGGAGAAATGAGCGGAAGCGCTCTCTTTTCCTCTCTCTCCCTCTCTCCTGACAGCCCGTCAGTATCTCATGCAGCTCACTGATCCAGTAATGAGTGACCCGACAGTGAAGAATAAATATATTTATAACTAGTTTAGCTTGTTCCAGAGGTAGATAAAATGTGTTTGGTCTAAACTCTTGTGTGTTTTGCTCCGCTCACCGGTCCGTCACAGCGGGTGGAGCTGCAGGATTTCTGCTTCTCACACGTTGCATACCGCTATTTTATTGTAATTTTCGGACACCTTAAAATACTGCCAGACTGGTGAAGCCATTTTGGCGAGCTTGTTTTGCCGCGCACAGAGAAAAGTGTCATGTATTTTACGTCATGCGATCGGCTCGCGCGATCGGCATTTTTAGAGAGCACGGCGGCCGATCGATCGGAGCATCCCTAGTATATACTGGCTTCTATGAAGGACCAAAAAGGATTCAGCTGCCCGAAGTAAAACACCATTTCTTTCCTCGCTTCCAGTTTATATTTTTGAGGCCTATTGCACTATACTGATTTGACAAGGACTTTTCTGATCTAAAAACTGCATTTCTACACAATTGTGTGTGTAGTGAACATGCTACATCATGCAGAAACATATCATAAAGATATGATGCATTAAAGGAACATAACCTTAAAGCTGTCTGCTGACGGGTTCTCTAAGAGAACATCACTGGCATTGAAGATGAAAGGAAAATAGACACCATTGCTGCGATTTAAAATTCCCTAAGGACATGCATGAAAGACTTTCTGTTTTCCCCCCTATCAGCCCTGATAAGACGCGAGTGGAAAGCCGGTATGATCGTGTGATGAAGGCGGTGGGCAGCCCGGTGGCTCCAGGCTGCAGGGAGGGGGAGGGGGCTGTGCTCGAGCCGGTCACCCAGGAGCAGCCCATTACTCCCAAGAGGAAACAAGGGAGTGAGAGAGTGACATCCTGCCCTCCAACCTGCAGCCACAGCGCCTCACTGCCCTCTGACATCCTCGTTGAGATAAAGGTACGCCTGCATGAGAGGACATACATAGAAGGGAATTCCAGAGCACTCTGCAAAAGAAGCCCTTTCAAGGAATCAATGTACTTCTCACTGAGGTTAAAGTGATTGTTGTCTTTCTTAAATGTACTTTTAATAAAGGAGTGGCTGAGCATTGCTGTTGGCCCCATGACCGATGAGGAGCTGCCGACCGGCCCTCAGCTCAAAACGCTGCTACAGAGAATGGGAGACACACTGGCCTGCAGAAAGGTACATGGGACACACAAGTGCAACAAAACAAAGACAACGTTTGGGTGGATGTGCCTATTTTTTTTAGTATCACACTCGGAAGCTTCATTCATAACAATGAAATTCTAACTTCTAAATCTACTTCAGGATTCTTCAATGTTTTTTTGAAAGAAGACAGACATTTGAAAAGTTAAATCTAAAGCCTTGACAGAAGCTACAAAATATATAAAAAATGATAATACTTTTAATATACAACCATGACACTTGTTCTCTTCTCTTCACTCAGTTCTCAACAGTGGTGTCAGAGCAGATGCTTCTTAACTGTACTGTCCTCCTGGGCTGCAAACTGGGTAAGAAACTCCTGAATGACAGACTCTTAATCATCAAATAATAATGTTGTGACCTGCATTGTGTTTGCCTGTAAACTGTTAAATAGCAACATAATGTCTAGTAGCTGTACTGTGTAACACACCTGAGTTCCTGCTGTGTCTCTCAGTGTCTGCAGAGCTGCCTGTACTCTCTCCCTCTGAGTGTAGCGGAGGTGATGGGGTCGTTGTGGTTGCTGGTTCGGGGTCAGAGCCTCCTGTCCGAGCTCTGCTGGAGCAGCTTGCTGAGCTGTGGGAAAGAGACTGCTGTTCCTCTGCCCCGCTCCACCTGCTCTTCACCCCGCTCACTGTCACTGCTGTGCTAAAGGCCAGCGACACTGAGGTACATCTACACTGCAGTTACTAAAATATTAATGAAAGTGCTACATGTCCTTCTACCTTTTTATATGCATCAGATATTCCCCTCAAATACCTCACTCTTTCCTGTATGTGCATGGCCCTCTATAGGCCCTGCGATCAACACAGATCAAGGATTATTTTGTAGGCAACAGTTGTGCAAATGTTTCAATTCACTAATTTAAAATGGAGCAGAACACTTAAAATGTTACATCTTCTCCAAGCAAAATGTTTGAAACTTTGATACGTGAAGAAAATATTGGGAGTGTTTAAAAGATGATCTGACTGAGTTATGACATTACTCTTTATTTTAAAGTGTTTTCCCCATTTGTTTGACTCTTGTAACCATTTGTAATGCATGTCGTTTCAGTGGAACAACTACCTGTTCCTGGTTAGAGAGCTGGTGGACAGAGGAGCCTTGAGGGAGGAAGAGGTCGTATCTCATTGGAAGAAGTTAACAAACTTGGCCTTGCCAGCGGTGAAGGTTCGCTGCATTCCTTTCATATTGTATTCCTTTGAAATTATTTTATTTTACTAGCGATTTGACCTCACTTTGACTCTTTCCTCTCGCTCAATTTGTTCTCTCATTTCAGGAGCTGATAGAGAATTTTCAGCTGCGGTCACAGAGCATTAAACCCTCGTTGCCTCTGGCTCAGCTGCAGAGCCACATGGAGATGCTGCAGGTCTCACAACAGACAGTAGAGGGAGCTACATGACAACAGTCACACAACTCGGCATCTTTTCTGTGATCGCCACAGTGCTCGATGTCACATCTGTCAAAGTGTTTTTCAAGACAGAGACAGAACTGGGTAACTCTTTGTTGTTGACCATTTTTCGATTTCGCCACTGCTGTGCATCAAAGCTGTTCCACAGTCAGCCTCTGCACAGTCTTTGCAAGCCCCTGACTTTTGTTCTCCACCTGTGAAGTGACAGCAGCCTTTCATGAATCCCTGTGCTCTTTTGCAAAGCTGCCTGTGAGAACAGAAAGTCCTATCAGTCAGAAGTAGCCAGAGGCCCACACCATCTCACTCCTTAAGATCTGTTGAACTTTCCTGCAAGCAAACATGGTAGATGATTGTGTCCGAAGGGAAATACTAGTACATTTCAAACAGCCAATACCATTGCACAGAATTGGCAAAGACAGAAGAGGGGTCATCCTCAAACTTCTGAGGATTCGAACTAAGAAACTGTAGTGTCACTTAAAGACTGAAACATTTTTTCCAAATTTTAAACGTTCAACCAGACAAGCCATAGTTTGTAAAGACACATTTGTTACTACAATGGATTTTAAAAATGTGTTTCTTTGGTGGTTTTTAAATTCACCTGATAAAATAAAATGTCTTAATCATTTTAGAATAGCACTTTCACACACTGCCTTTGACCGCCACTACTAGTGACTGCAGGTTTATTTCATGAATGCGAGACTGCGTTTGTGATTGTTTTTAGTTCATGTTGAACCAGTGTTGTATGCATTGTTTGCTGCTTTTAAATTGAAATGTTTTTTTACGTTACCTAGATATTAATAATAAAGATGTATTCTGTGTTAAATGGTTATTGTGTGCTTTTATCATTGGAATACAGATTGAATAGTTTCATGATGTAAGGGATGGAAATTACACAAATGAGTTGGTTAAAAAAGTGATGAAAATATTTGTGAATAGAAAATGGAGTTGCTGAATTGTATGTGATTTAAAAAATTGAGATTTGATTTACATTTTGGGTTGTAAAAGCAATATCTTGCTGTAAACACTAAATGTCAGTGGGGCTTTATTAACGATAGTTTAAGATGTATCATATCCATTGACAATAACTATATTATTCAATTTACACACAAATCTTCACTTCCATTATTATGTTTTAAACATTTTCATCACTTGAATTTCTTTCTTAATTATTAAAGGTTACTCCATTCTTGAGACCACTTTCCTTAAATAAAGAAATGCAGATGCTGCTTTGAACATATCGAGACAGTTTTAATTAAATTGGCTTTAAATTAGACGAAGCTATTATTACTACTCATTTTACAACAGTTTTTCTGTTCGAATCTATTCTCATCACTTTGTTTTCGTCAATTAATTAATGTTAGCCTACTTCCACACCTTAGAAATGTAAAAGCCTAGGACATGACATGTCTAAAAAAATTGTAAAAATAATCTCCAAAATATATTTTTATCAGAAAACACAAAGTATGCTCCCTAAATATTTCCCACAACACTTTAAATAGTAGATTTAAATAATAATATAATAGACATGCAATAAAAAAAAAAAAGATTGTAAGAAATATACAAAATATACAATTGCTAGAAAAGACAACAAAGTATGCTTCCCTACTCTTAAAATAATAGAGTTACATAATAACCGACATGCAAAAAACATCTACAAATATTTGAATATGTCGTAGTAAGGGGAGTATCCAGCAGCCTCCCCTCCTCCCTCTCTCTCTGTCCGGCAGGAAGTTTCTCCAGTCGGGGGTTCGTCACTCAGTTGAACCCGCGACCAGCAGCCGGTGGAGATGACCTGAACAGCGGATATCAGGACAGTTTCCTCCCGCTCTTTCAGCTTTTATCGGAGTTTAATATGCCAGAAGACCCCAAATACTCTCATGGAAACTGCTATTTTACTCCGAGTAAGCCAACTGTTGAGTTCGTGAAGGCATCATGGCAAATGTTAAAGTTGCCATCCGCGTCCGTCCTCTCAACGCAAGGTAAGATATCAGCTGTCAGGCTAATTCAAGTACCTATTAAATGTACATTTTAAGAGTGAACTTTATTATAAATGTCTTTATTTTTACTTCATGGCAGAACTGTTGAAGCCAGAGTCATGTGACTTAAGCTGCTCCTTAATGCTAATCAAAACAATAACCTAACGTTAAGCTTCTCATGTTTAATTAGCACTTTTTAAGTAAACAGCTATCAAGTTTTTAGCTAGCTTGTTAGTTTTTAGCTTGTTAGCTAGCTAAAAACAGTGGTGCACATGGTGAATAATGACAACTGTGGCTGTCAGTAGTGACTCATGTTGTGTGCATGTGTGTGGTGCTGGAGTAATGTCCAAAAAACCTTCAGCTTGTTAAGGTTTAAAGTGTCCCACTACATATTATTTTTACGCACAGCCATTAAGACTATGTGGTGATTAACTGTAATGCTTTTAAAACACCTTTGCTTTATGTATGATTGCACCTAGGATCAATCAGTATCAGTTATTTTAAAGCAATCGATCATTGCTGTACCTGAGCCTTACAATTGATTCCAAGTTTGCAAGAAAATCAGAGCTTTTTCTTTGTATTATCCCATCATCTGAACTTAAAAATGTTGGTTAATAACAGATGGTTGATAAACAGATATTTAAGTACTTGCTGGAATCTCATTAACTGGTGCCTGCTGCTCAGATGTGATCTGATGCTTTTTCTTCATAGATGGTATATCTGTTTCATCTTGTTCTAGCTCATACAAGTTTACACTCAGTAAATTGTTCAACCTAAGACTCTATGTTTTACTTGGCTGCATCTTTCCATCAAATGGGTATACTCTAGATGTCTTGAGCGTCCTTTATTACACATTTCCTTTATTATTCAGCTTTGCATTTCTATTTCTGAGAACTTTCAGATCCCCATTAAAATTAAATGAAAACCTCTCTATTATGCATGGCTAGAAAGGTTGTATGTGCACTGGTTGACTGCACAGAAGTTAGTAATGAATAGTCCACTCGTTTAACAGTGGGGTTTAAGAGTGATTACATAATATGGAACAGAAAAAAACAAATTAGGCTTAGTCAACTGATGTTGTTTAGTCGGATAATTAACTCTTTAAGCCATTTTAAGGCAAAATATATACATTTTAAATACACAAAACACATTTTTGTCTCATTTGCTCATTGGCTTTTAGATTACCTTTGTTAGGTGTGAGGCATTTATGGAAAACAAGTTCCCCCCTGTTTTTACAGTGCTGTAAAATCTGCTGTTTAGGTAGCAAAGTAACAGGGAGGTTGTAAAGCTACGTTGCTCCACTGGACCTCCCTATTTACATGAAGAGACAGATTGCTACAACATGTTGAATAACAGATATTTTGTTTCAGCAGTGTGAGGCTATAATACATAGAGTCCTACAGTAGTATATTGATTTCACTTCACCTCCTGCAGGATGTTTGGCTGGGGTTCTTAATCTAAATGCCACTACAGTACCATAACAAAGCATTATCCAGGCTATGGAGGCTCCGACAATGATTCTTTCAAACAGCCTTCCTGGTATTTTGCATAACAAAAGCAATTCTTATACATAATGTTCACTGTCATGCAAATGTCTGTTTCCTTATTCCTGGATCTGTCAGTTTCACTTACACATAACTTTAGCACCAGGTTGGTCAGCTGCATTCCTCATTGGCCGGGCGCAGAAGTGTGTTGCTCATTGTTTAAGGACTCAATGCCCCCCCCCCCCCCCCCCTGAGACTGCATGAAGCCACTCTCATGTGCAAAAACATGTGTGCCAGATTGTGAAAATTCTGGTCCTCGGTTTGTTTCAACACTGTTTTTTTTTACAAGGTTTACTATTTTCTACCACCATCCTCCTCCCCTTCATGCTACTTAGAGCCTGAGATTGAAGGTTGCTGGTTTTGGGTTGGGCCACCACTGCTGGCAAAATGAGTCCCGCATGGTGAAGCTCAGGGGGAGCTGACGATTACAAAACCCCCCCGTCGTCCCGCAACCCTCCACAGAGACTCAGCGTTTGCACTACAGACAGAAATCACCGCCTTTATCGCTCCTGGAGATCGAAATACTCTCAGCTCCATGTTGTGATTGCCTCGATTTTCGTGTGTGTTGCATCAGATGTGCTGGGTCCAGCTGCTGAGTTGACCTTGTTCCACACAACGCAATGACACACACACACACACACACACACACACACACACACACACACACACACACACACACACACACACACACACACACACACACACACACACACACACAATACTAGTGTAGAATCTGTGGAAACAGCCCAAGTTTCCTCATCCGAGAGAAGCGTCTGTTTTCATTTGAATCTGAAACTGGTCAGTGACGATTTCATGGATCACACACACACAGAGGTTCATTGTGTTAACCATGTGACAGCCTCAAGTCAAGTGGCCTAAATGTCTCTGGACACCCTCTCCATTATGTCTGCATCTGCAAAAATAGTTTTTTTTAAACCTATTTGAATCTGTCTGCAGGGTGTTTAATCCAAAGTGAAACCTTTGTTAAATCTGTCAAGTGGGAAATGCTATGCTCACAATATCCCTAGTAAGCTGTTTACATGGCTAATGAAAATTAATAATCCATTAATATTCCTGTAAACATGCACCCCTTGAAGTATGTGCTACAACTGCACTTCCCACCTTTTCCAACTGCAGTCAAGAGGCAGTGTGTTGAAAACTGCGGCAACCAAAACATTTTCTGATCGCGCTGTTAACATGACCAAAGAATGCTCCCAAAATCTTTGCAATATTGGCATTTTCAAAAATATTTAAATCACCAAACGGAATTTTCGTAATCTTGTCATATTCGGAATAATAGTGGAACATTATTGAGCATTTAGATGTAGTCACTGATCACTACTGATATGCCTTTTATGTTTTCTCTTCAATCTGATCACTCTTACTTCTCATAAAAAGCTGTCACACTTCTCAACGCATCCAAATGTGAATGTTTACAAAGTTGACTAGAGCAATGTTTTCTTCTCTCACAGGGAGAGCGCAGATGGAGGAAGGTTAGCGGTTCAAGTGGAGGACAAGCTCGTTAGGATCAAAAATGTAAAGGTGAGTGTTTTGCTGTGATTATATCCAACACACTAAATATTTAGTGTGTAGAGGGCCTTTATCTACCACAACAACAGGATGTTTACAGCCTCAGACCAGCCTTTTCCCGGCTCGATGTCACTATTGTTTATTATATGTTTTGAACTCACACACACACACACGCACACGCGCACACACACAGAGATTGAGAGACTCCTCCTGTTAAACACATGCAGTCTGACACTCTGCACACCAATACAGAAGAAGATGTATAAATATACCATCCTGTATATATTTACAGAGTGCAAGACAGGAGAAGTATGAAATGTTGGTTTGTGTTTTTAGTTATTAATTTAGGTTGCAAGGCCATATTTGGATTTTATTACCAGAGATCTACACATTCCTGTAAGCTGACACTTTCACTAAGCTTCAAACCTGCTGCGTCAGATGTCTGAGGAGACTCGTCTGTGTGGTTGAGCTGCTTTGCCTGTGTTGAGATAATACAACTGCAAAAGCCTTGTTGAGGATCATATCACAATGTGTATCTCCCATGTGTACAAGTGATGCACACATTCAAAAAGGATCAATTCAAATCAGCTTACAGTTGATTGCTAGTCACACGTACTGTACATGGAGACTTTTGTTGATCAAGGTTTTAGCTAGAGACATGTTTTTGTTTACATTTTAATATACTGACGTAAAGAGAGAAGTTGGGTGGGGGAGGAGAGAATCTGTTACAAATGATGTGACAGAGACAGACCACATATGGCCGCCCTGTGCCATGGAAAAGGTTCAAGGGAATCATTATTTAGTGGGACAGTTTTGGAAGATCTTAAACAGCAAAGAAAAAGGGTGGATTTTACAGGACAATAACCTTCAAGCTACTTTACAAACTGCAAGTAATAAAAGCTATACAAATCTATTCATCTAAATTAAAAAGCACAGAACCAGAAAAGATAAAAGGTAATGTTTTGCAGCTGGTCTGTTTTCCCCCCTAACTGAATTTAGGTGTAAAACAAGAGACTTTATCAGTGGTTGGAGCTCTGGTGGGCTGTAGCTGGTGTTGCTTTTGGCTAATCCCTCTCACCACAAGGCCTTTGTTAAATCTCCTAAAAGTGCTGGGGGGGTTAAACAATCGTGCTCTCAGAGAGTCCAATTGCTCTGAACAAAATTGATACTCAGAGCTTAGTGTTGCCTAATGCTGCAGTTAGAGGAAGAAAAGGCTATTTACATAAATGGCTGAGTGGGTTCATCATTTGTATTATGATGTGGATAATTGACTGCTTGGTTTGAACTACAACACTGACTAAAGGACCCTCTTCCCAGCATGAGTCTGTCTCTGAAGTGTCCGTGAACAAGACCCGGCGCCAGAACAAATCTACAGAGAGGGCATATGATTCTCATGGGAGGGCTCACAAAACCGCCATGTACCGCGGCACAATATAGATCGCACAGCATGGCCAACAGCATTGCGTAAAGACGCACACCCATCGCAAATAAATACACAAATAAATACACAAATAAATACACAAATAGATACACAAATAAATACACAAATAAAGGGCAACATAGAAACCACTTTTGAAACATTGTTTGCGTGGCGGCACAAACACGGGTAACTCATGAGCAAGCTCGATTTTTTTTTTGTAGTTACTATCATTTAAAAAAAAGATTTGTATTAAAAAAAATAAAAAAAACGTGTTTACACGGCGCCGGGTCTGCATTTATCTCATAAAAGAGACACTGGTACTGATTTTGCAATTGAACTTGCACTCGCCAAATGTTAACATGATACACTGATGTCACCCCGAAAAAATCCCAGTGCAATTACACTGGAGTCTGATAGTAACACAACATGCCAGAAGTGAATAGTAAATGTGTCAGAGAGAAACAATTATTTGCACCTTTAAACAAGAGCAATGTGACAATACTTTTATTTTGATAATGTGATAGTGACACAAGAAAAGCTTTATAGAATGAAGGGATGTTCATGTGAAAAACACTTTTAATAGAAGCAGCATTACTTTAATTTGAATGAAAGCTGTTTAACCCAAAGCATTTAACTGGGTAAAATAACCCAAAAGATACCAGACATTGTATCTAATGATGGAACGATATGTATTTATATTATGATAACTGGTATTTCACCCAGGCTATATATTGCTTTTATAATACTCTATTATATTAAGATCTTGCCGACATTAAAATGTATAAAGAAAGAAGTCTATTTTATAGATAAGCCACTTTATTCTCTGACTTCAATAGATCAACATCTAATGCAGCTCAAATTCATTTAGTTTAAAGTCAGATCTTTCCCCAAAATCAAACTCATGTGCTCACAAACTTGTTTTATACTCAAAATACAGAAGTACAGAACAGAAAATAACAGCATGTTCTCAGCAGGAACATTATTGTTCTTCAGGTTGACTGCAGGGATTTAGAAGCGATGTTTAGATGCTGCACTGATTATCCACTACAACTGTTGTGCTGGGACAAGTCCAAAAGCTGCTGTGCTGTCTTTCCTCACAGTTAGCAGAAAGGTGTTTACTGTTAATGCAGTGAGGCGGCTAAAGAACTGTGAGAGGCGCGAATGCATTGCTAATGAATGGAAACAACTTGCTTGTAATTCCACACCATATCAGTCCTGTAATAAATCCATAGCACCTGGCTTTATTGCGGTTTTTCTAACACTACTCTCATTTCTTATGCCCAAATTCTTCTGTCATTGAATCTGTTGTCTTAAGATTTTCAGTGAGCAATGTATACAGCTCTGTCAGACAACGTTCTTTATTTGTTGTTCTGACTTAATAAAGTAATTGTTCTTTACATCTTGCCTTGTTATGCTAGGATTTTGACCGGTATTAGAGAGTGTTAATAATAATCCTGATGTTCTCCTCTGTTTTCCTCCCTGAAGCTGGACGGACGCTCAGATGGTGCTATAGATTCCAGGGAGAAGCTTCTGGAGTTTTGTTTTGACTACTGCTACTGGTCGGTGGACCCTGCAGAGCCTCACTATGCGTCTCAGGAGGAGGTAATGACCTGACCCTTAACTAACCTAAACTAACTGTTACAGTATTCTCATAACATTCCCATGTACTTGCTATGAGGCATTGCCTGAATAATGACTGTTTAACCGTTATCTTACAATATCAACGTTTACATCCAGAAGTCTCAAACCCAACTTTTCTCTGATGTTGCGACTGTAGTGGTGGTGGTGTAGAAATATGGCAATAAACAGTGCTGGTTCGACGGATTCTACCTTACAGATATACACAAGAGTGAAAGTTTTGTTTAAATGGAATTTTCTTATGTTGTCTTGAAACCTTGCACTGCAGTATTTGTATAATGAATGTAGGTCAAGGGTTTCTGTCCTTAATAAGTATATACAGTACACTAATTGGCCACTTGATTGGGTACACCTGTTTATTCTAAGGCAATCCAAAATAACGGTTCTGCCATTAAGATGACTTATGATTCCTATAATTTCAAAAACATTTTTAACTTATTTATTTGATTATAGGGTCTTTTGTGCAAGGTTACAATCAAATGTTCTTAACAATACAATGAAAATACAACAAACCAAAGATAATTTAGCAATGCAAAGACTAAGAAACTAATGAAAACACAACATTGTTTTGTTCTTCAAGCATGCTATATCAGAGGCATGCTACCTCGCCCCGATGTCTTTCTCCTCACCCTGGGAATGATTGAAAGTCCAGTGTCAGAGGTCCTTGTGATCTGTGCGGAGCTTACATTGAGAGCATGTCTGACAAGTATCCAGGCGCTAGTCCATGGTGTGATTTCAACTCTAATAAAAGGATCTTTAACTCTTATTATAAAAACAGGCAACCAATGAAGGTACTTTAGGACAGGTAAGATACAGTATGTGCTCTTGAGACTGTTGCATTAGACTGTACAGGTGAACCTAATAAAGTGGCCACTGTTTTTATGTAAGTAGTCATTTGATCAGATTTGACATTTGTGAAGCACTACCTAAGGATTGGTCTTGTTTTTGTGCCGTGTTAATTGCCCTCTTGTGGGTAGAGACTGAGTGTGTGCCAGTGTAGGCTTTTGCCCACAAGTTGACACTGGGCAAACACAACCTGTACCTAGAGCAGAGCCCAGAGGAAACGCTGCCCTTGAAGACAAACCACAACACGGTGGGTTTGTGGGTTGTGTTGTACATGCTTTTCATGTCCCGGTTTTGATTGGCCCATTAGATATCTTTGTGTTGCTTTGATTGGAGGCTGTTGCTGGAACCTGAGAAGGGCTCAAGATCAAGAGGAAATGACAGCTAATTTAATACAGCAAATCTGTACAAAACCTACCCTTTTTTATATAAATTGTCTTGTTATTAATTTGTATGTAAATCAAGTTTTCATTGTCCAGCAGAATAGCTGCACCCTTAGCATTACAGTCACTTCTCTGCCACTCCCTGTCTGCCTCTCTCTCCTGTTGTCAGAGCTGCCTTTGTATGTTTGAGAAAGACCAGGCTGTGAGGACGGCCTACTCACTGTGCAGAGCAACAGACAACACAACACAGCACTTCTTCCTTTCTCCTCTTTATTCCTCTCTCGCTGTCCTCAGCAGAATTGTGTCCAGTCACAGAGGCTTGGTTGCCACAAGACATTCCTCTTATGACCCGGGGTGGGCGAAGGACACAAGTGAAGTTCAGAGATTTAAATCTGACCTCTTTTCCTGCACCAGAATCCAAAGAATTGCCTCTTTAACAAAGACGTTTGGATGACGACGTCAGCCGTTAACTGATCACATCACCGCTGAATATATTTGAATAAGGCATCTCTCTGGTGGATATAAATTAACAGTGAAAACTCTGTTTGTGTTGTACGACAGTAAGCCTTATTAATGGAGCACAGAGGCAGGTGGACACTATAACTCAAGAGCCACTCATAACAGTTTTACCAGACAAATAGCTTGAGAGAACAGTGAAGAGCCTGTCTAAGAAGTCACATTTTTCATCCACAACCAACATTTTACAGCCGTGTTGGGATTTCATGTTCATTTCCCACATTGTTGTATCGCCTCATTTCATTCAGTGGGTGGCATTACATTTAGGCAATCGCTTTTAAATTAGTGTTCAGGTTTTGTTATATCTGGGATCCAACGACATATATTTTAACACATTAATGAGATGATGTTTTTTGCCAGTACAACATTTTTTCTCATGGTTCCTACTTTCTAAAAATACATGTTTGACTTGCTTTGGAGCAGGAAAAGGGACTTGCTCTGAATATGTCTACTGCGGTCCCCATGAGACTATCTGAGCCAGTGGTAGCAAGTAGAGCTTAACTCTTTCTTTTCCACTCCAGTGCTATCCTACCACACCCTGCGCCCCTCAGAGAAGGAAGCCCAGTCCCCCACCCCATTTCTGTGCAGTACATGTCCACGAATCACTGATAGTTTCAACCAGACACTTGTGGGGGTTCCTGTCCTCATCCACTGTTACAGCAGACAGACTAGACAGAACTGTGGTATCTAACTTCATGTTGGGGTGCAGACGTGGTGGCAATTTTGTCCCTGATGGCTCCCCACAAGACTAAAAAATGGTCACACAGAAGCTCAGTTTTTTAAGTTGCATCAGTCTGTTACAAAAGTTTCTAGAAAAAGGTTGAGAAAAAGAACGAGTTGGGCTCTGACAGGTAAAAGGAGTTTTTGGAAGAGAAACATATTCCGTAATGGGAGCCAGCTGTTGGGGCTGTTTGTCCAAACTCCTGCCTTTTTGTTTTGGGGCTTGATGTTGAGCTAATAAATTGCTTTTTCCACTATTTATTAACTCAAAACCCTCAGCTTTTTGTATTGCTTTTGGCTGTTAGAAACATGGGAGAGGGAAGTAACGGAGAAGCAGAGGATTGAGACAGGGAATGGCAAGCGAAACCGATTAAACACTAAGAGCAAATGTGAATTCCTCGGGTAGCAGGCGGAGGGGAGGGGGACAGCAGGGGAAATGGGCTGGGGGTCCACTGCAGCCCCCAGATCTCGCCTGACAAACTCACAGCTGCTTCACTAAGTCATTTTTCACAGTTAAATATCAACACAAAGACGTCACTGCTGAGGATTCGGCTCAAGAGCACAATGCTGCTTTTTATTGCCAAAAATAGTCTGCTTGCTGGGGTTTTTCCCTCTCTCTCTCTTCCTCTTCTCTCTCTCTCTCTCTCTCTCTCTCTCTCCCTCCGTCTCTCTCTGTGATTTCATTATGCTCACAGTGTTTCTAGGTCTGTGTGTCAGTGGCGCTGCAGACAGAAGAGAGATTAGCTTTGCGGTGTTTGAGAAAAATCATCTACACACATGTGCATGAATTCACTCCCCCTCGACACAGTCCGGTCCACTTCAGCCTGGTTTGAATTAACCACACACGAAATAGGATATCTTCACTTTATTGATACAGGAAAAGCACCTGTGTTTTATGTATGGCCTCACCGCTTTCTATCAGTGAAACCAGAGGATAAGAGGGGTTGTAACAAGAGTGAAAGTGGCTATATAGATGTAGATCACAAGAGGTGGAGGTGACTCTCTGGGAGTCTGGCACTCTGGGTGTTGCCTATGACTTATGTCTAAACTAATAGATGACTGTAAGAAGGGAATTGATAGATTACCTGTCCGGAAGTAGTTATGGTTTGGTCTCTTAGTTGGCAGAATTTCACAAAAAGGTTAAGAAGAAATGAATAGACAGTTAGCCAGTGGGCTCAGGATCAGCTTTTGCTGCAGATCAAGAATCTGAAGTATATGCTTGATTGTTTACAAGGATTTTCTAAACATTTTTCTATTGTCTATTATTTATTTTCAAATGGCGGGTCAGGTACGCATGCTCTGTAAGAGATTCCCTTCTTGGGTCCTATCCCTCACGCTGGCCAGCCTTCACTGGGCACGATGCCTCCAGGTGGCATGGCCGGCTCTAGATTTATTTTATTTTCTTGAGCTCATGTCCAACTTTAGTAATAATGCTCCAGTTTATTGCCCAGTGAAGGTACCTATAGGGCACCACTGCACCCTATGGATATCACACAAGGCTCCCATCAGTCTGAAGGCTGGAGAAGTCATTTCCAGCCTGCCATAAAGAGTGTGACAACATTCAGCTCGGCTCTACAGAGTTGTGCTTCGGTCCCTTTAAGGATTATGGGAGGTGTGCCCAATCTCCAAACTCTCTCCAGATATGGGTTTATTTGTTTGTTTTTAGGTCCAGCCTTTGCTCCAGAGTGTGCACTGTAAAATGTAATGCACTGCCAGAGGTCTTACTGCTTGCTTTTCCCCCCACTTTCCTGTCCTCCTGTTACTCTTTTTCCCTCTGTCCTTCATTCCCGTGTGTAGGGAGGCCTGAGTAATGAGGAGCAGCCTATCTGTTCGGCCTGCACATCTCTCTCCCTCTCTCTCCCTCCTCTCTCTCCCTCCTCTCTCCCATGCCCTCCCATGCTAATTTGACCTACAAATTCTGTCCAAGTGTGACAAACGAGAGCGTGGTTGAACTCCGGCCAAACAGCTTCCTCCTCTCGGTCTCTTCTCCTGCATGGGATACTGTCCTCCTGTCTGTGTTTTCCCTCCCTCCTTGTTGTACTCTCTTCACATTTCTCTGATCTGATTCTATAACCTAGATCTCTAGCAGGAATTCAGGACAAGAATCGCCAGTGACATTTCTTTTCCTGTGTCTAAACAAAAGCATTTAGCTTGTGCTCTGGGCCCAGCTGTTGTGTTTGTGTAACCCAGTTGGAAAGCGTGGGATGGGAACCAACGCTTCTTCTGCAGCTGTCCAGTCCTCAACATGGAGGAGAGTGAGGGGAATGGTTTAGAGGAGTTCATAAGAGTTTTGTTTGTTAGACTGAATGTTTTTATGCGTCTCGATTTGCACTTATTTTCCTCTTGCTGTCTCAAGTCTTTGCACTGAGCTCAGAGTCGTCCTCCAAGTGAGAGCGGTTGTGGAGGGAAAATCAATCTCAGTTCTTTTTGTTGCGTCAAACCTGGCACAAGCAAAAATGTGGTAAACTGCTCCACATTGCTTGTCTGGCTTATTGCCATCACCCTTGACAACATCTTAAACACATTTACACACACACACACTCGCACACTACACATAAATACTCCTCCAGGGGTTTTGTGTACAGCCGGCCACATAAAACCAGACCAGCTTTTGGCCTGTTCCTCAACCAGTGATTACAGGACTTAAGTCATTAGAGACAGGCATTACACCATTACTCTTTCACTCTTGTCTGCCGGTTTTTATCTTTTTGTGTTATTCTTCCACTATAGCGGCTCGTTCTCAACATTTCTCACCCATTCTGCTGCCTTCCTCCACTTGTGTCTGTATAACCAAGCCACCAACTACGCTGCCACTTTGGGAAAACAACAACATAGAACACAGTTTGTTTTTCTATCTTGGGCAAGAAACCCAGCTGGTTGCTTATTTTTTTTTTCAGAAGACCTAATTTTCCTCAGAGAGGTCTGTTTTAACTTAGTTAGACCCACGTGACATTACAACTTTCCTTTTAAGATCTGTTGCCAAAGTGGGATTTTACAAGATAACATCTCTTTGCCATGTCACCACTGTATTTAAAAACTGGCTGTCTGTCATCATTCCTATCATGTGGCAGAATTAATTTAAACATGTGCGTACACTAACACGCTCTCTTGTTTTTCCATCTCCTGACATCGCATTGCTTGAACCTTGAATCTTAGTGTGAGCCTGCAATGCTTTTTCTTTTGAGGTAATGATGCTCTGTGATTGCTGCGTTTGGAGGATGTATTGTGCAGCCAAATATCTGCAGAAGTGGATGTAGTGAGGTACTCAATGATGAAAAAATAAAATAAAAATGTGCGGTACATAGCAGCAGACTGGAGCATGCAAAGAAAGTGCCACCACTTTTCTCTAAAGTCGGTTTGTTTACCTTTCTACTTGATGACAGGGTTTATATTGGAAAGTGGCAAAGCAGGGAGAAAAGTGCGACCCGTGCAAAAGGTCATGTTTTGTATTTCAACCTGCATTTCATACATCACAGTATATATAATGAGGCCAAAACAGACCTAACCCTTTTCTTTGCCTTCTGATAAATCCTGAGCCCATTTGCTTTGCTTTCTAACCACAAAGCCTTGTTTTTATTCTTCCTTCCTTACTCTCTGTTTTGACCGGATGAATTTGACCAGCATTTCCTGTAAGAGAATGAAATCTAAATCCTGCTTTTCCTCTTTCATTGTTAGATTGTTTGTACATTTTTTTTCTCAGAAAGGGGGAAGCAAACGCCGAGGCTTTTGTCCCTATTGATGCCGTTTCCTCCAGAGCAGACACACACACACACACACACACACACACACACACACACACACACACACACACACACACACACACACACACACACACACACACACACACACACACACACACACACACACAGACATACACGTGCAGCGGCCTGCCTGATGACAACGGCCTTCCTGTTAATGGAGGTGTCCCCTGTGTGTTTTGAGGCGACCAACCAGCCTGCACGCTGACTATGGCTCCGGCCATGTCACTCTATTTTCAGGCTGTTTTCTCTCCTGCTTCATTTGATCCTTGAGTGCATTTCCATTCCCACAATGCAACCTGCCCCTTACCTCAACTGCTTTGTTCAGACAGAAATACCTCCCAGTGCTGCAGGGGAACTGTGAAAGTAGGTTGTGGCAGAGGGCCATTATGTTCATTTAAAGAGCCAAAGCACGATGACACAAATTGCAAATCTTCTGAAATAATCTGGTGTGACAGTGATGACAAACAGGATGGTTTTAATGTCACCCAGCATATGGCATGTTTAGACAAACTCATACACACTGTTTTTATTCCGTTGAGGTTGAAATAAGTTTATGCTTCCCCTTGTGGTTTTGTCCAGAGCTCATTTAAAGTTGTTTTGCAAGCTTTTAATGAAACAAAATAGGCATAAAGAAAAGAGACAGACAAAAAAAAAGTACTCTACAGAGAGAGTCAAGTGCAGAGAGGGAGCTCACAGTGGAAGTGAAGTTCCTGCTCTGTGTGTTAACCAGGATAGACCCTCAGCCTTGTGGTACCCCCCCCCTAGAGTGAATTTCAAGAGGGTCAACTTTAACAAGAGCCGTATTGATTCCCTGTGTTTGAGGGAGGAGAGGGTGTCTGTTTTTGAATAGCAGGATGAGGACAAGACAGAGGAGGCGCTGCTTTTTGTCTCCGTGTTTAAGCCTCCATTCAGACAAGACACAGGGGGCAACGTTTGGTGGTCTGGATTCCAAGGGGTCTGCACACTTTTTCACAATACATTTTATTGGGCAACAGTTGCATAAGGAACCCATTGTTTCAATTTCCCCCAAAAATATATAATTTAGAAAAAGAAAATGTGTTTTCTTTGTCCAGGTTTATGTAGTGCTGCTTACATTTCCGTCACAAACACTGCTGGTTTAGCAAGGTCCCTGGGAAAGTGAGTGCAACAGCAGTTATTGAGTTAGGCTTAGAGCTGAAGCAATTAGTCTAATATTTAATTAGTACGTTGACAGAAACTGAAGGTCATTCAGTACGACAGCCCTAGTGGCAGCACTTTTACTAGTCACTCGTGGCTGTTGTCTGCACATGGTTGGCTAGGCTACAGAGCAATACTTTAAAACGAATAACGGTGACCTAAGCCAACAGTTATTTTCTTTGATTAAAGGTCACCTATTATGCCGAATCCACTTTTTCACGTCTTTTATACACAACATGCGTCCCCTCTGTGGAAAGAGATTCGGAAAATTTCAGGAAAAAAGATTCACTCACTTTTTGTCCTGATCCATTTATATAAAAACCTGTCTGAAAATGAGCTGATCAGATTTTGGCCACTTTATGATGTCATAACGATGTGTTGGCTTGTGTAACCATTAGCCAATCACCAACCAAGGTACCCCCCCCCCACCTTATCACCTGAATCTCCTCCTAGAGCACCATTGTGTTCTTTTAACCAAATATCTCTCAGAGGGGCGTGGGGAGGGGCTCCTTATTTTCATCTAAAGTAACAGACAGAGAATCAGCACTTTTGAAACAGGGCTGAAACAGAGGGGATTATGGGATGCTGCAATGATCTGTTTGGTGTTTGGAGCCAAACACTTCAGAGACATGTTTTGTATATATCTGAGACCTATAATATATTGATGAAAAACGGTATAATAGGCGACCTTTAGTATATATATATATTTATTTTTAAGTGAGTAGTTTAGTATGCACGAAGACAAGCTGCAAACTGAGAAGCCGGACTCAAAGAACATTTGAAATGTTTGCTTCTACTTATTGGGATGAAATCATCAGCTATCCTTTCAGCACTAGCAGGCTTGTCAAGAAACGGATGAAATGTAAAATGATTCCAGTAACCTGAATGCAAAAAATGTAACTAATTCTTTGCATGACAGTAAGAAGCAGTCTGCAATGAGCCTAAAGCTGAATGGATTATTCTATAATTAGTCAATGGACACAGCTTGTAAACTGTAAATAATTGCAGTTTTTTCTTTGTCTTCTGTGAAACTAAATTTGGTTTTAGACTTATTGGGCAAACCAAGACATTTGATTAAGTCCTTATCTTGAGTTGCCCTTCAACCCTAGATAATTTTATTAACACTTTTGCAGGCAGTTGATAGGTTAAACGACTATTTAATCAAGTCTTAGCTGTAGCCCTAATATAACTTGTGTTTCTACTGCATGTACTCTGGCTTTCTAAAGCAAAGTAATTGAAATCATCATGTTTTCTAAATTCTAGTGACTTATGGTACTAATTTCAAGTCTCTAACCTTGGTGTTGTTTTTATTTGCTTTATCCCTTGGTCTCTGTGTGAATTCCCTGTGTCAGTGTTTAACATTTTACTTTTCTCAGAGAAATCTCAAGGCTGTTGAATATTAACACACTCAGGTTCACACACTCCCAAAAACAACCCAAATCCTTTTCAGGTTGCTTTCACAAGGCCGGGGACTTTCTGGAGAGCTTTTAACAACATCCAACGTAAACCTCTTCCCACCGCTTTGTAAACCTAGAGTATACACGGGCTAAGCTCCAGGTTCTCGCTTCTCCTGTCAGTCGTTTGTAGTCACACACATGGGAGGTATGTTCAATGATTCCCATGGAGGTCGTTGTATCTTTGAAAGTGTTCCTCCCCTCTCCTCTGTGTACTTACCCACCAGTATCCTGTGCCCAGGGGCTAGGGGAGTCGACCCCCACTGATCCCCAAGGTGTTTTGGTTCTGCAGGGGAATGTGCTGTGTCTCATGTCTGGTCCAGATCAGGTTGTTTGCCCCACCTCAAGGCATGTGTTACATTTGGATGGAGCTTTTGGATTGCTGACAGGGCCTTCAAGGTTCAAGGCTTTTATTTGTCATACGTACGTAGCTACAGTAGTTATGTCGATGAAAATCTTAGGTCACAGGCTCCTCCAACAGGGCAACACAATAAAACAGAAACAATTGTGCATGTAAATACAAAACAAATTGTGAAATAGTGCAATAAGAGTCTATATACAAGTGATTGGAATATGATATATTAGATAAATAATTAGTAAGTTGCAGCCAGATGAATGTTATGGATGTTCTTTCAAAAGTTCAGGTGTTTAACATTCCTATGTCCCAAGGCACTCATTCTGATGAAGTTTCCAGTGTTAAACAATGGAAACATAACAATAGAGAAGAATGATCATGTTTCCATTTGCCTGACCTCATACCAGTCACATGTCCACACACTGAAAGGGCTAAATTCACTGCCCAGCTATAATAACGACAATAAGGGGAGATCACCCATAATGCTCACCATTCACAATGTGTCGTGTGCAGAGAGGGTTTCATTATTCGTCAGTTCTTATCACAATACAAAGATATTTGACTTCTCAAACATTAATGTGAAGATAAGTATCTGTAAATACTCCGCCTCTGTGATGCCGTGGAAAAACAGGTTGGCTGCCACTTCTTCCCCGAGAACTTATAATAGGCTGGTTGGATGTTTGTCAGCTCTAAAAGTGAATTGGGTCCATATTTCCCCTAGCACCAGTTATGTTTCCAAATATAGAGCTGGAATAATTAATCAACCGCACACTAAAGCTGCAGCCTGCAAAATCACCATAAAGTGGAATCATCACCTCAATAAAACGGCAAAACTGAACAGTACAACCTTCATGTTGGTAGGATTTATAATAATGTTGTGTTAAGATTGGTGTTGTTTTGTCCTTACGACAACTCATTTCTTACTGCAGACATTTGGAAACACTCACTTTTCACAGATTTGTTTTGCACTAGTTTAACTTCTCACATAGAAAAAGGCAGAGTTGTGCTAATAATCTGCAGACTCTCAGTTGAAGACACACAGAGAATGAAAACAAGACCCTCAATTGATTATTTTCAGTGGGACTCTCCTGGATCCCCGTCTCACCACCTGGCTTTTATGCAAGGTTTATTGTCCTGACCCAGTCGCTTTTCAAAGTCTTGTTACCCTCACATTTGATTCTCTCGCACACACACATTCTGCAGAGTAGTTTACCCAGAGTATTAACTGACCTCCCTGCTCCTTACCCAAACACCTCAGCAGGAAGCAACATTACCTCCCCAACACTGGCCCGCTGCCACAGCATTGTAATGGAGAAACCTTGGCGTAAATCTACACTCATGTAAAAACTAAAAACACAATGCATGTTAGATCAAGGATATCGGCTTACCCTGGAAACACCCAACAGCCATGAGAGACACTACTTTTTTAATAAAACACTTTCACATGTGTTTGCAGCCATCAAAGTCAACTTTATGGTCAATCTTCCAGTTTGTGTGTACAGACAGAGAAATCGAAATACTGTTTCCCACAATCCCGAATATAAAAACAAATGTATATAAAATATAAAAATATGTGTGCAAATATGTGTGTATATATATACAGTCAAAGACACGTTTTTACATGTGCACACATTAAGACCTAAATAAAAACACAACAATCAATATATACAACATAACGGTCACTTCAATATTTTGAGAATGTACATTAGTGCAGATTGTCCATCGAATGGGCATTATTGTCCATAGCAGCGTAAAAAGTGTCTGATGCTGGATTTGAGTGTCTGAGTGTGTGGGGGAGTTATAGTCCAGTGGGGGCAGGGGGGAGAGGGGGCAGAGTTCAGCCTCCTGACAGCCTGGTGGAAAAAACTATTGCCATGAACTGATTGATTGATTGATTGATTGAATTAGCATCCTTATCTACACTATGGACGGAGTGGCGCAGTGGGCTGTGCGCTGCTCATCAGATCAAGGGTGGCGTTGGGGAACTCCAGTTCGAAACCCGCCACTGCGTCAGGCCGTTGTGTCCTTGGGCAAGACACTTCACCTGAATTTGCTCCTGTGTACTGTCCACAGTACATGACCGTTACATGTATGATATGTGTGTAATGTGTACTTGTAAAGCTCCTTGATGACTTTGAGGTGTGAAGATGGGCGGAGTGGCGCAGTGGGCTGTGCGTTGATCATCAGATCAAGGTGGCGTTGGGGAACACCAGTTTGAAAGCCGCCGCCGCTGCGTCTGTAAAGCCGTTGTGTTACGGCTTACACTTCACCTGAATTTGCTCCTGTGGGTATTGTCCACAGTACATGACCGTTACATGTATGATATGTGTGTGTTTGTATTTCTAAAGCGCTTTGAGCATCTGGAAAAGCGCTATAATAAATGTAAGGAATTATTAATTACTATGAACTCCACCCAGTTATTAATTCATAGTCAGTCTTTGTTTGTGTGTTTCTGATTTAGTGTGTTTCTGTTCCTCAGGTGTTCCAGGACCTGGGTGTGTTGGTGCTGTCCGGAGCCTCTGAGGGCTACAACGTGTGTCTATTTGCTTACGGACAAACAGGATCTGGAAAGACGTACACCATGATGGGGACACCGGTGAGGAATCACTGCACGGCATTATGTACATATCTCACAATGCACATTCAATGCAAAGCAACTTTTACACACATTGTAAAAACATGCTCTGCTGCAAATAGGCAAATGTGAATATTCTGTCATTATAAGGTTATCAGACACAGAGGCAATTCAAAGTGCTTTACATCATCATTAACACTTAATAAGAAGACATGAGAAAGGAACACAATAAATAAACATAATGGAATAACAGATTCATAAAACCCATGCTTAAAAGAGATACAGAATAGTTTAAAAACAACATTGTAAATACGGTAGGTGCCAAAAGTAGTGTTTTTAGCGTCGACTTAAAAGAACTCAGTGTTGGTGAAGACCTCAGGTTTTCTATACGTGTTTAGTTGCGACCTAATTCTACATGGAAACTGTCAAAATGTATCTGTACACTCACTTTCTGTTTCTTTGTATCATCTCAGGACTCCATTGGCTTGACTCCTCGGATCTGTCAGGTAAGATAAGATAAGATAGGACTTTATTTATCCCGAAGGAAATTGTTGTGCCAGAGTTACAAAAATACCCTTCATTTGATTGTTTAATTAATGTAAAGAGCACCAGGGTTGGGTGGAATTCTAGTATTTCCAACCGGTAACTGTCAGCCCAACAACTGACGTTCCTTTACACCTCCGTTTTCACATTCGATGGTACAGCCACCACTATAGCCTATTCATATAGTGCTTTTTTTCAGGCATAAGGGCGCTGGGGAGCCCTCTGTTCACTGTTTTGACACCAGTGTCTTCATGAAAATCTTCCACTGCAAAAATAAGTCGGAGCATCATGAAAAAAGATGCTTGGTGCAGCACTTTCTCTATACGCTCTCTCCTCATTAGTTACAATTGATAAAAAGATGCTGGCACACAGAAAATAAATGCTATTTGGACACCTTTCCAATTACCCTGTTGTGTGAAAGACTCTTTTGAAATGATTCTAACAAGAACATGCATAATATGGCCAAACTCCAGCTGCCCGTTCCTATTTGCCCTTGAGTTGAATTGAGCTTATTCAGGTTATTTTATACCGAGTTACATTTTTTTGCATGAAGACCATCGAATTAGCTTATTAAAATGACAATCATATAAGGATCCCCAGGCGATGGACAAAGCCAATCACCAAAAGGCCAAATATTAATCAAATCGCCGAACCCTGGTGAGCTCACTGATAATTGAACTACTTGAATATTGGATGTTTTAGTGTCAAGTAAATTTCAACTTTTCTGACAGGGTCTCTTTAGGTCTGAAGACACTTTTCCTGATGAGCAAAACTCAAGCAGAGTGGAGATCAGGTACTGATGTTCATTAAAATGTCTCTTTTTAATGACTGCATTTTTAATTGGTTTTCCCTGTGTTGACATTCAAATTTCACGAGTACTTACGAAGTAATTATGCTGCAAATCAGAAACTGGATTTTCTTGTCAGTGTTGGATGGATCAATTCACTTCTTGTAGGCAATGAGGGCAGATTTGATACCTTATGCCCTACCATTCATCAGAAAGTAAAATGCTTTGTTTTTAAGATTTGAATACTATTGTGGCCATAATGTAGTCTATGTTTCTGGGTCATTTGGTTGGCAAAAGCAGACAATGTAACCTTGACTACGACCCGGTTCTCATAAAGCCAGGGTCCATTGTGTTATTTTGACCCCCACCTCCTTTGTCTCTCTGTACTTTCAACTTCCACTAAAGGCTAAATGCCAGGAAGGTAAAGTTGTTTTGGAAAATGCCACATGATGGATTTACAGAACAACACACATGATGTGATATGACTTAGGTTGTTGACATTAAATGATCCTCATTGACATGTCATCTTATCCCTGTGTCCCTGCAGCTTCCTGGAGATCTATAACGAGCGTGTGCGAGACCTGCTGAGAGGAGGCGAGCAGAAGAAGAGATCCTCCCTGAGAGTGAGAGAACACCCTGAGAAAGGACCGTATGTACAAGGTGAGTGTTTGTGCCATCTGCACATGTACTTTGTAAAGTGGGAGAGGGCAAAGACAGACTGTCATTCCCAGGACTAAACTCTGCTGGCCTTTAAAAAGCACACTTTCTTTGCCTTTCCCATTAGTATATGATCCATAAAATGATGATTCTCCCAATACAACGCTTGCAGTAGAATCACCATCACACTTTCCCACACATTTTGCACTGTAGAAGACAAGTACCTGTACACCTCCATACAGGATATGCACTTACAGTACACAGGGAAACACAAAGGCATCATTAAACACAAAGCAAGTAAAAATTAAAAATTGTGATTTAAATTAATTTCATTTGTAATTGCACAAAATATTGAGCTCAAAATGAACAGATTAATTACGCTTTTCGACTTTTTCTGTCTGTCTTACTGATTAATACTCAACTACACAAGGCTTTCAAATCCCCTTACCTCAGTCAAAGGAGAATTAACCTAAGAAACTAAGATAACAAAGCTGTGCACAGGAAAAAAGTAAATATTCTTGCAGCAACTGTATGTCTAAGAAATCAATTAGGACTGCATACTTGAGTATTATGGTCTGGCCGTGAGATTTATGAAATATCCATTTATCATTTAAGAAGTGTATACAAACACTCAGCAGGATCATATAGTTGGGGCATTTGTCTAAAGCACTTTGCTTTGAAGGGTCTGTAGATGAGATTGGAAATGAAAGCTTAAAGGTCCCCTATTATACTGTTTTTCTCAATATATTATAGGTCTCAGATATATACAAAACATGTCTCTGAAGTGTTTGGCTCCAAACACCAAACAGATCATTGCAGCATCCCATAATCCCCTCTGTTTCAGCCCTGTTTCAAAAGTGCTGATTCTCTGTCTGTTACTTTAGATGAAAATAAGGAGCCACTCCCCACGCCCCCCTGAGAGATATTTGGTTAAAAAGAACACTATGGTGCTCTAGGAGGAGATTCAGGTGATAGGGTGGGGGGGGGGTTACCTTGGTTGGTGATTGGCTAATGGTTACACAAGCCAAAAAATCGTTATGACATCATAAAGTGGCCAAAATCTGATCAGCTCATTTTCAGACCGGTTTTTATATAAATGGATCAGGACAAAAAGAGAGAGAATCTTTTTTCCTGAAACTTCCAGAATCTCTTTACACAGAGGGGACACATGTTGATGTATAAAAGACATGAAAACGTGGATTCGGCATAATAGGTGACCTTTAATCAAAGAAAATAACTGTTGGCTTAGGTCACCGTTATTCATTTTAAAGTATTTCTCTGTAGCCTAGCCAACCATGTGCAGACAACAGCCACGTGTGACTAGTAAAAGTGCTTCCAGAATCTCTTTACACAGAGGGGACACATGTTTATGTAGAAGAGACATGGAGAAGTGGATTTTGCATAATAGGTGACCTTTAAATCTTCTTCTCCCTACACTATCATAAACACTCAGGCACATAATTTTGTCAAATGATGGACTTGAACTTCTAACATGGTGTGCAGTATTTTGAGTAATGCTCGTGTCTTGTACGTTTGGTTTACAAGTCACTGTGGTATGTGGTCAGGGAAGCGTCCGTCCTGGCTCTACACCCACACTCCTCTTGTAGCTTGTCTCTCTCTCTTTTTTTTATTTCTTCCTATGTCTCTTTATCCTCTTTTTTTCCTCTCCCTCTCATCCGCCCCCATCTCTATGTATAAAGCCCTGCATCCACTCATTGTCAGTTGCACGAGAAATCCCAGTTGACCAGAGGAAGTGAATCATTTCCTGGTGGCTCCGAGGAGAACACTTCCCCAAAAACTCAGGGCACATTTAAGCCTTAACTCCTCCATCAACACATGGCCATCAAACAGGGTTTCACTGCCACTGAGTTCTGCCAACGTAATTCAAATATTTGTGTGCAATGTTCATATTAAAACAAGGAATAAGTCACCACATGTTCCAGCACAATGAGGCTCTGTGGTAATGTGAGAGAGGATGCGTTTAACAGCCTGTTAAATTGATGTGATTCACGCATGGAAGCAGAACATTGTTGCTGGTTCTTTTTCAACGCTGTGGGAACATTTGACAGATCAAGCGTGACAAAGCATTGATGAGACATTTCCTGTTTGTCTTTTCACATTTCTATCTCCCTGTTTTATCCAAATGTCTTTTTCATGTTTGCTGAAGTATTATCAGTGTCAGGTCCCTTTCAGTTTTATGTTGTTTTTGGGACATATCTCTACAATCTGCTTGCAAAAAGTGTCACAACCTTTATTTATTTTGTTTCACTACTTTAACTGGTGTATCCTTATTACAATGGCAGACAAGCCTAACCAACACATTTGAAACATACTGTATATCCTCTTTTGATTCATACTTTTCAATTTCTTTAAGAAGATTCTGTAAAATGCAGTTTTTCTAACTCTGAAAAGGTTGTTTTATATGCATCTTGATACACAATGTTACACTTAGGAGGAGTTTTCCATCACGTTTCCACTCTAGAAATCAAGTCAAACAATAAACATTGACGTTGTTTTAAAAACTTAACTCTCTTGGTGTATGTGCTTTTAGTTTTCTCAACGTTTGGTTTCTCTTTTTGTTTCCGTCAGACCTGTCGCAGCACGTTGTCTCAGACTGCAAGCAGGCCATGGATCTTTTGGAGGAAGGCATCGCCAACCGGATCACCGCGGCAACCCACAACCACGACGCCAGCAGCCGGTCCCATGCCATCTTCACCATCCAGTACACACAGGTCCTCCTCTCGCTTATATAGAGCTATCGGTTAATAATCAATCTGCTAATAATCCTCTTTTAGCTTTTGCCAAATAGTGCTCCTTTGGGTGCAGGTCATATTTTTAGTATCTGTTTTCAGGTGAAATGTTTATCAATATTTGTAGATTCCAGTCTGAATACTCTCGCCCTTCCTCCACAGGCGATCCTTGAAAATAACCTTCCTTCAGAAACTGTCAGCAAGATTAACCTGGTGGATCTGGCTGGGAGGTAACTGTTATTTCCTTTGTTGTGTTATTTTCTCAACATGCTTTGAGGTCAAAGTCATTGACTAAACTGCCCCCTAGTGGATAGTTGCTACTGCCCTTAGGTTTTTAAAAAAATTTCACTTCCACATTTATTTTTGGGATAATAATAATAATACATTACATTTATAAAGCGCTTCTCCTGGTGCTCAAAGCGCTTACAAGCAAGTAAAACAAAATAACAACAGAAGTAGAACATGCTAAGCTAGGTGGAATAAGGGCAAGGGGTTAGTTGATTAGGAGTTGAAGGCAAGAGTGAAAAGGTGAGTTTTGAGGGATTGTTTGAATGATGTGAGTGTTGGCGGATCTGACGTGGCTGGGGAGGGAGTTCCAGAGTGTGGGGGAGGCTGCTGCGAAGGCCCTGTCACCCCAGGTCCGGAGCTTTGTCCTGATGGCCTGCAGTAGGTTAGCTTCAGCAGACCTGAGGTGACGGGTGGGGGTGTGTCGTTGGATGAGGTCACAGAGGAAAGTGGGGGCAAGGTTGTTGAGGGCTTTGAAAGTGAAAAGTAATATTTTAAAGTCAATGCGGTGTTTGATGGAGAGCCAGTGGAGGTCATGGAGGATAGGAGGTGAGCAAGCGGGCAGCTGAGTTTTGGACATATTGAAGTTTTTTTGGTATGAATGCAGGTGATCCATAATAGTGATAATATAATAATAATAGTAATAATGTTTCTTTAATCATTGTGACTGACATGAACCTCATGTTGTGTTTGTGTTGTGTTTCTCAGTGAGAGAGCAGACCCTCACTACTGCAGGGACAGACTCACAGAGGGCTCCAACATCAACAAGTCTCTGGTCACTTTGGGTATCGTCATATCTGCTCTTGGTAAATTCACATACTACTTATGATTTACATTTGAAGTTCAAGTGACGCTGTCTGAAAAAAAAGCAGTTCTTACTCCAAAATTCTTTATACTTTTCCTTGATCTCGACAGTATTCACTTCTCTTCTGTGACACGCTCTTCTTAAATCCCTCATCCTTTGTTCCTCCTACTCCCTCTGTCTCCGCAGCCCAGAACTCCCAGATGTCCAGCAGCTGTCAGAGTATCAACAGCATGGCCTCTGAGGGCGATGGCAGCACGGGGGGAAGCCACAGCAGCTCCCTGTCTGGAGGAGGAGGAGGGAGGAGGAGGAGGAGGAGGAGGAGGAGGAGGAGGAGGAGGAGGGAGGAGGCACTGCTTCATCCCATACAGAGACTCAGTCCTCACCTGGCTGCTGAAAGACAGCCTGGGCGGCAACTCCAAAACCATCATGATTGCAAGTGAGTACAAGAGATTTTTTTAATTGTTATTTTATTATATCGGACCCAGTGTGATTACAGAGAAAATCAATTATAAAAGGATAGTTATATTATGACAAGCAGAAACCTGAGCAAATCCAATTCATTTAAACATCTGTGTCTATTAGGATCATAAGTTGTTTGTTTTGTTAAAGTAGAGGCTTGTATGTGAAAATGATTTCAAATAGAATCAGTACAACTTACTTTGGAGTAAATTAATTAACTTAAGTTTAACTCGGTTTTGATTCCATTACCCTTAAATGAGTGACTTAACACATAGTAAGAGTGTATGGAGTACAAGAGATGTAACTATATAAAAGGACCTTGGCTTTGATTTTATATTTCAATTTCAAAACTAAAAATGTATTTAAAGTAAAAAATTAAAGGAATAATCGATAGTGAAAATTCAATTGTACAAATAATGTTAATAAAAGGCGAGAAATGTCTGCATACAATGTCTGAAAGGTGTTTTTTGTAATGTTTTTGTCTCAATCTTATTACATGTGATGTGTGTTCTAATTTCTATGTGTAACTTTTGCTTGTGAATTTGTGTGTGTGTGTGTTTGTGTTGCAGCGGTCTCTCCCTCTGCTAACAGCTACAACGAGACCCTTAGCACCCTACGCTATGCTGCACATGCCAGAAATATTGTCAACAAGCCCCGGGTTAATGAGGTCAGTGGCTGTTAATAGAGCGGTGCCAACACTCAATGTTTGATATAAAAGCTTTCAGCAGGTTAATGTGTGCTGTGCTCTGTGTGCAGGATGCCAGTGTTCGGCTGATCAGGGAGCTGAGAGAGGAGATTGACAGGCTGAAGAGCATGCTGCTCAGCTTTGAAATGGTATGGAGGCTTTTTATCGTTACAGCATAGCACTTACTCTCCAGGGGATACACCCACTCCCTTTCTTAGTGCTGTAAGGCTTTCAATAAAAGAGATTCCCACATTACACGTTTTTTTAGCGAAGGCTTAATACAGTTCTTTGTGTCTTTGTGAGATCCCCTGGTGGTAACGATTGAATTGAATTGTGACACTTGTGACATTTCCCTAAGGCGCAGTATTTTTGCTGATCATTTTTCTCCCTCTTGACTGACAGCAACGTAATCCCAGTCCATCCCTGAGCGATGAGAGGGATGGAAATCTCTCTGACATCGTGCTACAGAACGAACTGAAGGTAACACAGGGTGGACATGCACGGCTTCATCCGCTGACAGATACAGTCGTCCTTGACGCATCATCGTGTGACACTCATTTCACTATAAAGAAATACAGGGCAACATATAATAGGAAGGCTGGGGACAGTGCGCCCCACATAAAGCCTCTCTCCGAAGAATACACCATCTTAACCATCACTTACTTCCTATAAGTCTGTATCACAAATGCCTGTACATCCAAGCATTGTTATCTAGCAGGTGACATTGACATTGATTTCAAACCTAGTCAATTCACAAGGTTTAAGACATGTGAAAGGTGCATGATAAACACTTAAAGGACCAGTTTACACAAGCTATGTTGAACACATTTTCCAATTTCCTCTGCTGTATTGGTATGGCAGCAGATGTCTCAGCACTGAATATCACAAACACTTTGGGTAGGAATAATTGTGGATCTTCCTCTGACACATTGTCACTGTTTGTTTTACTTTGAAACCTCTTGGGAAATGTAAGGGAAATATTGCGGTTTAAACTGTAAACATGTATTATGTAACACAGTTAGATATTGTAAATTACAATACAGTTTATCCTATTTTTTTTATACAGGTACAATGAGATGAGTAGAGCTACTCCTTTTTTTTAAGGTGCCATCAAAAATACAAAAAAACAAACAAGAGACGTACAACATTCAGGAGAAGACAACATGCAAACAACAAGCATCCATACTTCAATATGCAGAAAAAGTGCAGGAATATATCAGTTTAAGTAAAATAAATAGGTTTGAATGTGTATTAAAAAATAAATATATATATACATATTATTTCCTTGACCACAGGTATTTACCCCCCTGGTTTTAACCTCCTCTCGTAATTACCTTCCATAATCCTCATCCTCCTCAGGTGGAGCAGCTGACGAAGGACTGGTCGGAGAGCTGGAGAGACAAGAAGGAGCTGCTGGAGCAGTACAGCGTGGACATCAACCGAGACCGGGCAGGATTCCTCATCAACTCCCTCCGACCGCACCTGGTGACTCTCGATGGGGACGTCCTCAGCACCGGGGTCGTCTTCTATCACCTCCGGGTAACAGGAAATGATGTGTTCGGCCCCTTCTGTGTATCTTTTGAATTGTGTGCAGTGCAGTGTGAATATTACAATGCAATTATTAGCTATCAAAATGGCTAGTATACGTGTAGCACTTAATATAAATATTAATAGTGTTATGCATGCTTGCTGCATTCGATGGTATTAAATGTGTACTTTCACTCTGTCTCTCTCTTTGTACGTTTCCTTTCATCCCCACAGACGCATGACTTGTTTGAACTACATTACGCATTCTCCCACAAACTGACATTCTTTCCATTTGCTCTACTTTTCTCCAACTCTGAAGTTACTGGTTTGTCAGCTGCCTTGACTAAAACCATCTCTTTTCTTTCTACTAGATTCTTCCTCCTCCTAATATTTCTCTTTGTTCTGCTAGAAAAACTCTTGAGAAAAGGTGCGTTTCTACTGTCTGTTCTTTTCACTCTACCCTCCAACTGTCCTGTCGATCTCCCGTGTGTGTGTGTGTGTGTGTGTGTGTGTGTGTGTGTGTGTGTGTGTGTGTGTGTGTGTGTGTGTGTGTGTGTGTGTGTGTGTGTGTGTGTGTGTGTGTGTGTGTGTGTGTGTGTGTGTGTGTGGTGTGTGTGGTGTGTGGTGTGTGTGTGTGTGTGTGTGTGTGTGTGTGTGTGTGTGTGTGTGTGTGTGTGTGTGTGTGTGTGTGTGTGTGTGTGTGTGTGTGTGTGTGTGTTCCACAATGCAAAAAGCTCGGTTGGATAAGAGGCTCTTAGTTCTGAGGCTAGGACTCGGGGGAGCTTAAGCCGTCCTGATTCTGACAATGACAAGCATACCCTTAGGCCTGACAATTACACTGTTTCCTGCATTTGAAGAGTGGAAGCCACCTGGGAACACATGTGGTCCTGACACCATATAAGAAAGCCTTTAATCCCATTAGATAAGAATTCAAAGTAAACAAATTATATTTTTTCTGTCAGCTTCAGGGGAGATTAAAAGTGAAAGGACAATAGTTATCGGAATCATTGTGTAAAAGTCCTGTCATTATAACCACATGTGCTTGTGTTTTGAGCCCATTTAGCTAATGTCAACAATGCACAATAGTTGTTTTGATGATTTTATTTATTTAGATTTGGAATATATGTTTAGACAATGCTTTTTTTTCTGACAGGAAGGAGTTACCCACATAGGACCTCAGGAACAGTATAAAGAACCACAAATAGGTATTATTAATTCATTCATTGTCCATGTTTCTCCATCCAGCTTCCTTTTCAAACTGTATAACCAGACTATTTTTTATGAATTGTTTCACATTACCATCTTACAACAACACTGCCTTATCGCAGAGTAGAAATGCAGCATACTGGATGCTTTAGAGACAAACCATGCATAGAGTGTTCACTTTTCATTAAATGCTGCATGTTGTGCTGAATATATTTAGCAGTACAGTAGCTACATCTGTAAAGCTTTCTCAATCCGTAAGTGCAATTGTGTGTCTTGTGCGCTCTGCTTGTAGTTCTGCAGGGAAGTGCCAGCTGTGAGATTGAAAACCACGGAGGTGTGGTGACACTCAGGCCGCTGCCCGGCTGCGTCTGCCTGCTCAACGACAGAGAGGTCACTGAGCCCTGCAGACTGGCTCAAGGTCAGCTCCACAGTTTGTTCCCACTGCATTTTGAGTCAAAGCACACAGCAAAAGGGAGCTGTCGCAAGTTTTTTTTATATCTGATCTAAGCCTGTGAACTTGCATACCACTTTTATTTGGCTCATAATAAACACACATTTTTATTTTTCATCCTAATGCAGCTATAGTCACACTCGTGCCTTTGGAAGATTAGCTCAGTTATGGCATGATAAAGGGATCAACCACAAGATTTTAGTTCTGGTTACTTTGGTGACTATTTGGTTGTTTATATATAACTTGTTTTTGTGTTGCCAAGAACACAAGTCTTAGAATTCCCTTCAAAATGGCGCATTTATCTGTCACTGCATGGTAATAGCAGACTGCTGCTGTTATTTCAAACTACCACATAGACGGGTCAGTAATGAGTGTACATTAATTAATTGAATCATTGCAAAACATGTTTCGAAACAGCATACAAAATGATATAGCAGATAGAAAAACAGAGCTGATTGACACAATCATTCACTGATGCGCAAAATCAGACCTAATCAGACTTGACAGGAAGCATTAAGGCTGTCATGTAATAAGTGCACTATGTTGATTATCACATATAGGTTAATGTACAATTATATACACACACTGAACAGATAACATATAGGGGTTAATGGATAATGTTATACTTTATATGCATGCATATTTAAAGAGGCACAGATAGATTCCCCCGAAGGGTAAACATATAAACACGCACTGCTACACTGCAGCCATACACACCCTGTCCTCGGCTTGCAGCTACAGGATGAGCACAGCTTCAGATGTCTCTCTGTCTCCAGGGACGGTGATCACCTTGGGAGGAGAGCATAAGTTCCGCTTCAACCACCCGGCGGAGGCAGCCGTCCTCCGGGAACGCAGACGGGTGGGTGCCGCTCCTCTGACAATACAAATGATGCTGTGGTTAAGAAGGCAATCTGGATAATATTAATGATAAGCAGATGAAGGAGAGGCAGCAGTAGTGTGTGTGTGTGTGTGTGTGTGTGTGTGTGTGTGTGTGTGTGTGTGTGTGTGTGTGTGTGTGTGTGTGTGTGTGTGTGTGTGTGTGTGTGTGTGTGTGTGTGTGTGTGTGTGTGTGTGTGTGTGTGTGTGTGTGTGTGTGTGTGTTTGAGAATTGTTTCTGATCAAAGAATGACCTGTTTAAAAGATTTAGCTGGAACATTATTATTTTTCATTTCTGGTGAATATTAAAGTTGATATTTTCTTTGCTATTTTTAGGCAAGTGAAGGTGGGATGAGCTGCACCTACATTGATCTATGTCCCTTGACCCCCGACCAAAGGTAAACGCTGCATCCAGAAATACAAAAACAAATGTATCACTCTGTTACTGTATGTGTATTGTGAGAGCTTATTCTGCCAACTCACAGCATACATATTTGATAACAGATACATGTGGTTTGAAATGTTCACGCTTCAGAAATGGGTCAATGCTTCAAACGTATTCAGTTGGTTATATGGCATGTTTCCATTAGCCACCATCATGGTGAAGAATCCCAGTTAGCTTTTCACAGTGCGAGTCAGTTGTTGCTTGGTAACTGCTAAAACCCTGAACTGAAAACCAACAACAGTAGCATTTACTTTAAACCTGCCACCACTTAACTATTTAATTCTAGACATGAAATTGTTCCAAGGTGAGGTGAGGTTACAATTTTTCCACTATCAGGTTCTCACTTTATATTCTCACCTGAATCTATGCGTCTGTGTTATAGTGTTGAAGAAGTGAATCTCCAATGCCACCTGGGTGCCTGTCTCTCCCCCAGCGAGGAGCCCGCTGCCAGGCAGAGTGTGCAGGAGCAGCAGAGCTACGTGGAGAGCTTGCGTCAGGAGATTCAGGCGGAACAAAGACGGGCTGAGAGAGAGCTGGAGAGGGAGCAGGCCCTCCTCCGACAGCAGCACACTGAGAGTAAGTCGTCTCTACACACTCTCAAAGAAAGTTATTGCTCACACAGAAACCTGTCAGCTTTTTGAAGTTCTAGATAGTTTTGGTGGATATATTTTGTGCAGGTTTAAAGGTCCCCTATTATACTGTTTTTCATCAATATATTATAGATCTCATTTATATACAAAACATGTCTCTGAAGTGTTTGGCTCGAAATACCAAACAGATCATTGCAGCATCCCATAATCCCCTCTGTTTCAGCCCTGTTTCAAAAGTGCTGATTCTCTGTCTGTCACAGTAGGTCACATGTGTCAAACTCAAGGCCCGGGGGCCAAATCAGGCCCTTGGTGGATTTAATTTCGGCCCGCAGGATAATTTCTAATTACTATTAGATCTGGCCCACCGGTATATTGCACGCACACCTTCACTCAATCCTGAGGATTTCCTCAGCTCAGAGCCTGACCCCAAACATTGATGAACTTGCACCCAAGATGAGATGCCAAGTATCTGGCTTGAACTAGCATCACAGCAGCAAACTGACTTTCAATGGATCTTTCCTTCTGCACTTTCTTTCTTGAGACAACAGGGCATGTTTGTTTTTTTCTTTGAGGGAAATAGTTTTTTTGAAGCTGTTGTTGGCCTGTGGAAAAATGTAATCATAAGAAATGACTCCAGAAAAGCTGCAGATAGAGCCATAAGAAATGACTGAGGAAAAGCTGCAGATAGAGCCATAAGAAATGACTGAGGAAAAGCTGCAGATAGAGCCATAAGAAATGACTGAGGAAAAGCTGCAGATAGAGCCATAAGAAATGAATGCAACTGATTATTTAATGTTTAATGTTGTTTTTATAGGCAATAATTGAAGCTTTGTTAGTTCCAGGTTTAATATGTGCAATAAGTTCATTTCAATAAGTTTTGCAATAAACATTGAACCAGTCCGGCCCTCGACTAGTACCCATTTTTTAATGTTGGCCCACTGTGTATTTGAGTTTGAGTTTCACTCCCCACGCCCCTCTGAGAGATATTTGGTTAAAAAGAACACAATGGTGCTCTAGGAGGAGATTCAGGTGATAAGGTGGGGGGGGTTACCTTGGTTGGTGATTGGCTAATGGTTACACAAGCCAAAAAATCGTTATGACATCATAAAGTGGCCAAAATCTGATCAGCTCATTTTCAGACAGGTTTTTATATAAATGGATCAGGACAAAAAGAGAGAGAATCTTTTTTCCTGAAACTTTCAGAATCTCTTTACACAGAGGGGACACATGTTGATGTATAAAACACATGAAAAAGTGGATTTTGCATAATAGGTTACCTTTAAAATATCCACCACTTATGGTTCCCTTCTGTTTATCTTTACCCAACAGTCCAGCAGTGGATTTTGCAGGAGAAGCAGCACCTAACAACTGTTGAGCAGAAAGTCACCCAAGAGTCTGGGGTTCAGGCAGATCTGATCCCTGCATCCCTCCTGGAGCGAGTGGCAAGTCAGGCGTCTCATGATCAGGAGGGTCAGACAGGGTACCGTCTGTCTCACGTGGTTCGGGCGAGGAAGAAGTCGATGCAGGAGGAACTGCTGAAGCATCACGCCCTCTGCCGTGCCGAAAGCCGAATCCGAAGGAAAAAATTACACTACCAGCTGGAGAGGATTGCACGCAAGCGGCATATGTTGGAAGCTAAGAAGGAATTGCAGCGGCTGGAAAAATCTCTGCCTCCAGAACCAGAGAGCCCCGAGTCTCCTGAGCTGGTGACCCCCACAAAGCTCATGGAGAGACAGTTTGTCCCTCGTAGACACTCATTCTCCGCAGACCTTCTTTCCCGGCTTTACCCCCAGAACACACCGATCTTCAGGTAAACGCATTGAGTCATAAAACATGTGACGTGTGTCAATTGCATGGATGGAAATGAGCTGACTTTTTTGCTTAACATGTTGGCTATTGTACTTTGAAAATTATTGTGGACTTTTTTGGCTTTTGAAAGGTTGAACAGTTTGGAAAAAGTATATATATAAAAAACCGACTTTTATTTTTTTTAATTGCGATATTTGAGGTAATGATAATTATTATAATATAATTTTTTTTTAGTATTGACTTTTTACTTAAGTCTGTAGAGTTGTATTTCGACATTTTGCCTTACACCTTATTGTGTATCCTGTGATTTTGATATTACCATAGTCCAACTGTAATAAAATCACAATACATTTTTTGGCCCTAAATATTTGAGATATTAAAACCCAAAACATTTTTTTAAAAACGTTTTTTTTCTTTCCTCAACAGACACTTCCTCAAGAGAAACAGATCCACAGAACTGATGCCGAATTCCTTCACAACCTCTGACTCCAGTAGCCACCAGGAGTGGGTTTCTGATGAATACCTTCCCCGGGAAAGATCCCAGAGTTGTTCTGGTAAACTCTTCTCAGGACAAAGTCAAGCCTGCCGGAGTAGAGTAGGTTCCTCTGAAAACCTCATGCTAACACCCAAAGAGGGGCCCCAAGCTCAGCGCTGCAGGGAACGACCAGAAAGAAAACCTCTTTTGCCAAACCGAGACCTGACTTTTAAGAACAGATCGGATCAGAACTCAACGCTTTCTCTTAAGTCGCCACTTGGAACTACAGTGCAGCCCAGCAGCAAAGAAAATATACAAGAACCCAAAACACGCAAAATGAGCTCTCAGACTGTCCCGTGCATGGAAGCAGTAACTCAACCCCATACCGGTAACAGCGGACTAGAAACTATCAGGAAGACTTTCTCTCACTCTGTGGGGCCCAGGTTAAAAACAGCTCTCTCCAAAGTGTTCAGAAAACCAACATCAGGTGTGAATGGAGCACAAGGCCACAAACGTCCGGGAAGGATAGCGAGCAAGTTTCACTGGAGACAAAGAAGAGACAAGAGCCTTAAAGATGCGAAGAGCAGAAGCAAATGTGCCGTTAAAACAGCTGTCTCATGCGAGGAGCTTGACCAAAAAACTCAGTTTGAAGACATCAAAAAGAGGCGCTGGCATAGTGCAGAGGCTCTGATGAGCAAGACCAGCAGGTGGATAGAGACACAGCAGGGACTGATGCAATGGGAGGAAGAGCAAGAAGACAGAGATGAAGTGATGTCAGACTGTGAGAGCCTTTTCTCTCTCGATTCGCTGTCCTCTGCTTATGTGACGGCCCTCACAGAGCAGCTGAGACATGAGGAAGCAGCTCAGAGCGAACCAGAGAGCGAAGACAGTCAGATGTCTAGAGATTCATTAGCTGTGGAAAGCAGTGGGAAATACAAAACAGTGGAAAAACGTAGCAAAACAGTGGTGCCAAGAAACTCATTTGTGACAGATTCATCCTGTTCAACCATGAAGCTAAATAAAAATGCAGGAATCGGTTTGGATCGAGACGACCATCATAAACCTCAGGTAATCCCAGCAGAGACGTTTTGGAGCCAGGAAGGCTCTCCAAAATCAAGACTGGGAGCAACGAGAAAGCCTCCTTCCCACAGCCCATTAGTAGCAGATTCCAGAGGCAGAGACACTGTACACAAATTGATTGAGGACTTTGGGAACATGCAGACCACTTCCACTGTTAGCCCACGCTCCCTGAGCAGCTGCCGTGTGAGGGAGCCAGAAAACATGCTGGCACTCACTGATGCCTGGTCCTCCACTGATGCAGCAGACAGTCCCAGGATTCATCCAGATTCTCTGCCTTTCCAAAGTAAATTGTTTTTTAAAGGTGAAGAGAGCAGTAGCAGTCCCAGTCCAACCAGCCTAAACCAGCGCGGATCTAGAAGCTGTAGCTCACCATCCACCAGCACTGAGGGTGTGAATGTAACCGTGCTAAAACATGGTCTTGAAGTTGCAATTAGCACATCAGAAACATTGGATTTTAAAGACTCTTGGATACTAACAACACCAGATGAAGCACTAGGAGGTTATGAGAGGCAATCAGAGGAAGAAATATCCCAAATCGCAAAGTCAGTCATAGATACTCCAGACTACAGGTGCATCAAAAGTCCAGCCACCTTATTAACCTTAAACCAAAGCACTTGTTTGTCACCCTCTGAGATCCAGTACACCAAAAAACAAGCATCACAAGTAAATAAGGTATTTAACGATGTACCTGAGACGGTGGCCGCTGAATCTTCAATGTCCTCTGACCTTGAATCACGTGTGTCAGGTGGTCCTACTAACCGAGGTCAAATATTGAGCAATTTGTCAAACGCTGCAGATGCCTTCAAACCATCCATCGAAGATAAGGTACTATGCAGTTTAGATGGTGCTGAAAAGCTGACAAATGTTCAGCAATATGAGTTTGGGAACACCAAATACGTGTCTTTTACAAGGGACACACTGTTGGATGAGGCTGGAACCAAAGTCACTGAGCAGCACATTTCACTACAGCAGGAACTCGTTAAATCTGCTTGTAAAAATTCCAGGAAGAGGAACAAAGACCAACAGGAGGCTTTCATCGGCAGCCTGAAAATTCCGAAAAGGAGCGACGGCGGAGAGCTCGTCACTTTCTGCTCCGCTCCAGTTGGCAGCCAGGAAGATTCTTGGCCTGATGACAATAATCACACCAGTTATGCCGAGGAAGCTGACAGCCCCGGATTTGATTCTGTTTGTATTGATGGCAGCTTAATACAAGAGACAATGGCTTCAGAGGCGTCGCCAGTTTCTGATCCCATGAGCAGGAAACTTGGACGTATCTTTGAGGACTCTGAATGTCGTGACAAGAGTCCCCAGAGAGGTAGCTCAGCGGGGGAGAGGGAAGTAGTTGAAAAGAAAGATGTATCAATACCAAAAAATACCAAAGGTGGGGAATCACAAATAGATGACCCCAGGAAACATCAAGAAAGTACAAAACACATATGCAAGTCAGATGCTATTTGTAGCGCCATTGACCTGAGAATCTCAGAAGTGGTCAAAGAGCACATGAGATTGTCATTGATTGGCAGCGATGATGGCGGGAAGAGTAGAAGTCAAACATGAATGCCTTGTCATTCACTGCATGTCATGTTGGCTGTAATACTGATGCAAATAGATGGATAGAAAGAGAGAGTAGAGATGAAGTGAGTGAGGAGGTGAAAGAAGGAGCCATCCTTAACAGATGCCTTTCACTGGAAAGGATGGTGAGTGAAAACATGATGGACGAAAGTGGACAGCTTGCATCAGAACTGCCAGCTGAATTGAAGATTTGCCATGAGAGCAACAGGCTCAAATCGACTATAGGAACACAGAAGATCGACCATGCTCATAATTTGTCTGATGTGACATCAAACAAGCCAGCTATGGATCCTTATGTTTTCCAAAAGTCCTCTTCGGATAACAGCATGCTATCAAATCTGGCAATGAATGGCCATGGAGGGTCTGAGCACTCTTGCAACCCGGCCTTGCAGCCAATTCGTTCGTCCTCAATGAGTAATTCCTCTATTCATTCTCAAGGCAACACTGTGGAAAAATATGCTTTGTGTCAAGAAATGAATAATTCAGCTAAACAAAAAGTACCATCCCAACTTAATACGGGCATCAGTACTACATGCTTGAATCAAGTGGACACTCAGAGCTGTTATAGTGTAAATGATGTCCGTATGGGAGCCTTAATCACTGTTGAAGACAAACACAGTCGTTCGCACAAACAGAACTTGCAAGGGACCATACAAGAACATTTGCAAAATAGTCCAGACTCATCTGAAGCCATTCAATTATTATCGGATGGTCGAAGTCAATTCAAACCTGACAAACGCAACAGCAGCCAGAACACATCCACTAATGAGCTTTCCTCTATGAAATTGTTGGCTGTTTCTCCTGGCTGTAATGGAGATGGTGAAACAGTCAACCCAACAGGAGTCAAACCACGAATAACATCAGAGGACGAGATCAGCTGTCCACAGACTCATGCAAGTAACTTGTCTCAGACTTGTGTGGTCAACATGAACTACAACAACAAATTGCAAAATGTAAACTATGCAAACAAGATATTGTAGCGAAAAATGACAAAGAGACAATAACACCAAAGATCTTCGCAGAATCTAAAGTAAGAATTTCTGGTTCTATGCAGCCTCAACAAAATGTACCAAAGGGGGTTGCCATCCGAAGTAAAAGCTGCCATGGATCTTTTATGTCCAACCAGGTAGAGCTAAAAACACCTGGTGATGAAAATAATTCTGCTCTCATGTCTAAAAAGGCCAAATCTAAGCGGTTCAGAAAGACTAAGATCCAGACCTATCCCACCTCTTCCTCTGAGTCCTCTCCTAAATCGTCAGATGGGGATGAGGAGGATGATAAATCTACCAGACAGCCTCACAGCCGGCTCTCCTCTAAATGGGTAAAGCTTGGTAATGGAAAACAGGATATCGATCAGAGTACAGGTGAAGATGCAGATTTCTCTACTGCTGTGTGTGTCAGCACATTTAAAATGCAGGCTGGTTTTGCTGGAACTCAGGGTAAAAGTGAAGTAAAAGCGAGTAGAGATTACATCCAAAAAACACACTCTTTACCCCCTCAAGCAATGTCACAGAGGACAAATGCAGAACAAATCATCCCAAAGAAAAGTGACCCGCAGCAGGACTCCTCTATGCATTTTGCCTCCAGTGACATCAACCCTTTTGTTCACCAGTGGCCAGGCGGTGACTCAGACCAACACTGTTATAAGAACCCAGCTTTCGGAAGTGCTGCTGACCTCTCCTGTAAATCTCCACTTCTGAACAGCACTGAGAAACGTATAACAAGATGCTGCAGTGTGGAGAATGGATTGAATGGGCAGAACTCGCCTTTCTATTCCCATCTGAGCACTTACGCCACCAACAAGGGGCTCTCCAGTACGCTCAGCAGTATAGAAGATTACAAGGAACAGGAAAACGAAACATCTCAGCTATCGCCCCGTCAACAAGCTCCCGCTGATATTCACAATCATCTAGCCAATCTTTCAGTGAGCGGCAGTTCTTCAAGTAACGATGTTCAAAATGGTTTTGGTAACAACTCCACTCAGGTGGATGAAATGATGGTTGTGTACTCGTCTGAGCAAGAGTCCCAGACAAGCAAAACACACGCCCACAGAAGAAGAACATGTGAGCACAGCACTCAAACCGAGCGTGATCTTCAGACAGTAAATATTGTTCCAAAGAGAAGAGAGCGGCACAAAAGGAGTTACACTGATGTACCTGCAAAAACCAAAGACATTAAAGAATCTCCAACATGGGCCAGTATGGAAAGCATGTCGGCTCACCTCTCAAAGCTGATCCACAGCACCTCCGACCTGCTGGGGGACGTCCAGGAAATGAGAACAGGCGAAGCCCTCAAGTCCAGTCTGCGGAGGAGTGTTAACGTGTCAAATATCAGCCTCTCTTACAGCGAGTCTAATGGCCACATACAGAGAGACTGCTCGACTCAAACAGCCGTAGATATTGGGATCCAAACAGAGAGGTGTTCAGCAGCAGCAGCAGCAGAGAGGGAAATCGCTGCTCATCAAACGCCAAGTGAAAGGTCCAAATCTCATGAAGTCAATGTCATTGTCAAAGTGATCGGTTCTGAGGTTTTCAGTGTTTCCCAAGACAGAAATGTGCACTGTGCTGTGAAGAGAACAGATGAAAAGATGCAGAGCATGCCTGACCTGAGCGTTCACACCTCTGCTGCAGCACAAAGGTCCGCCTCACACTCAGAGAATGTCCCTCAGAAAACGGCTCCTTTAAAGTCTGCGGGTGAAAGTCAAAGACATGTAAGATCTGCTTTTTCTAGAGGCTCAAAGCAAAACACGCCCGAAGCACTCTGCCACAAAAGTGCTGCAATATCTGAAATCTCAAACAGATTATCGAAAAAAGGCTGCCAAGGAAATCACAGTCCCTCTTTGAGAAATGACCCACTGCTTTCTATAAAGAAACAAGCAACATACACAGACCGGGCATCATCCCCCATACGCACTGTGGGAACAAGATTACATTTGAAACCAAAGGGAAAGCAATCAACACTAAATAAACACCCTAGTTCTGAGAAAGACAACCTTACTTTGTCTTCTAGCAAACAATCTGCTCGCACAACTGTTTCACAAAATGATCAAATGCGCAGACAGGATTGCGATGTTTCCTCTTGGAAATCAGAATCTGTATCACTAGAGAAGGTGAGTGAAATGAGCTGCTTAAGCCCTAAAAGCTCAGATAAGTGTTCTTTGAGTGTTATTTCATCACAGAGCAGATATGCAGACACTGACAGGAGAGATGTTTCCTATGAAGACTCCAAATGGCAGATGAGATCTCAGCAGTGGAAGACTTCTTCATTAACAAAAGACTCAGCAATGCCGAACAACATCTCTCCCATTTTAAGACCTACTGATATGCACAAACAAGAAAAGCTACACATGGAAAAACATCAAGAGCTGCAGAGGACTCTTTAGATATTTGCCATGATTCCTACAACCTATCACAGGTCAGTTACAGGACTGATGAACTTGAGGAGGATGATGCGTTGTCACTGGCACCCAGCGAGTGCAACACAGACATCCTAGTAAACATCAAACCGATCACCAGCCTGTCCACGTCTCATCGCACCAGATAGCCCCAGAAGACCTGCCAACGCACAATAAGTTCACTAACTGGTCCGGCATCAGCCTACGACAATCAAAACACTCCAACAAACCGGCCATGTGTCTTACCAAAGAGCACTTCAAGAGCAGAAACTGCGCTGAGTGGAGCGAGATGGAGAGCTTCGGCTCAAATGAAGAGTCCATGGTGCAGAGCGAGAGAAGGACGAGAGAGATAGAGAGGCTGCGACAGGAGAGGGAGCAGGTGATGGCGACCGTCAGCCTCAACATGAAGCAGACCCCGCTGACTGTGGAGCTGACGGAGGCAAAGCTGCACTACGGCCTGGGAGAGACAGACACGATGTTAAAGATGTTGTCCCCGAGGAACAGAGAAGAGATGGAGCCACCGGCCTCTGAGAACACCAAACAGCAGCTGTATGAAAGGTATGGATACATCTAATCCAAATACTTTTTATTTGGAAATAATGTCAATACTGATGTGATAACATTGCTTGAGTTTCTTCAAAAACTCTTTAAAAATAATCATGTTTATGTTTTTTTAATTTAACAAAATAGGTATCATGTCTTATAGTTTAAAATCGGTTAAACAATGAAACTGATTTAGATTAGATGAGGAAATATCTGATCAATGTTAACAAGAATACAAATCAGAACACAAATCAATGCTAGCTTTTAAAACCTGTTGTGGGTTGTAAATGAACAGGTAGTGACATCTTAGTCCTCAAAATGACATCAATGAAAAGCACATTTTGGAAAAAGCTTCATCAAAAATGTCTATAATGTTTTTTACCTCAAAATGCATTCTTGTAGTTATTATATTTCTGTGAATCTCTCCTCTCAGACACCGCAGGAGTATTGAGGGTTTGAGGCAGGACAGGGAGGAACGTCTCCATATTTCCCGCAGAGCTCGCAGTCTGAGTCCCAGCAAACATCCTCGCTCCTCCCCACCAGAGGCCGTCTCCACCAAGGTGTCTGCCGCCATGCCCAGTCAGCGTAAAGAGTCCCTGCAACAGAGCACTCTACCAGAGCCTCCAAAAGCAGAGGGCCAGTGTCCGTCTGATATTGAGCAGCTGTTGCGTGACTATGGCCGAGCCCGAGAGGAAGCCAGGACGGAGATTGCAAAGGCACGAGAACGACTGCGAGAAAGAACTGAGCAGGAGAAGAGGAGGCTTCAGCAGCAGGCCGTTTCCCAGGAAGCCAAGGTCAGTTTTTGTGTCTTTACATTGTCGTAACATGTAGCTTTATTGGCAGAAATAATCATGTTATCATGTTAATATGAGATTCTGCCCATTTGGCAATAAATGAGGCAGGAAATAATTAAATATGAATGATTCAGTTTCATTTACAACACCACGGTATTTAAAAAATGTCACCGTCCCATCTCCCCTGTGTGTGGCAGGATGACTCGAGGCACCGGACCAGAGTCAGTAACAGCACCCTGTGCACCGGATCCAGCCTGAGCCTTTCCTCTGGACCAACGTCCGGGTACAACAGCGGCAACACCGCACAGCTGCTGCCCGGCAACAGGCCTCTTCTGACGGGACAGGTTGGTACACTTAAATCTTAAAGGGGACCTATTATGCAAAATCCACTTTTTCATGTCTTTTATACACAAACATGCGTCCCCTCTGTGTAAAGAGATTCTGAAAGTTTCAGGAAAAAAGATTCTCTCTCTTTTTGTCCTGATCCATTTATATAAAAACCTGTCTGAAAATGAGCTGATCAGATTTTGGCCACTTTATGATGTCATAACGATGTTTTGGCTTGTGTAACCATTAGCCAATAACCAACCAAGGGAACCCCCCCCCCACCTTATCACCTGAATCTCCTCCTAGAGCACCATTGTGTTCTTTTTAACCAAATATCTCTCAGAGGGACGTGGGGAGGGGCTCCTTATTTTCATCTAAAGTAACAGACACAGAATCAGCACTTTTGAAACAGGGCTGAAACAGAGGGGATTATGGGATGCTGCAATGATCTGTTTGGTGTTTGGAGCCAAACACTTCAGAGACATGTTTTGTATATATCTGAGACCTATAATGTATTGATGAAAAACAGTATAATAGGGGACCTTTAAATCTGAAATACTTAGTCTTAACCCTAAAGTAACTGTTAAGAGAACATCTTGGATTGTTATTACACTGCAAGTACCTTCTTTGAGGTTTTGTTGTCATTTTCTTTTTTGAATGAGCTGCAGATAAATGTGACATTATTGATTTCCTTCAGATCACAGCGGTACAGGATGAAGGGCTGAAGGTCAGGACACGTCCTCCTATATGTGGTCCTCAGAGTGTAAAGTCACAGAGAGCCTGGCTGTCTGCCCATGGTAAGGACTGGACTATGATCATAACACCCAATTTCACTCTTCCCTCTTGATTCACAAAGACTTTGGAGATCCTTTCCAAAGTCTTTATCCCCCGTCTGTGACTCGTGCATCACTCAACACTGTACATTCTCTGTATTGAACTTCCATGTTAACATCCACGTCTTTTCTAGATGTTCGTCTTGAGCCTCCTGTCAGCGGGTTTGATCCCCTCATGACTTCATCTCCATCCCCCACAACTACACGTCAACGCACCGCTTCTTTTGGCTCCTCCTCTTCCATATCCTCAACCTATCAAGACATCACATCCAGTCTCCTCGGTCGAGCTCTGGCTGAGGTAACACAGACTTGCATTTAAATGACTTCTTTGTGCTTTTGATTTCACTGTAATTGGTTCATCTTTATAATGATTGCCTGTTTTTTGACTACTCTCTCAGATGTTTGCCTCAGGTTGAATTGTAAATGTGTTTCTCGACAGGTGCGACTAGCTTCCTCTGGAGATTTGAGCAACCTGCTAATGGGCAAGGCCACGGCAGGCTGGAGGTATGATCAGTCATTCTCTTTGATAGACTCAGCCAAGAATCATCTACCTTTTGAGTCAGATTCAGAATCGCTTTACTTTACGAAATGTACAATGTAGGCTAGGATTTTAGTTGATGATACAGCGCAGTGAAACAAAACAAGAAAGTTTAAAGGTTTATTTAAAGAAAGTTTAGTACATTAATTATATATAATAAAGAATGATAAGAGTGCTATGGTTACTTTTGGGCCTCATGTTAACCCTTATGTTGTGTTCGGGTCTCCCGTGACCCGTTTCAAGTTAAAATTATATAATAACTACGCTCTAGTTTTTTGTATCGGAACAAGGCTTCATGATATCCTCCACAACAGCTATATAAACACTACAAACAGATTTAGACAATTTTAGCCAAGTCTGAAGGTCTCTAAAAAAGAAAAGTGTATAATTTGGTGTTGGGGTCTGGGGAGACCCAGCAGAATTGTTTTGGGTGACTCGAGGTCAAATTTGGCCCAATCAAGAATCATCTTTGACTTTAGACACCCCCCTCCCCCACCCCCTTCATCAACTGTAACAATAATTTTTCACAACATGCACCTGGTCTCCCCTCCCTCTGCCCCCCTCCCCCCACGGGAACTCCACCTTTCATAAAGAATATGTACACTAACACTTGAACCTGAACACACATATGCACGTGTGCAATATGTGGTGTAATGTGTTTTGGGGCCATAACATTAAATTACAACAGAATTGTACGGTTATGAATGCATTATAAGTTAGTTATGATGTAGTTAAAACAATATTGGATGATAGTCATTTTTTTTTTTGTGTTTTGGACTGAAATAAATCATGGGTCAAAATTGACCCACGATCACCATGAACGGTAACAGCTTTTGAACACAACACACGGGTTAAGAAGGCCATTGCAGAGGATGTGTGGTGGATGGTGGGGAAGAGTAAATGCCTTAGAAGAAAATAAGTCAAGACTGTTTCTCTATCGAGGATAATCAGCTGCAAAGTCGAGGAATTATTAAAGATCTCAAATCACAAACATCATTCATTTTCAAGTGTTTTTACTCTGTGTTTATATAGGCACCAGGGAGAAGAACGAGGGGTCCAGGCTTTCTACAAGCCCTCCACCAGCCCGTCTGTGCACAGTTTCCTGGGGGCCGGGGAGCTGGACAGACCCCTGCTCAGTCTGTGGAAGGTAATCCGCCAGCTGTCGAGGAGCCACATGTTCCATCAGTCCGTGCGCTCTGTGTGGACTCGACCACTAGATGACAGCACTCAGCTGGGTGAGTCTGCTCTGTCAAAATCCACACATGGTACAGTACGGGTGGAGCAATGTATCAGAGTAAATTAAGTCAAGAGCTACACTTAAAGCTAGGGTAGGTAAGAATGTAGAAACCAGCTCGAGTGCGCTAGAATTTGAAACTACGCACCCGGAAAAAATCTGCCACTTCCTTAGAGCCCCTCCTCCAACACACACGAACGCGCACATGACCAATGAGGGCACGAGATAAGTTTGTGCACAGATGGAAGGCTGACAGGCAGGTAGGCCATCCAGTTATTTTAGCCGGGCCGGCTCAGATGATTGGTCGTGCTTTTTACAGTACTACGGCTTCCACAGATGAAATGTTTTAATGTATTTATTGTCGAAGCATTTAATGTATTCATTGCTATCGGGATGTTAAGAGCATTCCATGGAATATAACACAAAGTGTTTCTGAAGTGAATTACCTACCCCACCTTTAAGTGCACATTTAGAGTAGATGTACTTTACCTCATTATCTTTGTGTCATGCCACTTTAAATGTCTATTCCGCTACAACTCTGCAGGCCTTACGCCACATTTATCTGACAAATATAGTAACTAACTTCTTTATAAATTAAGATTTAACAAAAACATACAGTATTTTAAGGGATTATTAATCTACATTATTAAATAAGCCACATCTCATCCATATACAAAAGTAACATTTTGCTTAAACGTTAATTGATCATTGAAATAGTTAATTATATAATATATATGTACAGTAGTTTTTTTAATTGAGCATTTTTTTTTCACTTTAAGAACATTTTGCTCATTTATACTCATACTGTTCCCTAGGTAACAATATGTCTCAGTGCCTTCACTTGTTAAGGATTTTATTTGCATAGTAGAAATACTACCTTTACTGAGTTCATATATCTGACCACTCCTCCCCTGGTTAGTACAGCGTTGCTTAAATGTGAGATGATGCATGTTGATAATGTTGTGAGTACATTTCTTACATCCCAGTAGATTTGTATAATCAGTAGACATTAAACAGTAAGATAACACACTCCTCAAGAAAGTGTGAAATAAGTTATTTGCAATGGGAGAATCTCTGAAGCATGTGAGGAAAGAGTTGACCTTGCAGATCATATTTGTGTCGTTGCAAGAATACAAATATAGAAAGGTATTTACAAGTTTGTTTTGCTGCCAAACTATATATATTTTTGCAAGCTGTTTCTGTACGTATTTTGCTCCAAGTCTTGCGTCTGCATTCATTAGCTATGAATAGTACAGCAGAGTACAGTCCCATTCATCACTGACTACTGTGTTGTTAAGCATGTCGTACTCTACTCTCACACCTGCGCTATGATGCATTAAATACGTTTGAAGCATCATCGCCCTCTCCTATGTCATCTGCTCTGCTCTCATTAAAAGTAGTATTTGTGTTTACACAGTGACGTAGATTATATTTAAGAGATCAGCAGAACTTTGCCTTTTCTCTGAAGTTGTGAAATAAATTCCTTTCTAACCTTGTTAAGCAATAACTTGTTATTCCATTGCCTTTATTTGAAGGTTTCATCACTTATTTTCCACACATTCTGACACTTCTCTCTGTGTTACTGTTCAGTTTATATACTAACAGATCCGTCCTCCTGCCACCTCAGCCAGCGGCGGGACTTCTGCTGCATCAGCACTGAATCCAAACCGGTAAGCACAGCTGCAAAATAAACCAACCGTCCCTATGATTACTGCTGGTCACACTTGTTCATTATCCACTGGGTGTTTGCAGCATAGTTGTACAGAAAAATCACGCTTCACTTTAAGGGATAACATTCTGTTAAGTGTCATATTAGTTATGCTGGAACACAGGATGCAGTGCTGTCTTTTTTAAATGAAGAACAATTCATGATAAATAGCGTAGCATTGAGTTTGTCATCCACAACATGTAGAAAATACTCTTTAAGCAGTACTCATGCTCATAAAAAAAACAATACCCCTGAGGCGGAGGGTGACTCAGCTGCTGCTTATCAGTGTCAGATTCTCTTGGCTGATCAAAAGGCTGCGCTGCCTGTTTTATTGATGATTTGTTATATTGCTCTCTGCCTCAGGGTGGCTTGTGCGTGCTGGCAATGCAGTCCGTGTTCGAGGAGTCTCTGCCTCGACCCAGTGTGGACGCCGTTCGGGGGGAGATGATGCCCAGCTGCTGGGTCCTGCAGCCAATTACACGTAACGGACAGGAAGCCACCAGGGTCATCTACCTGCTGCAGGTGAGCGATGCTAGCTATAAACTAATCTGCAGGCTGATATGTGTGTTGGGCTCGCTAGCAACATCTGCTCATTTTAAGAGATAGATAGATAGATAGATAGATAGATAGATAGATAGATAGATAGATGGTCTTCGTTAATGTCTCAACACTTGTATGGAAATGTTTCAGACACAGGTTTTTTTTAATTAACATTACCTCCAGGCAAACCTCCGAAGTGCAGATGTGAAAGTGCTGTGCAGGAATTAAACTGGTATTATCTCGTAGATTAATTATTATTATTCAACAAACTTGCAATGCATGGCTTTTTGTATGGCAATAAGATTAAGTACAAGAGCATTTGTTCCCCAGACTCCAGCTAAGAGAAGCAAATCAGACATCAGTACTCGACACCCACATGATAATTCCACTTCTGCAGGCTGGACATTTGCCTGAACAAAAAACAATCACAGATGTTCCTGCTCAAAAATATAATGAGTTGTTCCTTGGGCCTTGTTGCATCCTCCCACCAAGTTTAATGAAAATCGGGCCAATTTTTTCATGTAATCCTGCTGACTAACAAACTGAAGTGAAAACCTAACCTCCTAGGCGGAGGTAATGGAAATCTGATACACATCAAACAGCTAATAGCCTCACAGCCCAGTAGTTTGTGAATTGCAATTTATAAGAGGTCAGGAGTCCTATATATTAGCACATTGGGATTGCTTTTAGCAATGAAAGGTGCTTTACAAATCAAATGTATTATTATATACTGTAACACATTAAAGGAAAGGGGAAATCTGAAAAAGCATAATAGGGCCGATTCAAGATTACCATATAGGCTCAATTTAAAGGTCCCCTATTACACTGTTTTTCATCAATATATTATAGGTCTCAGATATATACAAACGTGTCTCTGAAGTGTTTGGCTCCAAACAACAAACAGATCATTGCAGCATCCCATAATCCCCTCTGTTTCAGCCCTGTTTCAAAAGTGCTGATTCTCTGTCTGTTACTTTAGATGAAAATAAGGAGCCCCTCCCCATGCCCCTCTGAGAGAGATTTGGTTAAAAAGAACACAATGGTGCTCTAGGAGGACATTCAGGTGATAAGGTGGGGGGGGGGGTTACCTTGGTTGGTGATTGGCTAATGGTTACACAAGCCAAAAATCGTTATGACATCATAAAGTGGCCAAAATCTGATCAGCTCATTTTCAGACAGGTTTTTATATAAATGGATCAGGACAAAAAGAGAGGGGGTCTTTTTTCCTGAAACTTTCAGAGTGTCTTTACACAGAGGGGACGCATGTTGATGTAGAAGAGACATGAAGAAGAGGGGACACATGTTGATGTAGAAAAGACATGAAGAAGTGGATTTTGCATAAGGTGACCTTTAAGTGAAGTGAAACTTTGCCGTATCATTTTGTTGTTCTCCAGGTGGACCTAGGGACTCCATCTTTTCCCCCCCGCCTGTTGAACACTGTTGCCAGGAGACATGCAGCTGTCGTTGCTGATCTGGATGTTTTCCTCACAAAATCCACAGGACTCATGAATACGCCTCAGCAGTGAGCACTTGGAGTTAGTCTGACTTTTACATTTGCACCTGAGATTTGTTTACTTGACTTGTTCTGGTATACTCTAAAAGCACTGTTAATGTATATTGATTGGTTACAAAGTTGAAGCAGCTTTTTTTTATATGAAGGTATTTTTTATAAAATATTGAAACTGTATTTTTGTATTTGTAATGTACATAAAAGCTTGTAACAATCATACCTATTTGACCAAAGATAGATTAGAAGTCGAAAAGAAAGAACTTTGCAGGACACATTAATTATCTAAGGCTACAATGCTACAAAGTTGATCCAACTTTTCATCATCATTTATGTGATGAAATACTTTTATAATAATCTAATAGGTATCAGCCCTTAATGCCTGTTTGCAATATGGAGTCTTAATTTCTACCATATTGTAAGGTGGACATCCACATTTTTGTAAACAAAGTCACAGCTAGTTAGAGAGTCGGTCAACAGATAATCTAAGGTTACGCTGATTTGATGTTCATTTACAACTTAAGTGTGATTTGACTAGTGTTCACTTTCTATGTATCGCTATAAGATAGATGAATACAGCCAGTTGTTGTTGTTGTTATATGCTTTCTGTCAGCATAGATGCATGATGAAGGGGATTTTTCAGATATGACAATGAAATGAACGGTGAACGACTGAGACGTGGTTACAAGGGGAAGTATTTGAAGGTCAGTTTATATCCTATTATTGTCAACGGACGGAAAACCACATCCAAACATATGAAGGAAATATTTTCTAAACTGTGTTTAACCCTGATTTGTTACAGTATATGTATTTATTTCCTCAAGCATATTCAACCGCTCAAAAAAAAGATTATTTCATTGCAGGAAATAACCATTTCATTGTCCTTCATCTGTTTTTGTAGCAAAAAGATTAAGGCAAATGTATTTAAGGGACCGGAAAATATTAAGGGGGTGGAAGAGGTCAGAGGAAAAGTAAGATACTCTGAGCAGGGAAAATATTTATTTCACTGTTTTTATATACGCCTCTAGAATGAATAGTTACAATAAAAAGACAGCTTTTAAAATATCTAACGAAGCATTAAGAACCGGGGGAGTGGCTTTCTTCCTTGACAATGTATGTAAATATATATAAGGTTCACACCCCCTTCTCATTCCCATATCTTTCCTACAGTCCCTAAGCTATGTGTTAGACAGTAAGGTGGTGTATTGAAGGAATCCTAATAACCATTTGTCTCACTCTTTATCCGTTATATTTAATGTGTGCGTTTGTCTGCACATTTGAAACCACTCGACCAAACTCATGCAGGAAAGCAAGTCATAAAACAGTTTTGTGCCTAAAAAGTGGGTTAGAAGCTCTCTGGTTCATTCTGTGTCCTTCAGCAAGAATACTCCAGAGACAAAGATAAGAACATCCAGGACTGTACCCTCTTTCATTTCATTGTAAAAGCCGCATTAAGATATGACCGCAATATGGTACCTGAATCTGTAAAAGCTGAGTTTAGCGCCTTTTTGTTTCTGAAGTCTATTTATTTTGTTCTTGTCTTCTGTTTGAGAAATGCTGTTCAATGTGTTTCATAATAGTGATGGAGTTTGTATTGTTGATGAGCACAGCATGGTGCTGTGTTTACAGCTGCTTGCACAAAACTCTTAATGCATTTATTGACGTTACGTGTTAGAAACGTGTTTTTGTTTGCAGTTAAAAGCTATGCAGACGCTATTATTTACAGTAGTCTGAGGAGGAGGACCGTTTTGGCAGCGCTCAGTTTGAGACCAAAGATGTTCCCAAGGCAACCAAAGACAAAGACACAAGTACTGAGGACACGCAGGGAAGGAACACAGTGACGACTTTTTGTAATGATTTCTTTTTTATGTTTTTTTATATGTTCCCAAGTGCTCATTTCATTTTGTAAAAAGCATGTTATTTATGTTTTGACTTTGTGTTGTAAATGTATTTTTATTATAAACGCCTTGCTTCCTGTTGCTAAGTGTTTTTAACAAATACAATACATATTTAAAGTGACTTGTTGTGTTTCTCTTTTTGTACCCATCTTTCTGTGTGAATAATTCTCCTTAAGTGTCAACAGTATATCAGAATCTTGAATCCCTTAATTTAATCATTTGCAATTAGTGTAAGTAGGCCTGGGTATTGAGCCCCTGTGTCTTTAGTGCTGATTTAAAGTGTCTGAAGCTCAGAGTATCAAAAACGGTCAATTACCCAAAGCTGACACTGCTTGCTTGCTAAGATTCATACTCTTCTTTCCAATGTTACATCTTTGCAGTGTTTAAATAACATGAAAATGCAGACAGAAAACACATTATGCCTCTGAAATGTTTATATTTGTGTTCTATATAGTGATAAATATCCAATCTATTTTAAGAAGTGATAACTTAAGGAGCCTGCAATGCATCCTCTGGAAACTTGTCACAACCTTTTAAGCACAAAGCGTGGAGAAGTATTTTTGTGTTTTGAGTGTTTTTCCCTCCACATGTTCCATCAGTCCAGTGAAGTACATCTAAATATATTATTAAAAGTACTTTTGCTTTCCCCCACTGATTATCCGACAGGTGTTTCCCCACTGTCTGTAATGGGTGGGTATATTTTGTAATGTGAGGCTCTTTGTCCAGGATCTGTCTGCCTGCAGGCCTCTGCTCTGTGTTGTGTTCAGCATGTGAATGGCACGCAGAGGCAGCAGTGGAGGTGACATTTCTGAGAGGGTCTCGGTGGGTGTTGTGTGTGCGATTAGATCCCGGTGGGGCGGGGTGGACTGCATAGTATGTGTGTGAGGGGGGGGGGGGTGTACAAGAGATCACAAGTGTCTCTGCCATTTAGAGTCACCAGCACTGTCAGGAATGTCCGTCCCCTGCGCGCACAGATCATGTAGCCTACTGGATGCGCCCACTTTATTTTTAACCCGGCAGGGTGGGTCAGACTCTGGCTCTCGGGAATGACCGTGGAGCGCGCGGCGCCTACAGCCCCTATTCCCTCGTCCCCCGTGCAGGACCTCCTCGCGCTGTGGAGACCTCCCCCCGCTCTGACCAGGACCCCCGCTGCTTCAATGGGATTATAATTGCTTTATTGGCAGGGAAGAAGACTCAACATAAACACTTTCGGACAAGACAACATCCAGAAGCAACAGTAAGTGCGCTGTTGTTAAATGAAGTTATTGATCTTTAGCCAAATACTTTCTGTTAGCGGTCACTGAAAGGCTCTCCTTCCATTAGCCTGCTATAGTGTTCCGTTGTTTAAAGTGGAGGCACAAGTTTCCTCCAAACCACCTGTTGGACCGGGCTGCCATGTTTGACCGTGACGTCGTTTCCAAAAAGCTTTATTTAAGAAATGTGCCCTGGTTTTAAACATACTCCCGTTTCTTTGGTTTTACTTGAGTCACATTTTGAGTTATCAGTTTGTTATCTTTTAGTGCTTTGAGCAGAGAGTCGTAAGTGCGCACAATGACGTCACTGCGCATGTCTGCGCGTGGAGAAGGTCGTTCTCCAAAAGTTATCTCTAATGCCAAGCAGTGGTGGAAAAACATTTGAGATACTTTACGAGAGTAACATTTTCAGTAATACAATTTAATACTTAATTATTTATAAAGTCCTGAATAGAAATGGCACTTGACAAAAAAATAAAATACTTGTTGATACTATACTTACTATATGTTAACTATTCCTCTTATTGTATTGTTATTTTTAATTATGTGTTTAGGAGTATGTAACATTTTAGATTTCAGTTGTCCGCTATTTTCTGTTTTTTAAGGACTTTTATATACTTTTGGAATACTTAAGTGTACATTATCTTATAAAACTGCTATGCATTTTTATGTAAAATCTAAACCGTGAGAGACCTTGTTACTAAAGCTGTCAAAGGAATGTAATGTAGAGTCAGTACACTATTTCCCTTTGAATGTATAGCAGGAGAGTATGGCAGCATAAAAAGGAAATACTCAAGTACAGGCACCTCAAATGTATACTTAGTTTCATGAGTAAAGTAGTTTTACATTTCATCACTGATAGCGAAGCACATACTTTCCATATTTTCACATCTGCTCCTCTTCTTCTTTCTTAAAGCACCTAACAATGCGTGTTGCCTCGTTGATCGGAAACAGTGTGGTAGCTTATGAAATAACAAATAAATCAAATGTTCCTTGAGCAAAAGAGACGCACCCCTAAAAGGACAAGTGTGTGTGAGTGTGTGTCGCCATGTCTGGACGAGCTGGCTTTTGTGTAAACACACTACAGGAATAGTTTACTATTGATTCCCTTATTACCAGGCTAAGTGTCGCTGCAGTCAAAACAATATTGACCACAACAAAGGAACTTTTTCTCTCACAGCTTGTGTACATAGCTGTATGGATTATGTCACAGAGTTTGTATGCTCAGTTTTCCCCATATCTCTTCTAATATTCTGTTAACGTACATCAGGAGTAGTTGGTTTGATGTTATTGGCATTTTCAAAGAATTTAAGGGCAGCACATTTTGATGCCTACTCCTCCTCTTCCTCTTTGATATTGATCTCTGTCCACTTTGTGTTTATGTCTCAGATTTACTCTCTCCTGGACCTCAGTCAGGTTGCTGCTAAAGTTTCACACACACTGTAGGTCACACATCTCCACCACACCCATCTCTTATTTCATCCCCTCCATCGGACTCTCTGTATAATGTGCTCACTCCCTTCCAGATAATGTGTTTGTGCTCCTCAGAGTGCATGTTTCTGCACACAGGTTACTTACAGCTGGGAGCATTGTTCCCACTTTTATTATTCATCTCAGGTGCTGACTCGACGTTAACAGTGCACCTATTTGTTTAACAATGTCGGTTCTGAGAATCAACAAAAGAGGCTGCAGTAGTCCATTAAAATCACAATAAGTAGAAATGCATAGAAATACAAGTTTAATTTAACACCTGTGAAACAAGAAATGTTATTATTCTAACTGCAAAACCTTTTGTGAAATAATTTAATTCACACCTTTTTATAATTTCCCTCCAAACTTTATGTGCAGGGCTCCATCTACGGAAGATAACGGTATCTCTGAAGAACATCCATCTGACATTTTTATTATTCCCTTTGACTTTTATAAGACTTTTAGGAAATTACCCAGCCCTTCTTCGTCATCATCTCACAATGTGCAGCCACCAAAATGATGAAATAGCGGACCATGTTCTTCATCTCGAGGTGATAGCAACAGCAACACGTGATTATTGGACTATAATTTCTATTATGGGCCAATAACAACTTAAACGTTTGTTATTTGTTCCACATCTACCAATACCTCATAGTGCTAAAATGTATAATATGAGTTATTTTAAGATTACATCATTTAAGTGTTGGTAATGTTATCTTTGTGGAAGTCAGACATGTAGTCATGAATCAAAAACCGTTGATAATAAATTCATTATTTAAGTAATTTTCCAAGAAACCATTTTACTACCTCTTTTATACTTTTTTTTACTGCTTTTTTAAATACATATTTCACATTTTAGAGACTAACTAATTAGTCAGTTAATTAGGGCAGTACCTGAAGTCAATTCTTAAAAATGTAAAAAAGGAATATTGTGAAGACCAACAATCCAAAACTCAAAGACATTCAGTTTAATAGCCAATAAGATAAAGAAGAGTAGAAATGTATCACGTTTTGCATTTTTTATGGAAATAATTTAAACCAATATCACAATTTCTAAAGATTTTTTTCGATTGATAAACTAATTAATTTATCAGCCAATGTTCAGTAGTGACTGTACTGAGATCTGCATGTGCACCAGGCAATGTACGCATTTGCATACCTTTACACATACTCAGCACTCTAATTATAGCCTAGTGATTTAATCTTATTTTGGGACTTTTATTCTGCATTAAAGGAGCTCTTCGCTGACAGGGTGACCCTCTCCTAGCTCTGTGTTTTCTTCAAGGACACCACAAGAGGACAGCTCACTATTGACAGACACACATTTCTGTGGCAGGCGCTGAACTCTCTGTCACAGGACTGTCTGTGAGGCCTGCCTTTAATACAGCTCTAAATGCTGCCTAGTAAACTCTCACTGCGTACAATCCCAGCTCACACACTTAATTTGCCGCGGATTGTGTTAGGAGCAGTCAGCCCTTTGACATGATTAGAGTCTGCAAGGTTTCTGTAAACAGCTGACAGTTTGTGAATACGGCTTTGTATGGCGTGTAAAAAAGGGTTTGTCAGTTTGAGTGTGTTGTGCGGTGGTCCTGTCCAGGTTGTGTGTGAGGTGATAAGGGGATCCCCGACGGTGGGTGGAGCGTCCCCGGGCCGATAAGAGCCCTCTGCACAGGACTGATACTGAGCAGCAGGAGGAGGGAGACCTGCAGGCTGCCATCATTGTGCTTCTTCTCTGAGGGCCTCTTCTCTGAACAGACCTCTGTAGTGAAGCCATATCAGCAGGGATGGAAATTAACGGCATTTATCTCAAGTACTGCACTCATGTACAATTTTGGGTCCCTTGTACCTTAGTCAATTATTTCCATTTCCTGCTTAGTATTCCACTATTCTATAACTATTGCTTTCTCCTGCTGTAAAATCATAAATATTAAGTAGAATAAATGCTAAATATTTGCCCTATTTCTACTTAAAGTGTTATTTATACTTTTCTATTTGATTTTACATGTGACTCAGACAGATAGCCGGTGCCGAATGCAGATAATGAGATACAGACAATTAAAGCAAAGTAAGAGATACAAATCAATTATACTAACAGTAAAATTAGTAAAATCTAAAATCCTAATAATGACAGCAGTTACAAAAATGTTGGGGAAAGAAAAATAATATATGATAATAAGGACATACTTTCATTAGCAGCTGACTGGACCAGAGGCTTTGTGTAGTAGTCTAATTATAATATTAATGTCATCACTTAAATATCTGAAATATTTTAAAAAACATGTCGTGTTCAGCAACTGTTGTAGTGCTACATGATGGCCCTGCAATGTTTTCTCTATCCATTTTCACTTCAGTACCAATGCAAGTTGTATTTCCCGCCTCATTTAGCATCCCGAGCTTATTCTCAGAAAAAGAAAACACCAACGTAAACGCCCCAAACACACACTCACTTGCAGTTCAAACTACGTGAGCAGCATCATTCAAAAGAAGACGTTTTCGTAATGTTCTGCAGTACAGAGGGGTTGCCCCCCCCCGCCCCCCTGTGTGTCATGATAAGAGAGCTATGCTGCACACAGATAGAGAGCTATCTGAGCTGCTACCCTTCAACCCGCCATCACACACAAAGAGCACACACTGCAGTGACAGTTGAGCACAGTTACACACACAAAATGGAGATTGTGAGGGGCACAGGGGCTTAAAGGGAACATTTGAAAGCTACAGGCGAGATTTCGGTGTAAAACAAATATACATAAACCACATCTGAGATCACAAAGATGTATTCAAATCTCATGCCAGGTAAAGTACAACCCCTTTCTCAATGGGGTTCATAAAATTAAAACTCTACACCAAAATAAAACCGAACTGCAGTGAGATGGTGAAGCTTACAGAGAAAGCTTGATTCACAAATCAGTCTTTACCCTGTTTTGTCCCTAGATTTGGGTAACAAATACATATTTTCATTATCAATAAATCTGCTTATTGTTTCTTGGTAATTGGTTGGTCTTTAAAACTGTGACAAATGTTCATAACAATGTTCTCAAATGCATTTTCTTCCACTTTTTCCACCGGCTTTTAAAGCACAACCCAACTGGAATAACCACTGAGTAGAGGTTAAAGGCCTCATGCTGCCATGTGGGTCATGTGTCAGAAAATGAATGCAACAAGGCTCGAATGATGTACAATTGCAATGAATTGTCATTTAGAGCAAGGATAAGCAATTTCTTGATCAACAGAAACAAAAGAGCGACTCATTTGATCATCTTATCATCTTTATAGTCAGTTTCCATCCTCTCAGATCTGAGGATTATATACTTTACCCTATGATGTTCGTCAGACAAAACATTACAATTAGATTTACTCACCTTACTCTGTGTGCAATTATAACAAGCTATTTCATACTCAAAAAGATTAACGATAGATCAAGAAATACACCATACATACATCAATATGTGTTGTCAATGTTAGTTGCAGTCAGTGAGTCGCTCATTAACTGTTATTTGTATGGCCTAGATGGCTAATCATCCATTTCATCAAACCTCCACAAGTTAGATTAAGCAGATTGTGCCTAACATTATCTTTCTTATCAAAAAAAGTGACATCTACTCCCTTCAGCCATCTTATTTCTAGTCTCATATGTTTTGAACACCAGGTAGTCATTATAATAAATCAAAACAACACCTTTACTGTCTGTCTTTCACCTCTGTTTCAGACTACCTCCAGTATTCCAGATCCATCCTGTCATTGTGTCCTCTGCACTCATCCCCCCCCCCCCGCACACCTGAGGACACCGCTGGCCGTCCCCTCAGCCGCTCGCCAAGCTGGCCACCGCCATGACTTCCACCACAGACTTTGACAATGCGGAGATCTCGCAGCAGTACAGCCGCATCAACACTCGCTTTGACATCACCGACGAGGAAATCGACAATGACAACTGCTCAGCGCGGCTGTTTGAGCGCTCGCGCATCAAGGCCCTCGCAGGTGAGTGTGTGCATAGTAAACAGGCTGTGTCCTTTCTCAGGCATTTGGCAGAGAAAAACACATTTTTGAGATGACAGTGTCTTTTTAGCACGGTGAGCTATACTTAGTGTAACTATAGGGGGTTTGAATGTGCTTGAATGTGTAACTGACCTTAGTTTTGGTCAAAAATGCACACTCCAGGTGACCCTTGATTTTGTTTCAAAGCTCTCACATTCTGCAGGGTTGTTGTGTGTGTACATGTTACTCGTGGTGTCACAAACCTCCAGCAGCTGAGCCCTGACCCTCCACAAGTAACTGTGATCGCTTGCACATTCCCAGAATGGCCATCGTCTGAGCGAGTTGGACAGCTGCCCTGCATATCTTCCTCCCATAGCACAGATCTCTGGCATTTCGGGGCTAAGCTAGTAAGCAGGGTCTCCAGCTGTGGGTCTTGGGGTTTTTAAATAGCAGCATTTCTGCGGGGGAAGAACAGAGGGCCACACCGTGGTTGTTTCCGTAAAGCCTTAGACACAAGAGAGGTCAACGGCAAGGTGGAGAAACACAAGTTCAGCTCTGTGGAGAAGGGAATTATGGGTAACACTGGGAATCTTAAGGTATCTTCTGAAACTATAGTGTGGATATGATAGCTGGGTTTCGATACTGACACCAAAAAACAACGTTTTATTAATACCTAACTTTAGGAAATGTTAACTTTACAAACACTGTTTTGGATTTAGCAAATACTCTTAATGTCTCAACACAAGCAGCCGTTTAAGAACGTTGCATAACAAAGGTAACATTTTGCAAACTTTTTATTTTAAGTTAAAATCCTTACAGACGTCCTATTATGCTTTTTGGGGTTTTACATTTAAAAGGTTTTTGTGCATGTAAATGGTCTGTAAAGGCTTAATCCCACACACTCCCCCCCCATGCCTGAAACGCCTCCATTGGACTCCTTTGTTTACTTCAGTAACAGAGTGACATCACTACGTAACACGTGCACTTTTATTGGCTTGTGCTCCAACACACAGTATGTAATGTTGGGCGGGACATCTTTAAGTGGTTGACCAATCACAACAGAGCCGGCCAGCTAACCAATCAGAGCAGACTGGGCTCTGGTTTCAGACGGAGGGTGAAAAGAGGTGCTGCAGCACAGGCAGTATGAGAGAAAAATAAAGAGCTTTTTGAACATGAAAGCATGGAAACGTGTCCGAGTAAAGACACAACAGTGACCAGCTGTTGTAGATATTTACCCATACTCTTTTGAAAATGAAAAACTGCATTGAGAAGTTGTTTTGAAATATTTGTTTCTTTACAAGGAACATTTTTCATGATCAAATCGTTGTCTTTCAAGATTTCAGAGCGGTTTGATTAGATTGTTCCTGTGGTCTTCTGCATGTTTTAATAGATCAGGTCCGACGACTCCGGGCAGAAAAAATGACCTTTGTGGAAAGGAAATGAATCTTTTGATTACAGCATGCTCAAAGACACTGTAGTACTTGAACTTTGTTTCTTATTAGGTTGTCTTCCACTTACATGAAATCTGTATACACTAGCTGGAGCGTTGTGTTCATGTGAATGCATTGTTTCCTGTCAATCACTTGGGACTCCTGTAGAAATTATACTTTTTCAGGCAGATTTGAGTCATCTCAGCTGCTCTGCAATGCCAGACATTGTCTCACTGCGTAACACAATTTAGCCGTACATCACATTCTTATAAAGGCAGAGGTGAGCAGAGGGGTATTAAGTTAAGTAATGCTAGATGACGCCAAATCCTGAACACTTTCCTTTAAAGCTCATGAACATGTCAAAGTAGGAAGAAGGACTTCCCAATTAGAGAACTGGCACCATCTGAGGTGGCACACGAATGCACCTTTGGGTTTTGCTATGTCTCTGCTCTCCGAGTGCCACTCTCTTTGTTCCTGTGTTCATTTGTTCAAAGGAGGAGGGGGAAGTTCTCCCCCAAAGAGAAGAGCCTTTTCCCGCTGTAAATGGTGTATACCTTTATGTGAATGTGCTTGATTTATATGAGGTAGGAATTACAGATTGCAATTACAATAAATGACTATTGCTGAAAAATTGCTGGTCATAAATAGTATTAATTTAAGACTCAATACAATTTAAGCATTTACTTTACAGGAAGTTCAAGAACTGTCTGATTTGATACCAGTACAAAATTCTACGAAGTCTGTGAAGACGGATTAAAGTATTGAGCTTTAATTTCCAGCCGATCTTCTGTGTGGCCAACATGTTAAAAGTTGTGTCCAGAACGTTTATCGGGCAGCGCTCTCACCACTTTTGGTTCTGTCTCTTTCTGTCTCTTTAAGCGGTGAAGGCTTCTGTGTGGGTGTTTGTGATATTGTGTTAGAGTGCTGCTGCACTGATGTTTCTGTAATGCAATCAGTGTTTCCTGTCAGAGAGAGAGAATGAGAAAGAGAGAGTGGTAGAAGAAGGGAGGAAAGTCGTGAGAGAGGCAGGAGATGAGAGAGGCTGTGAATGACGCCCGCTGCTGATTTACAGCTTGTGAACTCAGAAATATGCACCCAGCATGTTTGCAAAGCACATACATAACATATCAAATACCCGGTCATTTACACTGCTCCTAACAGACATTTAAAAGAAGGTGCGTTCCTAAGAGGTGGACAGTTTTATGTTGGATTATTGGCTCAGGAGATACACTTCACATTCAGTGATGCACCGACTGTGTGGGAGTGCTGGGCTGAGGGAGGGAGTCTTGCTCGCACGTGGACGTATTGAAAACATATCGTATGCATGGATGGGGCTAGAGAAACCAGTCTAAACCGAAAGCTGGCTGAGCCCCCGTGCCGCCTGCGAGTGGAGGCACGGCATCATCACGGCAGCAGTGAGGAGAGAGTGAGGAAGAAAGAAAGAAGAAGGAAGGAGGGAGGGAGGGAGGGAGTGAACACGAGAGGGATCTGGAAAGGAGGACAGAGAGCCAAGAGACAGAGAAGAGGAGAGACGTGGAGTGCCAAGCTCCTCTGCCGGCTCCAGGTGCTGTTGTTGTTGTTGTCGTTTCGGGGTCAAGATGAGCAGCCCCTGCCTGCTGCGCGCCACCCCTTTAAGCCAACCCCGGCTCAGAGATGCCAACATCAGCCTGAAGGCCAGCAGCAGGGAGACCCCCACCCCCCGGACCAGCAGCAGTGGGGGCACTAAGGAGGCTGCCAGCCGGCCCTACACCCTAATGGAGAAGGAGCTCCCCGTCCGGGTCGGCATGAGCATCAGCCGGAGCAGGAGCACCCCCCCGGTCCACCGGGCCCAGAGAGCTGAGAGCAGGAAGACCTCCAGGGGGGGCAGCAGCATCAGCAGGAAGCAGCAGGACCCCGACCCCCACAAACTGGAGAGGAACGGCACAGTCCTGCATGTCCCGCTCTCCGTGGCTCCAGCGGGACCCCCCACCTTCTCCTCGTCCTCTTCCTCATCCTCCTCCTGCACCCCCAGACGTCAGCGGGCCTCTCACCCCCACCACCCCCCCGCCCTCCTCTCATCCTCCTCGGCTAAAAGTATGAAGCGGGCGCGCTGGCTGAGTTACAGCACCTCCAACATCTGCTTCAACTCCATCCTGGATGGACGCTTCAGGCAGCTGCAAGGTAACAGGGTCCTGATGGAGGAGGTGTGTGTGTGTGTGTGTGTGTGTGTGTGTGTGTGTGTGTGTGTGTGTGTGTGTGTGTGTGTGTCTGTGTGTCTGTGTGTGTGTGTCTGTGTGTGTTTGTCCATGTTCTCCTGCCTTGACTGATGGGATAGAGAGATATAGCACTTTTCCAATAGCGCCCCTCCCTACCTCAACCTGTGTTTGGGGGACGCCGATCACAGGGAGGTCTGAGGTTAGTTTGTGATCCTGTTTTGAGAACTATGAAAAGTGTGAGCCTCCGAAGCGGCGGCCCTTTCATTGAACGTATAGGGGTGGTAATTTATTTATTTTTCAGGAAGCTGTGGCTCTGCCCCAATTGTTCACTGACTTGGCTTTGAATAATTCATGGGCAAACTCCTAAAAAGGTTGTGATGTGTTTCCCTCCAAAGGTAGTGTTGTGCTCCCTTGTGAGCTCCATTTTCTTTATAATAACAATATTTTAGCTTGTCGCCTATTCTCCATATGGCCCTAACCTTTCACAAACTGTTCCCAAGAACAAAGCACAAGTGTTTTTCTGTACCGCCTTTTATCCTGCTGCATGAAGGCGTAGGCGGTGGTAAAAAATAATCAATTTCTCTGGCGGTTTTACTTCTCCCTGCCCGAGTTATTAAGGTTTTAAGAGAGAGGTTTGCCGTCACTGTGGATTTTTGTTAGCTTGCACTATATACTATCCAACCCCCTGATGACAGGAGTGCATTAGTGAGAGCAGGAAAATGGAGGAGACGTTGCAGGAACAGAGAGGGAAACATGCTTTTTTTCTTCTTCCTCTGCTAGATTTAAAGTATAGACTGATTGTGAAGACTGCAGAGTCAACTGTTACGTGAAGCAGCAAACTTCCGAAGCTTTCCCAAATTAGAGTGGTTGTGCGGAGCCAAGTGTATCGATCCACCAATTGCATTTCATGGGATTCTTTTTACTTTTTATTTACCCGTTATTAGGGAGATCTGGTCAAGCCTGCAGGATGAGGTTAGACAGAATAACAATAACAAGTATTACATAGAAAAAGGGCGCTTTGCATTTATTGATTTCAACCATTCGTCCATTTCCGTATGTCTTTCTTGGAATTTGACATACTCAGTGGTGAAGAGTATTTCTGCCCTGCTTGCAGTAAATTCGTTTTTTCCAGGTCCTTTCATGTTTTTTGTGAGATGTTGACCTCTGACCTTTGACATGTTTGCCTTTTTCCGCCAAGTATGAACACATTTACCCTTCAGCGGTTCTTCCACTATAACTTACCGTTTAAAAAGACAATCTCTTAGTCAGTTTTACCCTCAGATTATTCTGAATGTAGCTTTTACTCCTTTAATCCAACATTGCTCTAAAAACAGATATTGCATTTTTTATCAAGACCTGCTGCCTAGAATACCAATAATTCAACGTTGTTGTTGACAGTCTGGTCCTAGAATTTGTTGTGTTATGCTAATAGCGGCTAATGTAGCATAGAGCAGCTAGCCTCAAGCGGTTTTTATTTTCAAACTTGTAGACTTCACACTTTCTCCCCACCTGTCACTTCCTAAAGTGATATGACTTGAGGCAGTTTGTAAGCAAAGCTCCATTTGATGCCACACAACTTATTTTCATATTTGCAATAGTTCTCTTTTAAAACAGACATTAGTGGAGTCACAATACCTGTATTTGCTTTGCTCTTTACAACATCGAGAAACCTTGACAGCCTCCAATGTTTGTAATCCAATGTTTGGCTTCTGCTGAATGTGAGTCCATTTAAAAAGCGGAGGTAATTAATCTCGTTATAAGAAAGCGTGCAAATAAGATGTTGCCTCTTACAAGAACACATGTTGGTGTCATGGCTGCGGACAGGTAGCGCTGGCGGGGCCATGACTCGGGCCTGTGGCTGCACTGGTCCACATCCAGTAAGAGCTGACTGTGGGAAAAGACGTATCAGCCTTTATACAGGGAAAACCCATCGGCATAAATAAGTGATCGGGCCTTCACCGGAGTCAAAGAGTGGAGGAGAGATTACACAATGAAGGCATGTGAAACAGAGAAATGTTTAGTAAGGTTGGCACTGATATGCGGGAAGAAGAAGAAGAAGAAGCCGGGAAGTTGAAAATAATCGTTGAGGAGTGCAATGTGATGGAAAACTGTCAGAAAAGTTACTGCTGCACTTGTTCAGAAATATTTAATTCATGTTAAAAGACTTGGCAGCTTCTGTTACAGCACCACAAAGTACAACTGAAACATTAAACATACAGTAAAGTTGTGGTCAAGCCTTGTATGAACTATTAATACTGCTTTTGTATTTATGAACAGTACCTAAGTGAAAGTGGTAAAAAGACAAGCCTCCTTTACAGCTTCAGTTCAACCGCAAAAAGTTTAGAAAAAGTGTGGCTTTCATTTAAATAATTTAAAGTAATATAAAAGGACTGGTTGTACCCCAAGTTTGATACGAACACTTCATATAGATATATTTATTGATGTTCAACACACATTACTGGGTTAGTTTTTCTGACTTTAAAATCATTTTCTACTTTTCTACCAACTGCTGCTTGTTGTTCCATTTGACTTGTTATCAGTCAGGTTTCTTTATGTTGATGTCTTTATAGAAAGTCTCTTCGTAAAGAAAGGAAATTCAATGGGTTCAGGAGAGTATTTTATACCACAAAAGTTTTATACAGTATTTAAAATATATCCATTGAACATTTTCAGGCAATTCAATAGAGAAACATTTATACTCAAAAAGTACCAAATAATTCAATATCAACAAACAAAGACTTCAAATATGGTTTACAATGTGAATCTGATGATTAAGGAAGTAGAATAATCTACTGCGTGTTATTGAACCCAAATACGTTAACTGAACTGAACGAAGCTTGAAGATCTTGATATACCAATAATTACATCTCGAGTGGTATTCAATATTATTTCATTAGTAGTTTACATGATTTTCTGCCCCCCAAAGTTTGAGTTCAGACCATATAATCCAGATTTAAGGCTTTTGAGCACAGACACAGAGAGCTGATGTCACATTGAGTTTGTTTGTTGTTCACATCTGGAGACGGCTCAGCGGGATGCACGCAGAAAACAAACCTCACTCCTCCCCCCCTCTATTATCCAATGCTTCCTAAAAGCCCGGGAGCATCACTGTGCACCGTGTCTTCTCTCAAGGTCTCTTCTTGTGAGACGATACAGGAGAACCACGTGCACGTTTCGGTGGGTTGAGCTTGTAATTGTCCTCTTTTTCTGCCTCTACTGTAAAGTGCTCGGCAGGCAGCACCCCAAATACTTCAGGAAGAATCTGTCACAGCTTTCACTGCATATCTTGTAGGATCTTTTTGTCCGTGCTGACAGATTGTGCTGAATCTACACTGACATTCCTGCTGGAGCTTTCAGTTATGTGCATGTTTTAATTGCCATTACTTTTTGATGCCGTGGTAATCCGTGACGACGTAGCGTGCTGTTGTTCTGCTGAGGGGAGCAGAAAAAGCATGATTTATTTACTGTTCTCTGCTGCACCATGTGTTTTACATACAACCTCTGATTTCCTCTCTTTACTGATGCTGAGAGTGTAGCTGCATTTTTTAGTCGGTGCTTACTAGGCCATTTTTAGAAACTGTATGTAATGTATCTTGTTCTGTTTTCCTGATGGGTCTCTGCACATTAAATCTGAAAGCCTGCATCTCAGTCCTGCTCTCCATTACTTCCTGTCTGATCTGTCTTGGCCTCCATATCCTCTTTTTTCTCTTCCTCATCTTCTTTACCTTTGCTCCGGTCTCTCCTCTTCTCCTACTCTGTTTTGCTATCTTCGCTTTAACCTTTAAACAGAAATCTTTAACCCCCTCTCTCTGCCATCAGTTCCTTCCTGTCTCCCTCTTCTTCTCTTCCTCCTCTTGTTCCTCGCTTGTTCTCCACCGCCTCGGGGTCTGAATCATTTATTACACGAGTCATTAAGGATGCACTCCTTTGCACTCCATAGTTTGGAGTCATATTTGGGTTCAGGAATAAATAGGGCAAACTGTATCTGGCAGACCGAGGGGAATTGGCCAAATTCTGCAGCATGACAGGAATGAGAGAGCAATGTCTCACCGGTGGTTGACCTGATAAACTTAAAGGAGATGTGTGTGTGTGTGTGTGTGTGTGTGTGTGTGTGTGTGTGTGTGTGTGTGTGTGTGTGTGTGTGTGTGTGTGTGTGTGTGTGTGTGTGTGTGTGCTGGGAGCTGTGGGTACAATCAAGATAACTGTAGTCAGGTTGTCTTGTCCTCCTTGCTCCAGATTATTCTAAAAAAAACTCGTCTAAGAGCTTCAATTAAAAAACAAAACATCTACTAGGGCTGCCACTATGATTATGATGATTATTTTCACGATTTATTTGGTGTACTAAATGTCAGAAATAGTTAAAAAAATCAGATGTTTTCAAGTTATTTCTTAAATTATGAATAAAAGCCTTTTTCTGTCAATCAAACAATCAACTAATCGCTTTAATATCCAGGACCAAAAAACAAAAGCATGTATAAATCTACATATTCTGGACACACTTTCCATCCTGCTTAATATTCTGTGATTAATAAGTGAAGGTTAAAATGCAGACCCTTTATATGCATACTAAATGCAGATTCAAGCACACACCCACTCACAACTCCCCCGTTCCCCTTCACATTAAGTGTGTCCACAAACAGTATCAACAGAAAGGAGGACATCGGGTCACATATAATAATAATAATAAATTATATTTATATAGCGCCTTTCAAGGGACCCAAGGTCGCTGTACATGGTGGACAAACAAAACAAACAGACAATCAAAGGGCAAACAAAAAATAAAGGAAGCCGGTGGACCCAGAAAGGGCTAGGGCCCGAAGGCCAGAGTGAACAGGTGTGTTTTTAATGATGATTTGAAGATGTCCAGGGAGGCAGCATTACGGATCTCGGCAGGAAGTGCATTCCAGAGGGTGGGGGCCGCAACACTGAACGCCCTGTCACCAACAGTTCGGAGGCGAGAGCGGGGGATGGAGAGCAGGCCCGTGTCTGAGGACCGCAGACTCCGAGAAGGGGTGTAGGGACGGAGGAGGTCCGACCGGCAGCCAGTGTAGGTGGATGAGGGTGGGGGTGATATGTTGCCATGGCTTGGTGCGGGTGAGATATGCTAACATACGGTCCCAGAAAGATTGGTTTTATTTTAGCTGCTGAGTAGGAGGCATATCTGCCATGCACTGAGATATGATTTTTAAGTGTGAGGAAGATGTGTCACAGCGTGGGCACAGCTCATCCTCCCAAAACCTGTCCAAGTCTGACACCAGATCTCTGCTTCTCTCCGCCCTGTCGAGCCTGAGTTTTCAGACAGCATTTCAGTCAAGGAATCTCAGCATACTGTACACCTACACTTAACTCTGCAGCGACCTAGTTGACTTTTTATGTATGTGATGTTATTATGCAGAAGTACTTCGACTCAGCAAACAGGAGGAGAAGACATAGATGGTTAAATTCAATCTTTTCCTCGAGGAGTATTTATTTGATTAGTTTATTACCAAATTTGTAAGATACCATACGATAATACCTTTTTGTTAAATCAAGTCTAAAATGTTTTTTCACAGCTGCACCGTTTGCAACATCAACAAGGAGAACTGGAGCTGCTGTCATGCAAGGAAAAGAATCACACTCGAAAGTATTTTAAGATGTTTGAGCAGGAGTCAGAAATAACTCCCCTCCCCCGCTCCAATTATTTAGAACATTAACATTTAAATTCAGCGATTTTGTATTAATAATATAACGTTTTAGTACATTTTACAGGAGCTAAAATCAAAAAGAAAGAAAGTAAAACGCACACTATCATAAAGTAGGACTCACTCATAATGAGAAGTTTAATAATTTAACATTTGATTGCCTTTTGTGATAATAAGGAATATGTAACATTAGACACTGAGAAAACGGCTAGGCAACCAAACAGGTATTGATAAAAGAAAAAGCATTTCATGAGCTCATTAGTACATAACAACAATTCTAGATGTATAAAATTAAAACCTTCATATTATTATCAAAGTGAATGACTCCCATCTCATAGCATCTTCTAACATTAAACAAAGTACAACATTTGTTATATTTCACTATTTTTGGTGGCATTTATTGATGTACTGTTCTAATTAAAATAACATTCACTTTAAAGATACATCTGTGTTGGACCAGATATTTGAAAGTGGCCTCATTTGAACTTCTACCCACAATGACCCAAGTGTAACATTAAATCTGCCTTTGCCAGCAGGCCGCAGTGTGACGAGGTTTAATTGACTTTAATTGAAGTTTTAGTTTGGGACATTGATGGATTATTCAGTAGGTCCTAGGAGAATGTTAACATTTCTCTATGGAGAGTCCCATTTCTATCAGGGTCTTTTAATATTGACCTGCCAATCCAATACAAGATTTGTAAATAATGTATTTCTTTATACAGTATAACAGCTGCACAGCATACTGAGGCTACAGTACCTGAAGATATGTGCTTTAAGAAAATACAGGTTACATCTCATGTGTTCTTTAAAGGATGATTACTATAATACTGTGAAGTGTGTTGAAGCGTTTTGCATATCATCTTCTTAGAGGAGTGTCAGTGTTGATCTGCTGTGGCGCAAACTAAATAAATGTATGCTCACAAGGTGCTGGTAACTATCTGAACCCCTGTTAATACAAGAATACATAGTTATATTCTAAATAAAATGTATGTTATTTAAAAGATTACTCTTTCTCTTAACAAGAATGTGCTCATTTAACTCTTAAAACGTAATGAAACTCAAGTATGTAACGCCCTTTGCGGCGTTGAATAAATGACACATTGGTAAATGATGGTGAACCTCATTGATTTGTATTCTACATTCTCTCAAGTCTCTCCCTCACATATTGTTTTTTGCTCTGAGAGAAATGTTATTTTGTTGAAACAATGTTATTACGTTTGGAAACAATCTGTTTCAGAGGAAATAAAACTGCTTTTATCCTGACCTGGTTTTTTATTGTACGCTGCTGTCACAGAAATAAAAGTCAGTCCTCGGTCTATTTCTGCTCCTGCGTTTAAATGTCCAGGGCCCATAGTCTCACTCTTGGTCCTTCGTTATTTGAAAACTATATCTTTTTTAAGGCTGATCTAATAGGATGGTAGAAAATGATGATGTCATGTTTTGCTGCAGACAAAGCTGACTAGCCAAAATACATAACTGAGTTAGCCCAGGCTGTATTTTCTCAGTAACATTCATAAACACAAAGCTTAACTCTGTACTGGAGATTAATTAAACCAGTAAAACTTGTCTGTGTTCAGAGCAGATTCTACTTCATCGGAAGAGCCCTTTGGCAGGTCTTCGTCTCCGCCATCTAAAGTGGTGCTGCTTCTTAGATGTGAAGTTATTTCATTATTCATGTTCTCTCTTAAACTTTGCGCTCCTGTCAGATGAGCGCGAGGCGGTTCAGAAGAAGACCTTCACTAAATGGGTCAACTCCATCCTGTCCCGGGTCGGCTGTCGAATCTCTGACCTCTACCTGGACCTGCGAGACGGACGCATGCTCATCAAACTGCTGGAGGTGCTGTCCGGAGAACGGCTGGTAAGAAGCTCCCTCGTTACCTTTTTATACTTGTCTCTCCTTTTAACTCTTTGCATTATCCCTCTGTCGCTTTTGAACGCTCTTCCTCTAACTCTGTTTATTTTTTTGTCTATAGCCAAAACCCACTAAGGGCCGGATGCGTATCCACTGCCTGGAGAACGTGGACAAGGCTCTGCAGTTCCTCAAAGAGCAGAGGGTCCACCTGGAGAACATGGGCTCCCACGATATCGTCGACGGCAACCATCGCCTCATCCTCGGCCTCATCTGGACCATCATCCTTCGCTTCCAGGTAAATTGAGACATCGGCCACGCTGAGTGCTCATATTTATCATATATATCATATTGTTATACTTTTTGCTGATTTAAAACACTGTATGACACATGTGTGTAATGTTGAGTCGTATCATAAAATGAAGTGCATTGATTTCAGGTTGTGTGTTATAGTAAAGCAATATTTCCGATAAAATACAGATACTGTAAGTCTATAGGCGCTTTCACACCGGAGTACTTTTCCCAGGAATAGTTCCGATAGTTCCTGGGATTTTGCGTTGACACCAAAAAGATCTGGAACTATAACTTTTTTTTGCGAACCTTTTCAACCCTTTTGAACCACGCCCCGTAAAACTCTGAAAAGTTTTTGTGAAGCCGCCATTTTATTTGCTCGCATTAGCATTATTAGCATTAGCATTATCCCAGCGCACCAAAGGAGAGAGACTAACTTATGGCAACACAAAAGAAAACATGGGAGCGGTGGAGTGATGAGGAGGTGTCGGCGCTTCTGGCGATTTACTCGGAGGCTTCAGTAGAAGCTGCTGGTAAGACTCCCAGTCCCAGCAGCTTCTACTGAAGCCAGTCCCCAACTCCGGGGACTTCCGGCCGGGGACTTCAGGTGGCAGCGCCGTGAAGTTGTTTGCGGCCTGCCAGTAAACCCAAAGCAGAACAAGACAAATAAGTGACGTCAGCGGCTCCCTCGGGGACTTATTCCAGTGTGAACGCAATTTACTAGATAGTTCCAGGAAATAAAAGTTCCGGGGAAAAGTTCCGGGAACTATTCCTGGGAAAAGTACTTGGTGTGAAAGCGCCTTATGGGTATTGTTGTCGATATGCACATATTAGGTAAGTATGAGTCAATAGATTAGGAGTCAATACATAGTTTTTACTGCACAAGCCTAATAAAACTATATTTGCCAACTTACCTTGCAGAAGGAACCTATTTGTATCAAGAAATATTGACTCGAGGAAAGACAGGACATTTTCTTTCCAACAAATGTTTGCCCAAACATGTTACGCTTTAGAAATAGAGACCAAATAATTATTTTCTTTACCTCAGTTACAATCTGGTTCAACGTTCTTCTAATTATTAATTTGTGTTACCATGTCAGTTCTGGTCTCACTTTACTATGGAAACATACAGTAGACTATTAAGTAATTAAAATGTATTTGCCTTTAGTGTACGACTTGCTGTTTTATAGACAAGTCTCTGGTGAACTGATTAGTGTTATTTGGGCGTGCAGCACGGAAACATCGTGCAGCCTCGGGATGTTTTTGTCTCTTTACTCGAATTCAGGTTCAAAACATTATCATCTGTTGTAAGAAGCACATCGAAACATCAGAACACGTCTGTTTGACTCTTTTAACTTCCTGGAAGGGCATATATTTATTTTTAATTTGACAGCAACACTGTTATTTTTAGACACGTTACTTCAAACAATATGGCCTCCTGCAGTATTCAGGCTTTTTTCAAACAAAATGAAAGACTCAGTCCTGCTGTATCTTTTCAGTCTGTATAAACCAAGGAGGACCAAAGCTGGCTAAATGTAGCCGTCTCTCAGGGCCTGTCAGATCAACCAATGCTCTAATTACTGGCCCACTGTGTGAGGAAATAGGGACTTCAATAATGACCAACCATCCTTCTATTAACAGAATATAAATGGCTAATAACATTGATGATATACCACATGAGATTGTACACAAACAAAAACCTCCTAGTATCTCTGTGACCTATTATAAATGATGTATTTCCAAAATGTTTCCCATCTGATGCATCCTATTAGCGACATGTTGCTATCACTGAGGTTTTGTTCTCTGCTGTGCATTGTTCTTGTTTGATCGCCAAGCTCGCAGTCATTAGTTACGTTTCATTATTTATCATGCAGCTGTGTGTGTTGTTTTTAATCAGATCCAGGACATTGTTGTGGAAACGGGCCAGGCGGACCAGAAGGAGACGCGCTCAGCCAAGGACGCTCTTCTTCTGTGGTGTCAGATGAAGACGGCGGGGTAAGTGGGATGTTTAAACTTTACCATCGCCAAGCTGTTCTTAACATCTTTTGGGAATTAGTTTGGGAATCCATTTATGTGAACAACTGTAAATCTTTTAGTGGTTAGTAAAGTTTTTCATGTCTTCAAACTCAAAACATTTTTTAAAGCTTTTAATATTTTATTCTACGTCCTGTGTAACACCACACATATATTGTTTTGGTTTCTAGGTTATTTTTTATATATTTAATTTGTTATATAAAGCATCTCTGAGTATCCTGAAAAGTGTTCTATAAATAAAATGATTTCCTATTTTCAGTATTCACATTTTTATTGTTGAAAATGAGATTGCAAAAAGACACATTTTTCCGGTACAGACATAAGAGAGGTTTTGGATCTTCTCATTTGAAAAGCATATAAGCTAATTTCCCAAAATGTCTTTAAGGTTTTTTGCAGTGTCATGATTTATCCTATTTCAAGATCATTCCTCTACATTTTGTGATCTTTTGAGCAGATTACAAAGTGCCACTGGTCTGCTCAGGTCTGAAGCTGCAGAAATACGAGCATCATATTGTCACATGTTTATAAAGCAGTTCCCAGATGTTGATTTAAAGCAGGAGCTTCTCAGCTATGTCCTTTATGTCCCAGTTAATGACGCCTCCTGTCCGTTGTTTTACAGATATCCCAATGTCAACATCAGAAACTTCACCACCAGCTGGAAGGACGGCATGGCCTTCAACGCTCTCATACACAAACACCGGTAAGGAGAGATGAATGGCTGAATCCACTCTCACCAGCTCTGAGATGTAAACACTCAGGGAACCGTCTGCTCAGTGTCTCTCCTCCTCATTCGGCTCCTTCCCTGTCTCATTTTCCTCTTTTGCTCTTTTACTCTCTCCATCTTTCTCTCTCAGGCCAGATTTGGTGGACTTTAACAAACTCAAAAGGTCAAACCCGTCGCACAACCTCCAGAGCGCCTTCAACGTGGCAGAGCAGCAGCTTGGTGTGCACAAACTGTTGGACCCTGAAGGTGAGTGACTGACGGAGGCTGTGCCTTCATGTAGAAATAAATGTTTATGAGCTTTAAGCCTGGTGGAAAAAAAGACCTCCGGAGTAGAGATGGAGTCTGGCTTGGCTGTGACTGACTCGTCTGCCGTTTGTTTTGTAGATGTGTTCACAGAGAACCCAGATGAAAAGTCCATCATCACGTACGTCGTTGCATTTTACCACTACTTTCCAAGATGAAGCAGCTCGCTGTCGAGGGAAAGAGAGTTGGAAAGGTGGGATGGAAAGATGACGCACACTTATGAGGAATTTGTTAATGTTAGTTTGTTCCCTGATTAGCTTTTATGTCCTTCTTCAGGTTCTGGATCACGCCATCGAGACAGAGAAGATGATTGATAAATACGAGACGCTGTCCTCAGACCTGCTTACGTGGATCGAGCAGACCATCATCGTGCTGAACAACCGGAAACTCGCCAACTCTCTGACGGGAGTCCAGCAGCAGCTCCAGGCTTTCAACACCTACCGCACGGTGGAGAAGCCGCCCAAGTGAGTGGAGCCAACACACCTTCCCATTACATCACACTGGTCTGTTTCAATCCCAATACATTCGGTTCTTCCAGTGTTGTTTAATCTGCAAAACTCACCTTTATGATATTCTGCACAATTCATTAAATATCACAACAATAGCAATCAAGAACAAACTTAAAAACATCAATTTTCAACACAACCTCTGAGAAGCTGGAAATAATCATAATCTTGTAAAAAATCAAGTATCAACCCCAAACTTAAAATTGACCGGATCTTTTCTTTAATAACTTATTATATTTTCACATAGCGCATAAAATACCAAACTGATACAGCAGAGGAACACCTTTTTAGCAGTTTGACCTAAACTTACTGGCTGGGGTTAAGGCTTACATTTAGTATATTATCTAATATTTTCTTTTGCTGATATGTTTTTGGTAAGGCCTCTATCTACCTAAAAATCCAACATAAATGTACAGTTAAAATGAATGGAAATCAGCTATATATTGATCTTAAAAATAAATATGATTTCATATTAGAATACATATTGTAATTTCCGTATTCAGTGTAATCCAATCCATTCAAATTGTGTTTGTTCTCTTTCAGGTTCCAGGAGAAGGGGAACCTGGAGGTTCTGCTGTTCACCATCCAGAGTCGAATGAGAGCCAACAACCAGAGAGTGTACACGCCTAAAGAGGGAGCCCTGGTGGCTGATATCAACAGGGTGAGACGGATCATGAGTCTTCTTAATCTGATGAATTAAACATAAGACATAAATCCTCACATAGACAAGCTTTTTTTCAGAAAGATCCATTTTATTAACTTATTAATTATGAACATATTAACTAACCAACCAGTTGACTTCATATAAAGAGTGTCTCTCTTTTAACCAGCATAAAGTCAGTGTTTTGAAGCCCAAGCATACACAACGGGTCACAATGCATTCACTCGGCAGATGCCAGTCCAGAGGAAACAATTAAACCACAAATGAATTGAATTATACTCTTTATACTATACTATAATGCAACTCAGTAAACTGTAAACAAACAAAAACATGGGCTCTTTGAAGCAGTGACAGGCGTTTTTTACAATTAGCTTGACATTTCACGGACCAAACACATTATAAAAAATACAATAATTAAGGCAATGACCAACAAAATAACCACACTAAAAACATCTTTAGTTACGGCCCTCTTATGCAATTGGATCATCAAACATTAACATACAGTATTGTTGAACTTAAAACTGAAATACCAACCAACTTCAGGAGTTGTTTTGTGACTGACCGATCCTCTAACAAAAGGAGCTCTAGCAAAGAATTTCATGAAAGTGAACAAATAAAGTTACTTTTACCACCTGAACTACAAACATCAACAAACATCCTCTCCTGATCTGCGTGCAGGCCTGGGAGCATCTGGAGGGGGCGGAGCACGAGCGGGAGCGCGTCCTGAGAGACGAGCTGATCCGACAGGAGAAGCTGGAGCAGACGGCCAGGAGATTCGACAGGAAGGCGGCCATGAGGGAGACCTGGCTGCTGGAGAACCAGAGGCTGGTGGCTCAGGTAACACATCCAAAAACAACACTATGGTATCATTTCATCTTATTATCGGATATTTATTATGAGGTCTTGATCTCAATTAGACCATCTGATTATATACCATTACATGTATAACAGTGCAGAGTTTTACAGTATTTTCATTCATTTAATGACACAGCAGGTTGTATGCACATGACTATTGATGATTCAACAGATGGCCGTTAAAAAAAGGAGATATGGCACCAAATAAAAAGTGACAAGGAACTTTTTTCTGCAGAAAGTTAGTCAGAGGAAATAAAAAATACATAATTTGGATGTTGTTGTAGAAGTATTTATATCCTTTACTTTTAGGTTTCTTTTGAAGTTGTTGACCTCTATTAGGTGTGTGTCATGAATCTGCTTACTTTGTGCACGCAGAGGAGGATGCACATGCCTGATATGTCCTGCCAGTTGTTTAACAGTATAAGACTGACCTACAGTTGGCAGTAATGCACCAAATGACACTGCAATGGGCCAGAAAAGGCAGGGCAGAAGAAGACAGCAAGCTAGTCAACATGGATCTAAACAATGCTGAGTTTGAATAAGGTTTAATGAGAAAGGATACTCAATGATCACCCTCATTAGAGCTCAAGCATGCATGCTCTGCATTCAATGTAACCTTAACTTTAGTTTTTTTATTTGAAAACTAGCACCTAAAAGTAAAAGTAGCAATACAGCAAATTATTAATACTCCCCTTTTACATGAGGAAAGTATTATTAGCTCAACGTACCTACAACTTTTGAATCTTGAAGTTTAAAGATGTATCCGAGGGTTTAACTAACAAACCACAAGGTTTCTTGTTCTCTGAGCCCCTCTCCTCTCCTCTCCTCTCCTCAGGATAACTTTGGTTATGACCTGCCAGCAGTGGAGGCAGCGAAGAAGAAGCACGATGCCATTGAGACGGATATCGCTGCGTATGAGGAGCGTGTTAAGGTCCTGGTGGACATCTCCAAGGTGCTGGAGTCTGAGAGGTACCACGACGCCAAACGCATCGACGTGCGGAAAGACAACATCCTGCGCATGTGGGACTACCTGCAGGAGCTGCTGAAGGCTCGCAGGGCGCGTCTGGAGAAGAACCTGATGCTGCAGAGGATCTTCCAGGAGATGCTGTACATCATCAGCTGGATGGACGACATGAAGGTACAACACATTCATCACCTAATGACATTTATTCTATAGACTCCAAACTGATCAGATCACTGCCTTCTCTCTCTAGGCCCGCCTTCTGTCTCCTGACTTTGGGAAACACCTGCTGGAAGTGGAAGACCTGTTGCAGAAACACGCTCTGCTGGAGAACGACATCGCTCTGCAGGCAAACCGAGTGCAGAAGGCCAGCGCTGCGGCTCTTCAGTTCGCCAACGGAGACAGTAAGTGCAGGGGCTCATCAGACCCTTTCTACTGTTTTTGTTAGAGATGAGGACACTAAAGAGACCTTCTTCAGCCCATATCTTAAGCTTAAATATGTTTTCAGCACCTGAAAAAATCTTTCTTTTGCATTGGGTAAGAACAATATTTATCATCAAATCCTTTGAATGTTGTTGTTTACATAATTTTTTGATCAGATATGTTCACCTATTTTGTCAAAGTTCATAAATTGCTTTGAAATCATTGCAAACAATCAGGTGTCATACTGACACTGGTATCAAAACATTTCAACCAATGCTCATATCATTATTATTATATATGTATTAGTGATTTGAATCCTGTTTGAAAAGGTTGACAAACAGTCCTTACATGTTATCCAATAAAATAATGTTTTTAACACCTGCATTCAAAGTACATGAGGTGCAATCAGTATATATATTTTAGAAAGGCTACTACATTTGACAAACTTATATGAGGTTAAAATTGGTTCAGTAGATAAAATATTGAATATATGTAATGTTTATATTGACTTTCATTTCCCCCCCAGGCTACAAGCCGTGTGATCCTCAGGTGATCCGGGACAGGGTGCAGCACCTGGACCTGTGCTACCAGGAGCTCTGCGCACTGGCGGCCCAGCGGAGGGCTCGCTTGGAGCAGTCCCGCCTCTTCTGGAACTTCCTGTGGGAGACGGCGGAGCTGGAGAGCTGGATCCGAGAGAAGGAGCACCTCTTCTCCTCCCTGGATTACGGCAAGGACCTGACGAGTGTGCTGGTGCTGCAGAGCAAACACAGCGCCTTCGAGGACGAGCTCGGGGCCCGCCGTGCAAACCTGGACCAGGTCCAGGCCGAAGGACAGAAGATGATCGAGGCCGAGCACTACGGCTCCCCGAAGGTCCAAGAACGCATGGACGACATCAGGAGGCAATGGCAGCAGCTGGAGGAGCTGGCTGCGTTCCGGAAACAGAACCTCCAGGACACCCAGAGGTTCTTCCAGTTTCAGGGAGACGCAGATGAACTCAAGGCCTGGCTGCTGGGTGCAAAGAGGCAGATGAGCAGCGACGACGTGGGCCACGACGAGTACACCACCCAGAGGCTGCTGAAGAAGCACAGGGACCTGAAGAATGAGACCATAAAGAACGGAGCCACCATAGATGCTCTGTCCAAACAGGCCAACGCGCTGCCGGAGGAGCTGCAGAACACGCCGGACATTCAGAGACGCCTGAAAGACATTAAGGACCTGTTCATGGAGCTCATGTCTCTGGCCGACCTGAGGCAGAAGAAGCTGGATGACGCCATGTCCCTGTACACCATCTTCAGTGAGACAGACGCCTGCGAGCTGTGGATGGGGCAGAAGGAGACGTGGTTGGTGGGTTTGGAAGTGCCTAAGAAACTGGAGGATCTGGAAGTAGTACAGAATAGGTACACAAAACATTTTATTATAATTTCCTGAATGTCTTAATTTGATTTGATTCTGGAAACAATAGTTCTGCCAAATGAATGTTGAAAAAAACTAATACAAAGCATATTTCTTTCAGGTCTGGTATCATAGTTTGTAAGCAACATGTGCATTGTACTTTGTTTATTCTAATTTACATTTTCTTGTTTTCAGGTTGAGCATTCTTGCTCAAGATATGGCAAATGTTCAGTCGAGAGTTGATGACGTGAATAAAGCCGTGAAACAGCTCGAGGACAGCAGACACCCTCGCACCAGAGAGGTCAAGGAATGTCAGATGCGACTGAATAAGAGGTGCTTTGAATATATTTTCAATACATTTTACAAGTCTTTTATTTTTGTATCAGCATTTCCAAGCAGTCTTTCAGTGTTACACCTGATATGAATTACAAAAAAGGTTCTTATACAATGTGATTATTTCTTGGCAACACCTTATTTTATAGAATTCCTTAGTTATCTTGAAGAAGTAGTATATAATATAATATAAACTTTTTCTACAGTACATTTTACAATACAACAAAAAGTTTCCAATTATAATCAAGAAATTACATTATTTTATAAATTTGTCTTGATTTTACAGTACATTAAGCTGTCCTTCCACGGGATTTGCCACATTCCTAAAAAATAAATTATTATTTTTAGGTTATTATTTGTATTTAGATTTGAATTGTCATGAGGGTATTTGAAGGGCTCATGGCAGGGTTTAAAACATACCCTACAATCAGATTAAAGTGATGCAAAGGTCCATTATACCTGTTTTTCAGGTGGGAGGCCTTCAAGGCCATGGTGGAGGACAAGAAGAGGAAAGTGGATTCTGCCGCTAGTCTGAACAACTACGGGCTGGAGTGTGACGAGACAGAGTCCTGGATCAAAGACAAGACTCGGGTGATCGAGTCCACGGTGGACCTGGGCAACGACCTGGCAGCCGTCATGACCATCCAGAGGAAGCTGTTCGGCATGGAGAGAGATCTGGCCGCCATCGAAAACAAGCTCACCTTCCTGAGGAACGAGGCCGACCAGCTGGCTAAAGATCACCCGGAGAGCGCTGGAGACATCCTGGCCCGCAGAGGGGAGCTGGACGCAGCCTGGGACGCGCTGAGAAAGACTCTGAAAGACAGAGAGGACTCTTTGGGTGAGGTCAGCAAGTTACAGACCTTCCTCCAAGACATGGACGACTTCCAGTCCTGGCTTTTCAAGACCCAGAAGTCTGTGGCTTCAGAGGAAAGGCCCGCCACGCTGCCGGAGGCCGAGGAGCAGCTCAGCCTTCACGACGCTGTGCGAGAAGACATTAACAACCACGAGGAGGACTATCACCAAGTGAGGGACACCGGGACGCAGGTCACCCAGGGCCAGGAGGACGATCCTCAGTACCAGCAGCTGGAGCAGAGGCTCAACGGGCTGGACCGAGGGTGGGTCGAGCTGCAGAAGATGTGGGACAACCGGAAAGGTTTCCTGGACCAGGGTCTGGGCTTCCAGCAGTTCATGAGGGACTGCAAGGCTGTAGAGGCCATCCTCAACAACCAGGTACTGTACTCTGTGTTGGGAGGGCTACTTTTAAAATGTAAAGGGTTAAAGATTACTAGTGACCCTTTTAATAATGTTTTACAAAATGCAATTCTTTAAGATGAATCAAAGTAGTCTTACTTATTACATTTTATTCTGTTGAAGCCCTTTTTCTGATTCAAGAAGGCAAATATAGGTAGTGTCTGTCAACCCCTGCAAACGTAGCAAACACTGTTAAATGTTGCCCTTATTTGATAATGTTACTGTAATAAACATAACATTCATATCTTTCCTTTTGATTTAATATAGTGTTGGAAGTTCAAAACATATTTATAATCACTTTGGCAAGTTATGGTATAAGTTGTAAAATGCTAATAAGCACTGCGACTTATATGATACGCATTTCTCAGTCACGATCGGTTGTTTTCGTGAACGACCAAATCTTGTGTCACGTTTCCTTTCATAGAGGATCGTCCAGTGTATCCTCAGCTAAAGGAGATTACAAAGAGATTATCATTGCTGTCATTTCCATACTTTCGTGGTCATTTCAATCCATAAGCAACCTTCCTAAGCAAAATTGACAATTCGACAGCAACCTGGGAGACATTACTTTGATGGTGTTGCACTCTTATTGGTCCCATCGTATTTATTGATCTGCGACAGTAACAGAATGAATGTTACAGTATGTACTACAAAAATAAGTTATTTTGATGCAACCCATTTGTAATTAAACCCACATTCTGATTAGTAACTGTTATTGAATTACATGTTTTTCAAAAGTTTACAATAACATTTAAGTAGTGTAAGTAGTGACTCCCCAACACTGACTGTACTGCATGTACATTAGAGATTATGACTCAAATGGTCAGTCTTTTGAAGAGTCCTTGGTCTCATTTGGTGGGGGTTAGCCTTTTTGTGATGGGGTTAGTGATGCAGGTAATTACAGGTAGAGGTATTTAAAAGATGTGGTATGCAGGAATGCAGCATGGTCAGTTACCTCACAGCCGTTCGTATGTCTCAAGGGTGTTCTGTCTTTTTCTTTCTCTACTTCGTGTTCAGGAGTACACATTGGCCCACATAGACAAGGCCGACACGTCGGCTGGGGCAGAGAAGGCTCTGAAGAAGCATGAGGACTTTGTGAGCACCATGGAGGCCAACGAGGACAAGATAGACGGCGCTCTGCAGGGCGGCCAGCGGCTGGTGGACAGCAGGAACCTGTACTCTGGGAAAGTGCAGGATAAAACTGACTCAATCCGAGATAGGTCAGTAGCGGTTTTTCTGTTTTCTGTTTGTTTCTTTTCCGCAGTGTAATTTTGGTCAGTAGAAATTGTTGTCTATATTTAACAAACATTTCTAAAAACACCCTTGACTGAATGCTGTTTAGTTAAGAGTAAAAACACTTGGCTGAATGTGAGCAACAAGACAAGTTCATCAGACGAATTACTACTACTTAGAGCAAAGTGAAACTTCTAAGAGCATCTCTCAAGTGATCATATAATGAATCTAATTTCTATAAATATCTATATACATAATACGCAAAGCCGCATTCAAACATATCACAAAAAATTGCCTGGACCTTAAACCAATGTTTATTTACTATTATTAATCACTTGTATTACTTGTTTTTGTTAATTTATTTTTCCTTAAATGTCTATTGCCAAAAGACCAAATACCAATCAGACACATTATTTACCCAACATATGCCCATAGGTCATTAAAAAGCAACTCAAAAAATACTACTTTTACTCTCGGATGTACCATTAAAATGATGCCATTTAAAATGATAACAATCCTTTTTATTTATACCAAATACTTAGTATCTTCAGTAGAAATTAAGATGTACAAATATCAACGACAATACATCAACAACAAACACTAGGAACTAATATTGTAAAGTGTACAGCGTGATCTGTTATCTCCTCTTTACCAACTTTAGGGACCTCTGGATTCTGACTTTTATCATCACTTGAGTCCAGTTTGGTTCATACTGTACTTGATTAATATCGCAAAATAGATCCGTTCCGTACATTTTTCGTCTTCAGAGTTTCTATCGCCTCTGCAGTAAAACAGCTTCCTTATCGCTGTATCATTTTGGTGAACAAGAGGCATTACAGGTGGGGCACGGGAGCTTGTCCCATTAACTCCCACAATTCAGCACGGTAGACAGGCGCCCGCAATAATGGATATTGATCTTTAGTGAGAGCTCTTCTTCACGGTGCAGCAGAGACACTGATAACTGTTCTGGGTTACTGTGTCAGGTATTTTTCTGTGAGGGGGAGGAGCTCACGATAATAAATCATCTCTCAGTCATTCAGCGTTTCCTCCTGTTACGTCACTTACAGAAGTGTTGAATTACAAGAAACATCAGATCAGTCTTGGGCAGAGTTGAAATGAAATTGCTTGTGTTTGACTTTCAGGCATAACAAGAATAAGAGGAGAGCCCAGGAGGTGTCGGAGAAGCTCAGAGACAACCGCGACCTGCAGCACTTCCTGCAAAACACCCAGGATGTGAGTTCACCGTCAGTTCACTGTTCCTGTAATCACTGGATAACATCAATTAGCATATTCATTATTAACTTCATTACGTCTTCAATGAGAGCTGACACCACAGTGTTGATTACCGTACTCAATTGACGTTGTTTAAATCAACACAATGTGACTTTATTATTGTTATTTATATCTTCCCTATTTGGGATAGGGGTCTCATTTGGCTAATTGGTAAATGCTCTGTTTTCAAAAGATAAAGAAATAAATCCTTCTCAAAGAAAGTCACCCCTACACAAATCTAAAATGCTGACTTCCCAAAACTTTCCCAAGTTCTTTTTTAATACAGTGCATGCTTGAATCTTAATCCCTGATACTCACCCTTCCTCTGTGTGCTTCAGCTGACTGTGTGGATCAACGAGAAGATGCTGACGGCTCAGGACACGTCGTACGATGAGGCCAGGAACCTGCACAGCAAGTGGCCGAAACACCAGGCCTTCATGGCTGAGCTGGCCTCCAACAAGGACTGGCTGGACAACGTGGACCAGGTTAGCAACGCGGTGTATAAGAGAAAGATCACGATATAAATCTACTTTTTATGACATGAATACCTGGACAATTGTGCTTAAAAGAACATGTATTGATAAAATATTGATTAAGCTATAGGGGATGGGGTTGAAGAAGTGATTCATAGTCAGAGTATAACCTACAGTAGATGGCGCTCAGCACATCTCAGTTTGGAGAGACAGAGGGAGCTGAGGCACTGAAGCAAAGCAATGTACTCCTGTGGACGGGCATATTTTCGCAACCTAAAATACTCAAATATCAATTTAATTTCATACTATATTTTGATTATTTTCACAGCTTTAACTTGTTGTGCCTCAATCAGTTTGAATGTTTCTGTTATTGTGAGTTTGAATCAACCAAGGACACAAAACAACACAAACACACTGACTGATCGAGGCAGTGGCACGCCAGAAACCCTGTTTTATTGAGATCATTTGATTGTTTTGTCAAAGTAGTTTGGTGGCTTTAGCAAGAGCATCATGAGTTTAGTTCCACGTCAGAAAGGACTGGACGTAGCTAATCTTGTGTGCCAGTAGTCCTGTCTATCCCTCCAAACTCCATGCCAACTACCGTCTACTGTATGTAATACTTTGACTAAGGATAAGTACCTTGTAAAACACGATAAAACGTCAAAGCAATACCTTTGTTTTCTCCTTATTTTACAAACATTACTAGAAACTATTTTCTTCTTTTTTACTTCTTTGAAAGACTTCAGGTGATATCTGGTCTCAAGTGGAGCATTTCTTAGTAACAGCATCATCATCTCTCTTTGTTTTGCTGCATGCAGGAGGGTCAGGAGCTCATGGAGTCCAAACCTGAGCTGGAGCCCATCGTGAAGGAGCATCTGGACAAACTTCACGAGCTGTGGGACACGCTGGAGTCCACCACCCAGGAGAAGGCTCGTCTGCTCTTTGATGCTAACCGCTCCGAGCTTTACGACCAGAGCCTCACGGACATGAAGACGTGGCTCGGGGGTCTGAAGCAGCAGCTGCAGAGCGGGGAGGAGGACGTCAAAGACCTGACGAAAGCCAACATCCTGCTCAAGAAGCATCAGGTCTGCGTCTCTGCAGAAAACACTACATATTAGATTTGTCCACAATACACGTAATCAGGTGAAGTTAAATCTCACCGGAGCTCATGTGATTCTTTAGGATTAACTTTGAGCCAGTTTTTGTCATTTAGAGATGGAAAGCAAAATATATGCATACAAATGAGACAGTGGTCTGTAATGATTGTATGTACAAAGAGAACAAATAATTACAAAGAACACAAACAAACAATAACAACGACTAAAGTGATCCCCCTACATTCACTGCCAGTGAGCCTCATACACATAATTATTTACCAGGAACATTATTCGATGAATATATGCATGTAAAGTCTTAATGACAAAAAACATTTTACTTCTTGGTCAGAACAACTAGCACACCATAAGTCTTCTAAATGATATAACAGTTTGTGTAGCATTGGTGAAAGTTTCATGATATCAGCAGCTTGAAAACAGCGGCTGAGCTCAGTTTGAATTAAATAACAGCATGACAACTTGTGCTTGGTTTACCCTCCACTACATCCTGATTAGGCTTATTGAAAGGCTATTCATCTTTTTTGCTGTAATGGTGTCTCTCCATGGCAGATGACGGAGAACCAGGTGCGTGAGCGGGCGCGGGAGCTGGAGGAGCTCCAGGACGCGGTGAGGAAGCACGGGGGGGGCAGGGAGGAGCAGCCGGAGCTGGAGGCGGAGCAGCAGGCCCTGCAGAGCGGCTTCCAGCAGCTACTCACCCCTCTGGCGCAGCGCAGGGGCAAGCTGGAGGCCGCCAAGGCCCAGCACCAGTTCTACAGAGACCTGGACGACGAGCTCGTAAGCATGGACTCATATTTCTGTCATGTCTCGGAAGATTATTTAAAGGTCACCTATTATGCAAAATCCACTTTTTCATGTCTCTTCTACATCAACATGTGTCCCCTCTGTGTAAAGAGATTCTCGAAGTTTCAGGAAAAAAGATTCTCTCTCTTTTTGTCCTGATCCATTTATATAAAAACCTGTCTGAAAATGAGCTGATCAGATTTCGGCCAATTTATGATGTCATAACGATTTTTTGGCTTGTGTAACCATTAGCCAATCACCAACCAAGGTAACCCCCCCCCCTTATCACCTGAATCTCCTCCTAGAGCACCATTGTGTTCATTTTAACCAAATATCTCTCAGAGGGGCGTGGGGAGGGGCTCCTTATTTTCATCTAAAGTAACAGACAGAGAATCAGCTCTTTGGAAACAGGGCTGAAACAGAGGGGATTATGGGATGCTGCAATGATCTGTTTGGTGTTTGGAGCCAAACACTTCAGAGACATGTTTGTATATATCTGAGACCTATAATATATTGATGAAAAACTGTATAATAGGGGACCTTTAAGTCTCTGTGCTCCCCGCCCCTGTGTGTCACCCGGTCCTGATTGTGTCCACCTGTGCCCCCTCACCTCGTGTATATATTGTCTCCCTTCGTCTTGTTGTGTCACGTAGACTACCAGCACCTGTCGCCAAGCCAGGATCATTGTTCTTCCCAGTGCCTTTTTCCTCTATTGAGTGTTTCTGTTTTTCCACATCTTAAGTGACGTTCTTTCCTCTATTGACTGAGTGATCGTAAAGGACCTCATTTTGAAAACACCCTTCTGTGTCGAGTTGTGCGTTTGGGTTCACGCCTCAGAGTTCGGTTTTGACAATTTCTGAGCAAAATTAAACATTTAAACTCCCTGCTCTCACAAAATGATAGCACATCAATTAAATAAACGATGTGGGATTAATGTTGGCTTCTGAATGACAGCAAGATAACACCTTTTGGGAAATATTGAAGACCGAACTTGAGAGGGGTTTCTTCCCCCAAAACTTATTAATTTGAAAAGTAGGTTTTCAATTATAGTTTGTACACTTAGTATGCAGCATAGTAAGACCTCCAGCTCTTTCCATGAAATTGACTCTGCAGGTGGGTCTGTGTAAAAAAGCTTTAATCCCTTATTGGTTTCACCGCCTAAATCCACTTTAGTCAGATGGAGGAGATGGTTTAAAAAACGATATTTACTGTTTGAGATGTTGAAGACCTTCTTTAATTTTGTATACTGTGTGCACACTGTTAGATTCTGAATGCTCAGCTGTCCCTCAAGGGAAACCAGTCTCTACTTTTTACTCTTTGCCCTAATCTTGTATTTCTCCTCCTCTTCTCTCTCAGCTCTGGATTGAGGAGAGGATGCCCCTGGCAATGTCACAGGAGCACGGCCACAATCTTCAAACTGTGCAAATGCTGCTGAAAAAGAATCAGGTGAGCGTTTTTTTCCTGCAGGAAACCGTGCTGCTACTAAACATTCTTACTTTCAATTTTTTTCCCCATCTTTTATTAATCTGGAATTGTTTTCTGGATGTAGGTTTATAAGATGTCAGAAAATAATAGAAAATGCTGCTCTCAGTGTCCTGAAGCCTAACGTAACTCTTCCAAATTCCCCAGTTTATATGTGGCCATAAATCATCCTATTTTAGAAGCTGGAGCTTCAAGTGTTTGAAATGGTTTCTTTATTTTTGAATACATTTTTTTTATTGAATTATCGAAATTGTTTTTGATTATTTCTCAGATGATACTCTGCATAAAGTTATTTTCAACTGATAATCAAAATAGTGTTTACTACATACTGTATATTGCAAAAGCAAAACAAACAACATAGAAAAAAAAACATATCCTCAAATATAATTTTTGTGGGATAAGACCTTTCCTTGACAAACTCCACTGCACTCGTTTTAAGCATTATAATGTAATGGTTATCTAAGACAAAAAAAGTGACGCATTTCAGCATCAAGCCTTCATCAGGAAGTGAAGACTAAGTTTGTTTGTTTCCATTTATATCACAAAGGATTGATATACATACATCCAATACACTCACTGTCTCCCTCTCTGTCCATCAGACGCTGCAGAGGGAGATCGAGGGCCACCAGCCTCGAGTGGAGGAGGTGTTGGAGCGAGGGAGGAGGATGTCGGCGGCCGCCAGCGCAGAGGGCCGACCGGAGGCTGAGCGAATCACAGAGCAGCTGAAGGACCTGGAGGAGGCGTGGGCCCGCCTCCAGGACGAGATGACCAATCGCAGAGAGAGGCTGAAGGGCTCCAGCTCCGCCCAGCACTACTACAACGACGCGGATGAGGCCGAGGCCTGGATCGGAGAGCAGGAGCTCTACATGATCGCTGACGAGAAGGCCAAGGTGAGGAGAGGAACGTGGTGGAACGCAAACCATTTTTTAACAATATTTTTATTGAAGTTTTCAAATATAACGAACATTACACATACATATAACGCTCGGTCTAGGTGGCAGATACAGTGTACTGTACAATCAAATGAATAGGCATGTAAATAAACACAGGTCAGTATACAGATGATACAGGGATAACAAAGTACAGAAATCTGAAAGAATATGACGTGGGCTACTACACTTTATAATCTTATTGGTGGAACGCAACATTACTTAAGTACAATTTTTTGTTATTTGTAATTTAGTATTTCAATTTCCTGCTACTTTCTGCTTCCACTCTACCACATTTCAGAGTCGAATATTATACCTTTAATTTACTACATTTATTTGATCTAGTCACTTTGAATATCCAGTATAATTCTACACAATAAACATAATCAACAAATCATTTGTAGGTTAAGATAAAACTGTATTGACCCCTATATAGTAAAATGAGCCCCACCTTTACTAGCTGCTATTAAAGTGATGAGCACATTAATGCAATAACTATATTACAATAATATAATGTAAAATATTCTAAAATGGGCCATTGTGCAGAACGAGTACTTTTACTTTTTATACTTCAAGTTCATTTTGATACTAATTATTCTAATATCTACTCAAGTATATATATATATATATATATATATAATATCTACACATTTTGAATTTAGGACTTTTACTTGTTATGGAGTATTTTAAGACTTCTTCCAGCTCTGGGAGCAGAGCAGAGAAGTAGAAGAACCGCAAATGTCTGAAATATATAATCTAAAAAAGGCATATCATGTTCAAGTAGCACTGTGTGCATTATCATGATGACATGGTTACAGTCTTTTTCAATTAAGTAGACACAATTTTTGAAAGTGCCCCCCCCCCTCTATTGAGAGCTAGTAGTATTTTGTTTTGCTTTGATGTGCATCCCCATCTTTTTCGCATAATTGTACTATTTTATTTCTACTCTCCTCTTACATTACATTTCATTTCAGCTGGCGTTTTAATCCAGAGCAATTTTTAAAAAGTGCACTCAAAAAAGCAATAATCCTGCAAGCTTCAAATAAGTCAATCCTTAATTAGTGCTCTTCTTCCACTTTATTCCATGTGTGCAGGACGAGCAGAGTGCCATGCTGATGCTGAAGCGCCACTTGGTCCTAAAGCAGAACGTGGACGACTACGCCGACTCCATTCAGAGTCTGGCTGACCGAGCCCAGAGGATGTTGGCTGAGGACCATCCTGATGGGTTTGTGATGGATCATTTGTTGTAAACACTGAACAAAATGTAATCTGACGATGCTAATTCACTCATGTTGTCCCAGTCAGTTGTGGTTCTGGATGATAAGAGAGACAAGCATGTAAAGTGTGATAATTCATGTGTCCTAATCACACGCCTCATCTAGAGTAAACCCAAATCCAATCTCTTTACCATATTCTCATTTTCCCCTCGTCCTCTACGCATCTCATTCCCCTCCATCCTCTCCCTCTGCTCTGTCTGCAGAGAGGAGATCATCAGGCGACAGGGTCAGGTGGATAAGCAGTACGCGGGGCTGAAGGAGCTGGCGGAGGACCGCAGGCTGAAGCTGGACCACACCTACCACCACTTCCTGCTGAGCCGAGAGGTGGAGTACCTGGAGCAGTGGATCTCAGAGAAAGACGTGGTGGCCTCCTCGCAGGAGATGGGCCAGGACCTGGACCACGTCACGGTATTCATCACACACACATGAGAGAAATATCAACATTTTGGCAAATACAGAGGGAGAAACTTAACGAGACACTGGCCACAAAATAAAGTTCACTAGGACTTAATTTGTGCCAGCATGCAAGAAACCTTCAGGATCATATTTCACTCAAAAGCTTTTTATCATATAGATATAAAGAAAGTGCAAACGTTTCTCTGTTAAAGCAAGAAAAGGAGATTAATACTTCTACTGTATATCAAGCAGTTTCTTTTAATCTATTTGATTGTTTTATATATATTTATAAATCATTTTAAATTATTTTCTTGCATCATTCTCAAATTGTTACTGTTTACAATGTCTTATTATCAGCCTTAAGTTGCACTTGTATGAAAGATGCTATACTAATACATTTTGATTGATTGATAAACTTAGTTGAGGTGCTCATACACACATTTAGGTGCGAGGCTCACTGACTAGAGTTCTTACATCAAAGGGGAACTCAAATATTAAAAATTATAGAAATGTTTCATAAACGACAAAAGAACATTATATTTCTCTTGTATATTTGAATTAATTTGGTGTAAAGTGATCACAGACCATCTGTTCTTGTTAACGTGCGCAATTTACTGTGCAACTTTACAACAAAATGCAAATCCAACTTCCATACAAAAGAGTACTTCTTTATGAGCATTTCTGTCTTTTCCCTTCAGCGTCTGAGGGATAAGTTCAGGGAGTTTGCGCGGGAGACGGGGATGGCGGGTCAGGAGCGAGTGGACATGGTGAACGAGACGATAGACGACCTGATCGAGGCGGGCCACGCCGAGGCGGCCACCATGGCGGAGTGGAAGGACGCCATCAATGAGAGCTGGGCCGACCTGCTGGAGCTCATCGACACGCGCTCCCAGCTCCTCACCACATCCTACGAGCTGCTCAAGTACGGACAAAAATATGCACAAATGCACCAGAAAAAACAAGTTATCTGCATTGATCCTATCGGGAATTAGTTTCTAAACCTGCAATACAACATCAGAATCTGAATACCTTTATTAGTCCCACAGAGGGGAAATGTACAGTTACAGCAGAAAAGAGCCAGACAGCTTAAAAAAAATACATATATATGTTAATAATTTAGTTTTTGGGAGAAGGGGTGGGATTAAATAAGTGTAAACTTCTTCCCACCCCTTTTCAGATGTGTAATTAAGTAGATCATTTGTTTATATAACTTAGAATCAGTCATATTTTGTATATGAATTTGAAACTGCTTAATTTGTATTGTATAATAATTCTCATGTTACATTTTTGTATTATTGTTTTACACATTCGAAATAAATCTAATCAAATAAAAAAAAATGTTACCTAAGCATAAAAGAAAAAGTTACACAATTTACAAAAAACAAATCCTGTAATAGTTCTGAGGATTTAGTAGCCAGGTATATATTGCACAGTTATTAACGGCATATATATATATATTGCACATATTGCACATAGTTGGTGGTTAACAACAAGGAGTGTTATAGTCTGTGTTGTTGTGTGTGTGTGGGGGGGGGGTCTACTAGGGGCCGTGCTGGTTATATAGTCTGACCGCTGCAGGAAGGAAGGACCTGCGGTATCTCTCCGTGAGGAGGTTTAAACATATGATGAAACACACAGAAGAGCCTGAGAGATAGATTTTTGTTTTCAGGTACTATGACGATGGAAAGGAGTTAGTGGCTCAGATCCACGACAAGCAGAAAGAGCTGCCTGAAGATGTGGGAGAGGACTTCAGTAAAGCCGAGTCCTTCCACAGGATGCACGCCGCCTTCGAGAGAGACATCACTGCTCTCGGAAAACAGGTGAGCATCGGGCCTTTTCATCTGAGGGAACCCAGCAGGCAGGAGGCACACTTTGAGGATTTAAACCTGGAGGGAGGAGAGAGTAATGCAACACTTAAGTTATCAATGGTCCAATGTTTGTTTTCTTACATTTTTCCCAGCCTCTTAATCCTATTGCTCTAGGCTGAACCATCATATGATCTGATTAAAAAAACTAAAGCTGCACTAATCAATATTTCTTCAGCATCACCCTACACTGCAGTTTTCCCTCTGATCTATCCCTTACATATCTTTGAGTAACACTTGTGAAAGTTGCATATTGGGCCAAGTTTTTGATCCAAACTAGTTCTGATGTCACAAAATCCTGCTCTTGTGTTCACATGATAAACTCAAATGTATTCTGAGTAATGAGAAACTCTACCTTCAGCAGTTTAATTTGAAACAGCCTTCTAGTGTCATCTCTGGAGATACAGTACTCTGCACAGTGAAGGTCAAACATCCATCTAAAGTAGCGAAAACCAAAACACACTAGAGGAAGACTTTCTTCATTGATTTTACTCCTGCTTCCCCTCCTTCCTCCAGGTTCAACAGTTCCAGGAGACCGCCTCACGGCTGCATGCCCAGTACGCAGGCAGCCAGGCGGACACCATCCAGGCCACAGAGCGAGAGGTGCTGGAGGCCTGGAGGGGCCTGCTGGACGCCTGCGATGGCCGCCGAGCACAGCTGGTCGACACCGCCGAGAAGTTCCGCTTCTTCACCACGGTGCGAGACCTGATGGCGTGGATGGAGAGCATCATCCAGCAGATAGACACTCAGGAGAAACCCAGGTGAGACCCAGTGCTCGGACAGCTTTATTAGAGGTCAACAATGTGACACAATTACTGGACATAAAAACACTGTTTTCACACACACATGTAAATAATATGTATACATGACCAAATATGTATGTTCATTTTCATTCATTTCTTATTTTATAGTTATTTTATCATTTTAAATGTTCATCTTTGATTTTATCTGTGAATCTGTGCTGTCCTGTTTTTCATCCTTACCCTGTTGCTGTTAAACAACTGAATTTCCCCACGGGGATTAGTAAAGGTCCATCTTATCTTATCTTATCTATTAGATCCATTCAGTACATTTTAACATTAATTTCTGCTAATTCCAGAAGAGCAAGGGGCAGCATCTGATTTCTGATTCACACAGATGGAAAAACAAACCAGAAACCATTCCCTTTGAGTGTTTGAGTTTTACTTTTTATTCACATAATTTAAAAAAAGTCAATAGAAATGTCGACTTGATTTTTTTGTGGGTAGAGAGAAATAAAAAAAGCCCTCCAACCAAAACCATACCTGAGTTAAATACATATTTACGAGTATTTATGAGTACTTTTTTATACATATTCTTTTTCGATTTTTGCTGCTGCGTGGGAACAAAAGAATAATCTCTTCTGAGTCATAGTATGTCAATATCAATGTTTGCCATTTCCAACGGGTGTTTTCTCATTTCTCTTAAGACATTTACATTTTTTAGCTTTGGAATAATATCTCTTTATGAGACTTTTTATTTTACTGGTAGGATTTATATAACACAACTACATTAAACAACTCTGAAATCTTGCCTGGTAACAACCTTTGCAGTTCCAGTCCCTACCAACAGAGGTAGATAAACTTCAAGCATTACATGTTATGACTTTCTATCCTCCCCTCCTCTGCATCAGGGATGTCTCGTCCGTGGAGCTCCTGCAGAAGTACCACCAGGGGATCCGCTCGGAGATCGAGGCCAGGGGAGGCAAATTCACCGACTGCATAGACCTGGGGAAAGCCCTGCTGACTCGAAAGCACCGAGACTCTGCTGAGGTGAGGCTTCGGCAGCAGAGACAGCTTCTTTCCATCCTCAGCTGGGCCTTAAATTGCTGCTTTCATTAGATTTAATTACTTTTCTGGGAGAGATTGTTCTTGTCTGGCACAATGGAACCAATTGGATTGCCACGAAAGAAAAATGTCCACTCATCTTTCATTCATCAGGGGGACTATAAGGCAAACACTAATTAGAAATGGAAAAGCCAAAGAATTTTAATGAGCAATTGACCCGGGCCTGAATTTAATGTGCCGTTAATTACTTCACAATACTAGTTCTTAGAGGATAATAGCCGGTCTCTGTGCTGAGTTGTTTAATATTGCTGATATGTAACTGCGACTGTATAACTGCTTGTGCCAGATCAAAGAGAAGATGGTGCAGCTGATAGACAAAAGGAAGGAGATGATGTTCAAGTGGGATGACAGATGGGACTGGCTCAGACTCTGTGAGTAAAAATACACCAACCTCCACCCGAAAAACAAATCCTGTACATGAATAATCTCACACATCTATTGTAAACTGCCAAATGCCATGACACTAACAAATGTGAAAGCTCATAAACAGTATATACAAACATTTGCACATGTAATAGCACTGTTGACTGCCACAAATACAAAGATGTTCTATGATTGTGTTTCAATACAATATGTATTTTCTCTTACACCGAGAGATTCAACCCACTTAACTTTGGAATCAGAGTTTAATTTATTACATTTTAATACAGCTTTCTGTTCTGTGAACGTCAGGTTGAAGTCTAGAGAGGTGTTGCTACAATTACAGAAAAGGAGTGTAATATATTTCTGACAATGTCCTCCCGTTCTTAAATGTTCTCCACGTCTCGACATGTTTTCCCCTTCCAATATATGTCCTCAGTTTCAAAGAATAAGTGCTCTACCTTTTAAAAAAATGATCCCACTGTTTAATAGAAGTCTGCCTTCCAAAAAGTTTTGTAATGTTACTTTTAAAAATTGCTACACAATGCAATTTTCAGCCCGTAACATGAACTTCCAACTACATTTTCCCATTATAAACGCCCCCATAAAATAGTCTTTAAGTCCAAAATATACTGATATATTCATGTGACTGTATGAACAGTATGGTTCAAATTATGGCCAGCATTAATATTTATGGATACTTTCTTTTGAAATTGCTTGACTGTAAGGACTACACTGTTAGCGCTCTCTTAAAGGTCCCCTATTACACTGTTTTTCCTCAATATATTACAGGTCTCAGATATATACAGAACATGTCTCTGAAGTGTTTGGCTCCAAACACCAAACAGATCTTTGCAGCATCCCATAATCCCCTCTGTTTCAGCCCTGTTTCAAAAGTGCTGATTCTCTGTCTGTTACTTTAGATGAAAATAAGGAGCCCCTCCCCACGCCCCTCTGAGAGATATTTGGTTAAAAAGAACACAATGGTGCTCTAGGAGGAGATTCAGGTGATAAGGTGGGGGGGGGGTTACCTTGGTTGGTGATTGGCTAATGGTTACACAAGCCAAAAAATCGTTATGACATCATAAAGTGGCCAAAATCTGATCAGCTCATTTTCAGACAGGTTTTTATATAAATGGATCAGGACAAAAAGAGAGAGAATCTTTTTTCCTGAAACTTTCAGAATCTCTTTCCACAGAGGGGACACATGTTGATGTAGAAGAGACATGAAAAAGTGGATTTTGCATAATAGATTACCTTTAATGATGTCTTTGCTGCCTGCAGTGCTGGAGGTGTGTCAGTTTGCGCGGGACGCCTCGGTGGCCGAGGCCTGGCTCATCGCTCAGGAGCCCTACGTGTCCAGCAGAGACCTCGGACACACTGTGGACGAGGTGGAGAAACTCATCAAGAGGCACGAGGCCTTCGAGAAGTCCACCGCCACTTGGGAAGAGCGCTTCTCCGCACTAGAACGCCTCACTACGGTATGCACGAACAACATAGATGAGCTATAAAATCTTTTATCGATTGGGAAAAATATAACCAAAAGAGTTACACTACAACTTTAACTAGAAATATTAGGTTCATGAGACTGAGGATGGTAATTTGTGATATAATCATTAAGTACTGATTTTTTTATTCACTTATGTGCTGCAGATGGAGTTGTTGGATTTGAGGAATCAGCAACAGGAGATGGAGAGGTTCATTCAGGAAGAGAAACTCTCTGATAAGGACAGCAGGTACACACACTCACAATTGTATAGAGATATATTTATGTACTGTACATCATAGGTTCTCAAAGTGTTTATGACTGCATGCCAATGTAGAGTATATTGACAAACATGGGACCACACAGAAAAATGATTACACACTTCAATTAGAAAATGTGAAAAAGTCCTAGTAAAGTTTGTTGGAAAAGTTCATATAGTATGTAGGAAAACGAACCATAAAATGTAAAGAAATGAATAATAAAAGACACAGGATAGTATGTTGAAACAAGTCATACAAAAGCATAGCATAGTATATTTTGGTTGCAGTGTAGTATGTCGAAAAAGGTCATAGTATAGCAGGTCAACAAAAGTCATATTGTTAAAATGTCGTAGACAATATTATTATAGTATGTCATCAAAATAATTAAAAAACGTTTCAAGTATGTATAAATAAAAAATGTAATAGTATAGTATGAAGAGACTCAGTTTGAGGCTGTAGCAGAGTAATGCATTAAATGTTAGCCATTGAAGGACAAAGAAATGGACTTGGTATGATTAAAATAAAAAACCCAGATTTAATGTCACATGTCCTTTGAGAAACTATGTGCTCCTTTGCATTTAGGAATACACACATGCATACAAACAATCCTCACAAACATCCTAAAAAAGTACAAGCTGTTCTGTTACATTTTCTTCCTGCACACATTGTTGCTTGGCTGCTTAAAAGTCTGTCCTCCGACCCCATGCCGCTCTCTTCCCTCCAGGAGAGAAGACACAGGTTTTGTAGAAGACTCTTCACAGCTCTGCACCGTTGAAGATCAGACTCTGGTTAGTAACTACCCTCACTCTGCTCCTCTACCTGTTGGGAGCATGTTGAAGCAAATCAAATCAGCCTTTCTTCTGTACTTATTACTCCTTTATTTTAAATACCTACTTTACTTACTTGCTAAAGAAAATAAATGTGACTGTGTTCAGACCCTATTTCAGCACTTTTTAAAGATAAACACAGATTCATACATCACTGCTTCCCCTCCATTCATGGTTTTTTCTGCCTTTTTTCTGCCTTCTTCCCCTTCTCCATCAGTCTGGTTTTGGTGCAGTCGAGCCCATCACTTTCACTTTTCACTTTTTAGACGCTTCATTGATTTCAGGCACATCAATTACAGAGAAAAACATGCATGTACATGTTACTGTTTTAAAAATAAATTACATTACATTAAAATGTTTAGTTTTTTCAACAACCATTCATTTAAAGTGCATCCATCAGTTCTTTTGTTAAAAAGATGTCATCAATTCTCCACATGATTTTAATTTCGGCATCCTTAAACTTCACTCTGTCCCTGAGAATGTAGTCACGGACCATTGCCAACCTTTACCACTGACTGTGTGGACATGTGGCATTTCTTAAAGGCGGTTAAGTTCCTCCAAATTCCTTCTTTCAAGCAATTAATTACAGCCTGTTTTTTTTCTGCCTTCTTCCCCTTCTCCATCAGTCTGCTTTCGGTGCAGTTGAGCCCAGTTCAGGTCAGCTGGAGGAGACGGCCGGTGACTCCACGGTGCCCATCGAGTCCGAAATGAGGGAGAGTGGTTCTCTGGAGCTGGACCCCTCTGTGTCGGCAGCGATGGAGCCAGAGAGGGCGGCCACCATGCCCCTGGAGACCCTCAGAGCCCAGACGGTGCTGCAGGAGGGCATGCTGGGACGCAAACACGATGTGGATGGCTCAGGAAAGAGGGCTTCAAATAGGTAAGAGCATAGGAAAACTGTTTTTGCATTTTTGCGCATTTACCATATGTTTAATAGTCTTTACATCAATACCCATTCCAGACATTCAGTTCTGTGAAATAGGAAAATATATGACCACACAGAAAAAGTTACCATCTTTCTTCACATTTCTTTCTTTCATTATTATTTAAGTTAAGCTACATATCAAACACACAATCAATATGCACCCAAACAGCTATACCAAGCAGCAACAAAACAAATATAACAATTCATTATACATTCATAAATATTTTATTTGGGAGGGATTAAATAACTCAAGCAAGTTTCATGAGTTCTCTTTAGATTTTTGTATTTTAAAGAAACCTATGATTTCAAGTTGATTAAACAGGGGGTAAAAGTTAGCAAGCAAGCAACAAAATAAATTGTTACAGTGTAGTGAGCTGCAATCCTTATTTTTAATTACAAAATATAAGTCTTAATGGATTTAATGTGATGTTGTTCAACATAAACAAATATGACAACACAAATAAGAACAGAGGTTTCTACATTCATATTTATTTTATTTGGGAGGGATTAAACAACTCAAGCAAGTTTCAAGGGTTCACTTTAGATTTCCGTATTCAAAAGAAATTAACACATTTAAATAATACACTTCTAGAAATATACAACCGTATTATAGCTGGTAAACAGTTTCAAGGTATTTTAGTTTTTGCACACTAACATCAGCAATAACTAAATATTAACCATCTACTTTTCAAGTTGATTAAACAGGGGCTAAAAGTCAGTTTGTTAACAAGCAAGCAACAAAATAAATCTAGCTAACAAACACTATTTACAGTTGTTACAGAGTAAACAGCTGCTATCATTATTTTTAATGACAAAATGTAAGTCTTAAAGTCAAAGTCAACTTTAATGTCAATCTTTCAGTTTGTGTGTACAGACAGAGAGATCGAAATAACGTTTCCAACAATCCCGAATACAACCAAAAAATTATACAAATATACATATATGTATACAAATATGTATATCCTATATATATATATATATACAATCAACAGACACATTTACATTATGCACACATTAAGATAAAAACACAACAATCAAATAACAGTCACTTCAATATCTATATGTCTATATGGAGTTAATGTGATGTTGTTGTTACTCTCAGCTACCTGAAATTATCAGTATAACACCCTCCTCCTCTCCTCCTCCTCCTCCTCCTCCTCCTCCTCCTCCTCCTCCTCCTCCTCGCAGGTCATGGACCACCTTGTTCTTTGTGCTGAAGCCAGAGCAGCTCTCAGTCTATAAGGATCTGAAGACTTACGGCCATGGCATCACGTACCACGGAGAGAACCCTCTGTTCCTCAGTGACGCCAGCTGGGAGATCCTCAACATCTACAAGAAAAAGAAGCACATCTGCAAACTACGGTGAGAATCCTGTTCCTTCTGCAGGTTTTTATTTAAGGAATAGTATGACATATTGGGAACATTTTAATTTGGGTTAGATGAGAAGTGTTTTGTTTTTGAGGGGGAATTATGTTCTCAGCCAAAAAATAGTCCCGCACATGACCTCCTGTAAAACAACAACCGGTCTGTAGTCTGTATGCTAAGCTAAGCTAGTGCTTAGCTAATTGCTTCCAAAGGAGGGTTACTGCTGGTTTGAAACAAACATTAGGGATTTTTTCAATGATTATAAAGTAAGTTAGAGCGTCACAGGTCAGATCACTGAAATAAAATGTGTTTTTGGAAACTAGTTTACTATTCATGGTACACTAAATGTCCAAATAGAAGTTTAAATAAAGCACTTTTCTTTCTGTATTTCACCGCACAACAACGTTCAATTTTCTTTCCTCTCTCAGCCTTTCAGACGGCAGTGAGTATTTGTTCCAGTGTAAAGACGAGGTGAGTTTTTAACCGTGAATGGATTAACGATCAATCACTTATAACAGCTTTTCGTGAATAACATGAGACTGAAAGTTCTGGACTTGGCATGTGATTATATTATCTTTGACCTCATGTAATGTAAATAAATAGTTACAGGGTATAATCAATCCTGCAGACCACACATTCATATCTACATTTAGTTTTAAGAGCTATATTAGTTTGACATGTTTCACTAATTTGGTCAAAGGTTATTTCTGTAAGTGTTTGACTTTAATGAGGTTATTCACATTTACATCCTGTAAGCCAGACTACACTAGAGGGAACATTACAAGTGATAATAATCCACAGCAAGCTTGTTTTTATCTATATAACCCGGATTCAGCCTCCCACATATAATATTTAGTTTTCTAAATGTGTGAACCCTCTCCACTTGTTCATTCAAATAGACCAAGAGACAAAAACACACTGCCCCTCCGGAGGTGGACTTCCCTCGCCTCTAAGCCTCTGTGTTTGCATTTAATTTCAGGATGAGCTCCAGCGTTGGAGCCAGGCCATGCAGAGGGCCGTCCAGCCCCTGGCAGCGGAGGAGGCGTCGGGCCCCTCGGGGGCCAAAACCCACAGCCTGCCCCCTCACTCCTCCTCTGCCCTGCCTGAGCCCAGCGCCGCCAAAAAAGAAAAGAAGTTCAGTCTCGCTGGCAAGAAGAAGTAAAGGAAGATGGGAGGCCAAAGGGAGGGGGGGGAGGTTGTCATGGCAACCTGGAAAGAGAAAGTAGTATTTGTGTACAATCGGTCGAAGCCAGCTTTTTAATCACTAGGTTTTTTTAATATTATTTAGCGAGAATTATTGTAGTCTAGGTTAAAGCCATCACTATCTTGCCTGTATTTAAGCGTACTGTTGCAAAGGTCCACTTTTTTCTTTGTGTTCTTTATAACAAAATGCCAAATTCAAAGCAATTCAATTAAAGCACAGGAATGCTCCTTTTACACTCAACCAAAGAATGTTTGTTAAACTTTTATTTTGTTGCTTTTGCTGCAATTTTTAGCTTCAGTTCGGCAAGCTTTGATATAGCCATGTACAAAATGAAGACCTGTAATGAACAAAGGGTGACTCAAGAGTAGTGAGGAGTACTTTAATCATCCTGCCTTATACAATGGTTGTGAACTGTAATACTGTGCTATTTGAATTTGGAGCACTAAAGCTTGAGTGAGTTTAACAGGCTTTAGAAAGTTTTGTAAATGCGTTGTGAGGACTTGGTGATGAGCTAACGCAGTGCTGTACAGTGCACACACACACTAAGTGTCATTGCAGGCATGCAAAGTAAATGCTCTATGCACTGTGAAGAGGTTGACTGTTGAGATTTTTAATTGATGACATACGAGCAGTCATGAGGCGCCACTATCGGCTCTGAATACAGATCTGGTCCGGTTGTATTCTCAGCTGAACTGTGGCAGTAGTTATTTCTGTGAACTTGAAATATATTCAACACTTGTGTATTGAACCCTAAATTTCATATCTATTCATATATACAGTATATATATATATATATCTACAGATGCATGAAGTATGTTTTACATTAGTTTGATATGGTGCTATTGTGATATTCTTGAACCTTCAGTCAAGAGCAACTTGACCCGCCTTATTTGTCTTCGACTTTGGCTTGTAAGGTCACACATATGGAAATGTATTCTGTTAGCTGAGGGTGTTTCATAGGAGAGCACATCGGATTGTGAAAAGTGAAGTCTGGTTCAATCTGACACGCATACCCAAAACAACTGAGTTGTTTGCACTCACAGAGACATAGATATTAAACAAAACAAAACCACTGCCATAAATAGATTTAAGTTAGTTAAACAAAATTATTTCCGATTTATTTTTGACTTATTTAAACCTCATTTTAGAAGAACATTTTTGCCTAAATAAGCTTGTTTTAATTTGTTCTTTAACGTTATGAAACACCCCTCTGATCTCACAAAACTACATCTTATTTGCCAGATAATGTTGTGGGTCAAATTTAAAGCCATTTAAACTAGTTGCTCTTGTTAGGGCGGTAAAGGAGACTGGACCGTTATTCAAAAAGGTTTTCCGTTACAAGCCAAAGTCTAGGACAAGCTGTAGGTCAGATGAATCTCGACTGCTTTTCCAAACCACACAACAGGACCAGGCATGCTCTCTATCTGAAGCGATGATCAAACAGTAGCAGTGTGGAGCTGAGGGAATGTGTCTTTAAAATGAATGTAAAGGAGGAGAAGGAAGGGAGAATTAGGTACGTTTCAACAATAAAGCCATTATAGAATAAGAAATTCTTATTGATATGCATACACAGGGAATACAGAGTATGTACAGTATGTGAAACTGCATTTATAATGTCCATTTGTCACACACACACACACACACACACACACACACACACACAAACTCCCACTGCCGTCTTGCCTTGTACTGTGGGCTCTGTCCCTGAACTACGACCCAACTCAAGTGACCTCAAAGGAACGATGGAAGTCAGGTGAAGAAAGATTAAAGAGACTGTTCAGCTCCAGAGGACATATGGTAGCGCCACGATGATCTCTGTCCAACATATTTACATTTTTGATGTTCTTGTGGCCGCCTAAACAGGGAATACAGATATGTTCCCGTGTGCAGAGGGCCAGAGGAACATCACTCCTATGATGTACTGCTACTAGTACCAGTACTCCCATTTCTGTTATAAACGCACCTCTAAATGTTATGGGAAACTTGCATCACATGTGGTCTTGTTTTAATCTGTCACTATATCTACAGTAACTCAGATTCTGACACTTCCTACTCCGTCACCTCCTCCATCCACTTTTATTCCTCCACTCCTGCCTTTTCTGTTCAGTGGTTTTTAATCTGCATTTTGTACTCTCTAGCTATGTAAAATATCCCAAAATGTTGGAAATATCAAATACATTTTGAGAGAATAAACTTTAAAATAAATTCCTTGAAACTACGTGTTTGGGTTTATTTGACTGTCCCTTTTTTTAGTTTTAAAATTCATGTCCAGTGTTTGCCGGTTCTTAATGAAAACAGGTTTCATTCTAAATGTTAATACAAAAAAGGTGTAGATTTATTGAATACAAACAAGGCAGGTGTGAAACAAAAGGCATTTTTTTTATCTGTTAACCAAGCTAATTTCAGATAAGACGAGCTGCATGTGAACATATTCAGAAAGGGACAAAACTGGTGGATTTACATTCCAGTGGCTGTTGGTAAAACAATGAATAAACAGCCCGGAGACAGCGAGTCCGCCTCGGGCGACTCTAATTAGATCTCAGCTGACAAGTTACAGGCTGAACACTTACAGCAGGGGTGGGGAACCTTTTTCCTCTCAAGGGCCATTTCAATTTTTACAACATCCTCCGAGGGCCGTACAAATTATTGAACTCAACGTCTGCTTAAAAAAACAAAAATCACAGCCCATTCATTTCGCCTTTCTTTCAAAAGCAACCTCTTAATCCAGATATTTTACCATGACTCGCGTATGCATGCACGTGCACGGTTGTGGCATGACCACCAAAACAGAAAGATATGGACACAAGATGTGTGCAAATGTATTTAGTTTCATATCCATGTGAACATGATTTAAGTGTGGGGTGGACCTAACCTCCTCTAGGGGGTCTGCTCCCCCGGGAAGATTTATTTTTAAATGTTGAAGTTAAAAGCATCAATCTGGTGCACTTTGAGAGCAAAATTATGAGATCTATGGATACATCTCTCAACACCCATATGAAACAGAACTGTAAGCAGATTTTCTTTTTCTTTATGGATATTTTACAAATCACTCCCCTTTTAAACTGTATTCTTGTTTATTAATAACAACTTTTTTTTACTGTCATATAGTATTTTATACCAGTTTTTACTTTATTCTCTCATTTTTTTATAACTATAATGATAATATAAAGATGTGCCTTTACCTCACTGGTTGTAGAAAAAGCTTCTTATATTCGTTAGCATAGCTAGCTAACCAGATGCTAATAACAACAAAGTTATTGCCTGTATGATCAGTATGACAGATGAACAGATCGCCACTGGGCTTTCAACTAAAGACACAGCCACGCAAAAACTGCGGCATGTGTACGGCTCCTTATGGGTACTGCAATTTCTGAAGTCCAGGCCCGGAGCGGCGTTCTGGTGCTCTCCGTCAGAACTACACCCCTGTCAGACAAGACATATACCACGTGATGACACGTTAGGCTCGTGTTGTGTTCAAGGACCCTGACCTTGGCCAGGAAAAACAGGCACTCGCTTGTTTAATTATTTTGCGGTCTAAATTTCTTAATTTTTTTTCTTTTTTGCGTGTGTTTATAAATGACCTCGAGGGCCGTACCAAATGGTCTCGCGGTCCGTATACGGCCCGGAAGCCGGAGGTTCCCCACCCCTGACTTACAGCAACACAAAGCCCTGAATAAGTCCATTTCAATCCTCACTCAATAGTGAGCATATACAGAGAGAGAGAGAGAGACAGACGGACATACTGTGACAGACAGAGAGGGCGGGACACGGAGGAACTGCGAGACAGCAGTGGTTGAAACAAAGTGGTTTAAAACATAGTTTTTAACTGGCGCTAACGGTCGGGGAGTTGATAGATATATATATATATATATGAGACGAGCGGTTGAGAGCAGGGGCGGCGGGTACTGTAGGCTAGGGAAGGCTAAACCTTCCCAAATATTTTTGTCACTGCATCCTGGTAAAATTAAAATATAATGTTTGTGTCTTTGACATTAGCGCTGCTATGCAGTCACCAGTCAACTGTACTACGAAGCCAGTTCAACAGACCCTGGATATGTTTGAGTTATCTTAACTAACCCTAACAAACGAGATCTCGCTAAGCGGTCCTACGACGCTGGTTATCAACTCAGTAAATCAACCCAGGGTTTCTCTGTCCGGCTGAGAGCGCGTTCAAGGGGGCGGGGCTAGCAACATTTGACCAATCACAAACATGGACAAGCGTACTGACAGCGCAGCGTCATACTTCATTAATGAAAATGAAACTAATATTAGACAAATATGAAGAAGTTAAACTTTAAACATCCATGACTTAAACACTTTATCCAGGATACAAGCCACATAGTTGCACATGCAAGGTGAATACAGAACAGCTGGTTAAAAAATAAATAAACTACCGAGTGTTTGAATGCGTAGGCCTACATTAACAGGTTTATGATATCACTGCCTCATCTAAGACACGATTGATCTGACTTTAATTACATTTGATTTGAGTGTTTCGTCAACTTAATGTGTTGCTTGAAATAATACTTCTGCATACAGTAGGCTATGTGACACTGTAAGTGTTGCACGGCAATGGCGGTTCTAGACCAATTTGACTGGGGGGGGCCAGGCTGGGGCCAGTTATTTTCTGAGGGGGGCACAATAAATGCAGGACGAAAAAGACAAAGACAGTATGAAGTAATTGCACATAAGAAAACAATGCAATATAGTTATTGGTATTTGTTTCATTACACATTATTATATGCTTACCTTTAACGTTTGTGTGCTGTTTGGGTCTGTGGGACCCGTTTTCAGTGTTTAATAAAATAAAATTGTATGCAATTCAATTATTTGAACCTGCTGTATTTGGGGTTGGACCTCACATCCTCTAGGGGGGGAAGATCTTTTTTTTAAATGTTGAAGTTAAATGCATCAATCGGGTGCACTTTGAGCACAAAATGAATTTATGGATACAGCTCTCAAATCTCATATTAAAGGGAGCTGTATACTTTTCAATGATCCAAACATCTTTAGAATATGATCACAACCAATAACAAATCATTTAAACTTGTTTATTCTTATCTTATGTTACCTAGTTAGCATTCTTTCTTTTTATTTATGCATATTTGACTAATCACTCCCCTTTTAAACTGTTTTTTTTTTTTTACTGTCCTATAGTACACATTGGAATGATTCTTACTTAATTTTTTACAACTATATTAAATAGATAAAGGTGTGCTCGCTCACAGAGGCTGTGTGCTCCTCCGTGGCGATGACGGCTTGCGTTAAAAAAATTAAAAAAACATATTTGTAAAGTGGGGGCTATTGAGGGCTTGCGAGCTACCGGTAGCTCGCGATCGACGTGTTGGAGACCCCTGCTCTAATGGGTCCGACTACAATGACAAATATCGTTAGTTTCGCCTATTCCGTCAGCCAAGAAATCGTTTAATCATAAACTATTTCTTTTTTTTTTTTTCATTTTCAGGGGGGCCACAGGGGGGTCCAAAGTCAGTGTTAGGGGGGCACTGGCCCCCCCTGGCCCCCCCTTAGAACCGCCCCTGTTGCACGGCCAGATACGGCTCGAGAAGCTGACTCAAATAAGGAGATATATGATATATTATGATATTATATGATCGATGATGTGATTGATGATGTGATATGAATGATAAGTGCGACACGTCGGCGTCTTCCCTGCATACGGCAGTTGTTCTGTATTTCCTTTATCCTGTAATATGACTTGATAGATTTAAACTCCGCACACTGAGCTCTGATTGGTCAGCAGGCGGTGCTTTCACTGAGTTGATCTCTTATCTATAGACGCCGGAGGCAAAACAAGTTATTTAGCCTTCCCAAACCTGAGCCTCACGCGCCGCCTATGGTTGAGAGCCGTTTCTGTGACTCCGCCCACTGCTGAAGAGGAACCGCTCTGACAGCTCTCTCTACTGAGAATGAAACAGCTAAAAGTCCTTCTGGAGGTAAGCAACGCTACACAATTACACCCAGTCTGAGAGTAAAAGCTTTTCGAAAGTTCGTTTTGCTTTCTTACAGCCACTTAACATACTTACATTTAAATGTGTACTGCCTGGATTCAGCCATTTCCGCCAAAGAATTTGGAAATTGGTCCGTGCGCAAAGCATTGTGGGGATTTTAAGACCGCGGAGGATACACATGTGCATCCTCGAAATTTTCCCGCAACGAACGAATCCGGCCTCGGTAGAATTCCAAGGATCCTGGACATTGGAACAGTCCTTCGGCGGGACTTGATGACGGAGCATCCTAGTGGGTCTGGAGGATCCTTCCTTGACATTGAGAAACACCCCATGTGCATTTAAGAGATTGGGACATCCTTCAACATGGCGGGTCTTGATCGATTTCCGGGTCAAGTCCCGAGGAGGGGAGGAGAGAGGAGTCGAGGAGGGACATTGACGACGTTATCAAACACCTGTGTGTGTAAGCCCAGAGATCAAAGGTTACCATGGTGACGACGTTATCAAACACCTGTGTACTTGAGCCCAGAGATCAAAGGTTTCCATGGAGATGTGCTGTGAAAGGAGAGCCTTTCCATTGTTCTGAGTGAGAAATAGAGTATTACTTTATCTTTAGCCAATTTCACAGTGAGGCCTTAATAGAGCCCGCCAGGACTTATTCTGCTTCTACGTTTCCCCCTAAACCTCGTTCATTTAATGTGTATACTTTTGCATCTTGCTGCCAGGGGTAATTTCTCAGCCTGGCTACGGATTTGACAAAACAAATTATGCTTTCCATCATAAGATTATCATTTCACCGCAGTTGTGCTGTGAAAACTGGCTATTTACATAACAGATGCAAGAGTACCCGTTTGTGATACAGCGGCTGTTACAACATAACCATGGATCATCTACAAAGGCAGAGTTCCTGCACATTTATAACTTATTTTTCCCATAGTAATTTCTTACATTTTAGGTTTTTATCATGATAAAACTCCTGCATATGACGGCAGCCTATATGAGAACTAATAGCAGATTTAAAAATGCACAGCCCTGTGTTTTAGAACCGAACATTTATTTTCATACTTTTACAAACTGTTCAATTATAATACCTGAGGATATTCATTTTTCAGACTTGTGAAGGAACCCTGCATTCGAAGTTAAATCTCCTCCTGGGTGCTATAAATCTCTATTAGCCAGGAGGAAGGGAGGAAAGAAAAATTAAATTAGATTAACAGGATGACTTTAGGAAATTAATATAAAGAGCTACAATATGTTTGAGTATTTACATCAGAGGGAGAAACCGGGAGACACTACACATGAAGAACAGCAGTCGACCCACGGATAATAAATCCACCGTTATTCAACACCGTCATGATTCACATATTTAGTTTTATTAGAAAATAAACTAGATGCTTTGGAGGAGTTCCTGATGAATGTTTTTCATGATGCTTACTGACCCTCCTTCTCAATTGAAGGAAAAGTAAATAGTAGTATATTTTACATTTCTAAGTCCAGTTCAACACCTCTCACAAAAAGTTATACAACAACCTTGACTTAGAGTCAGAAACATTTAGGGGAAGGTGCTTTGAATTCCAGCATGAAAGATTTGCCATGACTCTCTCCAAAGCACAACTTTTAATATATTTTTGAAATAGCTTTTACATCTGAAATGGCTTAAATGACATGAGAACAAAGTGTTTATAAAACAACAACTTTATTCACAAGTCATTTCTGCTTGAAAAAAAAAAATTAAATAAGCACATCATCTCAAATCTATTACATACGATACATTACACTTAATTACACAATTAGCCAATGAGAATTTGAGTACGTTTTACGATTAAACCAGATGGGTATCATTAGGGTGACCCTTCAACGAACGACAGGCTGTATATTACTTAAAGACAGCGTATGAGCATTTATCCATGAACTCATCCATACTCACACACAGAGAGACAGTTCTGAGTTATTAACTTTAAGAAAAAGGTGAAGAAGAAAGAGAAGCAGCTGACCTGTGCTACTTCCCTTTCTGTGAGATATGATATGAGCAGCAGTGAAAGGCAGGCAGTCACTTCCTCTCGGAGCAGCTTCTGATGCCCTCATGCTTCTCAAAGTCCAGCATGACTATAAATACATTTGTCAAAGGGTATGTTGGTGGGGGCCGATTTAGAAAATGCAGAAATGTCACAGCTGGCAAAGATATTCTTCCTGACTGAATTTCTTTTTTTATTTTCTGTGCGTGCGTGAGTGTGCAGTGGGTGTATGGGTGTGGCGACAGAGGCTGGAGGTTGATAGAATAAACTGGCAGAAGCGTTCCTCGTCTACTTGATGAGCTTGTTGGCTCTCTGGTTCGCTTCCTCGATACGAGCCTTGTTCATGTCCGCCTGGAAGAAGAAAGAGAAGAAACGGATGATGAAGGGGTTGCTATACCAGTATGCAACCTGTCTCTTTCATATACAACTCACTGACTTTAAATATATTTTAAACACTTAAAAGGTTACCAGGGGATTGTTTCAACTCTAATGCTATTTAGCTGGTTTTAAAAGAGTTCTCTTGTGTACGTGGAATAGTTTCACACTGTCCAATGATAAACAGGAAGCAGTAATTCACCAAGATGAACAGCAGCGGCAGTGCACCAACAAAGGCAGAGTAGAAGAAGACTTCGACCAAGTAAACATGGACAATAATAGGGATTCAGACTCATAGGCTTTGCAAATACTTAAAAATGGATTTAGTTCAGTGAGCAGCCCTGGATGTAACTTAATATTTACAGAATAACTCCACAGGGTCCCTTAAACTTGCATTAACTAGTCAAACAGGAAGTGGAAGAATGTGAATTGTTAAGGATGAAATAATGCATGTAAAGCTGAGGCCCAACCAACAGGTTAAAACGTTTGAAATGTCATTAATGTCCCACCTTGTCGTTGATGCTGTCGATGTGTTTGTTCTGACTGTCTATCTCGTTGCCCATGTCCTGAGCCATGTTTTTCAGGTTGCCAATGATGCTGCCGACCGCGTCCAGATTCTCTTCCATCTCATCCTCACGAGCATCATTGGTTATCCTGTAAATGTCAAGAAATGTGTCTTAATCTGTCAATTGTGCAACTGAAATTCAACATTTACAACATGCCACTGGCAACATTAGGGTGGAGGGCCCACCTCTTGATGTAGGGTCCTGAGGGGGCCGAGGCGTTGGCCTGGACCTGCCCGTTGCGGACGCCCGACGGCTGCCTGGAGACCACTTTTCCTCCGTTGGAGTCATTCTCGTTGTCGGCTCCTCTAATACCCCATGTGCGCTTGTACTTTGAGTCCTTCTCGATAGACGACACCCTGGAGGAAAAACAGAAAGTCAATACAAGGCAGGAAATCCAGTGTTGTTCAAATAAAAACTAGAAGTGTACAAGTGTTCAATACAACCACATGGCTCTGGCATAAGCGATTATAAAGCTCACATAGAGGAAGTTAAAACAGATTCCCTACCTTATCTTACGGTACTCATCAAAGAATCCTCTTCTCCAATGTGAAAGCAATTTGGGGAGATTTTTTTTCCATGTTTAGAACCAAATATAATCTCACTATGCACACACACACACACACACACTGACACTGCATATTGATGGAGAGGGGTTTGGGTTTAGGTGTGCAGCACACCTGTCATCCATCACATCCTGTACGCATTCATAAGCCATTGGGAATGCTCACAAATTGTACAATCAATCTTTTACCCCCAAAAATAAACATTTGACAAGCACATGTGTAAATCTTCTCTCCACGTCATACTCGCTGCTCATGCTGTGATCATGTAAAATTAATACTGACAGATCAGAGGTGTTGCATGGAAGCGTTTGTTCCAGTAGTGAGGACAGAGAGGCAGAGTGCTTATTTTTAACCAGTTCGGTTCCCCACTTCAATTTCTTTGTTATTATCCTCGGTGTTTCTCAACATGGAAACAAAGGACTTTCAAAGATGAGGGAACAATCCCATACGTTAATGAAAATGCATCCAACTGTAGTTTTGCATGTTGGACGGCTTTAACTACCATAATACCCATGAGCATTGGCAGCTGTTGCCATGGAGAATGCTCCAGGCAGAGGGGCCAATGAAAGAAAAAAAGATTTCAAAGCACTTTGTTGTTGGAGCTGGGAACACAACAACACAGTGCAGTAGTTACTAAATTCATCCAAAGATAATCCAGTGTCCAAGTGAATAAATCTGACTGTATTATTTTTACAGTATTATCATCCCCATAATCTTTAACTCACAGCAGCTGTTAGCCCTTCCTAAATTCCCTTGAGAGAATTTGAGGTCAAATCTTCTTCTTTTAATTAAATAATCAGACATGTTGTCTCCTTGTTTTAACCAGGAGTGTTTCATGCCTAAACAAGCTGGAGAAGTGCTTCAATTGTCAGTCAGTTAACATCTGAAAAGAGATGCCTGATGAAAAGGCCCTTCCACTTAATATTATGTAAAAAAATAAGCAAATCAAGTTAAAAAATATGCAAATTCAAATGTTCCATACTGCTTCCTTGTCTGTTTGCTCTATATTGCTCCTCAATGTGACGTTGAAACACAAACCAGCCACATGCCGGCTCCATAAACTATCATGACAAATCAAAGCACAGCACACAGAGAGTGGAGAACAGCCTGGTAACACGGAGCAGTGAAGCTGAGGCTCAGCATCTCGCTGTAGTGTACCTGTCACAGGGACACACGCAGATGCCGCAGCACTTGGAGAGGTCGGTCAGGTTTTTCTCCGCCTGCCTCATGTCCTGGTTGATTTGGTCCATGCCCTCGTCCACACGCCTCAGCTGCTCTGAAACACACACAGGCACACACACACACACCATGTCACACTCTCCTCTTCTGTATCCAGGTACATTTTACACACCAGGAGTTTTCTTATTCTTAACTTTGTTTTGTTTATCACCTTTACCTATCCCTTTCTAGAATGGATACAATTAGACTGTAATTGTCCCTGTGAGGATTCCTTAATTGGGTCATAGCAGCAGCAACAAAAGGGATATAACAAAAAGAGAACATAATGCACATTGTTTAACAAATAATAAAAATGACAGATATTTCCCAAATAAGGAGCGCATCCCTTTGAAAGCACTTACACTTAAAGTTAACAGGCATGAAACAAAACACCAGCTTGCACAAATATAGAAAAAGAACCCGTCCAGAGAAAATCTGGAGAGCATTCATAAACACTTGTTTAGGATGCACATCTCATAAATTACTACAAATAACAATTTATTTCCTTAATCTTTCAGGGCAATACTTAAGCATACGTCTAAGTCAGCATTTGGCACCAGTGTTATTTTTGGTAGCTATTTTAGATTTAGTCTTAAGACAAAAATGGTTATTAGTTTTATTCACATTTTTATCCTTCATAGTTTTAGTCTAGTTTTAGTCGATGACAACTCATTACATTTTAGTCAACTTTTAGTCAAAAATGTTTTCTCTCTTTAAACTAATTCAGTTAATTAATACAGGTGACAGTATCAGTTGTTGAAATTCGTAAAGCAACATTTCACTCTCTTAACACTTTACTTGTGTAATGTGAGTGACGTGTGCAGATTCCCAGAATCCCAACTAATTCAACCAATGACAGGGATGCATTTTGACAGACAAGATGGACAATTGGGGAAAAATATCCTGTATTTTGAATGTCCGATAGTCCACCATTAACACCTTAGTCTCATCTCGTCAACGAAAACAAAATATACATTTCGTCATAGTTTTTATTATCAAAAATCTATTTTTAGCTCGTCATCTTCTCGTCTTTAGTCATGTAAAAAAGGTCGTTGACGAACATTTGAAGTCATAGTTTTCGATGACGAAATTAACACTGTTTGGCACAGACAAAAAGAGGGAACATCTGCATCAAAGCTCGCAGTGTGGTCATTAATATATCTACCTCCTTGCTGGTCCAACATCACGATGGTGTTGGTGCCGGTCTGTCTGCTCTGAAAACACAAGCGGACGGATCAGAACTAATGAAGCCATTACAGACACACATACATTACAAAGAATGGAAATAATCAGGGTTGGACACAATCAAACGATTTGATGAGGATGTTGTCTGTTCAGAATTCTACCACTATTATTCATTTAAATGTGTATTAGTTACAATCATTTCTGTTGGGGAAATACTGAATGTACTCTTCTAATATCAGAGTAGCACATGATAACAAAGGCCCTACGTAGCTGTGTACGTAACAGGATGTATGATTACCCAGAAGAGCGTCAGGACACACTGTTTTAGGCATATGATAGCTATGTGATTAACATGATGATTCAGCCTCTATGGAGATAGACATATGACTGTCATGTTTATTGTTTACGCAGGCCTAAGCTAATCTAAACATTGTATACTGCTTTGAACCGGTATTCCTCCATCTTGTGATTGTAACACTCTCTTGTATATCAGCATGTGAAGGACACTGTTCAGGAACTAGTTGTACCAAATGCTCTGTATGTGATGACTACTTCCATTCTTGAGAGGATCACAAATACATGGATCCTGATATTGAAGACCAAGCTGGTGACGAGTGATATTTTTCCTAACAATTTCCTTGTAATAAGTGCTATTACTATCAGAATATCAAATTATGAACAGTTCATTAATCAAGCATATAAAGGCTGAGTCATTTAGAAAATGTTCCACATCGTCATGCAGGCGGGCGTAATTATTAACCAACACAGTCACATGCTTGTGATCAAAACACAGCAGCAGGGAAAACGAATGTGTGTCAGAAACAGAGTCAAAGTCTCACCTCCTCCGCCATCTGCAGCATCCTGCGAGTGCTCTCCAGCGACTGTGGAGGGATAGACAGGAGATTTTAGTAAAAAAAAAAAAAGAAATATATATATATATACACAAATTATAATTATTATGAGCAAGATTAATAAAAACAATCAAAAGATTCCAATATGGCAATTAATAAAAATAACATCTAGCCTATTGAATATTAGATTCATCAAGTTTTTTAGGTCACTGCTTTTCTAAGATGAAAAACCTTTAAAAACATTTCTCATCTAACTATTTGTTTGTAGACTTGGCAACAACAGATGACCGGTTCTTTTAACGTGGATTATCTTGGACAACAAACTACCGTTTGGCAAAAGAAAGTGAGGAAGGCGTATTAGTCCAAATGACTATTAGACTATTTTTATTTACCTATAGGCAGCTGTAATTATGCATCTCGCATAAATTAACATAGGAACAACAATGCAGAACTGGCTGCTCTGTTCTGTGCAATTTAAAGTTAATATTAGATGATTTTCCGCAGCACCCTTTGACCGGACAGTACTGCGTGTGAGACAATGATCGAACAATTGTAGTCGAAGATGGAACATGTGCAGATCATTTCCCTGAATGTCATTTCCCATCATTGAAATAATGTTGTTCATTTGATCAGACCGCAACAGGGAACTATGTAATTAAACATGAAGTAATTTGGTTTCCTACCCTAAAATGTGAATACATGCAGAAGATCCGGACAACAAAAGAGTGCTTGTTGCTTAAACATAATTCCAATCATTTGGAAATGAGTCTCTTAGCTCGAGCTTATTTGGCTGTTCAAGCTTAGAGACATTAACATGTTTATGAATTGATAGTAATTAATCTAACATATTGGTAAAACAAAACATCCCATTTCATTTTGGAGTTTGTATTTTCATTAGTTTGACATTTTAAAGATGAAACAAATGAATCAAGAAGAAAAAAAAGCAGCTTAGTCCCCCCCAACAGAAAATGAATCGTCAACTGCATGTACACTGAAAATGTATTAAATAGAAACTATTCTAAAGTTGTTGCATTTTCAGTGTGAGTATGAGTCTAAACGTTTCGTGACAATAAAGTGAATGTTTTTTATCTTCAGTCGTAGAGAGGACATTATGAGGCACAACTCACGAATGAGTGTCTGGTATGAATAATGCTGGTTGGAGTACACTTCATTTTGTGTGACCACTCCATACTAACCAGCATTAGATTAGCATGTATTTGGGACACAGCTACATTTTTTCTGTGACTAATCTCTAACTGTGTCACTGTGTCTACTCACTGTTGAAGTGATATGGCTGCAGCTAGCACAAAAGTTAATCTAAACGCAGGACATGGACAAAAACACACTAAAGTTGTTGGTGAGCAGGAATGCAGTCAGTTCAGGTGAGTTACGCCTTTGTGTCTCTATTAATAGCAAGTGCTGTACACAGTGAACAGAGCATCCCAAGCAGCAGAGCGCGGAAGTGACTCAGGGCATGACTCCATTGTTCCCATCACTAATGAAGTGTTAACAAGAGAGAGGGGACCAGATTCTGCCTCCTCTCTGTGTTATGTTTGCTCTGAATACATTAATCAGCGAGTTGAGACACAGACAAACAAGGAATTGGCGAGATGGATGTGTTGAGCTCAGGTTTCTGTTGGCCTTGCCAGAACATCATTTGGGTGGATAAACATTAAGTTATGTCTCTAAAAATCCTCAAACTTGGCTAATTAAGCCCTGAAAACTGCTGTCTTAGCCAAATTTCCCAGATTGGGTTGCTGGGAAGGATCTCTGAGATACAGACAATGGTGTGGTATTTTTAAATCGTTGTTTGGGACGGCTTAAATGGAAGTACAGTGAGGCGATGTGCATGCAGGTTCCAGCAAGCGACATGCTTTTTAATTCAAGTCCTATTCTAACACAGAGAGAATCAAACAAAGTACGGGTTTTAATTGGCTGCAATATACCAGAATTATAAGAAAGTAGCACACAAACAATGCCTTTAATTAACTTTGTCACAATGTGGAAGCCATTTTTAAATTGAGGACATGGAAACAGCCTTATGATAGTCTCCCCAACAACAATCTTATAACAAAATCCATCGCTGCCCTGATATATTTGGGACATGCTCTGAGTTTTTAAGCTATGAGTTGTTACCCAAAGAGTGTGAAGAAGTGTGAGCAGAAGGACACTGCCATGCCAGCAGCAGAAGGAGGAAAAGGAGAAAGAGGTTAACTCCGAAACACACACAGAGAGAAACAGCGCAGTCAAGAAGGAAAAAGTAAACAATTATTACAGTCAGAATTACAGGAAGGTGAAGAGCACAGCTGAAAGCCCAGCTAGAGTAAATGAATGTTCCTCCATTTGAATCAGATGGCTGATCATACGATGCCCTGGGGTGCCGATGAAACAATTATCTCCTTGATAATAAAACACGTGGATATAGCTGACAACATTCAAACCGTCAAAAGCGCAGATGGGAAAAGGGAGCTAAAGCTAAATTAGGCGTAAAGCCTCACACACACACACACACCCTATTAATGCGTGGCTTTATAATCAACTGTGAACACAATGAGTCTAATTACAGACCCTCTGCTCTTTCCATGCTACTGAATATTTAAGCAACCCCAGGATAATATGTGCCGCTTATTATGTTGCCCTAGTGATGACACACTTGTCAAATTGTTCGGTCTTCAACGTGGGCATGTCTGAAATGATTATTTCATCACAACAATGATAATCTTGATTATTTTCAATTAAAGTCCCCTATTATACTGTTTTTCATCAATATATTATAGGTCTCAGATATATACAAACATGTCTCTGAAGTGTTTGGCTCCAAACACCAAACAGATCATTGCAGCATCCCATAATCCCCTCTGTTTCAGCCCTGTTTCCAAAGTGCTGATTCTCTGTCTGTTACTTTAGATGAAAATAAGGAGCCCCTCCCCACGCCCCTCTGAGAGATATTTGGTTAAAAATAACACAATGGTGCTCTAGGAGGAGATTCAGGTGATAAGGTGGGGGGGGGTTACCTTGGTTGGTGATTGGCTAATGGTTACACAAGCCAAAACATCGTTATGACATCATAAAGTGGCCAAAATCTGATCAGCTCATTTTCAGACAGGTTTTTATAGAAATGGATCAGGACAAAGAGAGAATCTTTTTCCTGAAACTTCAGAATCTCTTTCCACAGAGGGGACACATGTTGATGTAGAAGAGACATGAAAACGTGGATTTTGCAGAATAGGTGACCTTTAAAGGATTTTTTTATGCTCTAATGTCTCCATGGGGTACTTTTATTAACTAACCTTTAGACAGAGCCAGGCTAACAGTTTCCCCCTCCTTCTTTAGTGTTTAATGCTAATCAGCTAAGCTAACCACCTACTGGCTATATATTTGGACATATCATGAGATTCAAAGCAAAAGAGCAATCTAAACTATTCCCTTAGTTTTCGCAGCATTTATTTAGTCGCAACAAAAAATCCCATTGTCCTGATTGCTTTTGTTTGTTTGTGCATATTTAGCATGTGTGCAAAATTACTCATTTTGTCTTGAATTAAAAAAGGGATTTTCCACCCAAAATCTCCCTTTCCAGAATTAAGGGAAACGTGTTTTGTAAAAGTTGGCAGAATCTTAAACAGCCAAGATAGTTTTTCCCTTTGAATAAAAGCTCAAGTTAAACTGAAGTAAATATTGTTTCATTATGAATGTAATAGTCTAAATTCATTGGACATTACAATACATTTTTTAGCTCTTCAGCTCATCCTTTGTGCCTTGACTTGAGCTTAGGACGAGGAGAAAAAGAAACAGAATTTTTGTTGCTGCTACCTTTTACCTTTATTTGTATTCCCTAAGTTACTCCAGGCCAAACATTGTGATTAATTTCGATCTAGATTGACATTTAACTTTCATGAATATTGATAAGACTGTTCGGACTAATGTCGCATTGCAGATGAATGAATTGGACGTCTAACAGTTAGAGCAATATATTTGTTTTTATGTTCCAATAAATGTCCAAGAGAATTAGTTAGAAATGATTGACTATTAAAATGAAGTGTTCCCAAAGAAAGGTTTAAAAAATAACTACCATAAAACTTTAAAAAAACACTCCTGCCACATTATCCACTGCCTCACTGTCCAGCTTGCGCAGTTTGAGCATTAGCGAGCACTAATACAGTTTTAGTGATACTGAACGATTTTGGACACAATATTGCTTCAAGGAAGGAAGAAGTGTCTGTGTGTCTGTGTCTGTGTGTGTGTGTGTGTGTGTGTGTGTGTGTGTGTCTCAGTACCTCGTCCGTCACTTGGTCGGCCCTCACGGCGATCTGCTCCACACTCATGTCTTCCATTTTGCTGCTGTCCATTTTGGAGGTTCCCCCCGTTGCTCCGAGCTCGATATTCTGCGGCCTGAAAGAGAGGCGGATTTAGAGAGATCCCATCAGTGGGCGTCGACTATCATAAACCTCCAAGACTCAAACAAACCTGAGACCCAGCTTTACTGTAGGCAACTATAAAAGATACTCTACAGATGAAAAAGACCAAGAGCAAAATACAGGACTGAGATATAATTAGCTTGATGTCAATTCAATGTTTTAATTATGGATAATAGATACTGTTTTCTTGAGAGCTATATTGATATCAATATTTGGTAGTTTAGAAAATCTAATAACACACCCGCTGATATCAATTTCTAAAATGAACACAAACATGTTTGATAAAGGTTCCTACACTCAGTTTTACATTTAAGACTGAATACATAGAGCATTTGTAGTGGACAAACTTTAATAGAGAGAGTTACTCATATAAAATTAATTTGGAGAACTATTCTAAAAAGGACCAAACATGTCACTGCATGAAAACAACATGTTGATGTCAGAGGGAAGAAGGAGATGCAAAACCTATACAAATTGAGCCATTTTCATTCCCCTGAAAGTGTTTGGAATCTGGACACATGCTTGCTGATAGAAAAGGAACAAGAAACTAAATCAATGACAAAGCTTGGATGACCATTTTAGTTTTCATTTCATACAGCACTGTGAGCAAAACTATCTCATTGAACGCATAGAGCAGTTCCTTTTTAGTGTGAACCGTAGAGGAAACTGGAGAGGCTGGGAAATCTGAATCAAACTGGAGCAAATACGTTAAAGATTACAACACTTTAATCGTTTTAGACAAAATTGTTGTCGTTAACAAATGTTAAAAAAGAATAGGCCTGCTTTAAGTATCAACAGAAAATGTTACAATACCTATTTAAAACAGTGTTCACACTAGCATCCAAACCAATATTAGCAAATGTGATTTTGTACACATGCAGTATGACAGACCCTACATGCTCACAAGGTCTTAAAGGGGATTGTGTAACAGCAGAGGTGATACAATCTGCTTTTGAAATGGTGAAGAGATTAACTTTTGTTCCTCAAAAGTTAAAGAATGGCGCCTTAAAAGTTCTCCGTGTTAGTTACTGACTCACGAGAAAAAGGAAGCTTCAGTTTTAAGAAAGCACAGATACTTTAGTTATAGGCTACAAGTGATCTCATGTGACTTCCTGTGAAATTAACTCCCACAGTTAATCACATTAGGATAAATTGCATCCTCATTTAATAGCTCCATGCAGAGTCTGTGTTCTGATTAAAATGGAGATTTCATGAGTTTGCACAAAATGTACCACAGCACAGCGGGCATGATGTCAGGAAGTGCCGCTGAGAGGTTTTTACCGTTAACCAGCAGCAGGAAGTGCTCATCGTGGTTGACCACTAAGGGCTACTTGTTGTGCAATTTAACATTTTTTTCTTAGTAGACTTTGGAGTTCAGGCAAGGTATAACTAAGAGAAGTGGATCAGAATAAAAGCCCCTATTAGAGGTAAGGATGGACGATTATGAGGATTATGTCACGTTATCCTGGCCAGTATTTTAGGATTCCAGGTATTATCCTGATAATCCCTACACTGACGGATGAAGCAGACAGAACTTGAGCAATGCATAGGTGTGGTTTCACTGCTTTTAATCCATGGAGAAACATTCTGATCACAGCATGATCTAGGCTACCTTGCAGAGAGGTTTAGCAGATCAAATCCTAACTATATCTGATTTGTGCATCAAGTGATCTTCCTGCAGCCCAGCGTCACAGCGTGCACTGAATACACCGGTGTAAGTCAGCCTTTGGTGCACAAGGTAACATGAGATAGAGATCATTGAATGTAAACAACATAAGCTTGTTTTTCTGTGATGCAGGAACACTGTACGTTTCAGCAAAGACGTGGTTAGTCATAAACCACACGCTCGGACTTTTTGTTTTGTTTAAAGATCAGGAAACAGCTGTATTCCCTTCTTCCTCTCCTGTCTACTCTTTCCTTTAAAGTTCAAGTAGCATGTTCCTGTTTTTCTAAATGACCCCTGAACTTTGAGTTGCCTTTCAAACCTGCAGCAACCAAACATCCTGAGATAGAACAAAAAGGGAAAAGGGAAAGTCTACTTGGCAGACAGTTCAGATGATTTAATGTTGTTGACTCTGCTTTTTTGCAAATAGGGCACTTGGTTCACACAGGCTTGACTGCTTTTCTAACCGATTATTGAACTTGGCAAGATATTGATGTGCTCTTACCACCATAACACTGAAGGTGGACTCATTTACACACAATGCTTTATTTTGAAATGCCAAACCACAACAAGAGCAGATGAACATGTCAACACTTCAATAACAAGTGCGAGTAAAGCGTAAACCTCTCCATGGCTGAATATTGATCTATCCTCGTGAAAAAGTGATGAGAAGGTTACAGCCTAGCCACACACGGGTAAACACTAGATCTGTTTATTCCCAGAGCAATTTGAGCCCATAAGAACATAACAGGAAGCCATATGTTTCACACCACTTTACATGTGTTCACAGCCACAAGAAGAATCATTTACCAAGCCTATAGGACATACCCATTCATGTTGAAGTGTCCTCACAGCACCAACAGCCTGTGTCTTCTTAACACAATAGCTCAAACAGGGAAGCACATTTCTTGTTCTTCTACCCAAACCTGTTCCTCCAGATGTGACTACACCACACACTGACGTCTTTTCTTATTCATATCATTTTATATGCATATCCTCCAGCTTAATCTTTTTTCACAAGCAAGCTTAAAGGCTACTTTTTCAACAGTTCTCCAACACCCACTCCTCATTAATGACAACACATTACGGTTAAGTGTGAAATGTTTTGGGCAGGGTGGTTTACTGATAATGCTGACCTAACGTTACAATAACAAACAGCCAGAAGGAAGGTCAATGACATCATGCTGTACAGGAAAAACATAAAAGAAACATGACGTTTAATTTCTTTCATAGCATTATGTGTGAGGGGGTTTTACAAATGTCAACTCTTTTTACTACAGCAGCCAATTAATGGAAGAAATAGGTAAACGTGGCATATTCTTAATCATTTCCATTGTTTCATTTAAATAGATGCAATACTGTATCCACACACACCTGACCAGAGGTGGAAGAAGTACTCAGATCTTATACTTAAGTAAAAGTAGAAGTACCAGAGTGTAGAAATACTCTGTTACAAGTAAAAGTCCTGCTTTCAAAATGTTACTCAAATAAAAGTACCAAAGTATGAGCATCCAAATATACTTAAAGTACTCATTATTATTTCAGTATAATATATTAAACGTTTTGATCATAATTATTGATACATTTAATGTGTTTATCAAGCTAGTAAAGGTGAAGCTAGTTATTATTGCTTTGTATACTCCAGGGTAGATTATGAATTTATTCCAGGTGTAACTAAGAATTATCCAAATCGGTCAAATAACTCAAAAGGTATACAACAAATGAAGTGGAGTAAAAGTACTCTATTCCCCTCTGAATTGTAGTGGGGTAGAAGTACAAAGAAGCAACACACTGAAATACGCAAGTACAGTACAAGTCCTCAAAATTGTACTTAAGTACAGTACTCGAGTAAATGTACTTAGTTACTTTACACCACTGCACCTGTCCTTGGTTATCTCAACAGCAGAGGAAAACAGTAAAGTGCTGAGCAAGCATTTAACGAGGGTCACTTGAAAAACAGGTGACTTTAGGCTCAATAATAAAAGTAAGGAAACACTGTGTCCCACACCCAAGACACCAGCGTTGTGACTGTAAACTCCCCAACATGACACTTTTAAACTGAATTAAAACAAGTTAAAAAAGACAGAGAACAACGCCGAAGTGTCTGTCAAAGCATATCAATTTTTCTTACATTGTTTGAAAAGTTTCTGTAGTGTTGTAAACAAGGTAAAATCCGTTGACAACTCGTTAAACCAGCTAATGTGCGGCTAGCTGGGTAGTTAGCTACTTCCGCTTTCCTGTCAACTGCCACAACTCAAACAACTATGTTGACAGCGAAAGGAAGACAGATTATTTATCTTGGGAGTCAATACTTACAGGTAAACCTCCTCTTGTTAAAAACCAGCTGGTTACTCCTCCTTCTTCACGGTATGTGAACTTGGTAACTTCTGGATTCCTTCAGTGGCTTTTCACCGTTTTGCCGTCCCGAAGTGTGTCGCGTGGTGCCTTTAAGGACTGTCGGAAATATCGCGATTTCCAAAGCCGAGCAAATGTTTACAGGCTTTATAAAATAGGAGGAAGTTTGCAACTAAGCAATGGTGGAGTACTCAGATATTATACTTAACTCAAACAGCACTATTCACGATTAGAATTACTCTATTGCAATGAAAAATGCTGCAGTCAAATGTGTACTTAAAAGGAGAAAAGTAGCACCAAAAAGGGAAGTACTGAATATGAGAAAAGTTCATTCGAGAACAATGTATATTATATTATGCTTTCATTATGATCGCATCACTTTAATGTTGAAACTAGTAAATGTGGGATTCATTTACATCTAAATATGTATTTACTGCCCCACGTTTACAAGCACTGAAGTGGAAGTAACAAAAAAACAGAAGATGGAAATACCATAAAGGGAAATAAAGAAGTCAACTAAAGCACACACAGCCTACTTCCATGTTATACAGTAAGCACAATAAAACTGTAATTATATGACATGGTATACATAATTATAATCATAAAAGGGTTTATATTTTCCTTTTCTATGACATGAGTTGTGGCAACTAGATTAGTTTAAAAAAAAAAGAAAATGTCTTCGGTGCAATGTTCCTTTCCTTAATTATGATGCAGCAAAGCACATTATACCTAACTTTTAGTTTAAATACATGGCCTAATTTTTTGGGGATTAATTGTAATTCTAACAAATTCTCAGAGGAAGGAGCTTTCTATGAGCTCTTGAACGCAGCACATGGTCGTGCGCATGTCCTGTCATATGACTCCAGAGGAAAGAGGCGCTGCTCATTTTCCCCACATGAGTGCAGCATTTACCCTTCACCCAGACCTCCCCCTCCCCTTCCCCCCTCTACTTTACATGAAGATAGACTGCTGCTGAATATTTTTCATAGTGCTTCTGAGAGGTGCTCTGAAATACGAGCCTCTAGCATTGAATCTGTTGTGTAATTCCCAAAGTTTTATGGTTTAAACCACCAAAGCCCATTCAAGGTGACTGCAAAGACACCGGGCAGAGTGCCAGCCAAGATATCAACTGACAATGTCTAAAAGCCTAGTGTTTTTTTTTGTACCCTCTCTAAGGCCAGCTAAATATGTGTCCCTGTTGGGTCACCTATCGCTTAATACCTACAAGCTGAACATTTTATAACAACTCCAAATTTGCACAAGGGATGCTCCAGAGATGCCCTCTTTGAACTGCACACTGTGCCTGAATGGTGCCCAGCTCTCTCTACCCATGTATCTTTTATAGAGTCTACATAGCATGCATTATTCAGCAATAACACACGGTCCATCTGGACTCCTGTGAGTGTGTGCCTATGCATGAGTGTGTGGTCTATAGTTAACTTTCCTGCTGTGCGATTTCACCATTTCACGCCACATCCAACAGTGCTTGAAGAGCTATTAGTATTTCCTGTGTAATTACAATTATAATGTGAGTGTGTTTGACAGGGGATGTGTGTGTGAGGGAGAGTGCGAGAGGGAAGGAAGTAGAGGAAAGAAAGAATAGAAAGTAGTGAGAGTAAGAGATAGATTAAGAGAATGTGTAATAGTGACTACAGATGGCACGTTCAGGATCAAGTTCTTTCATCATGCAGTTCCTCATTAATAGAGACGGGAGCGCTGCCCTAATTCCATAATTCCTAAATCATGCCAGTTAGTTGAATACGAGGAGACAAAAATACAGGGTAGAGAGGAGAATAGATTAGCCTATAGCCCGATAATGTGTCAGTGAGAGCGAGAAATCAACACAGAAAGAGATGAAGAGAGGAGAAGAACGGAGCGGGGTCGCCATCTGCATTTCCTGGCAATTCTTTTTGGTTGTTGCCAAAACCAACATCATATAGGCCAAATGTATTCTCGCCAATTAATTTCCCACGTGTACGCCAGCCAATGAAATAGCTGGAATAATCAGGTGATTAATAAGATCTAGAAGAGAATACATGGGGATAAAACAGTGTGTGTGTATGTGCATGTGTTTCAGTGGCACAGCCCAGATCAGCAGTTTCCCATGATTTGAAGCAGCACATCTGTTAAATCCTGGCGCTGTTCCAGTCAGATCACACATCCATCTTTCCTCTCACAAGGATTGAGACATGGGAAGCTTTCGAGGCCTCGCTTGATGGGGCTTAATTTTACGTTAGGCCAATCCCACTGGTACCTGATACTTGTCAGGGCGAAGAATTGGCTGACCAAGCATGCGTTTCAATATTCACAGATAATTTCATTCCCTTCGTCTCCTTTTCACTGGAATCTACTCTTCCTCCGTTTGAATTGGGCTCCCATATGAAGCAATTTGATGGAAACCGGAGACATCGATAGCCATTAGCCCGCTTTTCACAGGAGGGCCAAACATGGACAGCCAAGGTTCATCTATTATTCATGCACATCACTTTTCCCCAAAAACAACATTTCTGATATTCTTTTTGCACCAGCGGCAACTCAGTGGTTTCAAATAACGCTTTCAGAACAGGACTGATAAATGTTTCAAGCTATAGCACTGGCCAGTACAAGCCCTAATGGGGGGTAAGAGTCTATTGTCCATCTGTCTATTCATGTCTGGATCTGAAGAAAACCTACTGAGCTCAAAGAGGAGAGGAAACATTTCATATGCAATTTTTGGGACATTAAGCCTTTAGGCATTAACATAATTTAATGGTTCCATGTCTTGCTCAAGGACATCTGACTTTTGATAGACATACAAGTTTTTGGCAAAATGGAGAAATACTTTAAATTAGTACTACATTGAAGTTCTACTTTTGTACAACTACAGAAATATTATTTAGAAAAAGGAATCAAAACTAAAAGTATGAGGTAAAAAAAGAAACAGTGCTGGAACACACATTTGCATACCTTTCTTCTCTTATTTTTGCTTATTTTTTTCTAAATAATAGAAAAATGTTACCTCGTTGGGCCTCAAACATTTATTACAATTAAACAGTATGAAATGATTAGAGGGTAATTCTGTTTTTGGTGGAAACTCATTAGTCAACTTTCTGTCCAACTGCACCAAATATCCAGACTGAGCAGAAGAAAAAAACAATCATGCACACTTTTACTCACTATATGCAAATATGAGGGGTTAAGATAAACAGTTTCTGGTATTAATTCTGAAATGAAATGTAAGTGGTCACAATCCCAAACTGTTGGTAACAACGTGTTAAATCTTGAACAGCGTATTTTAAAACCTCATCATGTGTATTTAGAAAAAATATATGTTTGTGCCTTTATAAAACCAATGAAAGTGAGAGGGAGACTGGAAATGGTGTGGCTAGGATCAAACAGAGCTAGAATCAAATTGGGTAATTTGAGGTGAAATTACAAAGATTTAACAATTTTGGGTATTAAGGACCTCACATCATGTGTTTTTTAAGGAAAATCTGAAAAGTATATCTTAACTATAGCTATAAAGACAATTTAGTTGAGTAAAAAGTACAATGTTTCCCTCCAAATGTAGTGAAACAGATGTATGAAGTAGCAGAACATGGACATATCTCAAGTAAAGTAAACAAACATATGTACAGTTCTTGAGGAAATGCAATTGGTTATTTTCCATCACTGAGGCCACACTGCTGGAAATCTGATGGAAACAAGAGAGGAAAGGTTATCAAGCTATTCAGCCTCCATGTTGTCAGCAGTTCAGATTAGCTGTCACTTCACTGAGGGAGAAACAGCTGAAGATTGGAGAAAGTGATTTCATCTGAATAATTTCATGCTTTGACTGGCAGAGCTCAATGCTCACCATCCCAAGACTTTGACGTCAGAGGAAGATAGACTGAGCAAAATAATACCAAGGTGCAGTCTAATATATGAATATACAATCATGTGTCCTTTGGGAAGAAAAACAAAAACCAATCAAATGAAAATTAATTCACATCTCGGCTGAAGAAATTCCACTCACTTGGATTATTTCGAGTAGACAAAAAAACAATCTTTATTTGTGTGTTTCTCTCCTCGCTCCGACTTCTGTGTTTACTTTTGACTGACTGACTTTAATGACTGAGGTCAGCTCCCACAAAAACATCACAAACAGAAAAGGAGACAAACTCATACATGACGCTCAGACCTGGAGGCATCCTACCACTACCAACCATGGATCACAAACCAGAGAAGAAGAACGATAGAAGGACAGCATCAGTGGAATAGAAGAAGAGAAAACACATTTTTTTTAATCTTCCACAGGCTATACCCCATCACTGCATCCCACACAGGAGTAATTAACAGTGATTTTAAATGCTACAAAAATAAGATGAAACGGGGAAGGAAGTGCTTCCCCTTGTTTGTGTGTGTTTGTACATGTGTGTATGTGCATGCCATGTCTTTGTAAATGTCTAGATCTGCATGTGCTTTTCTACAAATGCCTGTATGTGTGTGTATCTGTACAATGGTTGTCAAGTGTTTATGTATGTGTGTGTTCACAGTGCTTACTCATTATGTTCACTTCCCAACATTAAAGAAGTCTCAGTCCCATGACACACACACACTTTCTCCTCTGATCCCTCTCTCTTTGTGCAGTTCCCTTTATAGTCACGTCCATAAATGCTCCAAAAAAATCTCAGAGGAACCGTCCCATTATCAAAGACTGTGTTCGTGTGCTTGTATATGTGTGTGCATACGCATTTTGTGATGCTACCACACAAACACACACACTTCGCCTCATTTGCCACAGTCTATGCGCTTCCCTTATTGGTTTAACCCTCGGACGCAGGACCAGCTTCAGTCAGTATTTATGTCCATTGTGATCTAGCCTGGGCTCTGAGGGCTGATTTCCAGTCAGTTTCACCCTGTGGGTCCATTTATCTCACGCCCAAGCTAATCCATCAACGACCGAAAGCCAGACAGAGGAAACGGTGTGAGGAGAGAGGTTGATTATTCCTTCTTTTGATGTCGGAAAAAAAGGGAGAGCACGAGAGCGGTAGCAGGGTGTTTCTGATTTTCCCCCATGAAAAAATATATCATCATTACAAACGAGATCTGAAGGTTTCACAGTGGTCATGCAACTTGAGTGTCGCCTCCTTTTGTCACCTGTTTGTCTTCGCTTCACTCTCCTCCTGCCCGCCCACACCATCCCTCAAAAACCCCAGAGCCAGTCCGAGACAAAGGTACTGTAAGTGACCACAGTCATAATAATACAGAAAGACAAAGAGGTGGGTGACCAGTGGTACATTCATACATGAAAAAGTCATGGTTCCAAAAGTCACCCGACCCAATCGACATTAGTCAGTGCTGAATACACCTGTGCTAGCCAGGCTGTGATAAATGCTTTGTTTAGAAACATGAATAAGACAGAACACATCCCACCTGGAAATATACACCTCACCCAACCCACCCAGAACTACACACACCCCACCCTCCCTCTGAAACAGGCTATGATTATACTTGTCATTTTAAATGTGTATCGTCTCACAAAAAAAAAAAGTCAAACTGTTTGCTTTTTATATCACACTGCTGTAAACTGAATCTAAACACATATACCATTACATTTCCCATATGGCCGTCGTTATTAAATCTGTGCCCACATTGTCTACCCTTTCTTTTTTCTGCAGGCCAGGTCACTTTCCTCCTCTCCATCTCTACACGTTCGCTCTGGTTCTCGCTGTACTTGGACCTGGTCCAGGTAGTATAGAATTCCAATTACAATGCAAGCTTGGCCACTTCCAATTCTTGGTTTGACAATGGGATAGCAATGTGAGAAAAATCCAATTTTTGTGCATCCAGGCCTATCGCTTAATGCATCCTGCCGTGATTGGATGATAGGAATTGCGCTGGAACGACAAGTTTAATCATAGCCGCGGCTACATCTACCCCATCAGTGGCCAAGAGTCAATAGACAAATCAAAAGGACCCCTTGATATGAGTGCAGAGTCATTCCCCTTGTGTTTTTCAGCCGAGAGTCGCTGTTCCACCCAGACTTCAGGGATCAGGGATGGAGCGCAGCTTCCCACACAGCTGGAGCCCCAACCCTCTCAGCCAGGCCGGGGGACGGTGTCCGTGGCTGGGCCATAGAGGGGGCTGGCAGTGGGGGTGGTTGGTGGTCGTATAGAGGTGGAGGTGGGAGAGGGGGAAGGGGGGGACGGAGACAGAGGGCTTCCCTGAGGGGTGGTGGATTTAGAGGGACAGCCAGCCCAGCCCAGCGACCCTGGGTGGGAGCTCCAGGAGGAGAGGGAGAGGAGTCACAGCCAGGAGAAGACTCCCAGGAGCAGAGAGGCCAGAACAGCTAACAGGGCCACGGACCCTGGCCTCCGGCACGGACCTCCGTCAGTCAGGAAGGGCTCCGGAGAATCATATCCCGACCCATCTGAAACAGAAAAAGAGAAACGACAAAACATCTGAACGGAGAGGGACACACAGACAGACACCAAGACAAGACAATCTAAAACAAAGCGAATAGAGGAGGGAGTGGATTTACAGAAAGACAAAAGGGTAGACAAGTGGAACTATTACGGAGGGGAAATGTGGAAATGGAGTGACAAACCACAAAACTCTCAAGCTTCAAAAGCCAGGAAAAATGGCAGGGAGTAGACGACAGAGAGGGATGAGGGGAGAGGAAGGGGGAGAAGACGACAGCAACTGAGCTCTGCAGGGGGTTTAACCAACCTAATTACAGTTTAATCACAGAGACTCAGAATCTGGAGCAGCTGACACACACACACACACAAAGACACACATCCTCTCACACACATGTGCTCACAGCTCCGCCAGTGACAATATTTCACAGATGAGATCGAAGTTGCATGTCAGACAGATTGCTTTAAGAGCACAAAAAAGCAGAATCTCAAAGAGCAGCCGCAGCAATGACAGAATAAAAGAACGTATGTTGTTTCAGTGATTATGGAGGAGAAGAGATTTTCCTTCCCCCTTAGCGAGAGATGGAATGATTTGAGTCTGGAAAGCTGCGAAGGCCGACTCATCCTTTTTTAAGAAGATCTTCAAAGCCGTGTCATTATCTAGGGAGACGTGTTTCTAGCCAGGTTTGATTCTTTAGTCAGGCTTAGGTTGAAAACTCATGAGGAAGAATCCGCCTTTGAAAAGTCTTACAGGTAGATTTTTTAAGAAAAGGCAGGTGTAAGTGGAGCACCACAATCTGCTCCCCATATATTCTTGAGTTATTTTTAAATGGCACTATCATAGGCCAACACTGTGTGAGCACTGCGTCCTGTCAGAGGAAGCTATTTTCAAAAGAGTATATCTTATCAGGCTGCATGCTGTTCGGAAGAAAATACTCTTTTTCCACAAGCCTGATGCATAAGGAGAATTTTATTAAGAAAAATATGAAGTGTCTATTATTAGATTAGGCTTCTAAGTATGCGATGGGTTTATTATTAGATTGCTCTCTTGTTTCTTATGAGCGAATGCAGCCAGCAACGTTTTAACGGAGCACTTTCAGCCTGCTTTCTTTCTACAAGGACAGAAGGTCTCCCTCACACCCACTGTGATGTGATGTGATTTGATGTGAAGTGCGTATGCCACTTTGTGCTTTTGTGTGCACACGCCTGTGCTCACTTGTGTGTGGTCATATGTGTGAATGTGTGTGTGTGAGTGAAAGGTGTGAACGTGTTGCCTGGCTGGTCTGTGAATCAGAGCAGAGAGTGTTGCCGGGGCAATCTATCAGACCTCTTATTCCCCTCTAATTTTACTTTGATAGCCAATCTGGACCTTTTTGCGCATTGGGTCTCAAGGTGTGTGTTTGTGTGTGTGTGTGTGTGTGTGTGTGTGTGTGTGTGTGTGTGTGTGTGTGTGTGTAGTTAAAGCGTGACTTACCTGGAGGTCTGACATACACCTTCAGCTTTAGACATGCTCGCCCCACGTGGTTTGGGTGAGGAGACGCTGTTAAAAAAGCAGAGATTGAAAGAGGAGATTAGTTGAGAGATAAAGCGATTTGTGCCGCTGATTGAACTCCTAAAGTCATTTAACACTTAAGAAATGTGATATTAGGCTCATAATCAGGTGAGGGCAAAGACACTAGTGTAAACATACCATTTGAGCTGTTTTTATTTAAAGATTTATGTCTTTTTGAATGAATAAGGATCAGATTTGGGGTATGAGAATTTTATAGAAAGACACCATTGGTTTGGGTTTTTAATGGGATTCTTTTTACAATAAGCAAAAAAGGATACACCAGCCTTATACTAAGGTCACCTAGCTCAATGCCTTTATCCGTTCAGTTGATATTTTAAAAAGTGGCGCCTGAAACTAATTTAATACTATTCAAATTACCACAAAACAGCTGACACAAGCTGAACCCGGGGCTTTCAAGGTCCCTCAGGAGTCTGACAGGAGGGTCATAGGTTGGATTCCCACAGCAAATCAACACCAAACTTTAATTTAACCCCAATTATTTTTAAGCCACCATACCTATTTATGGGACGGCAGGAAGAAACAAGACATCCTTAGTTAATCACAGATACAATGAAAATCATTACACGGCAGAATGTTCTATTTGTTACATGAATAAATATATTCGTCTTTTTTTCTTCTTGTAAAATCAGTAATTAATACAGCAAGCAGAACACAAATACACTTCTGTAATTAAAATAAAATGTCAGAGGTGGTAAATCAAGGGAAGGTATTATAAAGAAACACTCATTTGTCATAATTTGACATAAATGTATTCATTTAAGCAGCCTTATACTTTCTTGATGACATTTATTGCTTCAAGCTGCCGGAGAGTTTCTTATTTTAAGGCCTTTCAAGTTCTCTTAAACCCATGCTCCAGAGCTCATGAGCTCCCGTAAACATACTGAGCTCTTCAGGCTATGTAAATAAGTCTTTGAGGGATCAGCCCGCACACTTGGATTCAGTCACAGTCACATTCATACCTAGGGGAAATACCGGCTCTTCCAATCCGCCTGACTTGAATGTCTAAGGAATTGGAAAGGAAATGCATTCAGACTCCCCACAGACGCAGGTCCTCCTTGCTGTGAGGTGACAGAGCTAACCACTCAGCTACACCGGCTGAATGTTAAAAAAGTGACTGTGATTCAAACTTCAAAGTACAGTCAATTAAATTGAATCAGGTTTCAGCCCCAATTCCCTCTGATGTGAAATAGAGCTGGAGACCTTAAAGCAGATGGTGACCAAATCTTTGACCGCTTGCGCATGCGGGGGTGCACACACACACAATCACACATATATGCCAGGATGTGCACACACACACAATGGTGCTTGCAGACGTGTGTTGGGAGACCTATTGGCCTTCTCCCTTGTGGAAGTCCGTATAGCCAGAGCCCCGTGTGACCCCGGAGAGGACCATCATCAGGATCTGCAGCGCACAGGAAATAAATCTGACCCTTCCTGTGACCCTCTCCTCCCTCGCTTTCTGTCCACAACTCCTCCCTCCACCCTCTCTCTGCCCTTCACCTCCTTTAACCTTTTATCCCTTCCCTGTAGCCCCCCTTCCTTTGCCTCAAATTTCTTCAAATATCCACCTAGAAACTGTATCTTGGCCACCTATGAAGCCTGGCAAGCTATGAAACAAACTTTCTCTCCTGCTGCGTCCCTTTGTTTTGGGTCCCCTGCTGTTTCACTGACAAATGGCTACATTTTGGTGACAAAGAGCTAAGTGGAAAGATATCCCCCATCCCCTCCATCCACCCGTTGTTTCTTTTCTCTGTGACCTCTAAAAATGTTGACTTTTGTCATTTCTTGAAAGCCTTATCAGCTCTTCCAGTGCCTCTGTTTCCCAGCACATCCACAATCCAGCCTCAGCTGAAAAAAGCCATTGAAAACCACTCAACCTCATCAGATGGCAGCTGGGAGAAGTAAGGGGTGGAGCAGACCTGTCAACATGTCAACCTCACGACAAATACACACACCAATGTGCACACACAGGCACACACTCACACAGGTTTGGCCGCAGATCCCCATCACAGGTTGATGATGTGTTTTTACTTTGTGGAGTATCCGCAAAAATGACACAAATAACACCAACTCATTTGAATGGATGGGCGGTTAGAATGTCAAAATGCCTTTGTAGTTCCACATCATTACCGACCTGTGTGTGTGTGTGTGTGTGTGTGGTGCGTGTGCGTGTGCGTGTGCGTGTGTTTGTGTGTGTGTGTGTGTGTGTGTGTGTGTCTGTGTGAGACTGTGTGTAAGAGCTAGTGAGGGACAGTGAAAGACAAAACATGCAGGGTTGTCAGTCAGGATGATGGACATGGCCTTTCACGGACTCACAATCACTTGACAACTGACCCCACAACCAGTCCTCCCCCCATAACACAAACACACACATACACACACACTCCAATCTTGTGGACTACACATTCCCCTCAGGGGTCCCAGAAATACAATAATATAGTCAGCAACTATACAACTCTGGAGGGGCCCTGTCCATCCTTACATGAGGCTGAAAACAAAAGTGTGTGTGTGTGTGTATGTGTATGTGTATGTGTGTGTGTGTGTGTGTGTGTGTGTGTGTGTGTGTGTGTGTGTGTGTGTGTGTGTGTGTGTGTGTGTGTGTGTGTGTGTGTGTGTGGACTGGGAAAGTGCAGTAGGACATCTGGTGGCTGTTATCTTCTCCCCTTTGGCTCTGTGACTTCGCCTGCTGTGTCTTTGTGACAGTGCGGACAACAGAGTGGGGCGAATAAGTATTTGCAAATACTAAGTGCTCATTAATAAAAGTAAATAAATCAAATAGTGATGGAGGGAACTCATTAAATATCCACATAATAGAGACTCTTTAAATGGTGTCACTGCATTCGAAAAAAAAAGAAATATTATAACAAATTGAACTGAAGCCTGTCTCTATATCTGCCAAGCAATATTTGTTTGCCTTTGCTGATCACTCAAGCCGATGACCGAATAAGGACAGTATTACTATAAGGTCAGATTCTGTACCCAAGGGCAAAAAACTCCATCAAGAGATATGTCCCACTTGTATGCCGGCCTGAAACTGATGGAAGAGGACCCTTATCCCATTATGTGTCACGGCGAGAATGCATCATCTCCTACTGAAAGGTTAAGGTCAGCTGTCAGTCAGCAGAAACACAGCTGGGAAATGAAGAGACCAGCGCCGGGCGCACAGTGGCTGAAATGCCATAGGATCATTTTCTATGTGACTAATTCTGAAAAAGATACCAACGGCAGGTAAGGTTTGGTATGACTTTCAGAGAGTTAACACAAAACTAAACTGGCTAGAAGTGGACCTTTTAAATTGGTTTTAAAGAAAAGTCATTTTATTAGAGATATAGGAGAGAAATAATGAACTACTATAGGATGGCTTTTTGTAAATGAGTTTCAATCCTCAACTGGCAAGGCGGTGACAGACTAAAAACTTTGTTCAAACACTTACAAAAACCTACATTCTCCTAACATGTGCTTTCTTGTGATTTTGTGAATTATGACTGTGTTCTCTCAGAAGAGTCATTTAATTTCCACACATTCTCCCTTCTGGTGTGCCACTTCAAACAGTGAAATGTTTTGTCAAAAGCCCAGCAGCTCTTGCAGTTTCCACAAAGAAAAAAGTAGCACTCTGTGCAGTGACAGAAAGTTTAGGCATTGACAGGAAAGCTTTTGAAAGTCAATTTAACGTGCTTTTCTGTGATTACTCACTGATCTTGCACTAAACAGTCCGGATGGGGTAAATCTATCCCATCCATCTGGCACAGCGAGCAGCTGAAAACAATGTTTAAGAGTAATTTGAAGCTACTACTTGTCCCCATGCCTGGTGCGTGAATGATAGCTTTTTAACTGTTCAGAAAAACAGTCTCAGGGGGTAAAGCCCATCTGCGATACTAATACATCACTTGTTGAAGTGAGCAGAGACATCAATACAGCTAATATAAAAATGATTACAAACTACGCCTGGTGACATTTTGACCACTTTGCTGAGCACACCACTTATTATCTCGACAGATGCAGAGAGATACATCAAGAAATAAAGAGAGTGAGAGATTAAGGGGAGCGACTGAGAGATGGAAGGTGTGTGTGTGTGCCCGTCAGTGGGTGTGTGTTGTGTTTGAGCACTCTCTCAATCAACTTATCTTGATTGCGTATTTACATATCGTTTATAAAATCATTTTTTGGCTAACACGCAAGCAAAGACATATTCACAAGACAAACACTCTCTACTCAATGTCACACAGAAACACACACTGCCTGGCTGATAACCTACAGATGTAGTAGTACTCGTGTCCAGGCCTGAACTCAAAGCCCAGGGAGAAGGGAGTGAAGAGCTGGAACTTCTCCGAGAAGCGCAGGGGCCCGTCGGGGCCGCTGGGACGGTTGCACTCCCAGCGCTTGAAGCCACGCATCCTGTGCTGGCAGGAAGTGTAGCCCTCGTGGTTGACCATGAACAGGATGTAGCGCTCCATGCGCCCGTGGGACGGAAGGCCCTCGTAGTAAGGGCAGTAGATGTCCAGGTAGTCGTTAATGTTCACTGCCACCCTGTACTCTCCGTGCCAGAACCTGCAAGACACAGAGCAAACAATGAATAAAAACGTCTTCATGAATATAAATACTCACAAACAGTCTCAAGGATACAAAGAGAATCAGTTTACAGGGGTGAGAAGGCTTCGGGAAAAGTTTACTGAGGTGTAATGAAATACTGTCAAGCTTGTTTTAAGAAAAAAAACCTACATCTTTCCATACATCTAGCACAAAAATATGAATATTTACTAGTTGTATTGGATTTCTGTATGATTGCACAGCATACAGAACAGCCCTGAGTGTCCACTTAGTTCAGTCATGCTGTGGCCGTAATTATATGCAATCTTATCCTCGCTGTGAGGACATTTATGTGCCTGAACATCTCCACAGGAAGATCTGAAAAAGTCAGCTCCAAAAAAGCAACCTTTGGAGACTCCACGCATTGCTCAAGGACGCTTCAACAAATGCTTTCTGATAGAGGGTCATCAAACCACCTGAGTCATTTCAAACTGCAGCAAAAATTCAAACCTGGAGGATGCTTTTTTTTCGATTTAATAAACAAGAGGAAGATGAAAAAAAATCAATAACAATCCCTCTGGTTACGCCATAAAACCTCGCATGGTAACCCAATTTAATTTAAATAAAGCTTGCCGAGCTATGCTTCATGGGAATTATTAGCATGTGAGGAATATATTTTTGCACTGAGAGCCTTCTCCTCAGATACTCAAGAGAAGTAGGTCATGTGATGGTAGAGAGCGCACATTATTATCCCTCAGCCTCTAAAGCAGAGTATAGAGTCTGTGGTGAATGCCCACTTAGCTCCGTACACATCGGATCACCGAGGGTGGCATGGTGAAAAGAAGTGGGTCAGAGGTTACTGGAGAAGAGATATTAGTATATGCACACATTGTCCATGGTATACATTGTGTTAGATGTCCTTGTTATGTTTCTGCTTCTGGCACTTAGTAAAAGAGCTTGTTCTAATAATGCATGGAGCATATGGATTCATAATATGGTGCTTGAACCTAGTTCGAGGCTCCCCAATCGCTTTTCAGTCTGAAGGCAGTTAGAGTATATTAAAAACATATGGCTGCTTACATTATACAGGCTATATTTATGTTTGTGTTTTGAACTACATATGTTTATAATTTTAAACTCACTGGAGTGAAACAGTCTCTCTTAAGGATAAAGCTACCGATATTCTATATTTTTGTTATGGTCAACAAATGCCATTAAACGATTAAAACCAACAATATGGAGTCTCTCTCTCTCTCTCTCTCCATACTCTATGGCTTCTACAATGTGGGTTTGGCTGTTATATATCTTATATGTAATGAATGAGATTCTGGATATACATCTTCCTTAAAACTAATACATTTGTATCTTAAAAAGCAGCTAGGCATTGTAGTTTTTAGCAAATGAGTTATTGTATATCTCCCTTCAGGCTACCCACACAATACTTGATAGTTAGATCAATTTAATTGCTGGTTTTGGTCTATTTTTTGACAAAAAGATCATAGGAATAGCCCAAGAGCTTAATATTTACCGTGTGGTAACCTATTAGCAACATTTTACTAAAGCTTAACTCGTATTTTTTCACATTTAACGCTGAGTCAGGGCTCCAAATTTAGTATTCGTCCAACCACAAGTCGTAAAATACATAACAGTGTTTCATGTATAATTTTGCTTTCATATCAGCCCCCTGCTGTGAAATAATACAATACATCAGTGCTTTTTGAATAATTGATATTTAAGATATTTTATTTACCAGCACTCCATACATAATATATCCCAAGGGTTTGACTTGATAATCTTTTTTATTTTTTTGCACCTCTAACAACCCGCACTCATTCAAAATTCAAGTTTCACTCTTCAGAAAGCCATCTAACATATCAGATGGCTGTTTGAAATTCATCAGCGTGACATCCCTTTGCGGGCATGTGCACACGCCGGCGTCGATAGAGGACGCCTAAACTAGCGCTCATCATGAATATAATCAATTTAATTTCAGATGTTTCACCTCGACAACATTTCTTAAATTCAGCTGCAGCACATTAGCAAATCTTGTTTCTTGAAGCTCGGTAAATTTGAGCAGCAGGAAAATGTCTTCGATCAAATGCCCGTAAACAGTTGTTGGGCAATCTCGACGTCTCAGGGGGTGTGCACACACAGACTGAGCTTTTTAAACAAATTCATCATCTTCCCCCTCACCTTGGCAGTAATTGATTGCCTGGAATGAAGACATTTTGGTCTAAGCACTTTTGGTTAGAGGGATATTTAGCTTTGGGACAAATTATCCCTCCAACGGCAGCCCTATCTCTCTCCCAGAGGGCAAATCAGGAAGTGAGTTAGATGTGAAATGAGCGCCTTCATGCTTCGGTGCCCTATCAGAGCGAGTTTTGCAGTTTCTAAAGGGATCCTTGAACAGATCATTTAGAGGCATTGATCCACTGGGGAGCTCCTCTCGGCTCTCTCTGCTCCCAATCAACTCTGATTAACAACTAAAGGGGAAAAGCAGCAAGAGAAACAGAGAGAGGGATGCACAGAATGAGAATAAAAAGGCTGGAATAAAAAAGAACAGAGCGGAGGGAACAGAGAGAGTATGGGAGGAATATATATACGTGCAGAATGAGGACAAAAGCTATCAGAAAGAGGAGGGAGGGGGACGGAGAATGATAACAAGACTGCATGAAATTAAAGTAAAACAAGACAGACAGAGGAGAGAAAGGCAGAAAGAAAGAGCAGAAGAGGAGGAGGAGGCCAGCTGGAGGAAGAGCAGATGGAGTAGGAGTTTTTTTATTTCAATTTGTACCACTGTGCTTTTTCATCTGAGACAAATGTGCTCTGCTTATTGATTGTGCACTGATACATTTATGGATGACTACCATCTGAGTATTAGTTTGGGCATATACGATGAATGTATGTAGTGCATGTGTGTGTGTGTGTGTGTGTGTGTGTGTGTGTGTGTGTGTGTGTGTGTGTGTGTTTTGGTTAAATCATAGCTTGGAAGGAAAAGTATGTCTCCATGAGTGAGGATGCTCAATTCAAGAAAGGGCTAATGTGCCAGGATACATTAGGTTGTATTAAGCCACTCAGCGCCCTGCCCTGCTCCTGTGACACTGTCTGCATTACTAATATGCCAAGCTGAGAGGAGACTGTGTGTGTGTGTGTGTGTGTGTGTGTGTGTGTGTGTGTGTGTGTGTGTGTGTGTGTGCAGGTGTGTACCACTGCACTCTGAGCTGTTGAACAGTTCATGTCGGTGTGCAGTTGTGCGTGGATGAGTGTGTGTGTGTGTGTGTGTGTGTGTGTGTGTGTGTGTCCATTTCCCTCCTCTCTGGCTGCGTGTCATTTGGAATTAAACTCGGGAGCTACAGCAGCGAAAAAGACATTGGAATGCACTCACACTTACGGCATGTCTCTTCCTCATAGAGCTTATGTGTGTGACGTCTGTGTGTGTCGTTAGTGGAGGTTTTGGTGTGTCTTTCTTTCATTTTACCCCCTTCATTATTTAAGCGCCATCAAACCTATTAGAGACATCATAATACTCTGGGATATGCATGAAGCTGCCATAACACTAACAACAAGTGACAATCAAAATGTATTGTAGAGTGTTTGACTATGATGTTCATTGACACTGCGTGAAATCCAACTATCTGCCCGATATATACCTCAAGGGGAAAATATACTTTTCTTTTCACTGGGATTGGGATGATGTATCCCATCATAAAAACGTAATAAACACCATGATACAGTGGAAGTGGTGGAAAAAGTATGTAATATCAGCTAATGTACTTAAAGTATCAAAAGTACTCGTTGTGCAGAATGCTTCTTATAAATGTGTTGTACAGAATATTATATTATTCCAATTGTATCACTAGAAAATACATGTAAGAGTTTTTTTAATGTTGTTCTTCGTCAATATGGATCAGATTTAGGAAAGTACTGAGTAAATCACTAGTGAATAGTATAGTACGTAAACATGTGTTTGTGTGAAAAGTATCTACAAGTGTGCAACAAATGTAGTTCAGTAAGACAACTCACGTGTTTCTCTAACATAATTATTAGAAGCAGCATATAGTTGAGTTTGGCGTCTAGGCTCGGGCCTCATCACTCCACAGATATACATAGCACGATGAGTGATGATTAAATAACTAACCCCCCGAGCCTACAGGTGGAAGCTGGGGTGGAAGCTGGGGTGGTGGTGGGGCAGGCAAGCAGCAGCGACGTGGAAGTAGCTGCAGCGATAGCAGCAGCTAGCAATGCATAGAGAGAGATCTGGCAGGTTCAATAGAGCGGCATATTAAGGAGACCCTGTTTGGTTGGTTGTAGAGTGGCAAGGGGCGTTATGTATGATGCAGCATAAGTGCTCGAGTTGACTGCCTGAACTAGCTCGCAGGCTTCGCCCCATTTCAGAAAAAGTACAACATTTCCCTGGGAAATGTAGTGGAGTACAAGTACAAACTAGCAGAAAATGGAAATAATCAAGTAAAGTAAATGCACCCCAAAATGATACTTAAAGGTGGGGTAGGTAATTTTGGAGAAACCAGCTCGAGTGCGCTAGAATTTGAAAATACACAGCCGGAAAAAATCTGCACTTCCTTACAGAGCCCCTCCTCCAACACACACAAACGCGCACATGACCAATGAGGGCACGAGATAAGTTTGTGCACAGATGGAAGGCTGACAGGCAGGTAGGCCATCCAGTTATTTTAGCCGGGCCGGCTAAAACGATTGGTCGTGCTTTTTACAGTACCACGGCTTCCACTGATGACATTTTGTTATGGATTTTTTGTCAAAGCACTTAAGATATTCATTGCTATCGGGATGTTGAGAGCATTCCATGGAATATAACAAAAAGTGTATCTCGAGCCGGTTTCTCAAACTTACCTACCCCACCTTTAAGTGCATTACTTGAGTAAATGTACTCAGTTACATTCCACCACTGTAGTGGACTAAGTACAGTACAAAATTAAGAATCTTTTCTTTTTCTTTAACAAATTCAGCGGGATAAGAAACCGTGTACATACATACATATTTTCTGGGTGAGAAAACCTGATTATTTTTTTTCCAGAAAAAAATTGACTTTTTATATTTCTGGCATATTGACAGTCATTATTATTCCCCCACACACTACCAGAAGGGGGAAAAACCTGCTAATTAAATTCAGGGAGGATAGGAAAATATTTAATACTATATTTTGTTTTCAAGCCCAGCAGAGTTTTGATGAAAAAAAGCATCATCCTAAAAAATGACCATAAAACAGATTGCTGTTGAAGGGCACTGTGTTCGGTACACCATCTTTTTTCAAATTTCTGTTCCGCAGCTTGAAGCAATTTCTTTTTAATATTGTCAGTGTGTAAACCTGTGCAATATTTTATGATGGTTTGCTTAGTCCCTAATCCTCTGATGTCTCACAGATTCTCCTCACTCTTTCACTGCGATTGAATTGTGTGGTGAGGTTAGAAAGAGGCAGCCGAAAGGACTCGGCTTTTGGCTGCTGGATCTCAAATAGATGTAAAAATCTCTTACTGAGGTTTTATGGTATCGTGAACGCAGGTCAGGCTGAAAAGAAAATAGAAACTGAGAAGTTTAAAAGTTGAAATGAAAGATTAAGGGGAAAAAAGAATGGGAGCTTAAGTCTTAATGTGCGTCAATGTAAGTATTGTAGATGTACGTACAGTAAAAGTGTGTGTGTCTGTGTGTAGTGGACATGAGTCATCAACATCAACTCTCCGCATGGCTGTGATCAAAGCTTGTTGGAGAAGCCTCGGATGTTTACCATACCTGCCTGCGTCCTAAACAGCAGGCCGGATCAACCGACACATCAAAGGACGCCTCGCTGTCTCTCACTCCTCACTATGTCACCCCTCGCTCCATGCAGACGTTTTTTTTAGCTGCAGCTTTTCTTGATCTCCCTCCATCACTCAGACTGCGGAAAAAGTACAGAAAACACTGCTCTAGGTGCGGGACGTCAGTCAACAAAAACTGCTTTCCAAACTCCATCGTGTTTTTGGATCAAAAGATGCTTCAAAGGGAAGCTCGGAGAAATGTATCGATGCAACGCTTCGACCTACTGGGTTTGGCAAGGTCGGGAAAACATCCCTGTAAACAAAAAAAAAACACTATGACAACTTTTCCTTTTCCAATGTGTGCAGTTTTTTTGCAATGCCCTAATACTGTATGTGTGTTATTATTTGGATAAATGATTAAATATACTCCTTCCTCCATTTTTGTGTGTGCCTGTTCTGTTGCATCAAGCACAGAGACTGGCCCTAAAGAACGACGACAGACTGAGTTGTTTCAGCAGGTGCCCCAAAAACAACAGATGCTTATGTTCAAATGACAGTGTCTCGAGTGGCTGCAGTAATTAGAATGGATGGATGAGTCAACAAAACACTACTTTAAACCGGGAGACAGCTGTTCACGACCACAGTCACTTCCTAAACGAAGAAGAAGAAGAACTTCTTCTAAACATCACCACGTGTTTATTAGCATCATGATGCTACATTCCTGATCAACTGTATTGGTAATACCGAGCCTATAACGTATCATATTCCCACAAAGGCAATTAAAATTCAACTTTCCAAATGTTTTATGAGGAAGGAAATGCACTCTGAGCTGAGTAAAACTGAATGTTAACATAACCTGTGTTTATTTCGAAAAATCCTTAAACCAGAATCCTACGGTAAATAACAAGCAACGCAAGCATTTGCATATCCCAGTGAAATCAAACTTCTTATTCTCTTTGATAGTAGAGAAAAACTGCTTAGTATCCACATTTCTCCACGTTTCTTGGAAGAAGGAGTCAAGAAGAGCAAGTGGAGGAACCAGCTGTGGATCGATTTCCATCTTTTAAACATGCGATCTTCACTTTTGCAGTTCGAAGTTCGAAACTTTTGTTGCTAACTTCTACCTGCAGGCACTGCGGGTAATACTTTCTCTAAGCACTTTGAGTCTACTCCTACCGTATTAAATGTGCTAAATAAATAAACATCATCATTCTCTTATTGACAGTAATGGACATCCGGTAGGCTCTCACCACACACCAACACGGAGAGATTGCACCATCATCACCGGCTAATTACGGTCAATTCCAGGCCCAGTTAAAAGGGAAATATGGAGTCCTTTGAATGTGAAATTTCAAATTAAGCATCTGAAACATGCACAATTTCACCTCATTTTGGTTTTTGGCAGGAAGAAAACGTACGTATCCTCAATCACGTTGCTCTCTCTGTCTGCAGCGCTGATGTCTCTCCAATTAACTCCACATTACTCTCCGTTTCTATTCCTCCATCTTCATCTTCTCCTGTCTCTTGCTCCTTTTTCTCTTTCTTTCGCTCAATCTTCATCGCTTCTCCTTTCAGATTATTTATTCGCTCTGCTTTTTCTTTCTCTCCAGGAGCTCCACATCTTTTGACATTGTTACTTTTGTTACGTCTTATTCTCAATCTTCATGACTCTAATTCTTGGTTCAGTTTTCTCTTCCTTATTCTCTCCTCTGTCTTAACTTTCTCCCCCCATATTCGAGCATTTTCACTTCCCCCCACCTTGCCTCCTACTGCTTAAAATTGATTCCACACACACACACACACACACACACACACACACACACACACACCACACACCATATTTTTCTTGCTAAGACTCTTTAGCTGCTTTTCTCTCAGCAGGAGATGTTCCTTTCTCGTGCTGTCATCTCTGCCTGAGCCTCCCGCTGCATTGCTGCTGAAGCTTTCTTAGGTATATGGGGCAAAGAAAATACTTTACCTCCCCCTACAAACACATGGTGAGAAACATAACTGCACATATACAGTATGTACATACATATAGAATGCCAGGGCTCATGTATATATATATAAACACATTACACATTCATTCAGAACACACAGTACACAATGGAATTGGTGTACAAGGAAGAACTGGGATTCATAATCAAGGCTGTTTAATTAAGCAAATTAGCTCTTGATCCTCACTTACTACGTAAACACATGCACACAAACACTGACAACAAGAAATATCCCAAACAAAACACATGAATATGATACTAGACATCACACCCTGCAGCAACCGTCACACACTCACATTCCCGAGCTCAAGTTTTGTTTTGTTTTGAGTTCCACATCTGTCACTGTGAATGATGTCGCCCGTGGATCAGCGCGGTGACATTCAGCACTTCTGAAAGGTTATTATTTATTTCTTCAAGACGGGCAACACGGACCCCCTGGGGATTAACCGCCGCCTGTGCCAATCCCTGGCAAATTCACACACACACACACTGTCACACACAAACATGCGCCCCATCATACATGCAGACAACCCGACACCCACTGCACTGAATTAACATAACAAAACCTGTCAGGAAAGAATCTCCAGAAAACCCCCGGAAGGGTTATTGTCACCTTGCTGATGTGGTAGCAAAAACTAAAAAAGAGGAGAGAAAAGAGACCTAAAGCCAGACAGACACGGCGACAAAGCCACTGATGGATGGACAAGCAGGACGAGTGAGTCAGACGGAGGAGAGGAGAAGCTGACAGGCTGACAGACAGAGTGCATGATATGCCTGTATCACTGTCCCTGTTTTCTGAGGGGGCTTTTCGCCATGATGCAGCACCAGCTTTGGCAGCGTAAACAGCAGTAGGGCAGTATTGGTATCGACAGGTTTGGCCCACAGCTCAGTGAGAAGGAGTTGACGGCTGGTGTCCGAGCGCACCAATGGGAATCTCTCAACACGGAGACAAGAAGGGATTTGTGTCAGCACCCTGCAGGAGTGTCAATGTTTAAAGAAGAGAGAGGAGAACTTCACTGATTTATTTTTCATTCCACCTTGCATTCTTTAGCTAGTTTTGATGCAATTTTAAACACTTTTTTTCCCTTCTTTTTTACAGATTGGGACACGATCGGATGTCGATCAAAATGTCCAACAATATATTTCTTTCATTTTCGTTCTTTTACACATTTCCTCAAACATTCTACGTTTGGCAAGGATAGCAACTTTGCATAACCAAACACTACATTGTGTGTCTTCGTTTTATATTCATGGCCTCATAATCTGCACTAAGATTAGTCAGGTGTTGCTGTAAAAAGTCTAGGTACAAGAGAAAGAGCGTATTGTTCAATGCTCATAATATCCCCTTTTTAAGTTATGAATCTATTTGTTTTTATACTTTTTTGGTTATCCACTTTATTCCACAGTTAATTAGATATAGCTAGAAACAAATAATGCAGTCTGTGCAACAAATCCTACTTTCATGATGGTTATAATGTTCTGTTTTTCTTTAAACTGTTTTAGTAAGTATTTTGTAGGAATTAGTTTTCCTAAGAGAGGATCTTATGTTATTGAGGCTACCGTAATTGACATGGGGTGCACACACAAAGACTGCGCACTTGCAAAGTTGCTATAGGTAATGTTGACATAGTTAACTGAATGGGTTTTAAGAGACTAATTTGTATGCCTATATTTGATATTGATAGTAGAGAGGGACAGGAAATGGGCCAGTGTGGTGTGCACCCTCAGCACTCAGCTATCAGGTCGCCCTGGTTTATCGGGTTCTTACTCTTTGATTGACAGTCTGACTGACAGATTGATTGTCGGAGTGACAACATGATTATGTAACTCCCTGAATCAGCCAGATAAAAGGCCTTAAGGCTGATTGGCCCACTGACTGACTGCCTTATTAACTGATCACCTCACTATCAGACTGGGTGAAAAAAAATGGCCAGCAATCTGACTGACTGACTGACTGGCTACTAATCTTTCACATGAAAAAGTGTGTCAAACCCACCGGCTGACTGACTGACTTATTAACTGTATGCCTCGAGGATCTTTATCTAATATGGATGGGTTGATCCAGATTGACGAGGTGAACTAATCCATGTAGTTTGGGTCAAAGCGTTTGAGCCTCTGTGGGTTGGAAGTCACAGAGGGAGCGAACGGGGGAAAGCTGGTGTATAGATTGCTTTGCAGCATCCCTAATGAGTAATTAAACACTTGAATGGAGTCCAATTAAGATACACACTGTGTTTGCAGACACACACACACACACACACACACACACACACACACACACACACACACACACACGTATGCATATCGCATGCATTTTAGCATCAAAAACATCAGCATGTAAACAAAAAAGACACACATAGGGAAGCATTCACGCTCACGCTAATAGTCAAACTCCTACGAGTAAATAAAAAAAACACACACACACATACACACATACACACACAGGTCTCGCCACATTAGGTGGAGCCTTATGTGCTGAATGTTGTGCATGGTTCTGAATGTAGTGAAGGTCAATGCCGTCTGACTCTAAAAGCGAGCCCCCCCCCCCTCCGTCTGTTCCATTTTGTCTTTTTCTTCTCCCTGTGATTGTGTCTCCATCTTGATCTGCAACTCTTTCTTTCTCCAATGTTCTGTCTATTTCTCTTTGTGTCAATCGATCTTTCTGTCACTCAGCTTCAAATTCAATCTCGGGGCCAATTCAAAGGTGCAAAAGCCAAAAGAACCAACAAACAGATTCTGAACCGAGATAGTCCTCACAAGAAAGATGACAGCAGAAGTTTGTATGTCCAACACTTTGAAATGACCTCTGTTGACCTCTAAAGAACGGTATATTATGACTCACAGGAGCAATCAGAGGAAGTAACTTGACATTGTTTGATGTGGTGTAACTAAATAGTTTGTCTGATAGTAGTCTGACTTTAACTGTGTTGATGTATGCACCATGTACACCAAGACACATTTCTCGTATGTGTTAACCTACTTGGCAATAAACCATGCTTTACTACATACCAAATGTGCTGTTTTTAAAGGGAATAAAAACCACCTGTTTTATCATTCAGAATGGACATGAAGGTGGCCGTTAAGGTGCTACAGACTACATCTTTCGATCAGTTCAATTAAAGCGAAAGAAACACATTTCAGGTTAAATAATAGTTCCAACATGTCTTCCATATTTCATTTTCATCATTTGGGGAACTGTCTCCTACTTTGCTACTTATGAAACATGAGTTAGTGTCTTTCTTGCTGCTGCTGTCTCTCTCCGTCTTTTCATATTCCTGTCTCCCACTCACCACATCTTCAATCCCACTGTGCCCAAACCCTCTTTTCTCATCTTCTTCCCTGCCACTGATCTCCCCAAATTCCTACCCCCCCAACCCTCTTCTATTCTGTCTCTTTCAAAAATGTCTCCTCTGCAAACCTTACATCTCCAACTAAAGTCTTAACCAGAAGATGTATTCTTAAGGCTTGTACCACATCTTGGTGAGATAATGAACGCTTTTTGCAGATGCTCTTTGTAGAACCACGCTCAAATAGTTGGCATAGACCCCTAACAGCATGTGCAATGCTACAAATCAGCTCACACACACACACCGCTCTCTCCTCTGTTGTCGTGGAGTTGAGTTTTCTGTAAATCACAGAGTTTATAACACTGCTCTGTTAATTACATGTCCTGTGACCTCTTTTGAGAATAGGATAATCCCCAAAAGGGAGAAATGTATCGTTAAAAAACATTCAGGTTCTTCCAGCACCATTTTTCTGTGCAAGAGTGATTACCCAGGCTTCTCTTCTGTGCACAGCCAAGCAAATCAGTGCATTTCAAACTGTATTTTACATCAAATGGTACGGTCACTTTTAGGAGCCGCACAAACCAACAGGAGGCATGACTTTGAACTGCAACCCACGTTAGCTTTCAAGCTAATAACTCCTACAAACAAGGACACATCTGCGTCTTGCAACTACACTTGTTGAACAAGCAACCATACAATTGCTTATTTATTGTAATAACAGCTTGAAAACATATCTGCAAATGTGAAGATCTTTTTGTTTAAAGGTTTAATTCTGTGGACCTTATTCTGCTAACAAATCATTACATTCAGTGCATTCACACAAACAAGATCAAGTGTATGCATTTTGCAAGAGGAACAGAGGGACCTGATTTCCAAAGCTAGGTTTCTCACGGCTAATCTACTTTTTACATATATTATGCATGTGCATGACAAAGAATTTAGAGAGGGGGGGGAGTATCTAGCTGAACAGCTGGAACAAAGAAGAGATCATTATGCGTAGCAATGAATCCATGTATTCAAAATAATGTGATCCAAAGTCAAACTAAGACTCACACAAAAGTGTAAATCTAAATAAATTGGTTTCCACAGCTGGACATTTGCCTATTTCTACGTTTTGGGGGGAAATCATTCGCCCCCATACTGACCTGCTGCATGTATTTGCAAATGTACAGTCACCAGGTTATTCCAGAGCACAGAGGGGGTTTTCAATTAAATCTTATAGCTCTGAATTACTTTCTGTGTACACAGAAACCTACCGATTGTCCTTCCTTCACCGCCAGATCAGCTGTCAATCAAAGATTCAATTCCTCAAGGCTTTATCGTCATATTGTATGTAGGATATAAAACAATACAACGGGTGGCGCAGTGGTCTGTGCGTCTGATCATCAGATCAAGGGGGCGTTGGGAACTCCAGTTCGAAACCCGCTCCCGCCGCCAATGCGTCAGGCCGTTGTGTCCTTGGGCAAGACTCCTGAATTTGCTCCTGTGGGTATTGTCCACAGTACATGTATGATATCAATGTGTACTTGTAAAAGCGCCTCGATGACTTCGAGGTGTGAAGATGGGTGGTGTGGCGCAGTGCGCTGTGCAATGATGATCAGAACAAGGGGGTGAAACCCGCGCCGTTGTGTCCTTGGGAAAGACACTTCACCTGAACTTGCTCCTGTGGGTATTGTCCACAGTAGATGACCATTACATGTATGTATGATCTGTATGTGTAATGTGTATTTGTAAAGCGCTTTGAGAGTCATTGATAAAGCGCTATAATAAATATAAGGATTATTATTATTATAAAAATAATGCCGAAAGAAACATAATATACATTAAATCATTTAAAAGCCTAAGCCAAATACCACTTTCTTTCTACCAAAAATAAAAACATAGATACTGTATTTGTGACTTTGAAGTCATTATTGGTCACTAAAGATTAAAGAACCACTGCTGGGACCATAATCCACAAAATAATGTGCAGTTTCACTTTCACTTTCTTTCTCTCATCATCTCTTATCTCCCCCCACCTCCTGCCTCCACCAGCCCTTTTCTCCCTCTCCCTCCCTCTGATCATCTTCTTCCACGGTACTCTTCTCCCCAAATTTCCTTCTCTACCCTCTCATTCTCTGCCCCCTCTCTCTCCCTTTCCATCTGGTGTCTCTCTATGAGCATTAATCAGAGTGCTCAAGCACCATGACCAAAACAACTCCACAGAGACTCGCTGCTCCCTCTCTCTCTGAGTCTCTCTTCTTCAGTCTTGCTCTTTTTTCTCCTGAAATAGTCACAGATAGCCCCCACCCACCACCAAACACACAGAAATCCATAAACATTAGTCAATCTTGGTTATGATTTCAACCTGGCCTGAGGCTACTTTGGTCGAGGAGTCTTTCATCTATCTTAAACTTGCCGCTGAGTGCAAAGAGCTGATTTACAAATTGTGCAAAGACGTCCTGCAGTTGTTTTTGAGGCCGATTCATCACTGGCGAGTCAAAGCAAGTCGCTAACTGAGTAATGAATGTACCTTATCAAACGAACACTCAATCTTTTTGCACTGGCAGCAGGCACGGCCGTGATGGAGGCTGCAGCTGATTCTGATATTAACATTCACAGTTGGGAACACATCTGGCTGCTGTGAATCCTTGACATTCAGAAATGGTAATACTCAACAGCTCATGGCTTGTTGATGAGGACATTGCCATTTTGGATGACTTGGCTGCGATCGAGCATAATGAAGGGGAAGAACCACCATAACATGTATAAACTATGTTATATTGACATGCTTTATTGGACAGATTTTAGATGAAGGGAAGTCTCAGATTTGTTTCTTAAGGGTAGCTGAAATAGGTCCAGGATTTTCACTGAGTTAATGTCAAATATATATCCCATTAAAACTAGCACTGCTCAGTTTTGGGGAATATTAAGTTGCAGCGGTATGACTTTTTCTGTTTTCATGATTTTTTTTTTCTCATGCCACCCACGTTTATCTCTGTTGAAAATATCTGCCAGGTGATGCCAGTAAGAGGCATGGGGGCAATTACTTTTCATACTTCACACAGAGTCAAAAACACAGTTGGAAAGCTGTCAACATCCGTCATATAAATGTTGCTAAGTGTTTGATTTGTTTAGCATTTTAACTGTTATGTTTTGAGCTCTTTCCAAAGTCAAAGCGTTTTATTTCCGGATGGTGAAATTATGAAGACTGATGGTTTGTCAAGCTAACAGAAAAAACAGTTTTTAGATAAGTTTTATACATGTATTGTCTTGGCTTTGTAGTCTAAATTTAAGATTTCTATCTATCTATGGTTTTGGCACTTTACCAAATGACTTCTTATTTGCTTTAAAAAAAAAAGTGCAGTGGCAAACACCAAGGTTAAATGCATAGGTGAACAAAGATATCTATTTCAAAATCCTAAGATGTTATGACCTAAAGAGGTGTATTTTGGATACGTATTTGCTTAATTGAGAGATATCTCAGCCTATCACACTCTGCTACAACCAGGCCCCACTGTGTTGCCAAATGAGTTTTATCTGGTGCCAAACAGATGACAGCATTGCTGAGAGTAGTTAATCAGACTCCAGGGCCCGCGTTTATCAAACTGCTGATTGCTGTAAATGTGTACTTAAGTGAAAGATAACAGTGAAAATTATTCCATTTACTTTTCATTTCTACTCATAAACTCAAGAAAAATAGTAAAGAGTATATATGTGTGACAGGATGATGCACAAATGTAATCTCTTTCATCAGCAGCAGACTTTAATCCTAATTTAATTGTATATATTTTTTACTTCTATGTGATCACTTGAGAAATACTACTAGGGTATACCTAAACATTTAGGGTAAAACAACTTGATAAAAGCATCTTATTCATCACACTAAAAATATATTCTTTAATCCTTAAAAGGCTCTCATGAGTATTCATAAGAGTATTTCTTAAAAGTTTAAAAACAAGGTCCCAGGCTTCCTCATTTCCCAGAGAAACCTGCAGGTGACGTCAAAGATGCTGCATTTTAAGTGTTTTAAAGCCTAATGGATTTAAAGCCTGCGCTGACCTATGAGTCAGAGTCTGAGTCACAGTGAGCCTGTCTCTCAATTCATAAGAGCTCATTTCAACTCCTAATCCAGGTGACCAATATGGCTTTGAATAATGAAAACATTTTATGCACAATGGCACTCCACAAATGTACCAGAATTATGCTAAAAAGCCAACAATAAGTGGCTTTTTTAAGACAGCCATTAAGAGCCTTTGTCTGTACGGAGCTATGAGGCAGGCGAAGGGTTACTGATGAACTCACTCTATGGCATATTATATTTGTATTGGAAAATAGGTTGTGCTTCAACCACAGCGTTCTAAATGGATTGCAAAACTCAAAATTGTCATCAGGCCAAATAAAGAAGTGAAAAGTTAGTATTTTGTCTCCCTTGACTTTGAGATGAGCTACATTTTCACATTTTCTTGGGAACACACCAATTAGATTCACTCAGCTGCCAACGATGCTTTGAGTTAAATCCAAACAGTTTGGCTCAATGGTCAGACAGTAACATCATGTCATAATGGCAGGAATGTATGTTTATCTCTGCTCTTTTATCCCAGATCAGATACGAAGCAGCAGGTTGGTCTTGGGAGAATTTATGCTGGGAAAAGCGATATGGTCGAGCAAGGGTTAAGGCTTTAAGAGGATGGTGTGTGTTCAGTCTTCTTTCATTGTAAAGAGAGAGAGCGAGAGCTTTTTTCCCCTTTTAAATGGGAACACAGCTTTTCTCCACCGGTGGCCAAACCTTGACCCTCAAACGGATCTAGAAATAGGCATTCGCTAAGGGAGGAAAAGAAAGAAACACACTCACACACATAAAGCCTCCAGCCTTTCCTTTCACCAACACACACACATACACTTCCAACTGCCAGAGCATAAATGCGTATAGTGGAAGGACACACACACACACACACACACACACACACACACACACACACTTCCACTTTTTCACTCTGGGGAGGTGAACTTATATTGTCGACTGCTGGGTAAAACACAGTAGAATACACACACACACACACACACCCACCCCCCCCCCCTAGACACAGACCCAGACTGTTGTCTTTTCCTTTTTTTTTAAATGTGTCCCAGGAGATTGGTTCAGAGGGGGGCAAAGATTTCAAAAATAAATTGCACTTGTGTTTGCACGAGTGTGTACCTTACTGTCTTTAACTCACCGGTTGATGGTTCGTCGATACTGTATATTGTTTAAGTACTTGAGACTATTTTCAGATCAGAGCATCAACATATAAAAAAAATAACACAAAAAGTTAACTGGGACTTTTCCAGTGTTGCCATGTTGTAAAATTAACATCATCTACAGTACATGAAGTTAAAACATAACAAATATTCTGAGGATCAAGATTTTTCTTAAACCCTCTCAGTAAATGTCATCCTTGTTGATGCTGAGGATTGGAAGTGAAATGCTGCATAGCGGAGATATTGTTGTCACCAACTTTACAGCTCAGCTACAGGCAGGGTACTCGATGCTATAAAATATATGATTCCTGCAACAATCTAGTTTTGATGAGAATGACTCTCAGACTCTCTTAATGTATGCAAACAAAGTCCTGTTGCATAAGTCTCTGCTCATTTCCCTCCCCTTCATCTCCTCTTCTACCCCACTTCTCCATCTTGCCTTCTCCTCTGTATCCCCCTGACGCCGACGTTAGCACTCCTCTGCTGCAGGAACAGGAAGTGAGTGCAGACGGCGACAGCCTGCCTCCGGCGGGGCGACGGGGTTTACTGCTCCTGTGTGACTCGGTGGCTGAAGCTGTATGAACAGATGCAAAGCTCTGTGTTTAACAGCTTCACAAAGATGCAGCCTTCGTAGAGGCTCACTTTTTAAAGCATTCATTTCTGCTGCAGTGAAATACAACTTCTGTTTTGCCCTGCAAGAGGTGGTGGTAGTAAATTGTATTGTGTTTGTAACTATCTAAAGGCAGTATTTCTGTTATAAATATATATTTTTAAAAAGCAAGTCAAGACTTCAGTTCAGTTTCAGTTGTTGCGTTCTATTTTATAACATTTTAAATAATGAATGTAGTATGTTGCATGTATTCAGAGCTCTGGTACAAATGTACAGAGAAGCTTCTTCACTAACAGCCAGAAGTTACAATGATGACTCATGACGGACAGTAGTACACAACGCTAAATAAATTAGTATTATCTCACTTTTAATTCAACCTGATCAGGGCAGATATTCAAATTAGATTTAAATAATGAAAAAGAGAATGGATTTTCACTTAGGTTAAAGATCTCCTCATCTCAGAGTTCAGCGCCTTTTTCATATAATTGAAAACCACTTCCTCGAATACAATTAATTTAAAAAGGAATAGAGCTTTAATTTGGAACTAAGGGCCCGTAACTGTGGTCAGCAGTGAGACTAATGGCATTCTGCTCAAACACAAGAGCATGAAGAGTGGACCCAGAGTTGTTTGCCTGAAATTCCCTCGGCAAAGCAGGCATTGATCCTCAGCAGCAAAGTTTGCAGCTCTGGTACAAACGGAGACTAAATGGGGGCAAGAGGAGGGAAAAAATCTAGATTTTAGTTCTTAATAGAATGTTGGGCAGCGGGGTAAGCTCCACGCCTGAATAATTCACTTTAGCCAAACTGTTGCTTCGGGTCCCATTCATTTTTAATGCTGTCTTTTGATGTTGATTAATTAAGCAGTGCTAGCGCTGCTGTTTCTCCGCCGTCGCACACACGCCGCCGTGCACGTAGATAAACACACCGCTGCTTCTCCCTCTTTTCCTCGTCTCCCTCGCCTCTATCCCTCTAAACCCTAAAGCCTTAACACTCCCCCCTCTTCTCCTCCCTGCTCCCTTCTTCAACATATTCACAAACACATATGCACAGGAATACACACAAGCAGCCAGCCACAAACACTTTGCAGTCTCTGCGACACACACACACATTTACAGTTCGCACTAAAACCCCTAAGCCTCCCCCTCCAAAAAAAGAAAGTGTTAAGATCCGTAAGTCTTAAAAGTCTTTTCTTTTAAGGCAGTTTGGGAGGAGGAAGTGTGTGTGTGTATGTGTGTGTATATGTGTGATGGAGGAGGAAGTGTGTGTGTATGTGTGTGTGTATGTGTGATGGGGGAGGAAGTGGGAAAAGGGGAAAAGCCTCTCAGCTAACACATAGCGGATTAGCAGAGGTGTGTGTGTGTGAGAGAGAGAGAGAGAGAGAGAGAGAGAGAGAGAGAGAGAGAGAGAGAGAGAGAGAGAGAGAGAGAGAGAGAGAGAGAGAGAGAGAGAGAGAGAGAGAGAGAGAGAGAGAGAGAGAGAGAGGGGGGGGGGGAGTATTGTTAGAGGCTGCACTGTACGCTACAGCTTGGGGCTTGGATGTTAATTAGAAGAAATGCATGCTTTAGCTGGTGGTGGTATCAGTGAATTTTAAAGGGTGTGTATTTGAGAGTGTGTGTGTGTGTGTGTGTGTGTGTGCGCTCCCTGACTCTTTCATGTGTTTTTAACCAATGAAGAAAAGAGCAACTGTGCATCGTCCAATCAGCACCCTGAGGTTTATAAATAGAGTTTAGCTGACTGGATTCTTACTTGTTCTTCAAGCAATCTTCTCCTCAAAATTGTTCCCTAAATGACACTCAATTGCAGCGACTAGGGCGTCCTAAATCAAAGGGAACATGTAAACTAGGTGTCTATTAAGTTGGATTATAAACGCTCAGATTTTCTCCAAAAAGGAGTGTGCAGAGGTGAGCGAGTTGTAGTGAAACATTTAGAGGAAATTGTTCTGAAAAAGGACTCAGGCAACACACACACACACACACACACACACACACACACACACCTTAGTAGATGCTCAGTAGTGTGACCAGGGACAGCCTTGAAAAGCAAAGTGAGAGACACTGACATTCTTTTCCACTTTCCTTGACTGGCTCCTCCCTCAACACATACACAGGCATACCCCACCACACCCACACACCCACACACACACACACACACACACACACACCACACACACACACACACACACACACACACACACACACACACACACACACACACACACACACACACACACACACACACACACACAGTGAGAGTGATGTGATTTGCTCATGATAATGAAGTGTCTCTGCAAGAGAGAGAGCGAGAGAAGCCATAATAATGGAGTCTATAAATACCTGGCCAAAAAGCCCCCCTGTCATGTTACATTGATCTTAGCATGATGGTGTGTGAGCCTCCTGATTCCATCAGTATCTCTGTTACACGGCTCAGCGCTATAATAAGGGGATGGAGACAAAAAGAAAGAAAGAGATAGAGAAAGCAAAGAGAGAAAGAAAGAAGAGATTAAGCTATTTTTTACCCGTGCTTTTCGAATTTGCCAAAACGTAAAGGTCTTACTGTGAAGGTCTCATTTATCTTAGCCAATAATTGCCCTGTGAGTGCAGGAAAAAAAGAAAGAAAAAGAAAAAAGGTAGGAGGAAAGAGAAAAACTATTCCAAATCCAAACTGAATCTCATCTGCAGCTTTTCTAAAAGCAAACACATACTTTATGCATGCATCATGTACTATTATTCACTATGTTGAAGTTAGAGTTAGATTAAACTCTCTGAATCCGGCTGTCTAAGTAAGGTATATTGATGGCCCTTATTTAAATAAACCCTCCACACATAATACGTTCTTTGGAAGCATACACAAAATAAATATCGGAGCAACAAATACAATTGTATTAACTGACATAAAACCAGTTGGAGATGGATTAATTATATATTTTGGAGAGAATACTAAACAGCACCTTTTCCAAGCTTAAAGTGCAGCTGCCTGCCTTCAACCATTACCTGCTGTTAATCTAACAAGTGATATGCAGTGTCTAAATGGTCTCCAGGCCTCACGCTATCTTTGTGAAAGTGCAACAATTGCAGTCATTTGTCAACCTGACAAAAGTGCCAGACTGGAGGCCTTGTCAGATGACTGCTATTGGTTGCACCTGTCATTTTGATACGTCTCAAAGATCAGTTTGCTGGATCACATATTTGGCCTAGAAATATCTTTCTTGCCTTCTCTTTTGGTACAGTATAAATGTTGTTATTTCTCTGAATTACTTTTTCTTAAATCCAGTATCCAGCTTCTTGTGTGTCCAGAATACTGAGATTCCAAAATATAATGCCAGAAGACACCGAGGAAGATCTGACAGCACTGTGAGAAAAACACACATTCTCTACAGACCTGATAAGATGTTATTTGTAAAATTATCAAACACATCTAACAGATAGCAGCAATGTGTTATTCTCTGACCACTTCCTTCACACATTCATTATTTCCGATGGCAAACCACTGGGATGTTTTCATTATGATGCAGCTACAGGAGGACTTAGAAACTGACCTAGCAATCAGGTTTAGTATTTGTCTGGAAATTAATTAGTGTTTGGAAATGATTTGTTTCATTTTTGTGGGCAATTAGAATTCATTTTCACGATGTTCATAGAAAGAAAGCGACCGAAGGTACTTTTGAAAGGTTGATCCAATTTCATATCTTCATAATACAATCAAGCTATCATCCTACTTTAATGGTGCACACTGTTTATGCAGAACCACTCCACTGTGCCCACAGGAAGCGATCTAATAATCATATCATACATTTCTGCCAAAGGGCAGGGTTGTCTATTCTTCCTGTTCTTTCTACACAGTCTGTCAAGAATGAGTCCTCAGAGCGCCTCTTCTCACCTCACATAAAAGAGGCTCTGCTGCCATTCATCCTAGTACAGCATGAAAAACAACTTCCATAGCCTCGAACATTTCCTGAGCTGGATAATCCACCACTGTAAAGCCCTAAATTAGTTTTGTCAAATTTGCTGTTTAATGTTACTTCATTGTGCAGCACCATGTTGTCCTTTTCTTTCTGTGAATCACCCGAAACCTCTTCTTTAGGTTTATAAAACATTAGATGTAGAGGCATGAAAAGGCTTCAGTAACTGGCGCCAAATCAGGGGCACAACGAGAATGCTCGCTATAAATTCTCGCACAGAAAGAGGTTCAAAGTGTTGGATTGGAGGAGCAGGGACGGATCTAAATAGAAGACCTTTCAAGGCCAAATATATGATCTCAATTAAACACCGACATCTCTTGGATTGAGATGTTATCGCTTTTCATGTTGTATGACAGGAAATGGGCAAATGAGCTATGTTTGGCTCCTAATCTACAGTTCAGAGGAATCTTATATCTCTATGCTTGTGTGTGTGGAAGACTGCGTGCAGATCCAAAGGTAAAAGAAAAAGCTGTGAGGCTCACCAAAATAAGTTTAAATGCTTTTAATGGAGCAGAGCGTGCCGTTTCTCTTCAGTGCATGCCAGTAAGAGCTCCTTTTGGGTTTATAGTTGGAGTCTCTCTGAGGGTCCAGTGGGCCACTAATGGCTTGGGAACAGAGTGTATCAGAGGAGAGCCAACAGAGAGAACACAGAGATCACACAGGGCTCACACTCTGTCGCCACACACACTCTGTCGCCACACACACTCTGTCGCCACACACACTCTCCTGGAGGCACATGCATCAGTCCGAGACGTGACTGGAGGAAGACACAGAAGCGCACTGCTGACTGATAATGTTGAAACAGAGAGGGTGTGACATGTGAGTGTGTAGGTGCAGCATGTGTGTGCGGTCCCTCAGCAGAGGATAGCAGCTGGCATACTGAGAACCCCAAGAAGCTGTGACATAGGGGAATGATCATTATGCAAACACACGTGCCTGCCGCACACACACCTTCACACACACACCCCTGCACATCCCTGTTAAATTAAATAAAAAAGTGGCTCCTCTAAACTCTCATGTTTAGAAAATACTGTCACAACCACTTAACGCCTGAGAACTAATTACAAATATGCGTAAAATGAATATGCATAATGATTATACCCCACTTGCACTGATAAAGGAAAAAGCTTGGAGAGCAAAAGCTGCCTTGCCGAGTGTGTGTGTGTGTGTGTGCAGGTGTGTGTATTCAGGAGCAAGAGTGTGTGTGTTCGTTTCCATTCCCTTTAATCTGCGTATAGGGGCAGTGGTGGGAATCTGCACACCATGCTAAATCGATACACTCCCGCCTGCTTTAGTATGCCTCTGTGTGTGTGTGTGTGTGTGTGTGGTGTGTGTGTGTGTGTGTGTGTGTGCTTGAGAGTGTGTGTGCCTTAGTATGCAGCTCAGATGCAGAGAGAGAGAGAGAGAGAGTGAGAGAGGTTACATAAGAAGAAAGAGGGACACACTTAAGTGGTTTTGACCTTGGGTACATCTCCCCCCGAGTTCAACCCCCCCTCTCCCGGCTAAATAAATAAACTTTTTTAAGCCTGGAGTGCGGACATGAAGGTTCAAAGTGTGTGTGTGTGTGTGTGTGTGAACATGTAGCTGATGTGTTTGTTCATATAGATTAGAGCCTCAAAGAGAAGCAGCATCAAACCGAGGGGGGGTCTGGGTCTCTCCCCCCCTCTCCATCTCCATCTCCATCTTTTTCTCCCCTCTTTTTTTGCCATCTCTCCGTCCTCCCCTCATGCCAATCTCTCCCTAACCTCCTTTGTTCTCCGCTTGTCGGTCCATTCTTCTGCCCTGCTTAGTTTGGCCTGCTTCACTCCGCTTAAATCTATCTCCTTCCTCCCCCTCCTCACCCTCCCGTGTATCTCCTCATCCATCCAAATCCGTCCTTCCCGTGCTTAGATTTTCTTCGACTACTCTTCCTTCTTTCATCTCGCATTCCTTTTTCTGCATCCGTCCATCCTCATCCCTCATTCTGAGTGACCGCTGGTCCCCCAGGCGGTGAGCACATCAGACTGGCAAAGCTCTATCTTCCATCACCCGCCACCTCCCCTTCCCTCCCTCCCCCCCTCCCGCACTCTCCATCTCTTTCACTCGCTCTTTCGCTGCTGGCAGCATTGGCAGCATGACAGTGCTTTCCCAGGGCAAGGCCTTATGTAAACAGCCCCACAGCACCAAGCAGTGTGTGTGTGTGTGTGTGTGTACATGTGTGTGTGAGGGAGTGTTACATTTTTGACTGTGTGCTTGTGAATAGAAAAAAAACAAAGAGGGAAAGAGTGCATTTGTGTGTTGCATCATGTGTCATCAGTGTGTGTTATGTGTGTGTGTGTGTGTGTGTGTGTGTGTGTGTGTGTGTGTGTGTGTGTGTGTGTGTGTGTCAGAAATGCCTTCATAGCTGTGGAGGTCACAGTCGCTTAAGTCGCTGATAAAGTACACAGATAAACGTTAGGATCTCTCTGTACCCACCTTCTGAGAAAGTGAAGCATGCTCGCTCGTGTTTCCTTTATTTTATTCCGCGGGCGCGTTCCGCCGATTGAAGATGATACGCCGCCTGCTGTTTGATTGGTTGACAAAGCTGTCTTTGATTGGCCCTCCCCCGGGCCCGTCCCAGCCACGCTCTCCGACGACCTTCAGGAAAAGTTTACCAAACTTTGCTTTGATTTCCCTCCCTCCTTTTCCCCTTCCCTTCCTCTTCCTCCCTCTCCTTGTCTCCTCCCTCCAGCCTCCCCCCGGATTCCCCAAACAGTCGACAGGCTCTCCATGATAATGAACAGCAGCTCAATGTGAACAGCTGACAAAGCGCAGGAGAAAATCATAAGGCTGCCATAGCGAGCGTTGCTTTATTGCAATCTTATCTCAATCAGCGGCAATCAGACCGTCTCGCCCGAAATATTAGGGTCGCACTGCCCTCCCACCGCACGGGACGCAGCAATCCCCAGAGTGCAGCTCCAGTCTGGAGTTAAATGTAACAACGCTGATGACAATTTACCATGCAGTTTGAATATGGTGATTCAAAAACTCAACGCTGAGTATGCTGCGCGGCTGGTGTAAAATTTTGATAAATTCATGCACATCATTAGAACTTTCTCCTGACAGGGAAGAGTCTGTTGTTCAGAATGTACAACAGGAGAACAACACAGTCCCACGCACCCAAACACATCTCGGCGCCAATTTATTCTGCCAACGTCTTTTTCTGCCGGTGTGTCTCGCTATTTGAAACGCATGACTCTGCTCGTCTTTATAATGATGCCAATTATGAAGGTGATTCTGACCTCCGCAGATCCTAAGAGAAACATTTGTGAACACGTCTCCTCCAACAAACTCCCCCTCTGTTTCTCACTCCACGGCAATTTTGAGTGTTATTGACAGAAAAGGCTGAAAGACGCCTACTGGCATCTAAAGATAGCACGAGAAAACCCTGATGCTGCTTTGAAGTGCTAATTGATGCTATCGTAGTTAGAATCAGAGAGAAGTCCTCGGCTGCCGCCAATTTGTTGTGGTTTATTTTCCAAGAGGAGTAATCTTGATGTAAGACTCTGATCTATGTGAACCTGGGTCTCTTCGCTTCTTTTTCAGCTCTGTGTTCTAACACAGCTTCTCGCCCAGAGCTTATTAACCTTACCCTTATTTACCTTACCCCTTATTATCTGACTTTATTGAAGCTTATAAACTACTTCCCTCTGTTGGATTCAATGTCAAAAACCTCGGTGTCCTCTAGCCTGGAGGAAATGAGAGCGATGTGTGTGTGTGTGTGAGGCTTTTATGTGTATATTTTCCTGTGGTCCTTCATCAATTACCCATCTGTGAGCAATTGGATTTTTTCTCTATTTGTGTGTGTGTGCAGGTGTGTGTATAGTGGTTGTGTGCTTTTGTACGCTTGTGTTCCTGCTTCAATTATCTACCTGAGCAGAATTTGTGCCTGCACATGTCTGCGGCCCTACGTGTGTGGGTGCTTGAGAGCATGCAGCAGAGGATACGTGAAGACCTATGTGCATAAATAACAGAGGGTGAGCATTAGCATTGGTGTGTATGTGGGTGTGAGTGTGTTTGTGTGTGTCAGCGAGCGGTGCAGAGTGGAGCAGAGGGCCGGCCCTGTCTGAGACTGGCAGGCAAAGTTATTCACGGATCACGGCAGACATATGGGCAGACTGGGACTCGCTGAAGACATGCCCTTACTGCTGGGACTGATACAATGAGATAAACAGATGTGGGGGAGGCCACACACACTCACACGCACGAGACATTTGACAGACACGCACCGAGACTTTCTGACAATCACGCACGCACAGAGACTTTTAAGAGGCACTTCGGAGAGCGCAGGAATACACAAATGGCGGCAAAAGACACGCTAACAAATACACACTAGACGATACACTCACAAAATCATGTGCACATCGATGCGCACACACACAAAACCCCAAAACCTGAACCCTGGTGAGCTGATAACTCAACAGGGAGCTCTTCATCAGAACGAGCACGCCCTTATCGTCTCCTGTTCCAGCTCAGTGGCTTCTGAACACTTTCCAACTGTAACCCCTCACTAAAAACCCTATTTCTGCCCGCTGCCCCTGGGCACTCACTGTAGGTGCAACCGATACGCTTTCTTTCTCTCAATTCCCCCCCCCCCTGCCTTTCCACTCTTCCCCCCGCCATCTCTTTTTGCTTCTTGTCTCCGTGCCAACTGTTGAATGGTCGGGGGGTGAAGGATGCAGCCAAAAGGAGCAAAAGGGGAGAGCAGGAGGAGGCGTGTGAGGGGTTGAGGCCGGGGGTTGGAGATCTGTGCGGAGGCTTCAATTCAATATGCCAGCTGTCCTGAGAAAAACACACACAGCACTGATTGGTGGAACATTTTCTCCCAGAACTAACATCTCAGATATCTAGCATCGCAGTGTAACCTGTCGGCAGACGAATGTAGAAGTCTACAGTTCATCTCCATTGAAATGAGAGGGGACATTTACATGCGGCAAAACAAGATAGGTAGTAAAAGAATCCTGGAACTGATGGAAAGGTTTGATAGTATGCATGACTGTTGCCACTGATCTTAAAAGGAGTGTTGTAAAGAGAGGTGACTTAGTTAAGTTACAGAAACTAAAATATGCAATGTGTTTCAGGTGTTATCAAACAAAGCTTTCCCTCCAAATTCCCAAGCTGAAGTGACTCATCAGTGTCACTTATTCAGTCCATAGTGTTTAGCATCAGAGCTTCATCAGACCTCACCAGGGACTACAATTACCATTGTAAGCTCAGCCAATAAATCACTCACTTGGTATAAGCTTGGTAAAAAACGATGAAAACCACAGGAAATAAATCATGCTGCTATTACTCTGATGCACTTTGGTGGATGTTAAACTAAAACAGTAGAAAACTACTCAAGGCCTAGTGTTTTTAATTGAACAGACTGTTCAAACCATAGACTGTGTATATATAAAGGTTCAAACAGGAAACAAATTGAACATAGAAAATCCAAAACTGAAATAAACCAGCATGTTGACACTTTTACGTTTCTGTTAGTGTATTTACTTAACAAACAAGACATCATATATGGATTAGCCGGCTCTTAAAGGGCTAGCAGACATGTTTTTGAACTTTGGACAGATCCATCTACACCTGGCAATAATGAGAATAGGAACATTTCCATGTATTTGGAGATAAAACCTGTCACAGTAAAGCTAGAAAAAAAACACATGACTGTACTTATGAAGTATAATCGAGCAAACTAGGCGAAAAGAAGGTGTTCTTAAGCAAAGAGTCTTTGAAGTACCTAAGAACATTTTCAGAAGCCTCTCACACCTAAATGCACCACCCACAACAGTCAATTTGTATTAAAGCAAAGCTCGGTTAGCACAGTAAATCACTTGATTTTCACCTCTACTCAATGAAAGGGATAACAAGTGAGAGGGAGGTAAAGACTAAAGAATTTAAAAAGAAGAGAAGAAAGGAAAAACTGCCAGAGAAAAGGTAGATCTCGCTGTGAGTAATTTGTCAATTTCAGTTTGTGGATTTTTTAGTTTCAGCATTTCCCTAACAAGGAAATTGGAAGAGAAAAGAAGAAAAAGATGAGGGAGTTTGTTTTGATGCTGAGCTCCGCATCTGGGAACCCGCTAAGGAAGCCAGGTTTGGAAAGGCTGTTTGAATGTGAGAGAAAAACACTGTGTTTCTGTGTGTGTGTGTGTGTGTGTGTGTGTGTGTGTGTGTGTGTGTGTGTGTGTGTCGTGCACGTACGCTTGTGTAACTTGTGCGTTCCTGTGTGTGTGCAAATGTTTCTATTTCTGCTGTGTGTCTGTGTTAAAGATAACATTTGTGTGGGAGATTGAGAAGGAAAAAATCGAAAGACAGCCTGAAAGAGGTGAAGATAGACAGATACAGAGAAAAGGTGAAGAGGCACAGCGATAAACCGATGAAAATAGCCGGGTTTAGAGCGATAGAAGGATGGAGAAAGTGATAAACATAGGGAACAGAGAGGGAGAGAAAAAGAGGGACCTTTGGGAGCCACTAATTCAAGGACCAGCTAATGCACACATCCACGAAGACCTGGAGCTTCTTCTGCAACTACAAAGGAGTCTGCTCTGTTTTCCTCTGAGGATGCCCAGCAGCACTCCCAACACTGTGAGGTCTTTGTTTCTCTCATTCCTCCCCCCCTCTCCTCTCTCCATCTCTCTTTCTCTCCCACTCTCTTTTTCCGCATCTGTACACCTCCTAATCCGCGCTGCTTTCTTCCTCTGAACTGGCGAGCGTGTCTCCTTTATTTATTCATTAGCTTCTCACCTTATTTTTCCTTTATCATCTCTTTTCCCCTCACCTTTACCCCCGCCTCTTTCTCTCCCACTCAGACAGTTTATGCGTGTCTTGCTTTGTATCCCTGTTTGGGTTTGGACTGTTTGCTGTGTAAAATGTCTTGTTGCTTATTCTGTGTAGTGCCAGCGTGTCAGAGTTAATGACTGTTTACTCCGCTGCAATTATTCATGTACACCAACTCGACGAGGTACATTCCTAATGTACAACGTACGGAAAGCATTGATTTAATTTTGCTCCAGTATACCCCTTGTGTAATGGAGCAGCCTTATTTCTAATTAAGGTAAATCTTAGTATAACCGAACCTATAGTAGAACATAAAATAATGGTTCAAACAATAGTGTTCTTACAATTTTGTTGCAACAGTGAAAGGCCCTGTTTCAATATGACAATAGCCAGGTCCTTAAAGGGGCCCTTTTATGCTTTTGGGGGGTTTTCCCTTTCCTGTAGTGTGTTATAAAGTTGTGTGCATGTTAATGGTCTGCAAAGGCTAAATCCCCAAATTCATACGAGAGTCTCTCTCCCACACTCCCCCCTGCCTGAAACGCCTCCATTGGACTCCTTTGTTTACTTCTGTAACATAATGACATCGCTACATAACACTCACACTTCTAGCTAACCAATCAGAGCAGATGAGCTCTGTTTTTAGACAGAGGGTGAAAAGAGGTGCTGCAGCACAGGCAGTGTGAGGAAAATAAAGAGCTTTTTGAACATTAATGCCACAGTAGAGGAACAAAATACAAATATGAACCTGAAAATGAGCCTAATATGGCCCCTTTAAGGAGATGGCTTTCCATGTTTGGTGTAAAGAACTTGACAGGCCTGCTATCAGCCCGATTAAACACATTTTGGATAAACTGGGAAGCCTACTTGAAGCCAGGTCTTATTTCTCAGCATTATTGCTCATCCTCTGTAATGCCTTTGTGGCTGAATGGGAGCAAATCTCGTGGAAAGCTTCCCCAGAGGAGCGGAGGCTGTTTGAGCAGCAAGGTAAGGATTTTGGGATGAGATGTTCAACATTGACATCTGGGTTATAATGTTGCTGCTTCACACATTTTGTGAAGGTTTCAACGTACTCTAGGGAAGGCGATGCCGTTCTGTCGGTAGGTCCGCCAGTTTGCTCAGGACCAAAAAAGCTCCAATTCTTTTGATAGATTGCCATGAAAACTTGTCCGGACATTCATGATTCCCAAAGGATGAATCCTATTGACTTTGGTCTTTTGCCAAAATTGGTTTGACATTTGTGGTTTTCAGGGAAATGTCTTGACATTTTTTGGATGGATTGCAATGTAATTTGGAACATACATCCATGTGTCCCTGAGGATGACTTGTATGACTTCGGTGATCCTTTAACTTTCTATCTAAGGCCACAGGTCCAATTGTATTTTTTTGAGTACTTTGGTTTTCTTTGTATTTAGTGCTTATTAGGAAATAGCATGTAAGCATATAATACAATTAGACTGTTGCAGGGTAAACATTACCTATACTTCATTGTGAGAATCTTAGCATTTAGCTTAAAGCCCTGCTGTAACCTAGTGCAACCTCACAGAGCCTCTAGCATGGCTGTAGACTTAGCCTTGTTGCCATTTGATGTACATCAGGTGAGTTACACAAATGGATGGTTACAGTATAGGAAGAAAGTGCTCTCCGGGATTGTAATAAGCGTACCTGCTGATTAGCCTGATTCAGATCCCCCTTGATTTGGTTTACTCAGTCTGATTCACTCCGTCCTCATTGTTCCTCTCTACATCTCTAATTCCCTGTGTTTCTCTCTTTCTGTCATTCCACCTCCCCCTCTTTGCAACAGCCCTCATGCTTTTCTTGGTAATCCTAAATCGGGTGAACAGAGATAGAGTTTCCTCATTCTCTCCCCTGGCCTCTCAGCCTTTTATTCCCCCCTAAATCAAAAGCTTCCTCTGCCCTTCAATCCAACGGGACGCTCATGTGAAACTGCAAACGCACACAAATTAAGCACTTGAAGGGAAGCTCCAAACATACACGCCATACAGACGCATCGACATACACATAATGATTCCCCCGAAAGAGTCCTATAGGAGGAAATCTGCCCAAATTCCTGCCTCATCCCAAACATTCCCAGCCAAGTCCGTCCCACTGCCTGCTCAATTCCTGCCGGCATCGTCCAATCCTGCTCTCCTTTCACCGTCGGAGCATCAGAGCAGCCAATCAGATTAGTCGTGGAGAGGAAATTGGAGAAGGTTTGGCAGCGAGTCATCGAGCCTGCTTTTCCCTTTCATGTTCCTCTTTCACTTGTGCTCTTCCTCACACACACACACATGTATACACACACATATTCAGACATATACACACCCATGCAGCGGACAAGAAAGAGAGTTGCCCTGGGAGACAGAGGCCTGGGTGAAAGAAGGATGCTGGCAGCGAAAGGGCCTGACCCATCTTTTGGCAAAGAAGAGCCTCTCACCCCCCTCTAATGCACTGAAAAGAAGAGCTCAACAATGCAGGGCAAAGCATTCTGGGTGATCCCTGGACCCCTGCACGTGCCTTCATGGGGGAAAGAAGATGGGTCGTGTATGTGCGCCTGTGATTGTGTTGGTGTGTGTTTGTGTGAAAGTAGCGGGGAACTTAATCCGTGGGATCCGCTCCTTCTTCAAGACAAAGACGGAAGGAAAGAAATGTTTGAAATAAACCTCCCCTTCTCGGTTTCTCCGCCCTCCAAATTACAATCAGTGATTTATATGCAAACAGTCTCACAATCACAGTAAATTAAGAACTTCTTTCCAAGATGTCTCGTGGAGGATGATGAATAGCGACGACGGGCTGTACGTTGTGGAAGTCGGAGGAAATGATTAGGAGTTCTAACTGAATGTTGACAGCTCTCCCCCTCAATAGCTTCACTGGGGGGGGGGGGGTTTCACTGTGACGCTGACACCTGTCCGCTCTGCTTAGCTCTCCACATGTACCGCGTTGATCTGGGAGTATCTCCCTTCTGACCTCTCCCTCCCTCTCTTCATATACAGTAAATACATCTTTCTCCCTAACTCATTTCTATCTCTTCTCCAAACTTCAGCAGGTTGGACAGGCCTAATCTGTCAAAGCCTCAGAAACACTCTGAGCTTTGCCACTAAATCCATACGGGAGAACAGGGGCCATATGTAAATCTATATCGGAGAGAGCGTATCTGCCGGCGCTGGGCCCCGCCTGTGTCATGGATCGATACAGCGTCTGTGTTTTAATAATAACTCTAAACGATGCCGCGCTCAGTCAGCCATTTATCAAACGCACCTCACCTCAGTGCTACCCAGTCCCTAAACTATCACTTCTCCACCCCCACCTCCTTTTTCATCTGACTGTATTAATCAGTAATACTGTTACTTCTTTATTCGATAGGTGGTTTCTTGCGAAGCACCAAGCAGGCTAGTTTTAACCTATTCACTGCAATATATAAATCAATTGACATCACTCACCTTTTTGCATCCATTTGTTTCTATACATTTCTAAAGATAATGATAAATGCAATAACATTCAAGCAGACACTTCCTCGACTGTAATCTGTTGGTTTAAACATGAGGTCTGCAATTTTCTGGTCACAGTTACATGATGGATAGGCATTGTTGGAAAGAAGTGTTGAAGTGCAATTTTTTGTATTTTTGTAATGAAGTTATTGAACAAGACTTTATCATTAAATACTCACCTACATTTCAGTGATACATATTGCACTTTTATACCACTACAATAATCGGACAGCTCATTGAATTTGCTTTATACACACTGTGCAAATTGTTGTAAAATGTCTTCCATGACTCTGAGAGCTTTATCGAGTAAATAGAATAGAAGTGCCAAAAGTAGACTGTGTTTGTTATTGGAGACAACAAGAAAGCCTGTCTTAAAAATAGATTTTAAAGAGGCAATTGAGAGTCTCACAAAATATATTAGGTTGCATTATAGGAAATGTGGGATCCAGGGTTTTTGAAGCTTGACCCATTCCAGGGATTGGAAAAGTCAGAGTACCTGGACCTCTACTGCATCGAGTTTCACCCGAAACATTTGAATACTAAATATCCGGGGGTACTTTTACGAGAACTACAGGGCTTTGGCTTTGATGTGCATATGTTGTAAGTATACCAACGTGATGATTTGATCATGTTGCAAATTAGGTGACATGCCCTGATAAATATTTTTTCCACCATGTTGTGACATAGGTCAGTCTTTTCAACTTAACTTGTGCTTAAAATGATTATAATCATGTGCTGTAAATATAATACTGATAAGAAATAATCTAGAATTAATGTCTATAAAAGCAGTTGTGTAGAGTTAATTCTTTATGGTACACATTCATGGAAAACTCTGGCTGTCGGGAATTGTGGTAAAGGTACGAATTCTGTATTACCTGCATTATTCTGCAAATTGTGAAATATATATAATTTGTAGAAAAGGAGCTAGTGATTGCAAGTACCCCGCTATAGGCCCTTAAGGCATGAATGTTTTGCAGCTGCAGGATATCTCTGTGCAGATAACAGGAAGGTTTTGAGTGCCGGGGCCTGACGTAAAGTTTGTGGATCCCTGGGAGCAGAACGTGAGATGCCTCCGCTCCTGGAAAAAAGTGTTTAGAGGGAATATTCAATTTGTCAGAGTGAAGGAGCGCAGCAAAGTGCATTTGTGAGGAGGAGATGATGGTACGGTTTACCACCTGACGGCTACTTGTGGGTCTAAGAAATGGAAGGAAAGTGGAGGGAGGAGTGAAAGCAACAAAATGGTGCAAACCACTAATGGGAGGAAAGAAAACTTTAGTGTGAGTGAAAGAGACAGGGAGGGGGGGAGGAGGAGGGAAAGAAGGGAGGGAAGAAGGTGGGAAAGACAAATTGAAAGAACAGGGTGAGAGGTTTTCTCTCCCGCCTCTCCCAGCTTTAAGACTCTCATTAGCAGTATTGATTCATGGCTTTTCAGCTCTTTAGCAGTCAAATGCTCATGACACACACACATATGCACACACACACATTTCACCTCTCCTTCCTACCCACACACACACACACACACACACACACACACACACACACACACACACACACACACACACACACACACACACACACACACACACACACACACACACACACACACACACACACACACACACACACACACACACACACACACACACACACACACACACACCACAACACACACACAGTGTTGTGGTGAGACGGGTTATAAAGTACCATGTGGTCCGCCCTCGCATAACGCTGACATTTACGCTCCATAAATAGCCGAGTATGCATTTTTAATTGCACTCTGTACCGCCATCACACGAACGCTACCTGTCAGCCAATATGAGTCAATTATACATCAGCTGTTTCATAATTATCAAAGAAGTACATGGTAGCGATTCAGTGGGTTATTTGGACTACTCTCATTGAGTAGTCCAAATATTGAGGTGGACAAAATAATGGAAACATCTGTAAGTAAAACCCAATGTAATTCAACAGCATCACAAATTGATCATCCAGTTAAATCTACAACTTTCTAAACAGAATCAGCAAAAAAGTTATACTATAACTTTGATAAAGCAAGGATTAATTGTACTGTAAATAGAACTGTGAACGTAAAACTGGGAACCACGTGTGTTTTCTTGAAGGTGATGAGTTTGAGATATCCATTGTTTGTCGCAAAACTTTTAAAAGCTTTTAGAAAAAAACACGCTTGGAAATGTACATATATTTTAGTGTATTATTGAGGTTAACCAATAGGCTATATGCGAAACTTGGTGTGCATATATGCAAACACACACACACACACACATATTGGCAGCTACCCTAAAGGTTATTGATGAATTAGCAGCATGTGAATTCAAGCAGCTCCATTAGTTAAACACCTCTTTAAATGCCTTTCTTGTTTGCCAAAGCAACACACACACACACACACACACACACACACACACACACACACACACACACACACACACACACACACACACACACACACACACACACACACACACACACACACACACACACACACACACACACACACACACACACACACACCACACACACACACACACACCACACCACACACACACACACACACACACACACACACACACACACACACACACACACACGTAAATACAGACACTCAGACTTGCATTTTAAACAGCAAAAGCACACATTTTCCAACCAAAAATATCCTGATTTAAAAAAGTTAGTTGGATATATTTGGTCCTTTTTTGACAGGCACAGCTCAGGAAATGCTTCTTATAATATAAAGTGAAGGAAAGAAATGGGAAGAAAATGCAAATGAGGCAATGATTATGCATCATCGTACTTCCAAGTTAGGAAACAGAAAATTAGACATGGTTAAATCTTCACGCTGCAAAGCATATTTGTTTTTATTCCAATTTTGATTTGTTTTAACTGCATATAAAAAAAGACACATTGTCTCTTTTGGAATAATAATAAAAAAACAGTCATCTAACTTCACAGATACCCAGGCACACTGACTGAGAAATTCCTAGGCATACACACATACACACACTGTACATGCATGACATGTAGTTGAAGTACACACACTCCCTCCTGAGGGGTTCTGAGGTAGCTGACAGTTGTTCAGGGAGTTGAGAGACAGAGGTGGGGGATAGCGTGGTGTGTGGTGTGTGTGGTGTCTGTTTCTGTGTGTGGTGTGTGTTTGTGTGTTTCTGTTTCTGTGTGTGTGTGTGTGTCTGTTTGTGTGTGTGTGTGTGTGTGTGTGTGTGTGTGTGTGTGTGTGTGTGTGTGTGTGTGTGTGTGTGTGTGTGCTCTGTGGTGGTATATCGCTCTGACTTGAAGGTCTGGAGGAAGTATGGAGTCTCCCAGTGGAGCGATGCATGGATTCCCTTCTTCTTCCTCTGTTGTCTTCATTGCATTGCTACCCTTTTTCCCTCCTCCCTTTCCTCACCCCCTCCTTCATTTATCTCACACCACATCACTCCCAAACCAACGTGTTGTGTTCTCCACTGAGTATTTTCATTGACTAATGTTTCTACCCTTCTCCATGTGTGTGTGTGTGTGTGTGTGTGTGTGTGTGTGTGTGTGTGTGTGTGTGTGTGTTACAGAGCACTGACAGGATAAGGCTGCTTTTGAACTTGGTTACCTTGCAGCAGTGCAGATGTGCTCTAGTGGTTTCTAATATAATCATAGCTATAGAGTGAGTTTGTTTTTCTTTATTGATTCGATACTCAGGTAAATGCATCAGACAATCCCGCAGAGCCCTGATCCCTGCTGAAACACCAACTTTTTAGAAACACAACATAAACCAACTCCAGTGTATCCCATACTATGCTGGCAGTGTCATCACATCTGAATCCCTTGTTTGATGTAATAAAACCCTAGGTAAACGGATGAAGTGCAATATGGAACAGGCACAGTGTTTTTTTACTTTAACGCAATAGTGTCTGCATACAGCCGTCAGGATAACACTAGATACAGTGTTTAACTGGTACAGTGTCATACTTTTTTAATTTAATTATAATTTAAAGGTGGGGTATGTAATTTATTTCAGAAACACTTTTTGTTATATTCCATGGAATGCTCTCAACATCCCGATAGCAATGAATATATTAAATGCTTTGACAATAAATACATAAAAAAAATGTCATTTGTGGAAGCCGTGGCGCTGTAAAAAGCTAGACCAATTATTTTCACCGGCCCGGCTAAAATAACTGGATGGTCTACCTGCCTGTCAGCCTTCCATCTGTGCACAAACTTATCTCGTGCCCTCATTGGTCATGTGCGCGTTCTTGTGTGTTGGAGGGGGGCTCTGTAAGGAAGTGGCAGATTTTTTCCAGTTGTGTATTTTCAAATTCTAGCGCACTCGAGCTGGTTTCACCAAAATTACCTACCCCACCTTTAAGTCTTGCACAGCAGTTTAACTGAACTACCACATTTTGTGAACTTGTCAACAGTGAAGTACACATGGAGAGTTATGTTTAGAAGATTAAATGAATGGTAAATGAAAATTTAAACTTGAAATCTTTCTTTATTTGGTAACAGATTACTTAGATCTTTCCAACTCCTTGGGAAGCATTTGGACATTTAAAAAAATGACCGATCAATAAAATAATGCACTACCCGGCTCTCTAAAGATGTCCGATGCTGTGAACCATTACATGAATGCAACATAAGTTCACCGTGTGAAAAAAATGTGGTCTGTCATGAAGTAGTAAAACGGTGTTGTAACTTCCAAATGTATCTTCAGAGATCACTTAAAACATCTCATTTCCCAGACAGTCATCACTTTTTCATGCGACGCGAGACACCAGCTATCCACGCACTGACAGTAAAACAAAATATATGGCTAATAATTGCGTTTCAAAAAATGTGTTCATGCTCCAAACGAGGCGCGGAGATATATTGGACATGACACGCTGTTTTAAACAACCTAATTAGTCGTTGGAGAATGTCAGACTGGGAAGATAGAAGCTTTCTCCAAGACAGTGATGATTTAATAATACTGCGTGACTGAAGGAGATAAAACGACTTTTCTCTGTGATCTGCTTCTAATCCACATCTGATAGCAGCAGTAAATACCAGAGCTCACAAATGAGGTTGAGAGGATTCCTAAGTCTCCAGCGACTCGTTTTTCATTCGAGTCATCACTCTCTTCTCTCATACACTTTTTGTCAATAAAATAGAGAGCCGCAGTATTACGTTACAGTGGCGCTTGGGAACACTAAATTGACTTGGAGACACGTTTTAAATATCTTCCCCGTGTATCCTTCCTTGTGTCTCTCACACCGTCTCACGCTGATAAAGAGGGATGCTGTAGAGCGAGCGGCACAGTACAAGGTATCATTTTTCAATATCCAGCCCTATTTAGATCTATCTTCTTTTTCACCTTCTCCCCTCTGTTTGCTGTCCATTAAATAGAGAGCTATTTAGTTACATTGACAAGGAAACTCTAAACTGGCAGGGGGATACTTTTTTTCCGCTTTTTGATGCATTATCTCATGGATTTTTCAGAATCCCACCACACACACATATTGCCAGATATAGCTCTATGATGAGTGTCAAAGTGTTACCTTGTGCTCCTCCTTTAACAGGAGTCGTTTGGAAAGATGTACAGTTTCATTCTCAGGTCTTAGACACTAAGAGTTATATAAGTGATGAGAGTCGGCTGGCTGGCAGATAGAGACAAGACTTGGGTTGATAAAGATTTAAGGATTTGAAACTCTCCTTGGACGTGTCTGTTGCTGTGAGACACAAATTACTTGAGATTGAGAGTCTGAAAACGTTGTTTTGACCCAGTAAAAGTCTGGGTTTGTTTGTGTTGCCCATCTGATCATGTCTCCATTCACCACGGAAAACATTTGTTGCTATTTCTCTTAATGATGTTCATTTGTCATTGTTTCTCAGTAATTGTGATATAATTTATTATATCTCTGAATTTGTGCAGTGGTAATACACATCTGCTGGCCCTGAGCCTCGCATACCAATCAGGGAAAGGCAGGCAAATGGAAGAAATTGGTCTGTAACTTTGTTTAGGAGTATGGGAATATGCATCATTAAGGCACATTATCAACTGACATGACGCAGGCCTTAAAGGAGCTCCTGCTTTGTTGAAGACCAGCTGTAGAAAAAGGGTCCATCTATACAATATGCACATAAATAATCTGCTTACACGATGCATATTTCTAAATTAATATGTTTAATCATATTACTAGACAGAGAGCTTTGGGAGTTTGGGCTAGGTCGTTTTTCATCATAGAAATACAATACACAGAGTATAATCAACAGGCGTTAATGATCATTTGTTTCCCTGAGCAGGTGTCTCTAGCCCTGTTGCCAGCTCAAATATGACATTTTGGAAAGTCCTGGTAAAATCTGTCATGGCTACATATTCAATGTTTGAGGAACCTGTTTCCAATACCCGTTCTTACTATTTTGCTGAAATATGCAATAAACTTCTTATTGCAGGGCTGTAATACGTTGTATTGGTATTAGTTTTTAGAATACTCTCCCTTGCTTCTCCCCCCTGCCTCCCCCTCTGCCTCCTGTCCACTGAAGTGAGCAGTAACCAGCTCCAGTGAAAACACTAAATTAGCTTGGAAACACTTTCTCCCACTTCTCTCTCTCTCTCTCCTTCCCTTGCTGTCTATTAAACAGAAAAACTAGGCGCTTAGAGTGCACGTGTCATTTGCTTTATTGAATAGAATCAGCCACGGTCACCCGCTCTCCTCAGCGGAAAAACACCCTCAAAGTAAAAAAAATACCACGATCCCAGGATAGGAAGCAAAACTGTGGAAGCTTTGAAATTCCCAACATCAGTGGCGTGCTTATATCTAATGCATTTCTATCACTGACGGCACTTTGATGTTACCTCCCCTCTCCAGCTCCCTGCCATCTATTAAACAGAGCGGCAGCAGTAAGTTACCCTAAATGAGTTTTAAGACTTCTTTTTTTTTAATCAAAGCATCTCCCATGTGTATTTTCTTCTTCCTGCGCTGTTTGCGTTTATCAGATCGTGAGCCAGTCGATTCCAGCTACACTGAAACGTAAAGTAAAGAGCATAAAGGGACTGGTTTTGTATTAAAACATCTCCCAAGGTCTCCTTTCTACCTGCTCCATCTTTGCTCTGCGCCCTGCTTGCTGTCCATTAGCGGCTTAAACTGTGCATGTAAAGCTCCGCTCTCGTTTAGGTTCTGCTTCTCCTGACATGGACTCAGCTGACTGTTCCCGATGCTCACTCACCCATTAGGGAGGAAAGAGTTGATTCTCCCTCCCTCTCCCTCTCCGTTTCTCTTTTTGTCTCTACATGTTCTCTTCTTAGCTCGTGCTTATAGAGCCTCTCTCTCTCTTTTTCCCCACCAGAACATGAATTCTTGCACTTTCTGCCTCACTCTCCACCGCTCTCATCTTGTTCCTCCTGCATGTTTTTGGTGGCTTATAGCTCTTCTCTTTTTCCATCTCCATCTCCATCTTTATTCAGCAGCTCTACATGTCCTCTCCATTTCTTGCTCTCTGCACCTATAGCGCCCCCGTCTTCTCTCTCTTCCTCTCTCTATTTATCTGCAGAGGTGGAAGGCATACCGACTCCTTTCTTCAATTAAAATAATACTACAGTTTAAATGTTGCTTTTACTTCAGGAGCACGTGGATTAAAATAATAATTGGGTATCATGAGTGAAATTAATCAATACTGATGTATTAACATTTACATTTTGAAGCGTCAAGGTGTTGCTAATTGATAATTATCTCAAATAATCTACTATCTAATTTAACTGAGATACAGATAGGCTTTTTTTTGTTCTACATTTATCTTACAGTCATCAAATCCTCCCAAAACTAAGATTAGACCGTCTACTTAATACTTCAAATGAATCCATTGGCTCCTACTGAAATTATTAATCTTTTAAAACGAGTCACCAATATTCAAAATGTAATAAAGACTAACTGGCTTTTTAAAACAGCCTGGGACTGCAGATTTGAGGAAATGTTACTCAAGTTGGAGTAAGTAGCGCATTTGTTAGTTACTATTTTATGCCATGTTTAAAACACATTTGAAACTCACTTTAAAATTAAAGTGTTTGGTTTTGTTTTCTTAATCTATTAACAGTTATATCAATATTTCCCTCAGTAATGTTTTAAAGTAGAATTAATAGGAATATTGTATTTAAATGTAGGAGTAGATCAACTTTGCATCAGTCACCATGTGCCCAGCCATCCTCTGCTTTTTCTCGCCTTCATCACTTCCTTCTTTCTTTGGCCATTTCCCTCTTTTCTCCTCTCCTCCTTTGCACTTTACGCCCCTCTTTCATCTCCTCTCCCTCTCTTTCCTCCCACTCCTGCACCTCCTTCTCTCTCCCTCTTTCCTCCCCAGAGGGAATGAGTAAGTGCATGGTTGAGTGGAGAAGAGAGGTGGGTCTTGCCCTCCAAAATTCTATTTCAGAGAAACTCGAGCTCAGAGAAGCATGTCTGCCTTCAGAGAGCGAGCGCTGGCCTGCTTTTACAGTTTCATAAGCGGCGCAGCAGCGCACGCCACGCGGAGATAAATACGAATCCCTAAACCAATAAATACGCCGAAGGAAAACAGACGTCAAGCGATTTGCCCACGCACGCTTCCTTTAACCCTGAGCTGCGTAATGAAACGTATAGAACATTCAGCAAGAGAGTGTTCCCACGCCTATACATCATTTATTGCGATGTAAAGGCAGAGGTAAACACACATGTGCACACACACCAACTCAAACGCACCCAGATGACCCATTCTTTCCGCTTTGCTTCACTGGGTGAGGTCTGTCTCTTCGACACACACACACACACACACACACACACACACACACACACACACACACACACACACACACACACACACACACACACACACACACACACACACACACACACACACACACACACACACACACACACACACACACACACACCACACACACACACACACACACACACACACACACACACACACACACACACACACACACACACACACACACACAGAGCAAGAGAAGCACTGCTGGCAGAGGGGGTATGAATTATACATCCACCCTGTCTCTATGCATTAGATAGAAAAAAGGAGAGATGAAGAGAGAGAAAGAGAGATGGAGGGAGAGAAAAAGAAATGGCAGCAATGTAAGCAGGAGATAACGTGTTCCAGATACATAACGTGTTATTCTGCGATGAAGAGGAGAAATGAGCGGGAGGAGGCGGAGGAGAGGGAGGTAACATCCATAAACTATCACCTTGACAGTATGGCCTTAAGACAGACACGTTTGTTTTGGGTGTGCACTCAGTGTGTGTTTTATGCGTGTGTGTTTTGCACAGGTCCACAGCTGGATTTAGGAAGTGCTCCTAGCAACATCTTTCTGCTGCTGTGATGCTCATTGGTTCACAGTTCAAAGAGTTCTTTCCTCTGCAGATGGCGGATGCAGGGAGAGGAAAATGCACACATGCACACGCACACACACACACGCAACTGATTCAAAGTGTTTTTTTTACTTCCCGAAAGCACCAAGCGCGGTTCCGATTTGTCCGTTTGTTGGAAAAAATTGCTACAGTTTCGAAGCTAAAGTGCTTCAGGGATGTGAGGGAGAAACCTGTGTTTTTGCCGAAGATGCCAACCAAGACGGCTGCGGTGTAAATGCAGAAAGGACTTCCTGCCTGTCACTGCTGTCAGGAGAAATTCCTCACGTCTCCGAAGAGCAGGCTTCATGGGAATACAAATATATTCACATTTACAGATTGTGAGCTGTCCAATTCTTGCTTGCAGATACTGGTCGTTTTACTTATTGTATTGGGGTTTTAGATTCCTGTTTTCCAATTTGTTTGTGTTTGATTTTATCTTTTGTGTTTGCTTCATTATTTTTGCTCTGAGAGGAGAGGGCCTTTAATCAGCTTGTTGTGTTTTTGTTTTTATCTCTGCCGCCCAAATTGGTTATTTTCTCTCTTCACATCTATGTTCAATCATCAGAGCCTTGAAATCCACTTTCTACATATGGTACAATACAGACGACAGACAAAAGCACCATTCATAGTCAATTAGGTTTTACTTAATAACAACTGCACATTAAGCGCATTAGCACATCCTGTTGACTCATTCTGTTTAAGGGATTTTTATTTGTTATCCGATTATTGCTTTGTCGGATGTTTTCCTCCATTTAGTGTTTTGTTTGGTTTCAGCTTCTGGTATCTAATTCAGTCATGTGTTTACCTATTGTTTTTTCTGATTTAAGGTCAAATGTATTCTGCTTTTCTGTCCTTCTTGTTTTTAACTGCTGTTATCGTTGCCATGATAGAGAAAAGACAAAACTTTCAATGGGTTTCCTGGGAATTAAGTAATCAAAATCAGTGAGAAAACAGCAGGGAAGCTGACCAAAACCTGAAGCTAAGAGATGCTAACATTGCAACCCAGTCTCACGGCATTTCGTGTTATAGTCACGACATTAATTTAATCTATTTATTCGTGTTCACCAACACGGTCTTCCCCTTTCTTTCGTGTCGCACAGAACGATTTTAAAAGCAATGTATTTCTATTGGTAGTATGTTTCGTGCCTGCACCACGTCTTTTTGTCCGGTCGGGTCTTGGAAGACCGGAAGCTGTGTGGGTCATAAAAACATTTTCTTACTCAATATCTTACCCTAACCCTTTTATTTTAAATTGTATAATGTCGGAGTTTTTTTGCCGTCCGCGAGGAAAAGAAATGGGGCTCAGAGCCTCAGAATACTGAATCTTATTTTTTTAAATCTTTTTTTCCTTCTAATTTGTTATTATTTGGTGCAGGCACGAAACATACTACCAATAGAAATACATTGCTTCTAAAATCGTTCTGTGTCAGAATACTGAAATCTATATTTTTTTTAAATCTCTTTTTCCTTCTAATTTGTTATTATTTACATTGCTTTTAAAATCGTTCTGTGTGACACGACAAAAATGGGGAAATCGTGTTGGTGAACACGAATCAATAGATGAATTTCGTGACTATAACACGAAATGCCGGGAGACTGTGTTGAACATTGTAGCTTTGGTGTTCTTATCTTATTTTCAATGCAAGTGTTTACTCCAAAGACTGCTGCAATATATATCAAAATGACTGACTGTGCTCTCTGTCACACTTAGGATGAAAGTCAAGAGAGAATCAGAAAACAAACTGAAAAACTCACAACAACAGTAAAGCAGTCATTAAAGAGAGTGAAAAAGGAAATCTTAATAAAAAGCATTAGAAACATCCTGCACACCTGGCTTTTGTCAATAAAAAAGCAGCCTAACGGCAAACAGTAACTTTTGACATTGGTCTCCTGAAGGCAGCATTAAAATCACCCATAAGCGTAGCCTAAGGTGCCAGCCGGCATGCAAGCCTTACAGGGAAGGATTTGATCTGCATTGGTCGCCCAGAGCTATTTGAATTGGATAATCCCAGAACTTTCCTGGTAGGCGTACGAGTTCATATTCTCCTCATGCAGGATGCAGCATTTCAGACTTCTCCGTGGACAAATCATTTGGATGCAGACGGTGGCCTTTTGGTGACACAGCAGAGAGACTGGGCAAGACACAACAAGGCCATCAACAAACAGGAGGCTGAGTTTGAGGAAAGGAAGATGCTCTGCGGAGAGAAACCACCTTCCTCATTACTGACTGAGATGTTTGCTAAGTAGCTCCCCAGATGCTTCAGTGAGTGTGTTTAGGGCCAGGCAGTAAAGAGGGCTTCTGAATAAAAGACCAGTAGCTGACACTCATGGCCTATTTGTTTCCTTTTCAAAGGGATGAGGGCAAGTATTTGGATTTATTATCCTGTCACCCCAAAGACTCTAGTTTATCAACCACTTTCTGCTGTGCTGAAAGTGTTTTTCCTTCTACTTATGTGTTAATCTGTTGAGCATCAGTACTGACTAATCGCTTATGAGTATATTGTTATAAATATCTCCAAAGCCAAAAAAAATATGGGATGAATTTAAACATGGGATTTCATGACGATAAGTGATTTCTACCTCATCACTCAAGGAACATGTTGTTGCCATGTGTAAAATGGTCATATCCAGTATGTGATTGGGGCCTTTCACACACTCACAATAGGCCAGGACTGAGTGGCCTGTCAGGCAAGTATCACACAGCGACCATGCAGAAAAAACAGCTCAAAATGTGAATATTTTTCTGAGCTATATATAATCAGCATTATTGTGGAAAACCTTGAATAATTTTGTCAAGAGGGAAAAAAACACGTTTGTTAAGAATAATGTTGCTATGGAGAAAGAGAGCAATGCCATAACCAATCAAAATCAGATATGCTTAAACCAAAATGAACTGATGGACATTAGATGCTGGCTGAAATACAATAGTGAAAAGGGGGGGGGGGGGTCTGTAGTGTGGTATATAGCTTTTTGTGCATGTAAATGTTTTTCACAGGCTAAAATCCCAAAGTTCTCTCCCACACTAGATTGGAGTCCTTTGTGTACTTCCAGTGACAACACCACGTACGTGATAGGCTGAGGGGCGAGATACCTCTAAGCGGTTGACCAATGACAACAGAGCTGGCCAGCTAACCAATCAGAGCAGACTGGGCTCTGGTTTCAGACAGAGGGTGAAAAGAGGTGCTGCAGCAAGGCAGTATGAGACAAATAAAGAGCTTTCTGAACATGAAAGCATGGAGACATGTCCCAGTAGAGACACTAAATACTAATATGAACCTGAAAATGAGCATAAAAAGGCCCCTTTAAGTTAACAGGGAATCCTTAATATATATACCCCTTGTTTATCTTTCCCCAATATATTTGCATATACGCAAACCTTGAGCGACAAAAGCCCCATTTATGGGAAAAAAGCCAGGTTGAAATAAACCAGTAGATAATGGTAATGCTATGAGGTTTTTATGGCATTGTGATGTGTCTTTAAATTGGTTGGAAATGTATTGCTTGCTTTGAAATGCCTCTCATATCTTATGCTGAAATAAACATCATTTAAGGACATCCAAACTTCTATAACAAGGCAATCATTTTAGCAAAAATTGGCCTCACAGTTACATTGCTTGGCCGTGTTTTTCTTGTTTCTCGAACACCTAATAAGATGGTGCTGATTTAAGCTCCAGGCTCTGAAATGTCCCACCAGAGACCTCACAGGGTGACATCACAGGTACTACACAAATGTTTTCCTACAGTCTCGCTCTGCTAGCACAGAAAATCTCAGATGCATTCACCGTCTCTTTCTGGCTGCACACCGTTTTATTCCCACATCATCTAACACCTATACAACACAACATTATTCACACTCCACCCACAGCTGACTAAACTGACCAACAATTGCACAGCTACTGTTAGTATGTTCTGTTAGCAGTAACAAATCTGCTAAATGTATTTCCTGAAAAACTGGAGGTGTTTGTGGGATTTGAACCCAGCACCTCTCACATCCCTTAAAAACTATTGTTTCCAGCAAATGAAAAAAGGGTCAGGAGTTGAATTATTCCGATGCTGAGCTGTTGATATCTTAATGTGAGGTCAGGAAGTCTACTGTAAATCAGAGTGTCTTCTAAATCCTCTTCGAAAACATAATAATTACTTATACAACAGCTCGAGGCTGAGTTATTATTAATGTCATGTTCATGAGCACACTCTGCTTTTCTGTTTCTCTGCACACATATTACACCCTTGATGAAGCACACTCTTACATGCACATGATCACAAACTCAAAAGCAGATGCACACTATGATGCATGTTCACAGGCAGGCTCTGCACAGCTGGAGATACAATCCCATGCATGCATTACTGTAGGTGCACACACACACACACACACACAAACACACTTCCTGGCCCGTGTCTAATCTACTCCCCGACTTCCCACCTTGCAGATCAATAATTCATCAATCTAATCTTCAATGATGTTCCTAATCAAACTTTCATGTGACAGGATGACTTTGTTAGAGTGATATTAATAGAAGAAAATTAAAGTATTTGTTGCAAGCCGCACTGAGAACGTAATGCAACATGCATGAGGAGGCAAGGTGAAGAAGGTGAAGGCAGGCAGATATCATCGGTTGACTCAAAGGGTTTTTGTTGAGCAGTTAGCGAGACCAGAGCAGACAACGGAGAAAGATAGAGCTAACTACTCTGTGTCTCCTCTCCACTAATGGCTCTAATGAGCTCCCTGGAGTCCTGGCTCTTTAAGACACAGAAATGCAGTGGAGATCCACAATGGGGGCAAACGGAGAGAATGAAGACATGAAATGAACTAGATAGCAAGTGATTAATGGCGAATAACTTAATAGAGGTGCAAAGAGTGGCGGGGGAATGATAATAGACAAAATAGTGAACATACATGAGCTCACACAGGCCCAACCACACACACGCATGCAAAGGGTCACGCATCTCCATAATTCACACATTTGTGAGCCGCGAGGAAGCCGCAGTCATCACCAGAGCCACAGTTCTTGTTTTGTTTAGGGTTGACCCATTTAAGATAAACAAAACATCAATAACGCTTTCCTCAGCAAGCACGCACACACACACACACACACACACGTGCGAAAACCACGTTCCCGCTCATCCCGACTCTGCGAGAGGAAGTCAGCGAGGGTGTTTGAAGTGTGTTTGATCAAACAGAGAGTATGCAGCACCACTAGCGGATGCCACAGCCTATACTCCTCACAGCGCCCAGAGACAGTCATACACGCCTCCTGTCAATTTTCTCTCTTTCTCTCCATCTCTCACGCTCTACTCTCCATCCTCATTTTTTCCCCTCTTTTTCTACTCGTCTGTGTCCATCCCATCCATCTTCCCCCCAAATTTAATTCTGGATTGGTTTGAAACACTTTTGAGCTCATTGCCTTAACAAATCAAACAGTAATGGCTACAGACACTAATCTCATTAAAATACATGGCTGACATACTTTAAAAAAAACTATATTTCATTTCAAGCCCTTTCTTTTCTTCTCTTTCATAACACATCCTTATCTAAAAGAAACGAGGAAGCTCCACACAGCCATGTTCCTTGTTAGGCAAATATAATTCACCACTGTGCATAAACTATAAATATACCCGTTACTATCTCTTCCTTCCTTCCTTCCTTCCCTCCTGTCTCTGGCTTCACCCCGGGCTTTGGATGATTGGTGCCACAGCGAGCTTCATGGCACCCACTTGAGTCCACGCAGCCACAGTGCGAAATAAAATAAGTCTACAGTAAGTCTGTTTGTTCAGAGACTGATACTTCCAATAGAGAAGCACGTTCTTCTTGTGCAACAGCTATGAAGGATGTCCACACAAAGCCCGGTGAAGAACAGAGCCCTCCTGCAGCCCCTTCAGTAATCAGGGATGAGAAGAGGTGGGAGAGGAGGGAGCAAAAAGGGGGGAAGCCGAGAGAAGGGGAGCCCAGCAGTTGCTTCAGAACAACACAAAAGGCGAGGAATATTTGCCAGCCTTTGATTAGGCTCTTCAAACCGGTGTAAGGATCTTTTTTTCTGCTACTGGAGCAAACACACTTAACACTCCTGAGCCACACCTAAACACCCACAGACAATGAGCAAAGAAATACAAAAAAGGCAGTTGGAAGGCAGGCACACACACATAGATATGATACAAAAAAATTGTGGGCCACAAAAGAAGAAATGGTACATCTCCCTCCTCAGTTGTGACATAACACCTCCCTGCAACTGAGTGAGAGAGTTAGAGGTCTCAAAGAATGGAGCAATCTCATCAGCTCATTTTGTACTTCTATTCAAAGGAAAGACAGAAATGCCAAAAAAGAGAAACTAATAATGTACTTCTCGAATCTCTTCTCTGCTTCTTTTTCAATAGACAGGCAACAGAGGAGCGAGAAGAAGAATCTTAATCGAGTGCTCTGATTCGGAGAGAGGGGAGGGGGATTTAAGGGGGTTTCTTAAAATTGGACTACAGGAGGCGAGAGAACAGCACGGAGTAGGTGACTCATCATGGTCCTTTCATCACTTTGAGTATCGTCAAACCCATTACTAATCACACCGTCTTTGAAATCTTAACAACACCAGGACAATCACTGAAAATATCACGGCTATTCGAATCATTGTCATTATGCCTATTATTGTCAACACTATGGCCATCATCCTCATCATCATCACCGTCCCCTGAAAATCACTTGCAGGATTTTGTGTCCTTTTTTTACTCTCCATCACCAACAATCCTGATCATTATCTTCATCATGCTCATCATCAAAACTAGCATTGTCATCATCACTTTCCCCACTACCCCCCTCATTGTCATACATTGTCATCTTCTTCATCCCAGTGCGATCATTATGAAAATTGTTGTTATCATTGTTGTTACTATGGTCAATATAACCACTGACGTCATACTCACCAGTTTATCATCCTACTTTATAATGTGCCACTTTATAAGCTGCCTCATCACCATCAGTATCAATCTGATCAATAATACCATGATAATCACATTCACCATGTTTATAAATGTCACCTTTATCCTCATTATGTACACCTCCAAGTGTGATGATGAAAATATATTGACAGCATCATGAAAAAAGTCCTTTTTCTATATCATAATCATCATATCATTATAATAGCTTATCCAGTCAAATCATCATGATGAAAAAGTGCTTGACTATTAGCAATATGGCCAATACCTTCATCCTTTTCACCATCCTCCTCATCACACCTGGTCATCAGTGTATCATATTAGCAGCAATGGCATCAGTAAAACTATCAACATTATAATCATCAAACCACCTTCATCTTTATCCCCTTTCTTCCTCATGCTTTTCATCATTCTTATACCAGTGTAATCATTGTGATCATTAATATAATCTCCTATTGGGTTACTTTATATTTGTTCCCTGTACAGCACTTTGGTTAACTGAGGTTGTTTTAAATGTGCTATATAAATGAATAAAGATTGAGATTGAGATTTAGCAGTGGCCTTTTTAAGATGCAACACCAGAGGATTACACATTTGGGCAAACAGTTGCGCACAGGTGATAATTGGACTGTCACTGAGCACATACCTGTTCTCCTCAACTTGCTGTTGAGAGCAATTTCCCCGCGGTGTCCTGCCTCTTTCATGTTTGGTAACTAAATCCTGTCCCAAAGACGTTTCTTGTTCTTACATCTACTCCGAATAAAGTTAGCGCACGAGGGAAGCAAAGACAGAAACGAAAAGGCGTTTTCTCTGCCAATCTAGCAGTTTTATCCTGAATACTCTCCGTGTTAAATTAGATTGTTTGGTTTCTAACCTATATCTAATCGAATATCCCGCAGCTGGTGGGTACTGTCTAATCTCTGGGGTTCCCAAAGGGCTTTAACATGTGTGCTTGAGAAGAGAATCCACAACTGTCACGGTAACCAGAGTAACGCTTTCCGGTAAAAAACGATAGCCTACAAACTTCCGTCAATAACGAGAAAATGACAACGCTACCTTCCAAACAGCCAATCCAATTGCAGCCGGGCAGCCAATTAGCAACAGGTGGAATCAGTGTGTGCCATCCGCATGCGCAATTGTTTTGTCCAAACTGGGCACTTGGCGAGGGTTTCATGAAATAACCGTAATTATATTAAGCTAAATTGTAGATATAATGGTAAAACAACCGAGGTCATGCAATTATCTATATATATCATAATATCAACATATTTCAATAACTTGCCTATAGACTCTTATTGCACTATTTCACTTTTTTAAACTATTTTTCTTTTTGTATTACTATTTACTAGCACTATATTTGTCTGTTTATCTGTGTTTTGTGTTGCACTGTTGGAGAAGCCTGTGACACAAGATTTTCATCAGCATAACTACACTGTAGCTATGTTCGTATGACTCAATCAAGAACCTTGAACCTTATTCTGAATTATTTTCATCATCATCAGCAGCAATAATAACCTTTAGGATGTTATTTTTATATTCTCCTCACCACCACCCTCACCATTATTATCATCAGTATCTATATTATACTTGGGCAATCATTTCATCATCATACCACGGTCAATTCTTAATTTTCTGACAATATTGTGCTTAAAAATAATATAAAACAACTCTGGTATACAAAAAGACGAGTCCCATTTGCAATTATGGAATAAACAGCACTAAAAACACCCACACATCAAAGATGACATGAAGTTGTTTAGCAAATATCTGACTGTATGCTGATTGGGGATGAATGTATGCATGCAAGTTAACACAAAATAAAAATGGTGTTGAGTTATTGCCTTATTTGTCTTCATTGGAGAGACAAAGACACATTTTCTGTCCTAGTTTAACGACACACTTCAATTCATCCTCCCGATCACTACCCATCATTAATATAATCAACATCACATGAAAACAAAGCATGGCGGCTATAATTCCCATCATCATCAGTCACCACCAGCATAATTTTCCTCATCATCATTTTAATCACTAGTTATATTCCCCGCTGTTTTCATTATACGTATCATCTTCATATACATCATTAGCATCAGGGTTATGATCAACAATTATTTTGTTAGTGTAAACAAAGTGCTAAATATATATATCTCTAATTTAAGATATTAAAGATATGTCTATCAGCGCGGTTGAGAGAAACACAAGCTGGTCGACATAAATCAAACAGCATTGTTAATAAATCTGTTGGGGAAAGTAAACATGCAGCTAAAATACTCAGGTGTAGAAAAGCTCTTAAGTAGTTGCTCAAACATCCACACATTAGCATGGTGCTTAAATAAATAAATGGCCTAAATCAACCTTTGTAAAAGGCCTTTTGTCCCTGAGGCTGTCGGCATCCTCGACAACACCAGATGAACTATTACTGCTGCATTGTATTGAATCGGCACTTGTCCTGAATCTGTAATGTAATAGGTGCAGAGTTTTAATTTATGAGTCTGAGCTGAGATTGAAAACCCATTTCCAGACTGGATTCGTGACAGATTTGACCACCATTGTATCATTCACACCTCTGCTGTCATCATAATCCATAATGTCGATCATCACCAGTGCCATGAGCTTCATCACATCAGAATGATCAATATCATCACCGCCATCTTCTCTGTCTGCAGGAGCATCAGATTAAAGGGCAGCTTTTAATATCAAGCCCTGAGTGTTTTTTAGAATTAGCCCAGGATTAGGCCTGAGGTTTAGATTAGATTACTCAGGGGTCAGAGGGAATAGTGCTGGTGAGAAGAAGATTAACCAAGTACATTTACTCAAGCATTGTACTTAAGTACTTTTTGACATTTTTACTTTCCATTTAATTCTACTTTATACTTCTACTCCACTACATTTCAGAGGCAAATATCGTACTTTTTACTCCACTACATTTATACTTTGTACATAAAAAACACATGATATGCTGATATGGTATAATGCGGAAATGTCCTACTAATCTATACAGTATTTCAAGTATTTAAATTTGGTCCACATTGACGAACTACAATACTAAAAAGATCTTACATGCACAAAAAACAGGATTATAATAACCATAATATAATTCTGAGGAAACATCCATTCTACATGATGAGTACTTCTACTTTTGATACTTGAAGTACAATTAGATGATAATATTTCTGTACCTTTTCTTATTCTAAAATGGGCCTTTTTGCAGAATGAGTATTTTTTTGATGCAAGTACTTTTGTACTTTTACATAAAGAACGCTTTAAAATTGGGATTTACGCGTAGTGCAGTATTTTAAGACCATAATGTTTCAACTTTTACTTAAGTAATGGATCTAAGTAGCAGAAGATAACACACACTGAACCAGAAGGTGGCATACATATGGACACCTCAGAGAGAAGTGCAGGAATCAGAGGGCTGAGTCAGTTAACAGCCAGAGGACCAAGCAGGATTAAATAGCGACAAAATCAGGAGCGTGCTGAAACATCTGTTGGTTCTGCCTTATTACGTCCCATTAGCATAGTGTAAAATGAGCGGTCTGTTTACGGTGCCCCCTTTCTGGATGAAATCAAGGTAGCGAGGCGTCCATAGCTGGCAAGAATTAGACAGTTCTCCCTCTGCCTTGTCTGATGGATTACACTGCAATGATTCACTCACTCCTTCTTTTGTTTGATTTTACACTCCTACTGTTTGAAAATCTATTGGGGATTTTCTTTTGGATGAAGATGAAAAACTGGTTTTCATGATTGCTCCAACACGCATGCCAAGACTCTGGTGATGCTATTGTGCTTTCTGACAAGGAGAAAATAACCCCGTTGTTGGTAAAAAATGTACGGTCCAAATATTTTTAGGGTCAATCCGGTTGCCAAATTGTTTCGCAAGAAAAACATCCAGTGTGAAAGTTGCGGGGGTCAGCTGCTCATTTAGTTTAGTCTCACCTGCGATGATGCCAAGTGGAAAACAGGGAGGGGAAGCATCATTCGCCTCACCCCTCTATCTTCTCCTACTCTATTTTAAATGCCAACTTTCTCATTCTAAGAGCTGCGCCAGAGGGCATCTTCAACATTGGGCGAGGCTCCATGCTAAAGGCCAGTGTTTTCCCTGTAATTCCAGCCCCTCGACATTCACCTGCTGGGACCATCCAACCATGCGCTTATAGGAGCTTTCTCGCCAACTCCGCTGTCTGCTTTCATACTTCCAGAAGTTATTTTCCTTTGCTCTTTTTCACCTTCACTTATTTTCCATCTAACTTGTCTCCCCTTTGCATCTCCCTTCCTTTGCTTTGATTTCATTTCCTCCACTATAAACTCTTTCTTCTTGTAAAAAAAAAAAGGAAATAAAATGGCCTTGTCTTTGTTACACTCAACTTTATATTCATGATAATTTATGCTGCCCTTAATCCTTCACACAGATCTCTCCATTCCCCTTTCACTTTTTTTGTCTTTTTACTCTCTCAGGACTTGTCTGAGGCGAAGCCAGACAGTGGTGTGTGTTATTATCACTCTCCAGCTGGTCTATATGAGGACTGAGCGCCGGGGTCTCATCTGAGTATCAGGCAGACAGAACAGAAAGAGTCCTATTCTCTCGTTCAGCTAACACAATCAGGAAAACCAGCCGGGACCTGAGAAAAAGTATTAGAGGGGAGCAGAAACAAGGATGGAGCAGGAATGACAATGTCTATTGTGCACTATGTATTGAGTGCAGTCTGGCATCTTTCATATTCTGGGCTAGTATCTCCCTATTTTGTCCTCTGTTTTTCATGCTTTCATCCATGTCTGTTAGCCTCGCTGTCTCTTTTTTAAAATCCCTATAGCTCACAATCTCCTTGCTTGAACAGTTTCTCTTTGCTCTTCATTAAAACAACAACTCCTGGGATCTCCCCAGGTTGTTTCTGAGCACTTACATCATCATCACCATCACTGCCATAGTCATTACCGTAGACAAACCTCATTAGCGGGGGTAGCAACAGAGGCAGCGTTACATCTTTACCTCCTCCTCTGCAGGAACCATCAAACGTGGGGGGGAAAGTCAGGTAAGTATTTCACATTACATATTCAGTGCCATGCTGCTGACATACCAAACACATCATTACACTCCTATATTAAATGTTGATGATATTGTGCAGCTTGTGCAGACACTCGAGGCAGCATTGAAATCTGAAAACAGGTACATTTTGTTTGAAAAATGCATGGTAGAGGTCTGGTTTCAATCGCTTTGGGGGACGTTTTTTTCGTAATCTTCTTGGAAAATGAAATCCTTTTTAAGTCAAGGATTATGATTCAAGCCACTACCTTAACAGACAGAATTAAATAATTGATCCTAAAGTAGAAGGAAGATATTCTTGCCACAGAGAAATACAATGACAGCACTGGAGAAATGTCTCAATCTGACATTGGATTTCACTGCTAATTGTTACATCCAATGACAGTACGACACATGATATGCACATTAGTATAATGGCCCGGGTTGCCTTTTAGCTTGGGGAAGATCAAGTGTCATACATGCAAGAAAAAGAAAAATATTCATACCTAAAAGTTACAGAAAACCAGTCGAAAAGAAAACAGATTTCTAAAGCAGAACCATGAAGAATCAGAAACCTGAATGTGACAAAGTTTGTACGTTTATGACATTTCCTTGTAGAGACTTCCTGCGTCCCGTGGGCATCAGCTGATTGACAGTAAGCAGGAGAACAACTTACGCAGCAGTAGTGTGAAGATGCTCAAATCAGGCACAACAAAAAAAGGAGATAAAAGTGAAACTCAGAGAAAATGCATGTTTTCGGTGATTTCATACACAAACTACTATTCTCTTTATGTTATTTTAGTGTTGCTGACAATAAAAGGCAAGGTTCGAATCTCAGGAAGTGTGTCGAGGATAACATAACAACATTTAGGTCCGCAACAAATGCATTTTTGTCATAATTAAATATTCTGTTGATTAGATTTCTCTTAAGCCATCAATCTTTAAGTTTAAAAACATGACAAAAAGTAACACTAGATCACTCTTACTTACTTACAAGTTAAAATCTTCAAACAGGTCTTTTTCACAGCAAATACTATGCCTTGTTGTCAGAGCAGTTTGTCAAAGCACAGGTGTAATTAATCAGCTTAACGAGGCTGTGCAGCAGCATGCCATGAACCTGAACACCTGCATGGAGGCTTCCAATCAGCTGTGTGTGGAAAGCCAATGTATTCGCGGAAAAAAAGTCTATAAATTGCTTTTTTGACTCAAAACTAAAAGATATCCAATTTATTATTATTACAAGCAGTGAAACGCAGCAAATTATTGCATTTCAGGACACAAAACAAATGAATGTTTGGTATGTTGCTTGATGAATTACTTGCATAATTAGGAATGTATCTGAATGTTTGATAACTTTTCTGACTAATGGCTAATTCATCTTTTTCCATCATTCACAGCATTTCAAAAAGTGGAAATGTGGGGGATTTTCAACATGACAATTATGTTTTATCAAAATAGTTTTTGGTAGATATGCAGAATTTTAAGAATTTGTCAATACCATAATGTTTATCAATCAATCATGTTTACTTTCCTTTTTAATTAAATCCAGCATTTAGAGTTATCTTTATTCAAGATCAAGAATCACATACGTAGTTTGCTAAACATCTACTTTTTGACTTTCATGGCTCTAACGAAAATAATTGGCAGTGCATTTAAATCAGCAGGAAAACTGTTACGCTCTAATGCCCCTGAATATTTAGCTAACCTCAACCGTCAATCAACCTGCTGATGATTACGATCAGAAACGCTGGATCCTGTTATGTAACCGTCTCTCCTGCTGAGCCAGGCGAAATCATTTACCCTGACTTTAATTACTCAAACTATCATCTTTAGCTTGACGAGAGAGGCACCGCTGTTAACTCATGAGACGGGCTCCTCTCAACATGAACCAAAGCAGTACTGACATTTTAAACAAACACTTACACTG